>VDFB02058242.1:134879144-135013991 GCA_007258455.2 Sequoia sempervirens | reverse complement strand
TCAAATTATGGATGTCGAATCAGAGGGAAACAAAAAAGAGAAAGACAATCCACTCTTAAATTTTGGATTCTATGATTTTTTATTGTGAAAGAATCAAAATATTGAATGTTGTATCAAAATTGATTCTTATAATGTTCAATTTTATTATTTTTTACTTGAAATTAATTCAGATCTCTTTCTTGCAATAAATTTGCATGACCCAATTCTTTTAAAATTGTTATTCCTCTTTCTTTGGTTTCTTGAAGACCCAAAAGGGGTGCCTCATATTTGGCTCTGTTATCATCAAGATGAAACCTTCATAGAAAAAAGAGTCTACAAAAATTTTAGTAGCATAATATTATATAAAATTATATGATCATGCATGTCAAGACTATGTACAATTACATTTAGGAAAGCCCTAAACTAAAAACCTTTGAGAGGAGAAGAAAGGATAAAAGTGGCACCCAATTCTCTATGGAAATCTTAATTCCCAAATCAAGAAGAGAAAAAATAGAAACTTTATCTTTCAACTAGACCACTCTACTTGGGCTTATGTACATTTTTTGTAATATGCACATGTGAATTAAATATTTTCCTTGATATTATCCAATTCCACACATATATCCCCCTTTTCACGCTCTTTGTAATTTGGAAACTCTTGCACACCCTACAATTCATCATAGTTGAATTTAACAAATCCCATGAAAACTAAGTGATAATTATAGATTATGAATTTAAAACAATAAGTGATAATTAAATACAATTAAATAACTAGATACAAATATTAGAAAAATTAAGGTTGAGAAACTTTTTTCCCAACACTTACATCAATTATTTCGGTCATTTATTTTCCATCTCTCATTCAAGAGTGTTTGGGCTTTGACAATTCATGAAAACGAAAGTTCTAAGTCTTGAAATAACCCCAATTAACATTGGAGAGATTTATCATTAGGGTATGACATTTATTGTCATCTCATTTGTGTAACCATTGATTATTTTGTACATCTCCCCAACCTTTAACTATTAGTGATATATACATGCAAGATAATGCATATGTCCATTCGGAGGAAGGAAGATAATTATATATATACAATATCAATCTCAAATTTGTAAACCATTTCCTTCAATAATACACTTCAACCCTAACTTGGTAGTTGAGTTCCCTAAATTTTGTGCCTCACTAAATCCTACGTGGAAATTTCAAAT
Organism: Sequoia sempervirens; assembly: GCA_007258455.2. Classification (NCBI taxonomy): domain Eukaryota; kingdom Viridiplantae; phylum Streptophyta; class Pinopsida; order Cupressales; family Cupressaceae; genus Sequoia; species Sequoia sempervirens. The sequence continues at coordinate 135,012,806 of VDFB02058242.1, read as the reverse complement.
CTCTCAATTTTGTATAGTATAAGTCTCCTACTTTAAATAACGTTTTAGGGTAATGTCATGAAATATGATGCCTTATCAACATGTTTTTTGTTGAGATGTTCAAAAATGTCCCAAAAAAGTTAGAACAATAGTTATGCACTAAATCATGTTTTATTCATGTGTTAATGTGACATCATATAATTCGTTACTTTTTAGATCAAAGGAATATATTTCATTCAATTATGGGTACTCATAATCAACACTAACAACTTTAAAAACAGAATTATTAATACTATATTATTAAAATATTGAACTTTGAACAAATATTACTAAAACATGTTCAACTATTGAATGAAGACTCAATATTTGTTTTTCTTTTTATTATTACAAATAATTTATAATGACTTTCAGTGTAAAACCATATGGAACTATGCATCGCATATTAAGTGTCATTGCCAGTTTGTCAATAATCGTAAAAGGTCCTTCGTACCACCTAATCGAAGTTAGCGTGAATAGTGGAAGAAACTGTAGCGTATTTATCACCAATACGGCATTGTTAAAATTTATTTTCTGACTTGAAGGCAAATGCCATACGGTTGTTTGAATAAATCCAAGGGAACCTCAGCCATTCAAAATGCACTGCAAATCTGTCAAAGAATTTTTCCAATGAATTTACGTCGTTCGATCTGCAATCCTGCGTGTTTCAGAAGTTTTGTAGACCAACTTTTTAAATTTTTTCGGGCCCATGACCCATGATTAAAGGACAGCTTATCTGCTGACTTGATGACTTTGGTAAGAATATTGAAGTACTGACTCCACAGGGACCACAAAGCCTGCTTCATTCAGCGCAGATTTTTTTAACTAGTTAGAGACTTGTAGGAATAGGACCCACCAGCTAGCTGATCATTCTTTCTCGTTTTGAATTCAAACGATGAATGAAATATGGAATTTTATTGGTGTCCACTAGCTCAAGCAGACTAAGGGATCAAAAGATACATCCTCAACATATTTTCAAGTGATTTTTTATTGTGAATTTTGATTAAGAAATCATTACCTTGTGAAGCCTCATCTCTTCGAATAATACATTTAGACTGTCTATTTTTTAAATTATTTCGATATTGAATATGAATATTCTCATACGTTACACACTCTATGATGAAATGTCATTCAGTTTCAACCGCCTTGTTGTTATAGAAAATGTAAGTTCTTTCCTCCCATTCTTTCTGGAGGATCATCCATCCACTAGTTTGTCACCTAAGATGATAATTTGTCCTCAATTGTGCAACTAAAAGTTTAGCCTTTCAATTAATTCAACCTTTGGATAGTTTTTTCATTGTGTTCTCACATAGGGTTGAACTCTTTCACATAATGCTTTTTTTTTTGGCCAATCTGTTTTGTTCATATGTCAGCCCTAAATTTTTCTAACACATTTTTTTCATCTTATCATTATTAATGTTAGCACATTCTTGCAAATGTTAAATGGGTTTTTTCATCATATTCTCGCAAAGGGTTGAACACTTCAACATAATGCATTTTTTTTATCAATCTATTTTGTCCACATGGCAGTCCTGGATTACATAATTTATTTTATCTCCTCATTAATGTTAGGACATTATTGCAAATTAATGTCCTTTTTACTCATTAACTTCTTGTTTTGCTTCATACATGTCTTCTTCCTACTATCCAATTTCTTCTCAACAATCATTTTGGATCAAAGATGCCTATCCATGTTTTCAAAAAAAATTTAGATAACTTAGTAAATGAATTATGCTTGATGCCTCCATAGAAAACATTCTTGCTTCATCCAAAAGGATTTTAATGAGACAATTGTTTTAACATTAAAACTAATAATTATTAGATGTAATTAAAACTAGTTGAAAGTAATTTTTGATTTAAATTATTAATAATTAAATAAAATTGATTCTATATTATTTTAAAGTGAAATAAAAATTTATTTTAAAGTGAAGACACCTACTAATGACTCAATGAGGAGTCATCAGTTCAAAGGGTCAAATGGAAGGCTAAAGCAACACCGACCACTTTATCCACTTTTGTAGGGTATTTGCCAATTTATTTCCACACGGAATAGGAAGAATCCAACAATGACTGACTACAATTTTTAGCTAAGGAAAAAATAATTATGTGTTGAGTATGATGTTTGATGTTTGGTAGACTCGGTTATTATATAGATACTAAATTTTGAACTTATTCCATCAGAGTAATTAGACTTTTAACCATCCATGGTTGCTAGTCAGATACTCTTTCTTATTTTCACTCAGTATCTCTTGTGTTGGCATGTAATTTATCCCATATATTCTGTAGTTAACTGAGCATACTACAGTAGAAAGTGTTTTCTTGAAACGTGCATGTAGGAAGTTTTTAGGAAGTTATAGTTAGCATGTTAGTTCACAACACTGAGAGAGTTGTTTTAGAATTGTTTCCAAAATTTACTCATAAGTTGTAAACTCCTCTATAAAAGACGTATGATGTGATTGATTTGATGAAGCAATGAAATCTATTTGGTGCAATAGCATGTTGAAATATCATTGTGTGTTTATATGATAGAATTAATATTTTATGAGTTTATATGTTTCAATATTTTATGTGTTTTGATTTTTAATATTTCTCCATTCACCCCATCATCTTGTGTATTTCGGATCAAAATAACTAGAATATCTCTTATTCCATTCAAAATTCTAAATGGGTTTCACCAAAAAATAAATTGCTTTTGGATTCTATCAGTTAACTCAAACTTTCTACTAGCTGGGAGCTTGGTTGGACAATATATCTCTTAAAACCTTGGTTTGGATGGTTATCAAGGATGAAAGGAAAATTTTTCTTGAAAATATGTGTACTTTGTAGCTTCCATATCGATTATGGTCAACGGATCCCCCTCCTTTTTCCAAAGCACCAGAGGTCTAAGGCAGGGTGATCCTATCTCTCTTATTTTATTCACTATTATGGTTGAAAGTTTAGGAAGGAATCTAAAAAAGTTGGTTGACTTCAAATTTCTTTCTGGTCTTAAACCTTCTTTGAGCAATCTAGTGTGTTCCCATCAACAATTTGTTGACGACACTATGCTTATGGGTAAAGCCACAGTGGCTAAAGGTAGAACTATAAAACAGTTGCTTGACAAGTATGGGAGAGTGTCTGGATAGCTAATCAATAATAAAAAAAGCTCGTTGTTCTTCTTCAACACTCCGGATCATAGACAGGCTAAAATTGCTAGAATCCTGGGTTGCAAAGTGGACTCCATTCCTGCCACCTACCTTGGTCTACCCTTAAGTTTGAAACCTCCAGAGTCATTCTAGCTCTCGTTGGTTGAAAGATTTAGCAAAAAGCTCGCGGGCTGGAAAGGAGCCCTGCTAAGTCAAGTCGGAAAACTTCAGCTTCTCAAAGCTTCTCTCCAGAATTTCCCAATCTATGCCCTTAGTCTTTTTAAGATTCCAGCTAAATTTGTTGACGCCATTGAAAAAATCCAAAAAAGATTTCTTTGGTCGGGTGTTGAGGAAAAAGAAAGACTTCCCTTAATTGGCTAGAATCTGGTTTGTAGACCTAAAAAGGTCGGAGGTCTAGGTTTAAGAAGAATCAGAACAATTAACACAATTCTCCTTGCTAAACAAATTTGGAGAATCTCCTCTTCTTCTGGGGAGTGGATTGATATCCTAGCTAGCAAATACTTAGAAAACAACTTATCTTCCATAATTAAGAAGGACATTCACCTTCTTCCTAGAGGGTCAACTTGCTGAAATAATATAATCAATGCTAAAAGGATTGTGGATGATGGTATTGGTTGGCAAGTTAGAAATGGTCATCATACTAGATTTTGGGAGGACAAGTTGCTTTTAAAGGAACCCATTATAAAAATCAACTCCTTCAGCAATGGGCAGATACCTGTAAGGAACAATTTAGAAATTATGTGAAAGATTATAGAGTGAATGGCAAGTGGGTGGACTTGTGCAGTGTTAGTCAGGCTTTGGCTCCTATCCAGTCGTCTCTATTGGCTATTAAACTTAATTATGAGTAGCTGGATGACCGCGTGGTTTGGTCTAATAATCCCTCTAGCAATTTTTTCATGTCCTTTGCTTTTTCCAGGATTACTTCTTCTCTGGATCGTCCTCCCTTCTAGTCTAAAGCTTGGTTTAAACTTTTGATACCTAAAAACAATATATTCTTCTGGATCCTTCTCCAAAATAAAGTACTTACGATTGATAACCTATGCAAACACGGATTTAAAATTCCTAATAGATGTTCTCTTTGTAAGATGGAAGTTGAGTCTGTGCATCACTTATTCCTCCATTATTCTTTTGTTGCTTCTATCTGGGGAAAAATAATCAGTTTATGGAACATCCCATGGGTCTTCCCTTCATCCATTGAAGATTTTTTTTCTCAATGGAAAGCTCTGACAAAAATCCAATGCTTAGATATTTTTGGGATCTAACATTCCCTCATGTTGCTTGGGGTCTCTGGAAAGAACACAACAACAGAATTTATAGAGGCAAAGAAGCTGCTGAAGACATTGTCTTTGATAAAATTGTTAGATTTCTGAAGGAAAATTTCAATACTTTGGTTCAGAAGAACAACTTGTCCTTGAAAGCTTATCAGTTGCTATATGACCTAACTATTGCAAAGGAGTGGAACATAAATCTTGTCCTGTCTAGAACCAGTATGACAGCCAAGAAGGACAGAGAGGGTGTTTGCTAGATCTTTCCCGCTTAACGGTTGGATCAAAGCTAATTTTGATGGTGCGGCTAAAGGTAATCCGGGGGCGGCGGGCTGTGGTGGAGTCATAAGGGACTCATTTGGAAATTTCATAGGAGCAACGACTTCTCCTCTTGGATCCCAAACCAACCATTTGGCGGAGGCTGCTGGAGCTTTTCATATCATAAATTTAGCTCAAAGTTTTAACATTAAACAGCTGTGGCTTGAAGGAGACTCCAAAAACATAATTGACTGCCTTAAGGAAAAGTCTCCCCCCTCGTGGATGATCAAGTCATGGATTGAGGAAGCAAAGCTAACTTTGGCTAAATTTGAAAAAGTTAAAATATCACATACTTACAGAGAAGCCAATGTCATTGCAGATTTTTTCGCCAACGAAGGAGTTAAGAGTAAAGAGGTGTGTACTGGGCTAAATACAAATGATCTAAACTCTAATGTTTGCACCCTAATAAATTATGATAAATCACATGGAAAAGCTATGTGTTATCCCTTTAATGAAGATAGATAAGACCTTTCACATCACAATCATTAGATTGTATGGGACCGATCCCGGTGACTTAATTTGCAAGAAAGGCCCACACGCTTTGTGGGTGCTAAGTTGTGGCGGGGCCAATTTTAGTAAAGCTTTTGTCTGGGTCTGCCCCACTATGTCGGCTGAGATGGGAGGAGACAGAAAGTGTATTGAGTCAGATAGGTATGAAAGGGAAAATAAACCCTACTCTCCTCTTTGGTAAATCCCATGCTAAACTTGAGCTTGATAGTCCCTCCCTTCACAAAAAACATCAGGCTAAAAGTCTTGTTTCCTATTCTGAAGAATCCTCTGACTCGGAGGAGTCTGATGCCAACAAAACGGTGGTTAATGCTAAACCTATGCTGGATAAACATGTTGAAGATGACTCCCCTGTTAACCTTAATTCTAAGAAAATTGTTCCTAATATTGGTGATGAGCCCTCTCTGGATTTTCTGAACCTTGCTAAAGCCAACTCTGAGTCCCACTCCAAACTCCTGGACTGGACTTTCACTGAAATCAATGAGCTGAAAAATCAAAAAATGGGCCCTACAAAGCAAAATTGAAGTTCTGGTTGCTAAAGTTGCTGAGATTGAAAAGAAAGTTGGGGATAGAAGGGTCCATGGTCACAGTAACAGAGACACTGATTCCAAAATTGATTATATTATGAACACTATCAAGACCGTAGCTGAGCAAAATAATAGAATGGCCAGACACAACGCCATTATCATTAATGCTATGGGAGAGAAGCTCGACAAAACCCACCAGGGTTATCTGGTGGTGGATCTGGAGGAAACAGAGGACAAAAGCCAAGACATAGACGTAGGTATTTCCAAAAGAACCAGAGCCAACTTGAAGCGCAAGGTCCCCCCTACTTCTAGTATGATTCAAACTTCTAAAAAGGGTGTCATTGATATGCAGAAGCTGGAGACTGAGTCTATCCTCAAGACTCTGAAGTAATGTCTAGGGTTTCTGCTTTTCCTCTGTTTCGGTCTTTTTGGTTTTGTGCGATTGGTTGTTGCTGATCTTTTCTTGGGCAACTGGTTTTTGTGGCTGGACTTTTCTGTCCTCTCTTCTATTTTGTAAACTTTGTGGTTTTGGGTCCCTGTAAAACCCATTTTACCCTTTTATAAAAAACAATGGCCTCAGCTTGTATGATGATAAAAAAAATATTAAATGGTTGGGTGGTGGCTCTATAAACGGGACAATGAAAACAATGCTAGATGTTGGCAAATCTACTAGAAAGGAATGGACAATAAACATAAAAACAAAGAAGAAATAATGATTGCTACAATAATAGCAACAATTCAATTTTATTCAACTTCAACTTCATGAAAAGTAGATTACAAAAGTCTTGTTTCATAGAGATCTTGAGTAGATTAGAAGGCTACTATGAGAAGTAATGAAGATCTTAAAACTATAGAAAATAAAAGTAAACTTAATTCTATCTATGCAGTGAATATATTTAAAATGTAGATTACATCATGCATAACCCTATTAAGTACCTAACTAAAGTCTATCTATGTAGTGAATATGTTTAAACTACATATTACATCACACATAAACCTATTAAGTACCTATTGTATGCAAAACAAAATTGAACCATAGTTTATTTCCTAGTTTCTTCCACTGCATGCATGCAAACATGAAGAAATTATTGTTTATTCTAACACTCCTCTTTAATTTATACCATTGATTATTTTACCATTTACAATCTCCAATTTTTTTCTTAAATGCTCAAATACATCATTTGCTAATGGCTTGGTAAATATATCTATTAATTGTTCTTCAGATCTGTAAATTTTTAGATGAATTTCACCAACATTCACCAAATCTTTGATAAAATGATATCTTGTATCAATATGCTTGCTCCTCTCGTGAAAGACATGATTCTTTGATAAGACAATTTCTCATTTGTTGTCAAAAAAGAATTTTTTTAGCTTCTTTTGAGCTTAGAATAGATCTATCAAAACTTTTCTCATCCAAATTGCTTGACATGCTATTGATGTGGCTGCCAAACATTCTCCTTCAATTGATAAAATAGTCACTATGGGTTGCTTCTTTGATTCTCATGAGACTACACCTCTCCCAAAATGAAAGACATATTTAGAAGTACTCTTTCTATCATCAATGCTACTTGTAAATTCATTGTTAGTATAACCATTCAAACAGAAATCCTTAGTTTAGGAATACAAGATTTCATATCCTATTGTTCCTGCCACATATATCAATGTCCTCTTTCCAAATTTCCAATGTGAGTCTTTTGGTGACTCCATGAATCTTGAGACTAGACTAACCCCATACATGATATTTGGTATTATAGCTATAAACTTCCACTTGATCTTTTGAAGATTGTAGAATCAACATTAGGCCCTTTGTCTTCTTTGCTAACTTTAGTGCTTGTTGCAACTAGTATAGATGATAGATTACAATTCAACATTCTAAACCTTTTCAACACATCCTTTGCATATTTTGATTGACTAATAAAAATTCCTCCATCGGATTGAACAACTTCAATGCCCAAAAGATACTTCATCAAACCTAAATTTGCCATCTCAAATTCTTTCTTCATTGCTAATTTAAATGCATCTACAAAAAAAATCCAATAAAAATTAAATCATCAACATATAAACACACTATCAAAATATAACCTTCTTTCTTGATCTTTGTGTATATTGTGGACACACTCTTGCTTCTACTGAATCCATTGTTTTACATGTATGAATTAATATTGTTATACCATGCTCTTGGTGCTTTTTTGAGACCATAAAGATCCCTTTTCAAATTATAGACCCACCTTCATGTCCATGAACTTCATAACTTGGTGGTTGTTTCACATACACTTCTTCTAGAAAACCATTCAAAAAAGATGTTTTGACATCTATTTGAAAAAATTTCCAACTATTTTGTGTAGCTTTTGTTAAAACCATTCTAACAGTATCAAGTCTAGCAACTGGAGCAAATGTATCATTATAATCAATTGCATAATTTTGTGCAAAACCTTTTGCTACTAACCTTTCCTTGTATTTTGTCAATCTCACCTTTTGCATTAAATTTGGTTTTATAAAGCTATTTGAGTCCTATACAATCCTTACCTTAGGTAGATCAACTAGCTCCCATGTGTGATTTATTTCAATGGAATCCATGTCTTCATCCATAGCCCTGATCCAATGATCCTCCTTAATTTCTTCTTCAAAATACATAGGATCATGAGAGAATAAATACAAATTTGAGCATAAATCCAAATTATCCTCTCATTTACTATAAATCTCTTTCCAACTTCTCATTTTCTTACCATTATATTTTTATCATAATGAGGTGAGAGTAGGAACTGATTCATCAGTTGCATGTGAATTTGAAGTAGGATGATGTGCATGACCTAATGATTCACCTTATACAACATTATGTGGAGTTCTTGTTGGTGTATTTGTTCCTACTTGTGGATTTGATTGATCACCTTACATACTTTATTCTTCATATTATTTTTCCTTCTGTGATATTCATGCTCCAATTCTGATTGATTTGTTAATGCTTCCATCCCATTCTTCTTCTTCCTTAAAATTTGCATCTTTGTTAATCACTTTCTTTGAAATGTGATTATATAATTTATAAGCTTTTGATTGTTCACTATAACCAATGAAAATATATTTCTCATTTTTATCATCCAATTTTCTTCTCAATTCAGATGGAATTGGTGAATATGAAACACATCCAAAAGTTCTCAAAAGTGAAATACACTATGCTTCCTATGGTCATTCAATGATTCTTATGGATTTTTTCCTTAACACTCTATTGGTTAACTTTTTAGAACCAAATTGACATCAAAAAATACCTATGGACTTTTCCATTTCAAATACTTAGTACTCCAAAGGCATTGGCCAGCGAATGAGTAAAAGCTATGAGACTTCTACTCCTACACTTTGGGATTTGTTAACTTGGGAGGGTGATCCCACAATGTATACTCAAGAATTTATATGATTACTACTCAAATACATGGTCAATAACAAATAATTCTCATAAAATTACTCACCAACGTAGCACATCCAACAAGTTGGCAACTCATTCACTGATATCCTACATTTAGAGCACGAGAAGGTGAAACTCAACACAAAACAACTATAGTGGTATCCATTTTGAAAGTTTATAAAATAAGGTGATCAACTAGTGAATCAACTCAGGAACTAAATTATGAATATTTTGCACGAACTAGTTTCTTATTCCAAGCACAAAGTCAATATCAACCTATGCAACTAGACAACATGTTCTCAATAACAACCTAAAATCTCAATAAATATTGCTTTATAGTATTCCCCTATTACATTAATGATCATCACTAACAAATATCCTAGCACCTAATTCTTATGAGTTCACAATCTCATCCAAGCACTTATATTAATTCATTGAACTAATCAACAAGAATGAAATCAAACATATATTACAAAATAATAGAGACAAATAAAAGGAACCCTAGATTAATTTCATTCATAACTCATAAAATGAGTACAAGGAGAGATAATAACCGTGAAATTGGTATCACTCTATATTGTATTTGCTATGTTACCGAAATTACATACATACTAACAAAACTCTAAACTTAAAGCAAAACACTAAAACATGCTTGGTATTCCTTCTACAATTCACAGTGTTGAATGCAAAACTTAACGAACCCCCACTTTCCAGCCTTGAATTTTTTCTTATAGAAATGAAGGAGCAAGACAAGCCTCATGCTAGAAAGTACACATGTTAATACCCTATTGGATTGCTCAAAATAAAGATTCCCCTATTCAGTTGCATTGCATTCCCAAGAGGTGGGAAACATGTGGGGAAATGCAGGTAGTCTTCATTTGTTGTTCAAGATCTGATCAATTCTTCAAAATGGTATCTTCCAATAGTTACCTCAAAATTTGTGTCCATGCACATGAAGTGAAAGAAGGAAAGCATGGAAAAAACAAAAATAAAAGACAAAAGAGATGTCAATGTCTACAACCTTGTCATCAATTCAACTATGTTTTGTGTATTTTTATAAATTTGTGCACATTTAGGCATGAACCTCTACAAATATAGCTTCTTAAACAATGTTCAACTTCAAATTTTTAAATCATTATAATTTAACTCTCCACACTAGGGCTCCCATGTCCAGTCAATCAAACATTAAATGGTCTATGCAGAACCTTTCATGTGGTCTCTTCTCTGATCTAGTTTTGGATTCTATATGTTTGTCCCAAAATTGTTTGAGTTCATTGTCCATTACTAGTTTGATCTAGGAAATATTACAATTTTTTTTTACAGTTTTTTTTTTTCATTATTAATATCTTATTGTCAAACTTTATTAAAAAATTTGAAGAATATTTCTTACAAGCATGTGAAAATGAATTTCCCTTTCCTCTTTTGTCATTTTTATTTGATCCCTCTCCCATTACTTCTCCTACTCGTGAGGGTATCTTGGTGCAAGAGAATCCAATCATTGATATTAATGAGGATCATATTTGTTCCTCTCCCAATACCTCTCCTACTTGGGAGGATATCTTGGTGCAAGAGGATGAAATCAATGATAATCATGAGAAACATAGGTATCCCTCTCCCAATTTCCCTCCTACATGTTAGGATATCTTGGCACAAGAGGACCCAATCATTGATAATCATGAGGATCATGTTTGTTCCTCTTCCAATAGCTCTCCTACATGGGAGGATATATTGGAAAATAAGGATTTAATCATTAATGCATTTCCTCCTCCAAAGGATTGTAAGGTAGTTCACATAAATGAAAATTAAAAATTATTATTAGATTCCCCTTTGATACAATATCATAAAAAAGTAGTTAACTCAGTTGAAATTGTGAACTGAATCCATCGATACAATATCATCAAGTACTTAACTCAATAGAAATTATGAACCCACAATTCATTATTGGAACTCCTCTTATTATTGGACCTCCATCTAAACCTCCTCTTAATATAGGACCTCCAAAACCTCCTAGTCATACCCTAAACTTTGCAAAACAACTCAATCAAAGTAATCTTGTGCACCAAAATGTGTTGCGACAACCAAGTTATTATGTGGTTGCTCACACATATAGCACTCAAAGTAACAAACAAAAAAATAAAATTCCAACCTCTATTCCATTTCTGGGTATGTGTAGGATCATGATGGGCCAAAAAGTGGTGATATGATGGGTATTTGTAGGGTATGTGGCTGACGACTTTTTTTTTACCCAAAACTAATGAAATGAAAACAATTTTTAAGGAGATTCTCAGCTTTCCACCAATATAAATTATGCTTTATTTTTAATTTAATAAATAATTATTATTAATTTTCTATTTTAATTACGACTAAAGTCCTGATTGGTAGGCTGATTGAAAACATCTATAGCTTTCAAATGGTATCGCATTTTTTTTGAATCCAAAACATGCATTACATTCTATGCTTCACATACTATGATCAAAAAACAAAAAAAAATAATTTCATGAATTTTTGACCAAGTTAAGGTGGTTAGATGACAAGTTTTTATATTTTTTAAAAGTCATAATAAAAAATTCATAATTAATTATTTACTTGGAAAAAAATTACAAAAAAATATGCATCACATCGGGACATGAGTCCTATACTTATATATAAAATATTATAAAAAATTATTATCATTTTATTGTGGTTAGAGTGGTCAGACATACACCTACTTATTTTTTCCCTGAAATTTAAGTGCTACTACATTGAAATTTCAAAATTTCACCAAATAGATTTTTTTTCTTTTAAATAAACCTAGTAGTTTATAAATTACATTCAATTTGCTACAAATTCTATTTTTATATAGTTTTGAAATAATATAGATAACTTATTCAAATTTTTACGTCAAGTTACCTAACTCTAATTTTTCTAAATTTTTCGCCACTTAAGGGCCTATTTTTTCCATGATGATCCTGCACATACCCTTCCTTAACCATATATTCACCCCACATCTCATCTCTAACATAGTGGTAAAGAGTATGATCTTGTTTAGAAACTTCATAATACTCTAGCCAAGATCTCTCTCTAGAACTTAGTTCAAACTTCACCTATATACCACAGGATTGTCCAAGAGGCTTTATAGAAGACTGAAATATCACCTTCTATTAAACCTAGTGGTGTAGTAGCCTTGTTTGGTGGTATGAATACAACATTTGACCTTGATATTTTTTCCATCAACTTGTGATTTACCTCATCTTGAGATTCATAAACAACATGAGGCTCTAATGGTATTTTTGGTCATTAATAAAATTGAGGTTAGATGTACTCTTATTGACAATGAATCAAATATTAATGTTTGTAGCATTTATCTTCTAAATAAGGAAGGTATGCATAAAAATCTCATAAAACTTGATAGTTTTTGTATTCGTGGTTTTGATAATGTTGGTAGGCAATTGTTGGGGACAATCACACTACCCATTAAGGTAGGAACCATGATTTTTCCTACCCTTATACAAGGTATGTGCAGGATCATGATGGGCCAAAAAGTGGCAATATCATGGGTATTTGTAGGGTATGTGCTTGACGACTTTTTTTTTACCCAAAATTGATGAAATGAAAAAGGATTTTTAAAGGAGATTCTCGGCTTTCCACCAGCATAAATTATGCTTTACTTTGAATTTAATAAATAATTAATATTCATTTTCTATTTGAATTATGACTAAAGTCCTGATTGATAGGATGATTGAAAAACATCCATAGCTTTCAAATGGTATCACATTTTTTGAATCCAAATATTGCATCACATTCTATGGTTCGCATAATATAGGATTAAAACAAGAAAAATTGAATTTCATGAAGTTTTGACCAAGTTAAGGTGGTTAGACATCACGATTTTATATTTTTTTAAAAGTTGTAATAAAAAATTCATAATTAATTAATTATTTTGAAAAAAATTACAAAAAAATATGCATCACATCCAGACATGAGTCCTGTACTTATGTCCAAAATATTATAAAAAAATATTATCATTTTATTATGGTTAGGGTGGTCAGACAAACACCTACTTTATTTTTCTCTAAAATTTAAGTACTATTGCATTGAAATTTCGAATTTTCACCTAATAGATTTAAAAAAAAAAAAAAACCTAGTAGTTTAGAAACTACATTAAATTTTCTATAGATTCTTTTCTTACATATTTTTGAAATAATATAAATAACTTATTCAAATTTTTCTAATTTTTCTGATTTTTTTGCCACTTAAGGGCCTGTGTTTTCCAATATAATCCTGCACATACCATACATGTCATCATTAAACTTCTTCGATACAATATTCTCCTTGGTAAGAGGCAATTCCCATCTACTATTCACCATGAGATGAAGTATGAATATAATAACAAGGTACATACAATTAAAAAAATACAAAATGTTATAATTTACAAGTCAAAGCAAAGAATAAAACATCCAACTCTCTTAACACATTGTGTTTGGTTAAAAAAAGGGGTCTAATTCCTAAATCACAATCTTTCAAACTTTTTATTAAGGATTAAAAGTGATTTCCAAATCCACTTTTCTAAAAACCTTAGTAAAAGAGTCAATCTCGTAGATCAAGGTTTTAATCCTTCTTTAGAGGGAGCAAGAATGCTTGGATAGTTTTTTATTTTTCATGTGATGCAATGATGTTCCTAGGTATAATTATGAAAATACAACAAATTGATGTAATTTTTTGAGAAATGTAAAATTGATAGACAACTTTTTTTTTAGGAAAGTAGAGGGTAGAAATAAAAGAACTTGTTATGTAATATTAAGGCTAAATTAACTAGTCAAGGGTGTTGGGTTCCCTTGATTGGTTTCATGCTTTTTAAGATATGTGATCACAAGCTTGAAGTCTCTAGTTTTTAGTTCATGTTCTCCTAAGATCATTGCTGGAACATTGTCTATTGATGATAAAATGCAAATTCCTTGATTTGACAACTTGTAGGGATTGAATGCATGAATGAGAAAAAAATCTTCAAACTTCTGCTAATTTTCTTTAGATCTAAAAACCTAACACATGAAAGAGGGGGAAGGGTTGTTCCATATAATGGCTAGTCTAAGTCAAACCCCATTTTGGTATTTCTACCTCCACAATGACTATGATGATATAAAAGAGATAGCTTACCTTGGCTAATGATAAAAACATAATGAATTGACAATTGTTGCAACTCAAAACTAAGATTTACATTCCTTGATGGACTAAATTCATGTAATCATCACCTTCAAGGAGAAACTATATGCTTGATTTGAAGTCTTACAAGTGTTATTACTCACAAAAAAAATGAAAAGAAACTTGAACAAACTTGCGTAAATATGAAATGATGCTTGATTAACATAAATTCTACAATAAATATGATAATATTTTGTCTTGATTGCTCAATAATAATCTTGATTTCCATAGGAAAACCATTAATTTGTTTCCTAGTATTAAAATTAATATGAAAATACTTTGTTTTTATATGCACTTATTCTAATTTCCTAAAAATCAAATGTCAATTTCCAACAAATGAATTCAAATTTTATTTAAAAATAAAATACTTACTCTGACATATTAAAATTAGAGCCAAAATAGGCTGGTCAAGGGCATGGGGAACCCTTGACCAAGCCCACCCTTTTCAATGCCTAAAGTGTTGGGGTATATATTAAGTGTTCCTTTTCATTCCTCTCTATTAATTTTATGGATATATTTATAAAACATGAAATTAAATGCATAATTAAGTCCAAGCACATAGGGGGAGCAAAACCTAGTGTGAAACTGTCAAAGGTGAAAAATTTTGATGCCACATTTACCCCCCACTTTAATGAGAGTATGAACTTACACTTGGAATCATGCTAAATAAAGTAATAATAAGTCAAAAAGGGCTCAATTATTCAAATATTGAAGATATATGATGAAATTTGAATCTAGGGGATGAACTAGCCCCTAGATTAAATATCTTATGGAAAGACAATATAAGGAAAAAGGAACACACACATAGAGTGTAATGCAAGATGAAAAACATGAAGCATACATTATGAAGAAACACAACATACAAATATGAAACAAAATAATACATGATACAAACACCATGCAAACATGCAAAAGGTGGTATGACAATTGTAGAGTAGCAAGCTCTACAACAATCCTACTAGGATCTATATCCAAGGAATTCATGAGTCACAAGATAACAAAGTCTTACATATTCTAGGTGAGCCATGAACCAAAGCACCACATGCTAGTGAAGTATGATATTCACTAGGTGAGTCTCTTAAAAGGTAGCAAATGAAAAACAAACAAGGGCTAGTGAAGTTTGATATTCACTAGGTGTCTTCCCACGTCAACTATAGCCAGAATTATAGTTCAATAATTTTGACAAGGCTCTACATAAATGATCAATATCCCAAGAAAATGCATCAACAAGTCCAACATGTGTGAACAAAGTGAAGCATATAATTGAATGTATGCCTCCACCTTAAATTAATTTCTAAACACCAACTATGAGAAATTTCTTTAAGGTAGAATAAAATGATAGATGGGTGAGTGCAAAATCATGATGGGCCAAATAGTGGTCATGTAAAAAATGTGATTTGAGTTAGGAAAATTTGTGAAAAACATCTTTCATATTTTACATTTGTTGGAAAAATATATAATTTCTATGGTAAACACCGAAACAAAATGGATATCTGATATTAAATATAAAAAATGGATATTTGTTCTTGCAAGAATAGATATCCATAATTATGGATAAACCAGATATTCATTCCTTGTAGTGAATTGATATTTGTTATAAAGATATTTATAATAAATTAGATAATTTGTAGAACAAGTCATGTAATATAATTAATATTATTTGTTTATTAAATATTATTATATATTATATATTATTATATTAATATAATAATATAATAAAAGTAATGATAGTATTATATATTATTATATTATATAATAATAATGATATATACTATATAATTGTAATGTCGTAAAATTATACCCCTTGCAATTTCACTTAGTTTTTTGCATCAACTTTAGTGTTTTGTACCATAGAAAAATGGACCTCTTGCTTGACATGGGAGCAATTCATGATAAATTAGACTTAATGAGTCATTGATTCAATTGTAGTGAGGCATTTTATGCATCCACACTAGGTCTTGGACCCTTTTAAATGCATTTAACAATTTCTTGTAAAGGTGTTGTAAAGTGTTGTAAAGGACTTTCATGCTTTTCTAGTCTTAATAAATCCATTTCTCCCTAATTCAACATTATAAAAAAAATATAGCAGTCAAGTAAAAGGATAAAGACAGGTGGGAGTAGGAGTGGCAGAGGTAGTTTTAAATCTATAGAGGCAGGAGAGGAGGAATCTGAATAAGAGGATTATGATGGTGGGGGGAAGCGACTGTTTGGGACCATCAGCTGCGATGGAAGGCCTGTGCGAAGGTTCGTGCTCCTTTGGATTGTTGTACGGGAGTCATCTGTTTCGAAGCTGAGAAGGGAAAGTGGTGGAGCTGATGGGTGCAGTGTTGAGAGGGCCTTGGAAGAGGTTGGGGGTTTCTCTAAGGTGGGAGTTGTTGTGGTTGGCGGGGTCTTTGGTTTCCTTATGTCAGGTTTTGGCTTCTCCCTTGGTGTTACTACTTTCGATGTTGTTGTGGTTAACGCTAAGTGTTGGAGGGATAGTCTATGGCCCTTTGTGTTTTCTAGTGTAGTGTGTTTGCCCCTTCCACTTTGTTGTGCCTTGCAGGGAGTGTGCAGTTGCTCGAGTGTCCTTGGGGTTTCTGGGTTGAAGAAGAGGCTTATTTTTGGTTCTACTCGATGTAGTAGGATGGCTTGTGGGCTTTATTTTTTGGCCTTTTCTTCTTCTCACTTCCTCTAGGTTGTTCATTGCATTTGTGTTTTCTCTGTTTGGGGGCAATCTTTTGGGGGTTTTTCTGGCATAGATTATTTGTGGCCCTTTGTGTTTTCTGGTGTGGTGCATTTTCCCCTTCTAGTTTGTTGTTCCCTGCAGGGAGTGTGCGGTTTCTTGGGTGTCCTTGGGATTTCTGGGTTGAAGAAGAGGCTTATTTCTAGTTTTTCTCAATGTAGTAGGATGGATTGGGGGCTTTATTTGTTAGCCTTTTCTTCTTCTCACTTCCTCTAGGTTGTTTTTGCATTTGTGTATTCTCTATTTGGGGGCTATGTTCTGGGAGTTTTGTCAGCATGGTTATGGTTTCCAAATGGCAGATGGACTTTATTTCCTATTATCCTGGATTGGAGCCTCTTTTGGGTGGTTGGGCCATAAGATGGAATAGCTGTGCTACTCAAATGAGGTTCCTCTCTTCCCTGTGCTCTGTTGGGTTTGGTGTGGGCTTGCGTTGGTGTTTTTAGGGCTTTTTCTTGTTGATAGAAAGTGTCTTTCTTCATCCCTTGTTCAAGGTTTTTCCCCTGTGTTCCTTGTTGGTCTTTGATGGTGTTTGGGGGTTGGTTCTTTGGCTAGACCCTTTTGTGGATATGGATGTGGTGTTGTATCAGCTTTGTTATGTGTTGAAGGTGTTGAGGGTTGGGTGGGTTTTAGAGATAATTTTGAAGACCCATATGTTGTTGATGTTGTTGCTCGCTAAGGTCTTCCTCACTATAGTCTCTTCCTTGTCTCTAAATACTAGGTCTTCTTTTGAGGTGAAGGCCTCTCCTTTGGAGGTGGAGTCCTCCCCTTCTTGGGTTGAGGTGTATTTTGTGAATGAAGGTCTCTTCCAGCTTTTCACATTAAGGGGGATCCCATTTTTATTGAGGTGGAATGTTGGTGTGCTGGGATGTTGTGGCTATGGTGGGTTGGACGAGCTTGGTCTTGTCTCCTATAGAGGTGGAGTGAGCAATTGGTTTTTATGGAACATGCTTGGAGCCTTGAGCTTTTGTGATGATCTCTCCTATTGAGGTGGAGAGGGTATGTTGTTGGGCAAGATTTTTTCTACTTTTGGGGCTTTGCTTCTGTAGACCTATAACATAGTTGTTTCTACTAGTGGTATGGAGAGAATAATCTTCCTGAGTAATTGGTATGCTATTGCCAGGTTGTTGCAAGCTTTTCTCTTAGGTTCAAGGTCCCTACCGAAACCTAGTTGTATTGGGTTGTTGGTCCTATCAAAACCAATGGGTTAAAGATCCATGTAGTATCTTGGTTCTTTGTTGGACAACTAATTTTGGCTACTAGTTTTCCTTTGTTTTGTTGTTGGGCTTTATTGTTTTCTCTTTAGGAAGCTTTTCCACCCTTGTTTGGGTTTTGGGTTCCTTCAAAACCTAAAGGTTTCGATTCCATTCAAAACCTGTTTCTCCTCTTATCAAAAACATTATAAAATGTGTTTAAAAACATTAGTAAATCAATCTAGAAGGCTTGTAAAATATTTAACTTAATGATAATCTAGTGTTGTAATGTGTCTTGCACATTCACATTGGATGTTATGTTTTCCTAGGCCAAGTGGACCTCATTTTAATGTTGTAAAGTGTATTTAATCACACTTTCACATTGAATTCTTTGTCACAGGCGCTAATTGACCTTTGCATAATCACTAATAGGCCCCTATCAACCCATATTGTGCATCTTGAGGAAATATTTGATAAAATACCTGACAAAGTCATCATTTAAACCTTATTTCCTTATCTCCTAGCATCCTAGCATTCAAAATGGCCCTTATGGGATCAATTCACCATCCATGGTGAATCAACCCCATCTAGGTGGAACCCATTCGCCATGGGTAGTGATTGACTCCCATTTGGCTCATTTTTTACTTTTGAGTAGGAAAATTTGAAATTTAAGTTTATTATTTGGATCCAATTTATAGGCTAATAAGGTGAATTTCCTATAAAATCACCTCTCTAAACTCTAAATTGAATCCATTTTCATTATTCATCCACCATTCTTCCGTCTCAAGTCAAGTAACTTAGGGTTTTGTCATTTCATGTCACCAAGATAATAATTTTCAAACATTCAAGGGAAAATCCTTCATGTTTTGCTGCAAAATTTCAAGATCAAACATCATGGCAAGGTAATCAAATCCATTATTGGATGTTTCATTCCATTCTTTCATCATTTTGGTTTAATTACCTAAAAGGGGTTTGACCAAGGCAAACTCCCATGCCCTAACATTCAACATTTCTCTCTCTTTCCTTGTGTGTTTACAGATTTAGGTCTCTTGGAAGCTTGGAAATCATTAAGAATCAAGTTTTAGGGTTTCTCAAGTCTTCTCCTCATTCAACAAGTCAAAGTATCAACAAAAACTGGCTTTCAAGTTTAGAAATCAAAGTTTCAAAAGAGAACACCTCTAGAAAGCCAAAGTACAGACCAAAAGCTCCAGATTCCACCTTTGAATATTCAAAAATTCAAATGTGGACTTATTTTCCATGGGCGGCGAATGAGTCCCACTTCTAGTTCAATTTTTGAGTTTTCTTCATTTTTAGATACATTTTGTCAGAAAGAGGTTTTGACGCAGTTATACAGAACTAGGATTGATTCACCCAGAATGGTGAATGCATCCCACTAGGCCCAAAAATTAGGATTATCAACATTCCATAATCTATTTCTTGTCTCCATGAAGTTTTCAGGTGCAGACTTCAAGTTTCATCCATTTTTGTTTAGTTTTGCATTCATTTCTAAGGATTTTAATATTACACAATGTGTTCTCAAACATTCTTTGTTTCCTTAGTTTTGATTCATTAATCAATTAATCTTATTAGTTTCTTGCATTCATACATTGCACCTAGGTATATTACATCCATATTCCATCTATATTGCATTGATTTTGAATGCATACATAAGCATTTTGGTCCATCTTTCTCCTTCTAGGTGGAAAACCCTAGGAGTGCTAGAAAGACCTTGGATGCTAAAAATCTATGCTACATGTTCATTCTCCTAGTACTTGTGTAGGATCATTTTATCCCTTGCATCAACTTCTTCCCCTCTGAGTATGCTTAGGACCCCTTTTCAACCACTACCTTTATGCACTAGCTTTGTGTTGAACCTTGTGTTTTTCTCATTCTCATTATTTTATAGCATGATTTGTTTGGACACTTGCATGCTACGAAGATGTCTACACATGGTGCTAGAGTCTTTTGACATTTTGATGTTTAAAAAAACATGCTTGATCCTTTCACCATGTGTCACCATCCTTTGTCAGTGGTAATGTTTCTAGACACCTTGTAATAGCTCAGGAACCCTATTTTCCCTCCTATTCTCTCTTTAAAATTTTTCTTTTCAATCCATTTGTTCTTCTTGGGTTCTATCTTGAAATATCCTCTCCTTTCTTGGGCATTCCCTCTCTTTCTCACTCTCTCAAGATTGAAATGCTATCTTGCTTGCTAAAACACTCTCATATTCTTACAACGATATCTACTACGCTCTTAGCTCTTACAACTATTTCTTTCTCTCTTTGGCTTCCTCAATTTTTGTAGGTGATATCTCTCTTATCTTGTATCTTTGAGCATCTTAGGATCTCTCACATCCCTTATCTATACACGTGTTTATCTAATCTATTTAAGCCTTTATTACATGACATAAATATTATTTGTTGATAGATCCACCAAAGATTCAAATGATAGATAAGTTCCCTTTGTTAATTTATGTAAGATAAAATCCATTATCACATAATGCACATATATGTCCCTATATACACCCTCAGCCTTATATCATCCTTCACCCATTTAAACAATCATCTCTGACCCTTTCACCACTTGTCACCTACCTTTCTTAGTGGCAATGGCTAGAGATGCTTTCTAATAGCTTAGGAACCTTCTTTTCCCACCTATTCTCTCTTTAAAAGTTGTCTTTTCAATCCATTTGGTCTTCTTGTGTTCTATCTTGAAATCTCCTCTCCTTTCTGGGAAATTCTCTCACTTTTCTCACTCTCTCAAGATTGCAATGCTCTCTTGCTTGCTACAAAACTCTTTGCTCTCACAACCATCTCTTTCACTGTTTGGATTCCTTAAGCCTTGTAGGTGATATATCTCTTGTCTTGTGTCTTCGATCATCTTGGGATCTCTCACATCCCTTGTCTAGATGCATGTGTTTATCTCATCTATTTAAGCCTCAATTACATGAAATTAATTGTATTTGTTGATAAATCCACCAAAGATTCAAATGATAGATAAATTTCCTTTATTAGTGTATTTAAGATAAAATCCTCTATCACATAATACACATATATGTCCCTATATACACCCTCAACCTTATATCCTCCTTCATAAATCCTCTACCCAATACCTTATTCCCTAAACCCAAAATACTATGCCCTATACAGTCAACCCAATAACCTCAACCCTAAAAAATATACCTCAAGTTTTGGCCCTAAATCCTATGCAAGCTAAACCCTCAACCTAAACCCTCTACTCTCAACCCTATACAAAATACTTGAAACCCTAAATCCTATACCTTATATAGTCAACTATAAACCCAATACGCTCAATACTAAACCCTACACTCTGAACCCTATACATTATACCCTCCACCATAAACCATATATCCCCAAACCTATACCATATACACTAAACCCTATAACCTCAACCCCAAGCAATATCCCTCCACCCTCGACCCTAAATTCTATATGCTAAACCATCAACCATAAACTCCATACCCTCAACCTTAAACCCTATAACCTCAACCCTATACCTTATACCCTTAATCATAAACCCTATACCCTCAATCCTATACCCAATACCCTAAACTTTAAACCATCAACCCTCAACCCTCAATTAGATACACTAAACCCTATACCCTACACCCTCAACCATAAAACCTATACCTTATACCCTCAACCATAAACCCTACAGTGCCAACCATATACCCTATACCCCCATTATACACCATATACTCTCAACCCTATACCCAATAGCCAACACACTATACCCTATACACTCATCTTTATACCTTCAAACCCAAACACAATCCCTCAACTATAGACCCTAAAGCCTATATGACAAAACCTTAAACCTAAAAAAATACCCTCAACCCTAAAGAATAATTAAGACCTAGAGAGGGGAGAGAGAGAGAGCGTGGAAAAAAGAGGTAATTACTAAGACATGGGGAGAGAGAAGAAGTGGGAAGATAATATTGAGAGGGGTAAGGAGAGAGGGAGGGAGAGGTAGAGAGAGATAACTAGAGAGAGGTGGGAGAGAAGAATAAAGAAGGGTAAGGAGGGAGGAAGGGATAGGTAGAGAGGGAGAGACCTAGAGAGGGAAGAGATAGAGAATAGAGGGATGGAGAGAGTAAAGGATCAATAGAGAACTTTTTAGATGAACATAAAGTGAGGGAGATTAATTTTCTTGAAGTTAATGTGAGTGCATTATAATGTTCTTGCATTGTTGTTTTCTTTAGAAAATTTCAAGCCTATAGCTATGCTTTTATTTGGGACTCCAACCCAAAGGTATGGTGTTACTTTTCAATGTCTAAATATTTTTTTTTTGCAAATATTAATGCAATTTACATAGTTTCAAGCATGCTCCCCATCAATTTTACACATGTTTCAATGTCAAGTTGAAAAATACAACAATAATGTTAAACTCTCTCTTGGCTTTCTAAGCATGCAATTTTTCTCACATTTTGAGTATGTTAAGGTTTTCATCTTTAATTTATTTTATTAGTTTATCTATTTTTATCAACAACCAATGTGTGGTATTTTTTAGTTTATGTTTAAATCGTTCATCAAAATTTCAAATAAATTGCACTTTTATAAAATAGACTCAATTCTACACATATTCAAAAGAAAATTTAAATTTAACCAATTTTAGAATCTTTTAGGGGGAGCATGCTCAATTTAGCAGAAAAGTTGGGCATAAACTACATGGCTATAACTAATTTCTCACCAATGTAATTTTTGAAATACTAAAATAATTTTTTAGAGGGGACACACTAGATGCTATGTTATGTTTTTAAGAAAACAAGACCACTTTGTGTGGCCACCTTGTTTGAACCCCTTAATCTATGCCATTTAAAAAAGTAATAGTTTAGAAAGTAGATTCAAAGTAGTATGCTTATTTT
Organism: Sequoia sempervirens; assembly: GCA_007258455.2. NCBI lineage: Eukaryota > Viridiplantae > Streptophyta > Pinopsida > Cupressales > Cupressaceae > Sequoia > Sequoia sempervirens. The sequence continues at coordinate 134,989,656 of VDFB02058242.1, read as the reverse complement.
TTGTTGCATCCAAATTTTGATTGTAACTATCTTCAATTTCTCATCCAATATCTATCTTTCCTGAATTCCAAAAAAGGTGGCTACTTAAGACCCCTTTCTGGTTCCCCATTTCGATCTAGTTACCCACAAAGTGAATTATATTATAAGAAAAAGTTCCTTGAGGGTTAGTAAACATAGTTTTATGTTGGTCCTCTAGAGTGACACTAATTTAATTAAAACCTATAAAACCATTTAAAATGGACATGATCTTAGAACCTAAAACTATCTTCAACAATGAGCAGGAAAAACATGAGCAATGAATGTGAAATGAGAAGTAAGTGTGAGTGCAAAAAGGATTAAGAGGTGTGTGAAGATATAAGCCTAAACACTTTATTAGTTGTAGATCAGTGCAATTTTGTTAAGTGACTACTGTGTGAGGTGGTTCTTCATATTCTAAGCTTCATTGGAATTGAACCTTACACATCAAAGGTGTATCCAATTAGTTCAATCCTTTGGTAGTGAGCCACTATTATTGTATCTTTGTAGTTAGCCATATTTTGTATCTCTAGGTTGTAGCCCTATTAGATAGTGAGTCCTTATTTCAGGCAATGAGCCTTATCTCAAGCAGTGAGCCTTGTTTCAAGTAGTGAGCCTTTTGTAATCAGTTTTGATATTCTGTATAGTGTGAATTAATCCTCACCATCATTTTTCCCTCATTGGGTTATCCATTTAAATCTTATGTTATTGTGTTTATGTGTTGGATTTGAGTTTCTACATTTTCATTTGATGATTAATCATTTAAGTAGTTTTAAGTATTAGTTCTAGTGATTTAATTAAAGGTTAAAATCTGTGACAACTAATTCACGCCCTCTTAGTTGTCCTATTCAACAATTGGTATCAAAGATTGGTTCCTTGGTGAAGAGCTTAGTTGCTTGACGAAGGTCTGAGAGGGCTAGTAGCATGGTCTTTTGAAAATTAGTTTAACAACTTGAAGGAGATCTTGGTAAGATGAACAAAATGATGAAGGAATCTGACTTGGATGAAGAAGCAAGAACAAAGCATACAAAGTTCAAAAGTGAAGATCTGAAAGAAAATTTCAAGCAAGTAGATGAATGGACTTAGAAACTAAGTAATCAGATCCAGAAATTCAAGTTGAAACATAAAGAAGTAAACCAAGAAATAAAGGAAGCAAAGGAGACTGCTAAAAATCTAAGAATGAAAATTAAAGAAAGAAAAAGAGTGGAAGAGAATATGAAATGAGAAATTGAACAAGGAAAGATAGAGGGAGGATTCTTGAAATAAATTATCAATCAAAAGATAGAAAAATGTGATAAGCTTGAACAAGAAGTAGTAACCCTAAAAGTTGGTCTAGAAAAAGTGATAGCTATTGAAAAAAGGTTCAAGATAAGCTCTATAATGCTTGATGAGTTGATTTCATCCAAAAAATCTGCAAAGGTTAAAAATGGTCTAGGACTTGAAGAAGGATATAGCTCAAAGACTAAAACAACTTTCAACAAAATGGAAAATCAAAAGAAATTCCAAGGAAATAATCGAAGGAACAACATCAGAAGGATACCCATTAGACAACCTAATGCTCAAAGGTATCCATCTTTTAATGGATTTTATTTCTCATGCAATAAATTTGGACATAGATCAACAAAATGTAGAAATAGGTTGAACCAAAATAGAATGAGTCAGAATGTTGGATTCTTTGTTTGATAATGCTATGTTTGCAACAAGTTTGGACATAGATCAATAGAATGTAGAAACCAATTGATGATGAATATATTTAATACTAGTAGAAGGATTCAATCTCTTCAATCTTATTGTTACACATGGAATATCTTTGGACACAAGGCTAATCAGTGCAAGTCAAGGATAAATACAAACTCTTTTGATTAATGATATGTTGTGTGCCACACTTGCAACAAACCAAGACATATCTCAAAATTTTGCAAGAGAAAAGCTAGGAAGAAACCTAATTCAGAATAGAAAGTCATGCCCGTACACAAGATAGATCCAAAAGAAGTAAGGAGAGAGATGTCAAAAATTTGGAGGAAAAAGGAAGAACCTAGGAACAAAAATGAATCAAATAACTCTATATTTGCATCTGGTGCAGATAACTATTCCAAGAACTAAACCCAGTAATGGTTTTAGGAGGAACAGTCATAGAAAAATATAACAAACCCTCAATATATGAGGTTTCATGTGATGACACGTGGATATGTGATGTGAATCTCTATTTTGAAGGTGTTGGAGAAAATTCCAGCAAAAAAGATGCAAATCAAGAAATTTGCGAAGCACTTCTTGGCTTACAGTGTTTCTCATAAAGTTGTTGGAAACTTAAAGGCAGTGTAATGCCCTGCCATGTGAACCCCAAAGGACAACAAATACAACAAATTACTACACAATTTTTTATTTTTGAAAGAAGAACAATAGATAATATGAACATGAACATATATTACATATAAGGCAATTATAAAATTACAATGTCTATTACATCCTCTAGGGTACATGAGATGGCATGACGAAAACCTAAACTAATACCATAATTATAACAAACAATCAAGATTACATAAAGATAAAATACAACCATCCATGATCCAAAGAGATGAAGAAGATACATACAACACTTTATTAATAGTTCAATATGACAATTGTGGAGTATATTTCCACATATACAACACATTAGATAATGACTGCCACATAAGTTTTACAAAGGTAAAATAATACATTATAGCCATTTCAGGAGTACATTACATCACTTCAAGAGTAATTAAACCACTTCAGGAGTACATTACATTAATTTAGGAGTACATGTGCATTTTAGTGCATCTCATCACATAGAGTAAAAGGTACATCAAATACAAGATTGATACATAAAAGAACATGTTACAATTGAACTAAGGTGGAGTTATGCATTAGCTGCATCGACATGAACTTAGACTAGTGACCCAATGGGGTGCATAGAATGTTCCACCCGACCACATGGACATGAAAGATCGCCCCCATGCTAGGAGTTGACAAGAAATATCCCCATTCCTCAATCAAAACAATCAAACAAACTAATAGAAAACTAGAATCCACAAAAATATAAGATAACAATCCATAACATTGCCATCACATAGCCACAAGAAAATAATGAAAAGTCCAACAAAACCAAATGTAAATATTATAGATCAACACTAAATAACCATAAGAGGTGCCAACAACAATAGGATCCAAAGCCTTCAATTGAAATCACAATATCAACCTACAATAAATATCTAGGGCACCTTTCATTAACATCAATCAAGTTTCCATGAGGCATGTATGCAACACTAAAAGATAGAACTTGGAGGCTTCAACAACAATCACCAAGAACCAATTGCCTCAACAACATCAACAATTCAAACAACACTCCCAGAGGCAAAAACACAAGGGAAAAATAAATGGGTACTATAGGAGAGTGTCATCACATGGTCTTACATGGATTAGCCAGGAAACCTGTCACAAGGTACTGCCTCCATCTATGGTTATCTTGGCTGCCTATCTCAAGGCGACCACTCCATAGGGTGACTCATGCGAGACCACTTACCTTTGATGAGGACAAGATAGTGATCTTACCAACCAGGTCTTCTCATCCTATCTTTAGCCTATGAAAGCACTAACGGTATGGGCGAGGCTCATAACTAATCTTATTTAGTGTTTAACTACCCAAACCTACTAGTTCATTAATTATATTATCACTTGTTTAGGAAACTCATCCATGGGTTACCCTAACAACCCATTTGTGCACCAGCCCCCATGAAGAGCCACTCCCTATAGTACCAAACCAAAACACGCAAGGGATGTACCTCATCTCACATAAAAATTAAGGAGTACATATCACAGAACATGCAAAGCAAGAACCATCTCACAAACCCATTCCATATCATTGAAATGAGAAGAAAGGAGGGACCACCCACAAGAATTCAAAATCAAAAATAGAATTAATGAATCACAAAGGTCCAATCATGAAAGAATCAACATAAACCAAGTTTCTTCATTGCCTCTAGAAGCCAAAAACACCAAAAATCTACAAACTCCTACTGAAGGTAATTCAAAATTTTTGGGTCATCTCAAAATATGACTACCAGAAAGTCATTACATAAAATCTCCTCAATCAGAATTAACACAAAAGAAACACTCACATCATGGAACTCCAGAATAATTATGTAAAATCTACAAAGAGATAAGTGTAGAATCAAAGTAATAATCATGACAATGATAACGGTCAACTAAGCACATCTCAACTTGAAAACCAATCCAATAATTCAACTCGAACAACCAACCAAAATCTTCACACTTTCGCTAATCAACTACCTATACAATAAGAGCACTTATTCAAGCATTACAGCCAATAACAGGGCACCAACAATCAATGAAACATGATCATGAGAACATTCAAGACTCATAAGATATTAAAAGAAAACTACGTAACTAACATATTCAACAAGCTCATTAATCCATAGGGGAAAATACTCTTTTTATTACAACATTATTTTCACATTTTTCCCATATTACCATTTACCATAAACTGTCTAATCATTATCTAATACAATAGTTTTTAATCTCTTCAAGAACATTCTCTTAACTCTCTAACCCTAATATAACCTACATCTTCATATACATATATAGATATTCAACCCATTAAACTAGACCAACATAACCTTGTACTATGATTAGAAAATCATTCTAATAGAATACATTTTGCTTAATCATGCCCTAGGTATAGTTAAATCAATTTCCCTTACCCTAATTACATCATTAACTTACAAATATTGAGCAATCACATAAATATTAATAACATACAAATGCATGCATATAATTATTTTTATATAAATTTCTTTTGCTTCCTCTTTCCCAAATACTCACTTTAATAAAAGAGTTATTTTATTATGTATCCTCCTAGTCTTTTCTAAAAGCATTATCTCTTAAATCTTTAACCCTAAAACTTTTTTTTTTCAATAAATAAATCCACTATATGAATTTATCTATCTCAAATTAGATTACTTGAAGAATACTAATCTTCACGATACAATACTATATTTACAAAATGCCACACGTAATTAATAAAAATACTCTATAGAAAGTAACACTATTAGGGTATTAAATTAAGTAAATAACAAGATTTCCAAATTCCCATTCAAAATCATATAAACATATATTCTATATTTTATTTTAAACTTAACTTAATTATCTAATTCTCTTAAAAGATCTAATTACTTAAATATTTAATATTATATAAATGACTATATTTACTCATATTTTCTTAAAAATATAACTCTTTTATTTTTTAATTTAAGAAATTCCTTTCTTTCATAATAATATAATTAAAGATTACTTATAAATTTAAAATTCTATTCTATAACCTTTAATTCACTCAACTTAATTAAATCTTTTAATCATCAATACTTGGGTATGTGCAGGTTCATGATGGGCCAAAAAGTGGCAATATGATGGGTAATATGGTTGACGACTTTTTTTTACCCAAAATTGATGAATCAAAAAGGGTTTTTAAAGGAGATTATCAACTTTCCACCAATATAAATTATGTTTTACTTTGAATTTAATAAGTAATTGTTATTCATTTTCTATTTGAATTACGACTAAAGTCCTGATTGATAGGTTGATTGAAAAATATCTATAGCTTTCAAACACTATCACATTTTTTGAATCCAAAATATGTGTCACATTCTATGCTTCACATACTATAGGATTAAAAAAATAAAAATTAAATTTCATGAAGTTTTGACTAAGTTATGGTGGTCAGACATACAAGTTTTTATATTTTTTAAAAGTTGTAATAAACAAATCATAATTAATTATTTACTTGGAAAAAAATTATAAAAAAATATGCATCACATTGGGACATGAGTCCTCTACTTATATGTAAAATATTATAAAAAAATATTATTATTTTATTGTGGTTAGGGTGGTCAAACAGACACCTACTTCTTATTTTTCCTTAAAATTTAAGTACTATTGCATTGAAATTTCAAAAATTTCACCAAATAGAATTTTTATTTTTTAAACAAACCTAGTAGTTTAGAAACTACATTCAATTTGCTACAGATTCTATTGTTACATATTTTTAAAATAATGTAGATAACTTATTCAAATTTTTACATCAAGTTGCCTAACTTTGATTTTTTCTGAATTTTTGCTACTTAAGGGCCTATTTTTTCCATGATGATCCTACACATACCCACTTACGATCTAGCCAATTTTACGAAATAATTAAGAACAAAGTCTCAAAAAAAATATATCTTGTTTATGAAAGATTATTGAAACTATAAAATAAATCAAATAGAACTTACTATAGCTCGCCATACTTTACCATTGTCACTGATACCGATCTGTCTAATTTATAAATCCTACTGATAGAGACTACAACGAAAATGACATTTAAAGATTATACAATGCAATCATTTAACTAAATACTTCAAATACAAAATAATATTAATTCAATTTTATTTCCTTTCTAATTTAGTTTCTGATATAATTATCTTCAAAACCAAATAATTATAAAACATAAATCATTCTTTCCTACCTTTATGATACAACTTCACTGAGTGAGATATATATATATATATATATATATATATATATATTATAAAAGAAATGTTGTTTTAAAGTTGTAATTTACAATATACCAAAATGTGTGTATATATATATATATACCCACATACAAAATCAAAAAGGGCAATTCATGAAATGTATGTAAATACAACTAAGTGAAATAACTTGTTTCCAAAGACCTCCATGGGCCTCCCAATACTAAATACACATATAACGAATTTAACTAAAGAAGCCTTGGCGAGCAACAACTATCAGCCAATAATTTAACATTAAGCATACCACAACAAATATTATCATAGAATAGACTATCAAAACGCATAAGCAAGGAACCTAAAGTACGCTGTGAGAGAAGAGCAAATGATAAATGCTGAAAGAAAACACCAAAAGCTTAAAAAAAATAGAAGTTTCAAAGAAAATCAGATCCTTCGGATTCGATTACACTCTAGCCACCGATTTCCAAAGATAGGGCGATTGATAACGGGTAGAAGTATTAGGATGACACAAGGATATAACAGGGAAGTGGCGAATAGGCATAGATCACTATCAAATTATCTGTGTAGTAATCTTAGTTGATTTTAGATGATGGGAAACTCCAAACTCAGAGGAATAGTGAACAATGATAGCAACAGGCTAAAAGGAAAACTTAGATAGCGAATACCCACCCCAGCACTCGAGACGCAATAAATGACTAGCAGTAGGGTATTTCCAATTTCAAGAAACTAAACTCATATCTAAGATTGTTGCGAGAAAGTTCATTATGAGAGATGTGAACCATCTCCATCATTTAAAACAAGGACAATGTTCTTGTGGAGATTACTGGTGATGCTAAATGAAACAATCAGAGAACAAGGCTTGCACTATATTAGCTGCACCATATTAGATATCTATTAATAATGAAAGGAAATCCATCAAAGCATACAAAAGGGAAGGTTTTGTCTGAGGATATAGTAGTAATTTCCTTGGTATACACGTATGCAAAACGCAACAACAAATACAAGGGTAGTGAAGTGTTTGGCAAAATGCCTCCAAAACAGTGGTCGCTCGCATGCAAGAAATGAGGGAAAAGATAAGTCACATGGGCTGTCTAGAAGAATGTGCGGGGTATGGCATAGGTGCGCGGGCTATTGAACAGAATGCCTCAAGGAAATGAGGTCTCACAGTCTGCCATGCTTGAAGAAAATGCAGAAAGTGGATTTGATGAAGGGCCTTAGAATCTTTCAAGCAAATGTGATTGGTAGGTGTAAAGCCAATTTCACAACCTTTACCAACATCGACGTTGCCTAGGTATCAGAGAGGTTATTTAAAATTTTACTCCCTTCCATGATCAAGTGTTGCAACTACAATAGATTGTCAGCAGAGTCAAGGAGGTTATTTAAACTTTTAAACTTCCTATTATGCTCAAGCACCGCAGCTAAGATAGGTTGACAATGAAATCAAAGAGATTATTTAAACCTCTACAACATTCTATTTTCAAGTACTGCAGAAGTGACAGGTTGCCAGCAGAATCAAGAAGGCTATTTACACCCCTACAGTCTTCTATGTTCGAGTATTTCTGCTGTGACAGGTTGCAAACGGTATCAGGGACATTATTTAAAATTTATACCCCCTCCAAAGTCCATATTCTGCAGCTGTGATAGGTTACTCATGGAATGTAGTGATTGCAGAATATGCACAAAACAGATTTGGAGAAAAGGCTTCAAAACTTTCAAGCAAAGCAATTTATAGGTGTAAAGCCAAATTCCATATCCTTACCAGCGTCTAAAGTCTGAATCGAAATATGGTTTTGTGGAATGCTATGATTTCTGGTTTTATGCAGAACGAAAGAATGGAAGAAGCTCGTAATTTCTTTTTAAATTTAGCACAACCAAAGGTGGTTTCTTGGACTTCGATGATTGTAGGATATGCACAGATGGATTTATTGGAAATTGTTTTGGAGTTTACACATAAACCTAAATGACAAGGAAAGCTCAAAATGGATTAGCAGGAAGGCTCTCACAATCTTCGAATTAATGACACAGGATATGCATAAATTAGATTTCACAATAACTCTCAAAACCTTTTGAATTAATGAAGCACTCGGTATTCATCCTAACAATGAAATGCTTAAAAGAAAAGAAACTATATTCACGTAGTCCTTTCTACCGTCATCAGGGCTGCATTATGGCTGAGCCGAGGATTAGGAAGAGGGAAGAATTCTCACGCAAAAGCAGAAAATAACATGAGAACATACCTGGTTTTTCCTTTTTCTCCTCAATCCAACCTAGTGAAGTGTATAGATTGTGTAGACAGGTGCGGTGAGACCCTTAATTGCTTGCTATTGTAATTCAAGGATCTCCAGCCTATATCTTGTGTATCGTATTCTCCCATGTTGCTATGTCCATGACCAAAAACCCCCTGTTTCCCATCTCCCTCCCTCTCCCGTACGAAATTTCCTCTCCCCAAAAGTAATGCTCGCGTACCACGTAGAGGGCATGCAAAAAGTGGAAGCCAAAACCAACCACGTGGATAGTAGGAGAGAATGCATGAAGCCAAGTGGAGATAAAGGCAAGGATAGGTGTGATACTTTTAGAAGCTTTTATAAGTTTATTTATTATCCCAAATTTTATATATGTTTATTCTTACTTAATATTTGTTTTAATATTTATAATGTTTATGTCATTGAATCATAAAATAATTGATCTCATAAAATGCTGTATAATGAAAGGATGATTATATTTAACAAATGTTTAACATCCTTTTTTAAAATAATACTTCAAACACAAACATATTTAGAAGAAAAAGAAATAAGCAATAACACTCCCTCTAACCTTTAGTTCTAAATTGAACTACAACATAGTTCCTCAATCAACAAGGATATATAGTAAATTAGAAAGATGGCCTGAATCGTTAAATGTAAATGTATATTAAATTTCAATACTAGGTTATATAAAAGACAACATTAATTGAAAAAACAACATGACCTCACAAGTCACAAATAAACCACTTACTCACATGTCACGAAGGACCAAAAGCAGAGGGGTACTACAGGTAGTAAATGAAAAATTAGGGAAATTCAAGAAAAGAACCCTAAATTGGAAGAAAAGGAAGATTATGGAAATCAGTCTATTGAAGTAGAGGATCCATCATTTGAAAATTGATCCAATAGCTTCAGTTGAGGGGAAGTCACTGACAAAGTGAAGTACTAATGATGATGTCATTACCTTTTTGTGATGAAACCCTAAAAGTGACAAGTTATATAAGGAAGTTGAGTGGTCATTCTTTTTCATTTCAAATTAAATGAGCTAAGGAGAAATGTGCAAGTGAGAAGTAAGGAGTTAGGGTTATTGGAAAACAAAAGTATGGAGAATAAATCTAAATCAATGGAGTCAAAGGAAATGGTGGTATTTGATTCGCACAACAACAAATTGCAAAAATTAAGTGAGTTATAGATTGATGAATTTAACCATGAAAGGATTTGAAATCTTAAAGGTTCATTTTTAGTTGAGAAAATTCAAAGGGTCAAGAATCTAGGGCACAAGGGTTTAGACATTTGGAGCGAATTTCTATACTTTTTTGATGTAGACATTGTTTGGTTTGTCTTAAGTAGAATTCAAGGTGGTCAAATGATCTTCAACAAACCTTACGGGATTACAAAGGAAGCAATGACGACAATTATAGGATTATGCAATGTTGGACCTGTACCACTAAAGAAGTTAGTGAAGAACAAAGAGGTTGAAGCCCTAACTTGAGTGATAGGAGACCAAAGGGAACTTCTAATTCATACTATAATTGACCCTGTGATAAGGTATGTGGCATATGACATTTCATATAAGATTTATTTGAAAGAAAGGGAAGGTTCTACTTTGGATATTTTTTTTAAGTTGCACATCAAATGGTTGAAAAGAATGTTGATTTCAACTTGTGTGAGTTATTAAGGAATCAAGTAATGGAGAACATTACTATGATAAAAAATGACAATTTCCCTTTTCATTATGGATCCCTAGTTATATGTTTGATGATGTATTTTCCGAAGTCATTACCATTGAAAGAGAATGTCATGTGGAAGTCAATTATGGATTGGGAAGCATGTTTATCGGTATCTAAAATGTTTAGTAGAGAAGGAAAATATTTGTAAAGAATACATTATAAAAAAAAAATACATGGAGTTTTGGTATGGTTTCCAGTCTAGTTGGGATGTCTGAGGTGGGATCCTCCTCTAGGAAGAAGAAAGCAAGAAGAATCATTTCATGTCCCCCTCTAAAAATAAAGATGTTGAAGATAGAGAAGAAGAAAGAAGAAAAGGAAGAAAAAATTATAGAAGCATTTGATCTAGTATCAATAGATGATGATGGAGAAGACTTTACTAAAGAGGTGTTAAAGATTCTTGAGCAATCTGATGGTTTGAAGAAGATTGGAGATGTTTGGTTGTCACAACCAACATATGAATAGGATGAGATTATAGATGCCTTTGTTTTTTATAAAATTCATAATGACATTTATCTAAGTGAGTTGAAAATAGTTTTATTGGAAGTATTGATTGAGCAGATTGAAGACAGACTAAAGGTACTATCACTTGGGGAAACAAAAGAAAAATATGAAATTCAATTAGTTATGGAAGAAATATGCAAAAATGCATAGAATATATTGATTGAGAGAATAAATAAATTAAAGTCATGCATGAAAAGCATAAAAAATGTGTATAGGTATTGTCTCTGGTGGCTTATGGCTATTTAAAACCATACAACAAAAATTGATGCTATTGAGCTTGAGTTGGATTCTATTGGAAAGACATATAATATCCTTAATGATAAGGATGAATCATAGAATAAAATAATCAATTCCTTACAGTCAGAACTTGTAGTCATTTTGGTAAAGAGAGACATGGTATTGTGAAGACTTTTTGGAAAGTTAAAGAGATAATCGAGTTGAGATTGGAACAACTTTCTGGTCTCTTGGTGGAAGTCGAGAAAAATGAAAAAAAAATATTACTATCCCAGATACTCTTCTAGAAACAATTGATTTGATAGTAAAAAAGAATAGTATTTGTTTAAACATCAGGTTGGAAGTGGATTCCTAAAAGACATTTCTTCTAAAATTAAAACAAAAATTACAAGGAGATATTTTAGAGGAAGAAGGATTGAGGTAAAGAACCATTTTTTATATATATATTTTTTAAGACATTTTGTAAAAAAAATTGGTGTAATGGGGAGATAAATCCTTTTGCTTTGTCATTGGTGTCAAAGGGCAAGAGAAAGCATATAAAAAGAATGAAAATCATTATAGCTCATCAAGGGAACTACAAAGGTCGTTGTTGTTGGATTTTCACATCCTATGTTGCCATCAATGACAAAGGGGGAGATTGATGGAAATTGGATTACATAAAATGGTTGTCATTAATTTCAATAGGTTGTCATTGATGTCAAAACAATATCATATGCATGAGATTTTTACCAGAAGTTATTCTCTATTGAAGATTTGGAGCAATAAACTTTATCAATGACAAAGTTTCTTGGGTCTTGGTCAACCTAACATGTATATTATAATTTAAGAAGATTAAATTTACCTTGGAGATGTTTTGTATGGAGCTTATCCAACCTAGTATAATGCACTACATGGATAAAAAATTTAAATCATATATGGTGTCGATAAAGGAACTTTTGATTATTCTATTTTCACCTACTTAGGCTAACCTAATTGATGATTAAGATATACTTGTATATATATAAGATGTTTTGAGGAATGGAATGAGGAGGACACGGATGAGTAGTGAATGTGAAATTAGAAGTGTGAGTGTGAAAAGGATTAAGAGGTGTGTGAATATTTGAGCCTAAATACTTTATCAGTTGTGGATTAGTGTAGTTTTGTTAAGTGACTACTATGTGAGGAAATTCTTCATATTCTGAGCTTCATTGGAACTAAACCCTACACATCAAAGGTGTATCCCATCAATTCAATCCTTTGGTTGTGAGCCACTATTGTGTCTTGGCAGTTAGCCATTTTTTGTATTTTCAGGTTGTAGCCCTGTTGGATCTTGAGTCCTTATTTAAGGAAATGAGCCTTATCTCAAGTAGTGAGCCTTGTTTTAGGTAGTGAGCCTTTTCTAATCAGTTTTGATATTCTCTATAGTGTGATTTAATCCAAACTATGTTTTTTCCCTCATTAGGTTTTCCATGTAAATCTGGTGTTATTGTGTTTATGTGTTGGATTTGAGTTTCTACATTGACATTTGATGATTAATCATTTAAATAGTTTTAAGTATTAGTTAGATAGTGATTCAATTAAAGGTTAAAATTTGTGACAATAGATTCACCCCCCCTCTCAATTGTCCTATTCAATAATGACACCTTGATATAGTGTTGCAATGTTTTTAACACATTCCCACTAGGTCTTGGGCCCTTGTAAACTAAATGAACTTAATTATATCTTGTTTTAAAGGGTTTTGTAAAGTGGTGTACAACACTTTCACACTAACCTAGGGTTTTCATTATTAATTGGGATTCTTTATGATTTAATTGGCCTTATTTTGCATCCAAAATCCTTATTTAATGCATCTTTCTGATGATAATCCTAACATAAACTAACATCTAATCATAATTCATGTATTTTTAGGTTCTATGAACCAAATTTAGTGATCTAGGACTCATATGCCACCTTGGGTGTATGAGTCCCACCTAGGTTTCTGGGCCCTGATCTTGATTTTACATGAATCTAAGCTTTTTGAAAAACATATCCTATAGTTAAGCCTAATGGGATTTTTAGACACATAAAAATGTCTTTATAATAATTTAATTTATAATGACATTTGGTGTAGGATGTTTCTTAAAGATTTTATTTTTAAAACCAATTGTCTTTTATTATAGCAAACATTTCAATTGGTGCTTAAAAAGAACCTTGTTTGTCATGCTTTTTGCACTTGCACATTTTGTGTTACCCAAGCTAGTTTGCATTTATCCTCTCCCCCTCCACAGTTGTGTGATCCTAGATGACGAGAAATACATATTGGTCTCATTTTTTCTAGGAGAGGCTTCACTAGGGATTTCATCACCTCAGGGTTTGACCTTTCAGCACATTTTTTGGCAGGCTATATCAAAGGGGGAAGAATGAAAGTTGTACACCAAGGATTGGATAGCATCATTCGAAGCCAAGCCGTGAGACACTCAATCCATCAAGAATTTTTGGTGATGAGAGTGGGAGTGGGACTTCCAGCTCTCAGGCTATTATAGATGGGCTCTTTGTTCACGGTAATGCCTTACTAGACACCTCTTGTTTTAGAAGCCAAAATCTATCTATTTGCTAGCATGGGAGGTTAGAACTCTAAATCCATCCCACATTTTTGCAGCTCAAAGTAGAGGTAGAAAATTCCTTGAGATCTTTCGGTCATTGGGAATTTGAAGTTTGGTGCACCTGAGAAGTGAGTGTCATGGAGGGGAGCCAGTGCCACCAAACTTCTAAGCTACCCACTTTGAGTAGGTGTGGTTGGAGAAATCCAAGTGGGAACTAAGCAAATATTTTCTTGGCCAGCCATAGGTTGTACTTGTCTTTGATTCTAGAACATTCAAATAGTGTTCTTTCATGTTTTAATGGTATCCTTGTCACAAACATTTTCAATCTCAATCAAACATCATCACCTATCACAACCTTTGGGTCTCTTTCTTCATCCATTATAATAATCATCCCTAAACCATCCATAACCTTCCAAAAAACTCACTGATAATCTCTAACCATCCCTAAACAGGTCTCAAAACATTCCCAAAACCATCAACCAAACATGCTTAACCACTATCCTTCATATTCATCTGTGACCCATGAATGAGACCAAAGGATTGAATATCCTGACTATCATTTGAAAGAGCTTGAAAAAGAACTAGAATCCAAACATTTGAATGAAGTGATGCAATCATCTCATAAGCCTTTATCCTCATCCAAAACTACATTATCTAAGTTCAATTCCATGAATTTATGCAAAGGCTAAATGAGAAACCCAAATCTAAGTCCTAATATATATATATATATTGTGCAATCCTACCATGTCATGCATCTATATTCATCCCCCATAAGTCAAAATAAACCTCATGAATCTTTCACCCAAGTTAATTGATATATCCAACCATCCTCTCCCATAATACCATATACATCCAATGTTTCATGTCAATGTCTTAGTCAAAAGAATGCTAGTCTAGACTCCCTTACACAACAAGATAAAAGTATTCTTTCCACTCCATCTAGTGATACCAAAAATATCCAATACCCTCTAATATTTGACCAAGATCCCATCTCTCAAGAACCTCATGATGTTCTCCTTATATCTTTTTGTTTCATCCAAGATGATCCCCTTCTATCTCAAGAGAAAAGTATCCTTCCAAGTCCCCCTTCCACCTCATCTAATGAATCCATACCATCTCATGATTCTATTGAATCCCAATAGTATGATAGTTATTCCATCATATCCAATGGTGTTCTACCATCTGATGATCAAGATATGCTTTCCACAAAATCTCATGATTCCCTTCCTCATCAAGATCATGATATACCTATATTCAAGGATACCCTTTCATTCCATGATGATGTTCATCATTCTCATGATAAGGATATTCCTTTCATACCACTTAATGATGATTCCATACCTAATAAAGAGTAAGCTACTCCATTTCCTACACCTCATGATCCTTTTCCAACTCAAGATCAAAGTGCCCCATCATCCCCATGTCAAAATCCTATCACCCATCCTAATTCCCCTCATGATCACAATCCTCCACAAGATTCTATTACCCCTATTCAAGCTATCCACGAGCCCCTTACCTATCAAATGGGTTCCCTCACTTTTATCCAAGGTGGTTTACTCAAATATCTTGTTATTCCTTCCATATCACATCCACCTCATGATGGACTTACATCTCGTTTCATAAATAATACATATCCCATTGGAAAACAAATGTGTCAAAGTATGAACTACAAATGAAGAGGATTAGGCCTTCATGGAAAAGGTATCCTAGAACCCCTTTATATCCAAGAAAGTCCATATTATCATAGCCTTGGTTATACACCTCGTGCTTAAGAAATTGGTACCCATCATAATTTCATATTCTATCAAAATAAACCTAAGTATCCTAGTCCATCAAACCTTCCATCCATCCTAGGTCCTTATCCTAGTCCATTAAACCTTCCATCTATCCTAGGTCCTTATCCTAGTTCATCAAACCTTCCATCTATCCTAGGTCCTTATCCTAGTGCAACAAATCTTCCATCTATCCTTGGTCCTTATCATCCAAACCCTAGTCCATCAACCCTTCCATTCATATTGGGGCCCTACATCCCTCCATCTCCTATTCATCAATAACAACAAAGGCACACTTCCTTGATTCCCTTTCAAAATTCTACCTACATTAACCCATCAATAACACATCCATATCATTCATCTCTATCCACCTATCCCATTGCTTTTGGAAGCAAGTTGGGTGCCAAATGTCAAAAGCTTCCATATCAAAATCCACATATATCAAAGGATCAACATGTCTCCTCGAAGAGAGATGAAAAAATAAAACAAAATCTGATCCAAATTCAAAGGGCACAAAGGCCCATAAATCAAAAAGAAAAATTTCAAAGGCCACAAAGGCCCATAAAGCAAAAGGAAAAAAATCAAAGGCCACAAAGTCCCATAAATCAAAAATCAAAGTCCAAGGCTATGTGGATTGATTTAAGTCTCATAGAAGCAATAAAATCAAAATTGATATCTAAATTTTCTAATCAAAAAAATTCCTCCAATTGTCCATCTAAAAACCTTTCACCATCAAACTCCATTTTTCCTCCATCACTCCACCACCCTTCAAGGTGTGTGCCAATGTTGATCTTTTTGTTCTTTCCATCTATCCATCAACAAGCCTTCCAACCTCCTATCCATTATCTAAAATTAATCCCCCATTATCCTCCTTTAATCTAAACCTTTGCATAAGTTCTTAGCTTCTTCCATCATACCATTATTCTACCAATGTTTATGAGGCTAATCCTCATTGCCATGGTTTGTTAGAGAACATATTCGAGGGATAGTAGCCATTAATCTTGATGATTTAATCCTTCCTCCATCTCCCTATCATGCATATATTAACTTCCATATTTATTTATCCCTATGCATATCCTATCTTCCATATTCCTCTTGCACTTTACACTTGGGGGAAAAAAATTTCCATCTTATCATTCATATTCATCATTCATTCCTCATAGTTCCACCTTTGATCTTTAAAAGGTTAAGGATCTTCTTGAACATCATACATCTTATTCTATACACTTTATCCATATCTTTCATACCATATCCTTCACTTTATCCATGTTCCACCATTCTATCTAAATGCATCCTTTCTTCGCTTCCTTTGTCTTGATGAGGAATAGGGGAAAAGTATTTAGGCATTTTTGTCCATATCTTATCTATTTGATCTTGATCATCCTATTCATTAGTAGATTATCCTTGCAGTATTCTATTTTGTATCTCCCAAATTATCCAAATGCATGTCCCTTTTCCTTCCTTTGATCTCGATGAGACTAGGGGCATATACTTCAGCGCATGTTATAGAAACAACACTCTTGAAATTTCCATTTTCTTTGGATCCCATACCATTTAATAACATATCCATTTATAAATATCCTTATCTTAGATTAAACATGTTATCCTCTTACAAGATAGTCCTTGAATCTCCTACTAAGACACCTTCATCCAATCACACTTGTCATTCAATCATAATGTTCCTATGCCTTGCTAGACACCAGAGGAAACTTAATGCATCTTGCTTATGAACAAATTATCTCCAATATGGGACATCATGTCCCTTTGCAACCTTGAATCTTATCATGCAAATCATATTTGAACCTAATTGTCAAACATTATCAAATCCTCATATCTTTTGTCAATCAATCATCAAAATTCATCAATCTTATCGTACTTAGAGGAATCAGTGATCCTAAGTACTTATCATCATTCCTTATGGAATCAATCATTGCTATAATCTTAATCAATCAACCATTATCATCTTTTGACAAGAGATATGTTGCTTGTGTGACATGTTTTGTAGTGAATCTTTCCTTTTGATCTATCATTTATCCATGGTTGCATTACCTCTACTTGGAAGATCTTATTCCTTCAATCAGTCTTCTATCACATTTCATCTCACTACATATTTAAGAACTTCCAAAAATCCAAAAAAAAAAAAATAGAAAATCGAAAACAAATGAATATTCCAAAAATCCAAAAAAAAACAAATATTCAAAAATTCAAAAAATCAAATATTCAAAATTCCAAAAAATTAATATCCCAAAAATCCAGAAAAAACAAATATTTAGAAAATCCAAAAAAAATCAAATATTCCAAAAATTCAAAAAAATTGAGTATCACAAAAATCCAAAAAAATTGAATATCCTTAAAATACAATATATATATATATATATATTGAAAATCCAAAGAAATCAAAAAATGTCAAAATTCCAAAAAATGTGACACTTTCAAACCATCACACCACTTTGAACTTCAAAAAAATCATAACATTCCATGATTAACAATCAAGCAAACATTACAACATACCTATCAATCCATCTTTCAAATTCAACAAATATATAAACTGTGAGAGGAATCGGTTGCACATTGAAATATGATGTTTGTTTATTTGTTGATCTTTGATTATTTTATGATTTTATCTCTGGTGGCATGTATTTTATCATCTTGAGGATTTCTTGGACTAGAGAGGCAAGGATGGGGAATGTTCACTTGTTTGTTTTATGTGGATTGTTTCTTATTCATAGGATGAGTCATCTTAGGACATGGTTATCTAAAATCATCGAGGACATATGAGTCTACTATGGATGAGAGCATTCCTTGTTTGATAGTGTCTTACATGCAATAAGTATTTAGGTCATCTAAGGTCCTTATACCTAGATACTTATACTTCACTACTAAATAAAAAATGTAAACAATATTCAGGTTGTCTAGATGTTTATGTTATCTAGATGCTTATACTAATCTGCGAAATAACAAGCTCTATGATGATACAAAACTATGTAAAGAAAAAGAAGCTTGATCAATTTCATTTCCTTCATATCTCTTTTCATCCATCATTTCTTTCATCATCCATTTCCTTCATCATTTTGTTTTGTTCATGCTCCTTATCTCAAAGAATAATTAATTGGTTTATCTAAATATCAAATCAATCAATTTGTTCCTTGATCATTCAATCTATTAATTAATCATTGTTTTGCGCTAGCATCAATCTCAATCAGCTTAATTAGCTCAATCAACTTAATCAGCTTGGCAGTCTTGTTATACTAATCATTTACATCAATTGTTCAATTACGCCCATCAACTATGCATTTTCATCAAATGTGCATCTCCACTTAATCACTTGTGCCATATCAATTATCAAATTTTCTCCTCGTGATCTATCAAGAGATTAATCTTATCACAACTTGTTTGATTAATCTCTTGAGGGGGCATATCATCCTTATTATCATCCTTACCAAGATCTCCCTAGGGAATGTATCAATTAATCAATTATTTTTCTTTGAAACAATGCGACAAGCTACATTGTCTCAAAGACGGGAAAAATGTAGACACCAAAAAATGTCCTTATAATAATTTAAATTTTTCTATTAATTAAATAATTTCCACTATCTATTTAATTAATTCATTAATATATTTTCATCCTAAACCATTTGCACAATCATTATATTCATACATTAAATCATATTTCCATATTCATTAATCCATTATTTCATCTTATTTATCCTTCTCCTATTCATATCATTTAATAAATCTATTATCCTTAATCTCCAACATACTACAAATTGCACTTAATTAATGGAATGTGGGATAAATTTCCATTTATCCATTTCACTCTTTTATCCCACATTCTTCCCGAAATCTGGATCTTTCCCATGAGGTCATCTATAAAATCCCTCTTCCTCCTCACTTTTCACCAACTCCAATCTCATTTTCACAAATCCGTTCTACATAGTGTTGTGTGGTCTCACAACACACCCCATTTTTCCCCTTGGAAAAATGTGGACCCCATTTTTTTTTCTTTTCCTTTGTTCCTTTTTTCTTTCGTTTGTTTTGGCATCATTTTGCTGCTTGATTGGTCACTAATCTTTCTTTCAATTTCACTTCGCATCTTTGTTTCTTTATCCTTTGTTTCCTAAATTCGGTGTTTTGGTCTTTTTACAAAGTTAATATGTTACTAAAAACCAAAGTCCTAGAGTCCTTCATTTGTACCAAGGGAATTTGTATCTACATATGATTTTAGCTACGCCTAGTATTTCTTGACCAGAGTCGTCAATCCCAGTAGTTTTCTTTTTATCGGGGCTTGGTATTTTATTGTTTCCTTTTCTTTTTCCTACTCAAAAGTTAGAAACTAAAGAGTCCATTTTGAAATTTTGTTAATCTATCTTTTAGACTTGGTTTTTGGTCTTTTCTCTTGTTCCAATTTTCTCTTTTTGAAGCCTAGTAGGTATTTCCGGATCTTGACATTTCTTTTTCAAAATTTAATACTAGAAAGCCTCAATCCTTGTGATCACTAATTGATCATATATCTTTAATGACATATACCTTACAAAGAATCAGTGTGACATTTGATTACCACGTATAATAATTGTGCCATCTTTCTTCTCTAGTAGCGAACCTGTGCATGAATCTAGGTGTTCGTGATTTGGACCATAATCTATAATGATTGCACCTTTATTTAAGGATTTAATGTGAAATAGCAAGTAATTAATGAAGATGTCGAACTACCTATGTAATTGGCATCACTTTGAGCATGCAATTTCTTTTGCAACACTCCACTTAGTGTCATATTGCAAATTTGCGAAGGACATTGAAGTAATGAAATGACACTCGCATGCAAGGAGAGGTAAATTTAGACAAACCAATACATAGCTATCAAGGGTTTTGGAGTTGCATTAAAAACTATCATCATTATCAACTAGAACTAGGTATGTTTTGAATAACTAATACTTTGTTAAGTGATTTTCAAGCTAAAAAAATCTCGATAATGGTATTTTCATTTAGAAATGAAATGTTGATTATTCTCTGATTTCCCGAATTTAATAAAAAATGAATTGAAATTTTATAAACTCTAAGTTTTGGTTAAATTTAACCCTAACTCGCACACAAGACACACATTCTGAAAAATTGCATAAGAGATTAGACAAAATGAGCACTTCTAACACAAGGCCAGAAGATGAATTCAAATATTGTAATTCACAAGCTGTACTGATCGATATAGTGGTTACAAACACTCATTTGGGATGGTCTTTAGATATTGAAATACATTCATGGATATTGCAACAAAATTCTTCTTAGTGTACCAGGAATGCTGCGGCAAATGGGTTACTTTTGGTAGGAGGGTTTCCGCCAACAATGGATGCCCTTGAATTAGTTATGCAATGTATGAATTACTACAACCTAGCCAAGAGGTTCATTGAGAAAGAAGGGAGAATTTATGTAGACGTATCACAGAAAGGAATCATATGCACATTTGATCTCCCCATTTACACACAAATGTACAATGTTGATATAAAGGCTAAAAGCAAGACATATGAGAATGTTGAAGAGTGTAATAGAGAAATTATGAGTACCCAATGGTGACAAGAGCCCATTACATAATATACCAAGGTAATTCAGAGGTCTATGTTCAAACAAGAAATGCAAGATATTATAACTTTGCTTAGCAGAGTAGTTGGTTTAAGAGATGCAAGAAAATTTGAACCCTGGATGTTTGTAATAATATCCTACCTGATGGAAAGTCCCATGGAATTGCATTGGAGAAAGCTGATAAGTGACAAACTATATGAATAGATAACCATGTTTCCCAAAACTATATTCTTCTATATGTCATCATATGTTATTTACTCATGTGCTATGAGGGCCAACAAACAAGGGTTGAAACAAATTGGTACTCTAGGCACAAAGGTGGGAAACAATTTGATATATGCACATCTACCCTAGGTCACCATCCATGGATACAAAGATGATTATAGGAAATTAAATTATTTTTTCTCTATAAAATTGGTCAGGAAAATGGAAGTTGATAAAGTAAAAAGATTATCCCTGGAAGCACAAAGTGTCATTTGGCCAATGAGAGGATGGTACATATAGTTCCCTACTTACCCCTATAGTAGAGTGGAGGGATTTGATGGACATCCACTCATGTTTCCTAGGTACCCTACAAATAAAATTATTTTATTGGAATTTGTGAGACAGTTGAAACCGTCTCAGGCTCTTTATAGCCATGTTCACAAGAAGGCCTCTTTTAAATTTCCCATTGCAATAGGAAATTACAATTGTTGTGCAATTAAATTGATTGACTTGTGTGAAGAAGAACTGAGGAAATACCATTTTGAAGAGTTCCCACTCTAGAGGATATATTATGATATTGATAAGAATATAGTTGGTTTTTATGCTCATGTGCCACACTTAGAAGATTATTGGCTTAACTATGAAGATGAGCACATGGTAAGAAGATGAAAATATGAAAGAATGTCTCTAAAATTTTCCCAGGCTCTCAAGCTTCATGATGGTCAAAATCTATTGGAAGAGGATGATGGCCAAGTGTTGAAAAAATTCTATAATGAAGATAGGGTATATGATGAACTCATTCCAGACCCAGACTTTCATGATGACAATATAACATCAATTGATGAGTTCACCAAACCAATCTTAGTGTATACTCAACACCAGATTGATGATTTTTGTAAATTTTTGAGAGAAAGAGGAATTGAGCCTACATTCTTAGAAGATAAAAGGAGGAATCAAAGAGATGAGATAGTATTTGAGAGTGGAGAGCCTACTAAGAAGAGAAGGAAAACTAGTAAGGAAACTCCAAGTATAAGAATTGAAGAAAGAACCCATGAAATTGTAAGACAAGAAGTTCCAATGAAACCATCTGATAAACAAAAATATGCAGAGACAGGTAAAGATAAATTAAAATTAAAACCTAAAGGAGCATCTTCCTCTACAATAAAACCAAGAACTAGAGTGATTATTGATGAAGAAACAACAGCAACAAAAAATGTTGGTGCATAAACTAGGTATACATCTCAAAGAGCTACAACATTGTTTACCTCTCCCCCTTCTATTACATGGCTAGTATGAAACAAGCATTGGGAGGGACTCCTAGAGTTTTAGAGGAAATTTTTGAAGAAGATGAAGCCAAAATTAAAGAATAGGTAGACAAATGGGGTGCTATGTGGGAGAAAGTGAAAGAAAAGAAGTCTAAAGATAAACCCATAGCATATCCAATGAAAAAAAATTCAAGATATGGGCTCTAATCCCATAAATGTTGAAGAAGAATATTTAATAGGAGGAACACTTGCTTGAGAGGTAGGAAACCCTAATGTAATTGAGATGGAAACATGGTAGACTACAAAGCAGGATCCTATTGATGAAAGAATTGTTGAAGACACTCTTGATTCTCATCCTTCATTTGGGAATGTTCCAAATATTAATGAATAGTCATAGGTCTTTGAAGAATCAAAGAAATGCCATGCTAAAATTGAAATTGAAATTGAGGAAGAGGAAGCTACACAATTTTCAGGTAATGGAATTGACAATGAAGAAAACCTTGTTGTAGCAATGAATAAAGAAAGTAATGTTCATAGAGATGAAGTTGAAAATATGGATAGATAGGAAAATATAAGTCTTAAAAAAAAGGAGACAGTGTCAAACCCTACTAATCTTGAGTCTTTTCCAGAAATCATTGAAGAAATTTCCATTTCAAAAAATGTGATAGGTCAAAGAGAAAAATTTCCTGAAACAAGTGGTAAGTAGGAACAAAGAAATGTTACAGAGGTATAGCAAGATGATGATACACCCAATTGGTTAATCAGGGAATTGGATTCCCAAATGGAAGTGGAAATATTGCCTCTAAATCTTAATAATTTCATACAAGTAGACACCCCTAAACCTAAGTGCAAAGAAACAACAAAGCATTTCATAAAAAGAAATGTAGATGGTAATAGAACTATATAGATAGATACTCCAATAGATGATAAGGATAGATGTGAAATAATGCCTAAGGAGTATAAGATAGCAAGTATTAACCTTGGAAACTCATCCTGGAAGTAAGAGTTAGAGGAAATAAAAGTGAATTTGAATGCTACTATTGCTAGAGTGTAGAAATAAAAACAAAAGAAAAGAGAACTAAAGGAATGGGTTGCTACCTTGGAACATTTTATAAAGTCATTAACTTTATCTAGTCAAGAGAAAGTTGAATTTCCTAAACATCTAGGTATTGATGTCACAAGAACAAGTAGATGCCATTGCAGCAGTTCACCATAAAATGAATATGTTTGAAGAATGGATTGAGTATTAGGTAAAGAAAGGAGAAGAATTTATTACAGATGCAATAAGGAATTAAAAGGAAGCATACCACCATTTAGAGAAATTGAAAATATTTGAAGATGAATGCAGATTTCACCAGGAGCAAGTCATCGAAGAAAGGAAAAGCATTGAAATTCTCAAGTAGTTAAATATCTAAGAGTTAATACAAAATGATGTAATATCAGAACAAGGACTTTCATTACCTAAAAAAAGGAAGAAACAATTGAAATGGGAAGGTGACATGTTAATACAATGTATCGACTGATTTGAAAAGGTCACCATTGAATGCAGAAAATTGATTGGTGAAAATGAAAAATTTATTGAAATACTACCTTGTCAAGGTTGCGATCCCCAAACATTAGGACAAGAAGAAAAAGAAGATAAAGCCTTCAAGGAATGGATAGAGAGAATAAATAGGGATCTTGTTCAGTTGCTAACACAGGAGGTCATTGAGGAAATTATACAGTGCAGGAATATTATAGCCAGGTATGAAGTAGATAAAGTGCAGAAGAATGGTATCATACTTCAATTATCTAAAGAATATATTAGAGTCAAGCTCACTTGGAAGGTGATGCAAGGTTTTTCGAAAGAACGTATGCATCAAGTATTAAAGTATTTCCAAGAGTATCAGTTGAAGAAAGGTGAAGAAATAATTTGTATCCCAAGTTATGGGTGAGAAGATGAAGAACTAGATACTAGACACTAGAAATGTGATGAAGTTTTATTTTTTTTGCAATTTTGAGTTTGCAGGTTGATCTGGGCAGTCCTAGTAGATGTTCCTTATTCTAGTATTTTGGAAGACAGCGGATAGCCTCGACAAATGCAAAGTGTTCGTACTGAAGTATGAAGTAAAGTGTTGCTATTGATGAAGTCAAAGCCTTGACTTAGTCTAGAATATTCTTGATGATAGTTGGCAGATACCACGTGCCACATTTTAATTTGTTATTTCTGATTCTCTAGATAAACTTTTAAGTTGGACTTTTGGGGCCTTTTTCCTATAAAAGGATGTCTCCTCCCTAATTTTTATTTTAAGTTTAGAACTTGTGGATGTCGTAGGAGCATAAACTTTTAATTTTTGTTCCTTTTGCCTATTTTTTAAACCATTCTAGCATAAAACTTTGTATGCACGTAGACATTGATTAATATCATAGCTTATTAGATAGCTACCTATCTCAGTATCTTTTGTAGTTGGTTTTTTTAGTTTAGCTAAACAAGACTATATGTTGCACTATTTAAGGGTGCATACAAAACCTACTTAGTGTCTAGAAACAAAACCCCTCTCTTTAAAATCTTGCACCATTTTATAAGTAGCTGTGCAGCAATCTGGTGAAGTATAAAGTGGTTTTCTCTATTTTAATTGATTCTTTAGGGCATCCATGGAGAATAATCAGGAAAAAAATTTAATTTCAATATTTTTTATGCTTTCTTTTAGAATAGATGTTTAAAATTTTGAAAATGTTCCAAAATTTGAATGAATGGAAGAAATTTTATTGAAAATATTTTATTTTCATAAAATTAATGAATGCTTAAAGCTAATTCTACTTAAGTAATAGCAAAGAATTTGTGATGTTCAAGAAATATTATTGTAAATATTTTGATTTCATGATGTTATTTTAAAAAATGAAGTGGAAATTTTATGTGCAATGTTTATAATTTCTAGCAAAACTAGAAATAACCATAGTCCCTTTGAGATTAATAGCAATATCATATTAGTACCCAAAAGCGACGCTAGTGCAACCATGACCTAGTTATCAGATATTTGGGATTGAATGAAAGCCAATCTTTGCCCTGTTAATGTAGAATTCCCCTTTAGGTTGTCTTTGTTCCATATCTTTCAAGAAGGATAGGATCTTTGTCGTCTTGTCTGTGAAGAATTTATTCGCCTTGTTTGCTACAAGTAAAATCGTCGTCAACACATAGCCTCTTGTGCTTTTTATTGCAAAAATTTGAGAGCAAAGACAAGATCTTGTAGATAGAATAACAATGGAGTTCGATTTCTTTTGAATGCTCATGTTTTTCCGGTTTTCATAATGTAGCTTCATTTTTCATAATAAATGCTCCATTGATGTTATATTGAAATATTGATTTGGATTTAAAGTTTAAAATAGTATTTTTAATTTTCAACATATGTTATGTTGAAATATTGATTTGGATTTATAGTTTAAAAATAGATTTTTCAATTTTCATCATATACAAGACTCATATGCCACTTTTGGAGTATGAGTCTTGTGTGGCCCAAAATCAAATTTAATTCAAATTTGTCTTAGGATTTTATCCTCCTAGATCTAATATTGGCTTTTAGTGTTGTAATTTCAAGAAATTTGGCATAAACAAGTATAAATACAAGGTTATTTCACTCATTTTCACCTAACACATTCGTGAGGGAATTTTAATAGAAAATTGGAGTTTACAAGAGAATTCAAGCATTTACAAGATGAGAGGAGGAATTTTGTTTGGGTTCTATGCTTGGGAGATAGAATAACAAAACTCAAACACTCTCATTCAAGGATAACCCTAGAGATCTCAATCTAAAGTATGCAAAGGAGAAAGAGACCTTGCAATAAGGTTTTGCTATGGTCTGATTGTAAACTAATGAGGGGTTCACCACCAAGCTAGGGCTTGAAAAGATAAATGAAATGCAATATGTAATGCTTAACCCTAATATGATGCAATCTTTAATTAAATGACTTAAAAATTCATGTAAATTAGAAAAAAGAGGTGATATCTCATAAGTATGCACCTAGAAACCTAAAGAGGGCTGAATTGAACTCTGAATTGCTAGAAATTCTAAAAAAATTGCACACTAGGACTCATATGTTAGTCTGGGTGTATTAGTCCCAAATCAAGGTTTTTGGGTAGACACTGAAATATGGCGAAAGGGTATCTCAAACTAGAAAAATCTAGAAAAATAGCCTATAGTGGTACTCATAAACCACTTGTGTTGTATCAGTACCATTCCACTATTTGAAAATTCAAAGTTTAGATCTACACTTTAACTCTACTCTTCTCTCCCAAATTGATTTCTAGATTTGAACCCGTAAAAAGACCTATAAAACAAAATATAAGCTTGATTTTCTTATGGGGGGTTTTCCTCGGTCAAACCCCTAGTTTGGTAATTAGGCCTTTAATAGAAACAATTACACTTGAATGTAAATGTGAACATAAACCTTAGCATTAAATTTTTCCAAGACTAGGAAATTTGAAATGCAATGCAACCCTATTCTAATGTGCTAGAACGAGATGCATGAATGAAGCTTGAAGATGAATAACTCACTTTGAGGGATCTCTAATCACCCAAATGAGCCCTAATAGTTCTTGTAGCTTCCTTAGGCTAAAAGTAGAGTTACAAAGGAGGATGGAATCACTTAGGAAACAAGTCTCTAGGCTTGGCTTGATGGATAGTTGCATCTCCCCAACCTAGAATCCATCATGATTCACCATAGACAACAATGATTAACCATTGAAAATGCTATATCTTGAATAAAAGTGAGCTTAAAGACTTACAAAAACACTCTAATTTTGCTCCAAGACTTCAACTTTGTTGATTATTGACTCTTGAATGCTCTTGTGAATGAATGCTTGAATATTCTTGAATACTTGGATACTAAAATATCTCTTGAAAATTCTTTCTTAGATGAATAATGACTTAAAAGCTCACTTATATAGGCATTAACAGCTAATTTACCATTATTCAGATCTCAATAGCTGATATCAATAAAAATTTTGAATTAAAAAGTTAAATTTCCCACTCAAACCCTAAAAAAATCCCCAAATGGGACTCATATTCCACCTCTAGCATATGTCTCCCACCTAGGGATACTCATATTCCCAAGGTGGCATATGAGTCCAACCATAGATTTTTGGGGTGGGTTGTTAAGATTTTTGATGTTTTTAATGATCTAGCCAGGTTTTTAGCTTAAATAAGCCTCAAGATCCAAAATAAAGGGCCTTAGGGGCCTATTAATGATGACTTAAAGGGGTATTTAATGCAAGAGTGCTAAAATAGGTCCAAATTAAGTGTGAAATTTCACTACTTTCAAGAGTCTAAAATTTTCTACACTACATTTAGCCCCCACTTTAGTGCACATATAACTCTACATCCATATACAAGATAAGGGACTGCAATAATAAACTATGTTTCATAAAAGAATACACATATTAGTTCAATCACAACATGGGAGAATGAAGCCCCCAATATAGGTATCTGCAAAACCACAATGTTAGGAACTACATCCTACAACACGAATTCATTAGTCATCCAAAAATACTCTTATCTAACTTCTTGTATAGGAGTGAATTAGTACCCCTTGCATAAATTCCCCTTTTACATACCCTCGCCTTAGAAAATCAAATCCAAAGGAAAATCACCACATCACCCATCTAGAGTGCATCCACTTGGAATTTGTCCTATGTGTAGGTAAGATAATTATTTTCAGGGACGCAAGCGCGACACACAAACATCTACGTAGCATGTTGCCATCCTTGACAGATTTTTGCATCTAAAGTTGGTAGAAGCATTACACTCATTGGGAATGAATTGTAATTTCCTTTTATCAACTAACCAACCCAAAAATAGCTTATTCCTTCTCATCTCACCTTCACTTCATCTTCTTGGCATTCTTTCTCATCTTCTTGACATTCTCAAGCACATTCTCATTCACTCCAGCATTCTAGCACTCCATTGTGAGCATTGCAGTAGCTTGATACTCCATAAAATCCACATTGCATGTGTGATGCCACCATATAAGTTGTGATCTTGGAGTCTTGCAAGACCTCCCTTCACCACAGTTGCGAAGGTGGTGAATTTTACAATTTCGTTGCTTGCATTCTCCCTTCACCATAGGTGCAGTAATGGTGACTTTCCAAGTTCATTTCTTGCATTCTCCCTTCATTGGCCTTGAGATTCTTTGGGTGGAGGTGGTAATGATTCATTCCCCTCCTTTGAGATTTTATAGACTAGTTTAGTCTTTTGTAGTGTTCATTTCACTTCTTTCAATCTTCTTTATCTTATATTCTACTTCATTAATTTTCTGGCTATTTGTAGAGGTGGAAACACCAAAATGGGATTCTGACTAAGGTAGGCTCCTATAAAGCCCCAACAATTTCCCCCTTTTTTTGGTGTGTAGGTGAATGTGTGTGTGGAGCTAGTTGGTGAATTAGTGCTTTTATGAGATCATATTTATCACCCTAGTTTTGATTTACTTGCTTTATCACCTATGTCTTCCTCATTCTGTTTACTTCATTGAAATCAACTAGCTAGGCTATCAGTAGGCTTTTGGTACTTTTCCCACTTTATTTCACATTTTTGGTTGTACAAACACTAGTGCGCCACACTGTCATCCCAAAGCCATGCTGCCATCGTCTAATAGAGGATTGTCTGAGGTATAGTTTAGACTCCAAAAACTAGCTCGTCTAGCCCCAAATAGAGTTTTTGGTTTGTAGAGTGACAAAAGCACTTCATAGTGCTCTTCATTCGCAATCCTCACCCCAAAAAATCCCTTTAGAGTGAGGTAAGTCAGGACAGCCCTCTGCTCTTGGTTCTCCATGACCTAGAGCCTTTATGTGGTTGGTCCACCTCTCTTACATTTTTGGTGAACCCAATGTGAACCATTTGAATTCCATTTAGCAATGTTGAAGGGTCCTTTCCTTCTTGTATCTACCTATCTCCTTTAAAAAGCCTGTGAGTAGTAGTCTAGGTATAACTTTCACCTCACAGAACCTGTTGATGGGTTTTAATAAAGAATAGTCTATTCTTTACATCCCTACGTGAATCAACAAAAATACTATAGCATGTGTTATTGACCTAACGTCTCAAGTGAATATTATAACCAAGGGGATTATGTTAATTAACTTCCTACATAAATATTGGTATGATGCACTTGTGAGCACCATCCGTACACATAACTTACTTTCCATACCTCCCCTTGGTAGCATCACCTTGTCAGTCCTTGTTCAACCTAAGTCTATAAACTTGCTTTTTGACATAATCCTAGGGTCTGAACTCTTCAAAGTGAAGCTGGACATCCCCTGGTTAGTAGCTATGAATGCAGTTCCCTTGGTTGAGCATAAATTTCTAAAGTTTATTCATCAGGGTTTAGTGCATGTGATCCATGACATTGATTATAAACTTCCATTTGCACATGGTAGCTATTCCTTAGACAACTTTTGGCTTACACCCATTGGTCCACTTCCACCTAGGAAGGACCTCTTGTATTGAACTTATGACAAGTAAAAGAAAGGGTTCTTAATTCTTAGAATGAAATACCCTCCATCACCTTATGTTATTTCACATAGGGCTTGTTTAAAAGCTAACAGTGATGCTACCCTGACATGTAGATGGGAAGAAGGGAAGTTCTCTTAGGGTTCCTCTTCCTCCTCTTCCATTGTTCATCCTAATACTTCCTCTAGCATTGATATGGCATCATTTGATTTTTTTCCACGTTTGTGAGAGAACCCTATGATGCCTACTTGGTGAAATCCCAAGAAACACGCATTCAAACTTCCTATTCTACCCATGGAGCCTAAGCCTATTTGATATGGTAGAAGAAAGGGTCCCCATGGGAAATCCTCTATGTATCAACCACCATAGCCTCCCACTTCTCCTACTCCTAAAGAAATGAATGGGAAGAGGCATGCTACCAAGGCACTAGAGCTGACTCCACCCATTGTTTCTCAACCTCTTCCTCCTACTCCCATTCAAGAATTTTTCCCTTTGCTGGAGATAGTTGTGATGGAAACTCCCATGGCTGAGAAGGAGCCTTCAATCCCATCCTAACACCTAGCCTCTAGCTAAGAGAATCACAAAAACTACCTTGTGCTCGAGTGAAAGTGCCAAGGAAAGTCTCTTGTGGCTGAGTAGGCCACTTTGTAGAGAAAGGAAGAGAAGTCAACCTCCCTATTTTAGGGACTCTTGATGCATCCACCTCTCTCCTCCCCTCTTCTTCTATTCAATTGAATTTATTCTTGCTTATAGCTCCCCCTATGAACATAGGTGCACCTAATCCTAAAAAGGTGTAGGTTTTTATCACTCTTTCAATTGAGCTGCATCTTTTGATGTCCCTCATAGACATCCCACCATTATCTAAACCCATGGACATGCCGAATACTTTGGTGGTGTCTACCATGGTTTTCTCCTCCTCCTCCACACCTCCTTCCTCATTTATGGGGAGTTCACATCCTCTAACAAAACAAAAATCAGAAGTTGTCCCTTCCAGCAATGGGGGTCATAAGAGGAGTCTGACCCCTTCAAAGGGTGGTCCTATATTAGCATGTGTTGTCCTTGTTATGGAGCCAACTCTCACTTCCCCTAAGTTTTTCACTACTCCCAACTCATTCAATGAGCCAAGCAATGAATCTCAAGTGCCACCCTCCCCATCTATTACGGTACCACATGGCCCTCCTATAAGGTGCATTTTTAACTCTCTAGACAAGGCCCCAGCCTTGTCAACGATCTACACAAAGTAATTGACCATCGCTCGACAAGAGCCTAGTGGAGAAGACCTTGTGAGGCCATCCTCCTTAGCCCTTGTTGCTGGAGGTTTAGAAGCACCTCCCCTTAATATTCCAGTGTTGCAATCTTGTCTGCATTCCCCTTATAATAATCTAGATTGGGAAGCAAATGACCTCTGGGTCAATGAGTGTTAGGGGGAGGCATCTTCTTTATCTTTAGATTAGATGTGTGCTTGTTGTGATGTATTCCCCCATGCTTGTGTTATGTGTTCTTGGATGACCCTCGTTAGCCTTGTATGTGCTTGGATACAAGAGTGATTATGTGTCATAAAACTTCCTCTATTTGTTCCATCATTCTTCCTTTGTTATGTGTATTGACTTTTGGAAAATTGGGGATGATGCAATGTGTTGGGGGAATTTAGGCTTCCCTTCCATGTTGACCCAATTTTTTATTTTTACTTTTTCTTCTCATGCATTCTTCACATGGTCTAATACAATAGGGGTTGATGACAGTTTAGTAATATACTATTACTATACTTATATATATTTATGAGTAGCTCTAACCTTGAAATATTATATCACCCCTATGTTTTTTGTTTGTGATGTTTCCTCTTTTATTTTTATCTTTAATCTCTCTCTTTTGTGCTTCGGTTGTCCCTCGTATGTGCAAAAAAATAACTTTCACAATGTTTTTATTTTTAGAAAATGCATTCATTACCAACAAATATTTTCTCAAAAATCCTTGCAACCTTGTTCAAAAAATCACATTCTCAACTTGGACCCCTAATGGAACATGTTTCTTTCATTATGGGTTCACGAAGAAAGAACTTGAAGAAATTTCCTCTAAGGAGGGAGCAACTTTTCCTATGGGAGAAGCCTTGACCTTCCCCTTATGAGGGGGAATTTTATTCCTTTTGAATTCCTTGATGAAGTGAACATCTTTCAAAAGGATTCCTTGATATTCAATCAATTTAGAAAAATATATTATATCACTTTCAAGCAGCGCGTCCCTTGAGTGGACCCATCTTATTTTAAAGGGTTCCCAAGGGACCCCTTTGAGAGCCTTTTAGTTTGTTGACTATCTACGTGACTATCCACTTGTTTTCCTATTTTTTGTTTTCTGGGATGTTTTATCTTCGGATTAACATGTTGCTTTGTAGGTCCACCTATGAAGGAACTTACATCCTATGAGATTTTTCCATTATTGGTCTGAGGGCCTTTGGTGTACTTTGTACAACTTCATAGTTCTATAGGGCTATGGGGTCCTTTTTTCAAAAACTCCTTAGGACATAGTACCTATGGATTCCTTTTCTTGTTATACTCTTTCAAGTTCACTAGATCATAGTCTACTTCCTCAATGGTTCAGGTATACATCTCTAACTTTTTGATCTACTTTATTGAACACTCATTGATATTCATGCTCGCTAAACTGGGGGAAACATATATAGAAGAAAATTTTCACCCCTTGTATAAATTCCCTTTTTACATACCTTCACCTTAGAAAATAAAATTTGAAGGTGAATCTCTGCATCACCCATCTAGAATGCATCCACTTGGCATTTTTCCTATGTGCTAGTGAGAGAATATTTCCCAAGGATGCAAGCACAACACATGGAATTCTATGTGACATGATGTCATCCTTGATAGATTCTTGTGTCTAAAGTTGGTAGAAGCATTACACTCCTCATTGGGAATGAAATTGTAACATCCTTCTATCGACCAACAGACTCAAAAACAACTTATTCCTTCTCATCCCACCTTCAAATTCATTCATCTCACTTTCACTTCATCTTCTTGGCATTCTTTCACATCTTATTGACATTCTCAAGCACATTCTCATACACTCCAACATTCTAACACTCCATTTTGAGCATCGCAGCAAGTTGGCACTCCATCAACTCCACATTACATGTGTGAGGCCACCACAAAAGTTGTGAGAATGGACTCTTGTGAGACCTCCCTTCACCACAATTGTAGTGGTGGTGAAATTTCCAATTTCATTGCTTGCATTCTCTCTTCATTGGCATTGAGAGCCTTTGGGTGTAGGTGGTAATGATTCATTCCTCTCCTTTCTGATTTGATAGAGTAGTTTAGTCTTTTGTAGTGTTCATTGTACTTCTTTCAATCTTCTTTATCTTATATTCTACTCCATTTCTTTTTTGGTTGTTTGTGGAGGTGGAAACACCAAAATGAGGGTCTAATTGAGGGACGCCCCTATATAGCCCTAACAATTTTCCCCTTTTGCTGGTGTGTAGGTGAATGTGTGCATGGAGATAGCTGGTGAATCAGTGATTTTGTGAGATCATATTTATCAACCTAGCTTTTATTTACTTTCTTTATCATCTCCATCTTTATTTTTCATACTTCATCATTCTATTTACTTCATTGAAATATCCTAGCTAGGTTGTCAGTAGGCTTCTGGTAATTTTTCCACTATATTTCATGTTCTCTATCCTTATAGACACCAATGCACTAAAGAGATGCTACCATCCTTAGACAGAGAGCTATCTGAGGTATAGTTCAGACTCCAAAAGCCAACTCATCTAGCCCAAAATAGAGTTTTGGGTCTATAGAGTGACATAAGCACTTCATAAAGCTCTTCATTCTTGCTCTTAATCCCAAAACATCCCTTTAGAGTGAGGTAAGTCAAGGCAGCCCTTCAGTCTTAGCTCTTCATGACTTTGAGCCTTGACATGGTTGGTCTCCCTCACTTATACTTCTATAAATCAAATTTGAGGGTAGATGTATTCCCCCCCTTGATTCCACTTGCTTTATAGAGGTGGAATCAAGGTAGCAGTCTAACCGCATCGAATAAGGTAAGTCGTATCATAGGGTATTTCCAAGTACCATACCACATAATGATAGATGTGTAAGAACTTATGAAAATAAACAATAGGATCAAGAGATCAAAGATAGCACAAAAGAGAGAGAGAGAGAGAAGATGAGAGAATATGATGATTGTATTCTCAATATGAATGAAGATGCTCAATTACAAGTATGTACAAGGCTTGCTTATAAAGGTAAGCTAAGACACAATGAAGGGCCATGAATGAGACAAGTGTCTCAATCATGTGTAGGGTAGGTAGAAATAAATAATAGATAATTCAATGAAAGGTGGATCACCCACCTAAAGTGGAATTATCATGCGATGAAAAGTGGAGATAAAAAGGTGATAACTAGATCACACCACAAAGAGTGGGATTTCTCCTACACACACTTCCCTAAGTGTCCTAATCACATCTCTCAATATATACACAAACCTAGATGTAAGATGCAAATAACGAGGTTTCACAAGTTCAAACTACAATGATATGCATTCCCTAAGTAAGCTTAAGTAAAGTGTAATAAGTAAAATAATTATTTACACCAACACCCCCCCTTAAGTGCAACTGGGGGAATGAAGACTCAAGCTAACCATGCAAGATAAGATGCAAGATGGGCCTCAAAAACTGGGCCATATTAGGTACCCATGTACAAATGCAATGCAATGCAATCTCTCACAAGTGAGGAAAGGGAGAAAACCTCATGGGAAAACCCCCCCCTCAAAAGGGAGAAGAAAACAAATGAATGTATAAATGGAGAAGGTAAAAACCCCAAGATGAGGAAAAATTCCCCCCATGAAAGAGAAGAAGAAGAGAGAAAAGGCAACAAGGTATCCCCCCCTCAATGTTGAGCTTCTACCAAGGGCCATGAATGATACAAGTGTCTCAATCATGTGTAGGGTAGGTAGAAAGAAATAATAGATAATTCCATGAAAGGTGGATCACCCACCTAAAGTGGAATTATCATGCCACGAAAAGTGGAGATAAAAAGGTGATAACTAGATCACACCACAAAGAGTGGGATTTCTCCTACACACAATTCCCTAAGTGTCCTAATCACATCTCTCAATATATGTACAAACCTAGATACAAGACACAAATAACTAGGTGTCACAAGTGAAAAATACAATGATATGCATTCACTAAGTAAGCTTAAGTAAAGTGTAATGAGTAAAATACTTATTTACACCAACAACCCCCCTTAAGTGCAACTGGGGGAATGAAGACTCAAGCTAACCATGCAAGATAAGATGCAAGATGGGTCCTGACAACTCAGCTATGCTAGGTATCCATGTACAAATGCAATGCAATGCAATCTCTCACAAGCGAGGAAAGGTAGAAAACCTCATGGGGAAAACTCCCCCTCAAAAGACAGAAGAAAACAAATGAATGTACAAATGGAGAAGGAAAAAACCCCAAGATGAGGAAAAAGCCCCCCCCCCCATGAAAGAGAAGAAGAAGAGAGACAAGGCAACAAGGCAACCCCCCCTCAATTTTGAGCTTCTACCAAGGGCCATGAATGAGACAAGTGTCTCAATCATGTGTAGCGTAGGTAGAAAGAAATAATAGATAATTCCATGAAAGGTGGATCACCCACCTAAAGTGGAATTATTATGCCATGAAAAGTTGAGATAAAAAGGTGATAACTATATCACACCACAAAGAGTGGGATTTCTCCTACAAATACTTCCCTAAGTGTCCTAATCACATCTCTCAATATATGCACAAACCTAGATGCAAGATGCAAATGCAAATAACTAGGTGTCACAAGTGCAAACTACAATGATATGCATTCCCTAAGTAAGCTTAAGTAAAATACTTATATACATCAACAAGATGTATATTGAGGACAGGAGCGGAATCATGATTCCAATGCAACAAACAACATAAAAAATGGATCTCTCTACTCACATTATGTTAATTTGAATGAAGGGAACTTTTTAACCCTAATATAGTAAAAACCCTAATTTTTAGCATATATAATAGTAAAATGTGAAGTAATTTCTAACTATTTTGTCTTTTACCTTCTTGTAGCTTGAATATGGTGAAGAGTGACCGATGATTCCTAGCCGATGAGAGTACGAGCCTCTAAGAATGGATCTCCTATGGGAGGAGGTATTGTGTTGTGAGCGACAGTATTAGGTGAGTTGATTTTTCTACATTAGCTTTGTCCTTACGCATTTATTTTATGCTATTATGCATTTCTATATAGATTTAGGAACCTAGAAGAAAATTTCTCAAACTGTCCCTTTTTTTGCTAATTGTTCCCCTTTTTTTGCAAAGTGTCCCTTTTTGTCACAAAGTGTCCCTTTTTGTCACGAAGTGTCCCAATTTTTTGCAAAGTGTTCCAAAAGGGATCTAAATTGTCTAAGACCCTCAAAAAAGTACACTAGAACAACATTAGTACACTTTTTTGATTGTTGATGTATATATTTAAGATTTTAGAATACTTATAGGACAATTTTTTGCTCTTTTTCTAAGATTCCACCCCATTCGTGATAGTGTCTTAGCGATAGACAATTTTGTAACTTCTGAGACCTAGCCCCAACTTTATCAGAGGAGACACATATATTACAAATAACTAGATTATATTGGGTGTACCTCACTCCCCCCATGAGGTACCATGATGCTATGTTGATGGCCTTGGTAGAGTAGTGGGATGCAGACACATGCACGTTTCATCTTTTGACAGGTGAGATGATGATCAATTTAGAGGGCATCCATTGCATTCTTTGAGTTTTGATTCAGGGCAAGAGGGTACATTTTCTCTAGGATCAACCATTTTGCAAGATGAAATATGATATGTAGTACTATCTTGGAGGTTTGATTCAAGATGACATTATTGAGCCACATATCGAGCTATCATGGCTACTATATTCGTGAGCACCACTTGCATGAATTATGATGTTTACTGTCACACTAGTACTTGTCCATGATAGCCAATGAGCACAATTAGAGGGAGGAATAGTACATATGATATGGAAAATGGTAGAGTAGAGGACTGAATATGCTTTGGGGTGCAAATTCTTTGCACAGCTACAATACTATTGTTGTCACCTAGAAATGCACCCTATGCAAAGTTTACAAAAATTGAGCTTTCTAGTGAAACATTGGATCAATTCAAGGCTGTGGGTCACCTAAAGTTGAAATGAACCTCTGGAGAAGGCCGGATTCCTTTGGGTATCGCCTAAACTAGTAATTCTATAAGGGTAAAAGGAGAAGGAATGCATATAAATGAAACTAAACTAGGGTGATACACCGCATTGATAAGAAATCATGAAATGAAAACAAGATGCAAACACACTGAGAAAAAATTAACTGCAATTGCTTTACTTACTCACATAACCCTTTCAGTCTTATGCATCATTCTTGACAGGTTTGATCTACATACATATCTTAAGAAGGAAGAAACAAACTTCACAGCATTATGGTATGAATACAAATTAAAAAAAACACTGTTAAAGAAAACTTGCATAAGCTAACATACAGAAATGAGAGTGGTATGAGAATTAACACTTGCTTTCCTGGTGAACTCTGTTTTGCATTCTAGACTTCAATTGGGTTACAAAGTATACATCAGTTGAGGAAGGATAGCTAAAAATCACTAACTCTTCTGGATGCATAACTCGAACTATCTACAAAAAGGAAAAAAATGCCTTATATATCAGAAGTGTGCTGGCCCCTTAGGGCTTACAAAAATATCGGTCTCAGAAAGATCTATCCTTAGATCTTTTGATTGAATTTAATGTTGCACCCTGTGTGTCCATGTCAGTGAAGAGTCCTTCTGGGAGTGGTCTTCTTCAGATCTTTCTGCAACCATCACATTTAATTTTTTTCCTCGTGTCCTCCCTAAACCTCTTCGGCCAAGCACCTTGAATGCTCCTGAGCTTGGAACATATACACGTTGTTTCCATTCTGTTGGTGTTCTTCATCCTAGTTAGACTGCCATGGCTCACTTTCAGATCTTTCTGATTGGTCACGTATACTCCATGCAGATTCTTCGGGCGGTCAAAAGCTCCCTCAGTCAGAATTGCATCTCGGCGAGACACTATAAGTGTCTCACTAATGCGATTATCCCTCTCTGAAGCTATCAGCACAACATAACATATCGATGAGAGCTCCTATCGAGCTCGCAAAGTCATACCGATATCACTGAAGCCATCGATAAGACACAATTCTATCACTGAGACATCACAATGATGACTCCTCTTATGACTCGAGCTCCAATTCCACTCTGGCCAGAGCTTGTTTGGTCGGTGAGACATCATCAGATCAGGGAGAGATCATAGTGAAGGCGCAATCCTTCAGTGAGCCTTCCTTTGATTTTATCGGCAAGAGCCTATTGGTGTCACCCTGAACACACTCCATTCTACTGAGCTCCATATTTATTTCGGCAAAACATTCGTGTGTCGGTGAGACTTATCAAATTCACAAGATTATACCGAAGCCATTCCAATTCAGCGAGACCTCGGATAGTCGCCAGGACCCCATGGCGAAAGCCCCAACTCCTGGAAAGCCCGGAGGCTTCCTTAGTGGGACCCCCACTTGTTCACAATAGTCATCAAGACCTTTTGGTCAGGGATACATTTCTATCTCAGTAAGAGGTTGTGCCGAAGGCACCTTGCTTTGGCGAGGGCTCATTTCATTTCACTTCGGCAAGACTTTGTCTTATTGCTAAGATCTCTCAGCGAACTCAACTCCTACACCGAGAATCTTGGAGTTGGGGAGACCTCATGGCGAGCCTCAAATGTCATATTGATATCTACTTCTGTCGCTGAGACTACACCTTGTCGGCAGGACCTCACCACGACAGCTGGGAGCCATGTCAATGTCATACGTGTCGGTGAGACCTTTGGGAAAAGTCTTCAACTCTTGACGAGCTCAGCTTGCTTTTGATGAGACATTGGTGTGTCAGTGAGACATTCCACCGAGCTTCATTTCGTTGTGGCGAGACCCCCCGATGTCGGCGTGACCTCTCGCTGAAACCAAAAATACTTCGGTGAGCTCCTTCATGTCAGGAAGACATCTTGCCGTCGGCGAGACATCTTGTCGTTCTCTCTTTTTCTCCTCGGATCATTCTACATCGGCAAGAATCTTTACATCGCTGAGACTTCACGGTGACCCCTCCATCCTTCACCAAAACCAACATCTTCTATCAAGGCTTCTTCATCTATTGGAAAGACACCCGAGTGTCAGTGAGAGATCTTATCGAAAGCAAAAATGCTACCCCGAGACCCACCATTCTATCGGCGAGACATAATGCCTTCACCAAGACATCATGGCGAAACTAATTTCTTTGGCCAAGACCACAGGTCGGAAAGACCTTTGGACAAAAGAAAAATGTCACGGCGAACCCACCTAGTTGTCGGCAAGACATCATACTCTCAGCAAGACCCTATGCTGACACTTGCTCCCTATGCCGACACCGCTTCACCTTGACGATTGTCGACGAGACATTTGGTTCTCAGTAAGACCTCACGGCGAAGCAAAACACCATACCGAGACCTCCGCTCTTCAAACACTATCGGTGTGACCCCTTGTTGTCGCCAAGACCATATGCCGAAAGAACATCTTATGCCGATGGCTGAAACCCCCCTTAGGCGAGACACTTGTTATTGGGTAGACTCCTGCCGAACCTGATTGTTGTCGCCGAGGAAAAGGCCCATCAACCAAATATTTTCCCTAGATGACCATCCTACGCTGATCCTTTTGTTTTTTTATGACTCGCTCCTTCGGCTAGACCTCTTGACGATGATGCCTACATCCAGCGAGAGCCCCCTTTATTCGCTTAGACATCTTCAACGTCTTGGCGACTTTCTCCTTGGAAGGTTTTATGCCGAACTTGACCCATGTAGGCTTTCCAACTAAGTTCCCTGTGACCTAATTGAGCCTGTAGGCGATCATTGGGTAACATTTTTGGTGACCTTTGCTAGATGTTTTCCTGCTAAACATGAGGACCAGTAGCCTAGGCTTATCCATTGGGCATGGAGTCGTCAGGAAAACTTCATAAAAAAATCCAGGGCAACTTTGTGCATGGTTGCAACTTGCCTGAGGTTATAGAACGCAACAAGTTGCCAAGAACGACAATAGGAGAAACGGGAAGAAAAATATTTACTGTGCTGACACAGCACTTAGGGAATGGTAAAAACAAAACAAACAAACCATAGTGCAGAAGCACTTATTAAAAACACAAAAACCTAACCGATATGTACAATAAAGGCACTTATCAGACCTGAAAGCAGGGTTTAAGGTGTATCCCATTGACTGGGATAGGAAGTATTTCCCCTTCTATTGTAGCCAGTTGATAAGCATTGTGCTCCTTATAGTCTCTGATAATGAATGGGCATGTCCACATGTTGTCAAACTTGGTGTGATGGCCTGGCCTACTTTTCAGAACATCCCATTTGAGCACGAAGTCTCCCGCCTTAAAATATTTTGTTGTAGCCCTTCTGTCAAATGTTTTCTTTGTTTGGAGCTAATGATACTCCAAATCTTCCATTGCTTTGTCCCTTAATTCTTTGAGTTCCATGAGTTCTGCATATCTCATAGACATTGGGTCATGTTCCTCAAACATCTCCAACTGGCAAACAATATCAAGAGCTGGAAGCTTTACAGACAAACACAATCTTGCCTCTCTGCCATAGACTAACATGTATGGTGAGTTAGCAATAGACCTCTTAGGAGTCACCTTGTTTTCCCACAGTGCATACTTTAGTTTGATGTGCCAAGTTGTTTGATTATCCTCCATTGTTCTCTTGATAATCCTGATGAGATTCTTATTTGTGCTTTCAGCTAAGCCATTACCCTAAGGATAATAATTTGAGGATGTATTCAAATAAATGCCCTATTTAATGGCCCAATCAGTTACTTTTAGAGCTACAAATGCCACAACATTATCAGATATGATAGAGTCGGGAACTCCAAACCTGGTGACTATGTCCTCATAAAAGCTCAGAACTGAAGATTCATTTTCTTCCTTCAAAGATATTGCTTATGTCCACCATGTGAAATAATCTATAGTTGTGAGAACCCACTTGTGACCAGCACTGGAAGGTGGATTTATTGGCCCAATGAAATCAATGCCCCATCTCATGAAGGGCTGCTCCACTTGAATTGGATGCAGAGGCATAGCAGGCAACTTTTCCTTTCCTGAAAAATAGAGCACATTTGACACAGTTTCTTGACCAGGCATATGCATCTTTGAACAAGCTGGGCCAGTAGTAACCAGCTCTCATGATTTTCTAGGTAGTAGTTCTTGGGGAAAAGTGACCTCCTGTAGCTCCATCATGAAACTCATGAAGTACCTTTTCAATCTGATGACTATGAATGCATCTTAATAGGACACCATTTAGATCCTTTTTGAAAAGAACATTGTTTACCAGCACATACGCTATGGACTGGAGTATGAAGTATCTTCTTTTAGCTCTATTTAATCCTAATGGGCATTCACCAGTTTGTAGAAATTGGGTCATATCTTGAACCCAATTAGTTGTCCCCATTGGCACATCATCTTGAGCATTCTGAAACTCATTTGTATTAGTAAGCACAACATCCTTTTCTAATTCATTGTTACTGCTTGACCCTATAGCAAGCTGTTCACAAAGACCTTTACCTCTAACTAGTTTGGTAATCCTAATATCTACATCATACTCCATGACCTTGGTGATCCATCCTACTCTTTTGTCATTTAGATCTTTATTCAATAAAAATTCCTTCACACTTGAGTGTGCAACTAGAATATGAATCTTATTGTTTGAAACTAGAGGCTTAAACTTCTTCAGGCTTTTGATCACGGAGAGAACATGCTTCTCAACAAATGTATACATTTCTTCGTAATCAGCAAGTACTTGAATGAAGAAGGCTATTGGCTATTCTAAGTTGTCACTATTTTTCTGTACCAACATAGCAGAGATTGAACCAGTGTTGCCAAAAGCATACAAAAAGAAATCTTTAGAGAAATCTGGGTTTACCAATGTCAGGGCAGATACTAAAGCTTCCTTGACCTTTTCAAAACTGTGTTTTTCTTCTCTAGTCCATCTAAAAACTGCACTCTTTTTAAGCATGGCGGTCAAGGGCTGTAGCAAATTTGCAACATTAGGAAAAAATCTTCTTAGAAAGTTGATCTGGCCGAGAAAGCTCTGTGGACCCTTCTTGTGATTGGGTAACGACAGCTCAAGTATGGCTCTAACTCTTTCAGGATCAATAGTAATTCCTTGCTTTGACACTATGTGTCCTAATAACTTCCCTTTGTGAACAACAAAGATACTCTTTTTTGGATTGAGAGAGATACCAAACTCTCTGCATTTTTTGAAAAATTGCTTAAGATGTGACAAATGTTCATCAACATTCTTAGAATAAACTGTAATATCATCTAAATAGATCAGCATAATCTTATTGATCAAACTTTGAAATGCCATGTCCATGGCCCTCTGAAACGTGGCACCAACATTAGATAGACCAAAAGGCATCCTTTTGTATGCCATGGTGCCCCACTTAGTTGTAAAAGTAGTTTTAAACTGATCTTCTTCTTTAACCAGCACTTGATTATAACCCGAAAAACCATCTAACAAGGAAAATATTTCAGAACCAATAACTACTTGTAAGATTTGTTCCATGGAGGGCAGCAGGTAGTGGTCTTTCAAAGAGGCTCGATTAAGATCCCTAAAGTCTACACAAAGCCTTATCTCACCATTTTCCTTCCTAACTGGCACAAGGTTAGAAACCTAGGATGTGTGTTTAATAGGAAAAACAATACCCCCCCTCAACTAGTTTGGTCAGCTTTTTGATCATTAAGGGCTCAAGCTTAGGATTCAAGGGCCTTTGTTTCTGCCTTACTAGCTTAGCATTAGGTTCTAACTCAATTGTGTGTTGAGCAATATGGGGATCAAACCCTTTCAAATCTGAGTATTCCCAAGCAAAGACATCATGAAATTCTTGACATAAAGCAACAAAAGCTTGTTTATCTTCATGTGAACAAATTTTTCCTATCTTAAGAAGTTTACCTTTGAAAATCTCTAGTTCTTCATAATGTTCTTTGATTTGCAAGCTAGCTTTACCCTTTTTAAGCTGATCATCAGTACTGAAAATTGACTCTAAGGTAACAAGACCCTTGGGCAACTTATTTGTCTTCAGCTATATGACTTGATCATCATACTGTTGCTTAAGCTTTGCTTGATTCATCATGGAGAACTAATCCTCTTCAAGCAAAAAAGACAGAATCTGCTCATCACTGTCAAAAACCTGCTAGTGGATGTTGTTATCGGGAATTGATGGCCTGACCACAACTTTCACATACTGTTGCACTTTCTCTTTTCTAATGTCACCTGGGATATCAAACTGTGCT
The DNA here is from genome assembly GCA_007258455.2 of Sequoia sempervirens. Classification (NCBI taxonomy): domain Eukaryota; kingdom Viridiplantae; phylum Streptophyta; class Pinopsida; order Cupressales; family Cupressaceae; genus Sequoia; species Sequoia sempervirens. The sequence goes on along the minus strand of VDFB02058242.1, from coordinate 134,946,128 downwards.
CCAATGGCTGCAAGCCTATCAGCATGCTTGTTCTAGTTCCTCGGAATAGACACTAAGTTAAAGGCATCAAAATCTTCAAGCATGATCCACACTCTATTTCTATAAGACTTTAGTGTCATTTTTAGCAACATTTAGGCCTCTTATTTGATTGACAATTAGTTCATTGTCCCCATGAACCTTCAAGCGAGTTATTCCTCTTGTCCTTGCCCACTCAAGACCTTGAACAAGGCCCTCATACTCAACAGTGTTATTGGAGCATGTAAAAGAAAAATGGAATGTAGAGTAGTACCTATCACCCTATGGGGAAATCAACATTGCACCTCCTCCTACTCCATTCTTTCTTCTAGAACTATCGAAGAACATCTCCCAAAGTCCACTTAATGGTTGCAACAACCAGTCTGCATCTTTCTCTAGATTTGGAATCTCTATGTCAGGCGCAAGAATGACATAGTTACCCATACTAGCATCTTGAATGAGACTTTCAGGACTGTCCAACACATTTTCAACCGCCCATTCATGTAGAAACACATTAGGAACAACTTCTGCTTGAAGTTCTTGAGCAGCAGCTAGCTCACTGTTAGTGAAAATGACACAATTTGTGTCTGGGGTAATGGGAACAACATTGATGGGACTTGGGTTATATGGCTCAATGTGATATTTGGCCAACCTTTCAGATTTAATGGTAACCTTAGTTCCATATCTTGTTCTAAATAGCATATGTGACCAATCGGCTAACACATAACCCCCTATCTTGGTTGTAAAGTCTCTTGACAAACACAAGGAAAAGAAAGGTGGAAGGTCTATGACACATATGTCTTGGGGAACTAAAAAATTAGGGCAAGCATGAAGGGTAAGACTCAAATCTTTAATAATACCTAATGTATTAACAGAGGTACCATCTAATTGGATTACTCATTTCTCTAAAGGTTGATATTTTAGTCCAAGCTTGGCAGCAATCTGCTTTGGCATCATAGAGCTACTAGCTCCACTGTCTACCATACAGTTATAAACTAACTTATCACCAATGATCACTGATACGTAAAAGGGAGGTGGTTTGAATTCTTTTCCTGCCTCTTTGCTGGGTTGTTCATCATTTTCTTGAGGATTATTTGTTAAAACAGTACTAACTTGACCTATTGGAGACTCAGATTCATCAGACATTTTCAAACTTGTCAAGGTTGACTGTAACATATCCTTTTGACCAGGGATGACTAATGAATCCCACATAGACATCATTACATTTGTCTTTTTCATACTATCAAGAATATTAAAGGGTACAGCTAGGTTTACTTTGTGATGTACCTTTGCGCCAGCATGATCAGCTTGTACATGTAGCTGCTGTTGATTTCCTTGCGAACCACTAGTCACTTGAGATGTAGATGGTTCAATAGCTGATGCCTTTCCTCTGTCGACTGCTTGATCAAGCTCGAAAGTTCTCTTCTTTTCCCTAGTGTTACCTACGACTGAGGAATTATCTTCATTCAATCCACAGAATTCTTCACCTTGCCAGTTGAGTAGAGTAGCATCATTTGCAAACTGATCTTGGTGTTGTGGAGATGACTCATCAAGTGCATGCTGCTGTGAGCTTGAGGCATTCTGTACCATCAATGCTTGATTAATAAGTCCATTTGAGCAAGTGGCTTGATTGTGAGGCTAATTGCAAGGGTAACACCACTCATAATCTGCTGCCAAGTTGTTTTGGATAGGAACCAGGTCTTTGACTGCACTAACAGGTGCTAGAGCATAGGACTGAAAAGGTCTTGTGTTCACATTCTATCTTGGGCCCTAGTAATTACCCTGGTAAGCTTGTCTACTACCTTGGTAGGCTTGTTATTGAACTGGATTCTGTTGTTGGTAAGGCCTACTATATGATTGTTGCTTTTCTAAGCTCACAAGCTTATTTCCAAAAGTCTGTAATAAACTTTTGATCTCTTGTAACTCATTTGGAGAGCTTGAAGCAGCATCCTCTCGTGTTACAATAGTTGGAACAGTTGGAAAAGGTGAAAAAGGAGGTATCTGCAAGGGAATATTTGCATGAATCTTTGGAAATATAGGCATTGGTGGCCTAGGAGCAAGTTTACCAGCTTGTATTAAGTTGTTTTCAGCTCTAATGGCTATTTCAAAAGCATCTAGCAAAGACACTCCTCCCATTGACTTTATCATAACAGCTATATCGCTGTTCAGAGCCCTCAAAAAGTATAAAAATGCATATTCTAAAGGTGGCCTCACCGTTGCAGGAATTCTATCCCATGTTCTTTGAAATCTAAAATTGAAATCATTCATCTGTTCTTGTGGAGCCCTCTTAATCCTAGTTAATTGTTCTAATAGAGACAAGTTATCAGACCTGTCTTGAAATTGTTTATGCAACTTGTCTCCAAATTCGTCCCAAGTTGCAATTGAACTGACTGGTAGGCTCTTATACCATTGCACCTCTCTTCCTTTCAATGAGGCAACTAGTAATCTTACTACAACATCCTGTTGGGTTATGTGATGGACTCCACATAATGAAGCCACATCTCACATGTGTTCAATTGGAGTAGTTTGATCTTCTCCCGTGAAAGTTGGCAGAATCTTCAAGGCTATCAATTGGAATGTCATTGTGTTGTGCCAAATTCAAGGGGCTCCCTCCATTAAAAGCAACAAAGGGTTGATTCCTTGGAGCGGCCATTGGAGGTGGCTATGGTGGATTTACTAGTACTCTAGATGAAGCCAAGGATGGGACAGCAATGTGTGATCCCACAGATGGAGGAATGGATTGAGTTCTTCTAGAGTAGATAATTTTTGTTCCTCGCCTTTCCTCTACTCTGCCTTGTCTTCTTGGTGGTGACAGCTACAAGTATTCAAAAGGGCCTGAGCTGCTTCTTATCTGAACTCTTCTCATAAACTGTAAAAGGCATTGATTTCTAGAATTCTTCCTCTTTATGGAGTCGCCAAGTATGTAAAATGATTTCTATAAATTCTGAGACTCGCTGGTTGCATACTGAACCAACAGTTCAATCTAATTCCTGTCCCACTAGGCATGCCAGAAACTGTTATCACCTAGAAATGTACCCTATGCAAAGTTTACAAAAATTGAGTTTTCTAGTGAAATATTGGATCATTTCAAGGCTGTGGGTCACCTAAAGTTGAAATGAACCTTCAGAGAAGGCCGACTTCCTTTGGGTATCACCTAAACTATTAATTCTATAAGGGTAAAAGGAGAAGGAATGCATATAAATGAAACTAAACTAGGGTGATACATTGCATTGATAAGAAATCATGAAATGAAAACAAGATGCAAACACATTGAGAAAAACTTAACTACAATTGCTTTACTTACTCACATAACCCTTTCAGTCTTATGCATCATTCTTGACAGGTTTGATCTACATACATATCTTAAGAAGGAAGAAACAAACTTCACAGCTTTATGGTATGAATACAGATAAAAAAAAACACTGTTAAAGAAAACTTGCATAAGCTAACATACAGAAATGAGAGTGGTATTAGAATTAACACTTTCTTTTTTGGTGAACTCTATTTATATTCCATACTTCAATTGGGTTACAAAGTATACATCAGTTGAGGAAGGATAGCTAAAAATCACTAACTCTTCTAGATGCATAACTCGAACTGTCTACAAAAAGGCAAAAAATGCCTTATATATCAGAAGTGTGCCAGCCCCTTAGGGCTTACAAAAATATCAGTCTCAAAAAGATCTATCATTATATCTTTTGATTGAATTTAATACTGCACCCTACGTGTCCATGTCAGTGAAGAGTCCTTCTGGGAGTGGTCTTCTTCAGATCTTTCTGCAAACACCGCATTTAATTTTTTTCCTGGTGTCCTCCCTGAACCTCTTCGGCCAAGCGCCCTGAATGCTTCTGAACTCATAACAGATACACATTGCTTTCCATTCTATTGGTGTTCTTCATCCTGGTCAAACTGCCATGGCTCACTTTTAGATCTTTCTGATTGGTCGCGTATACTCCATGCAGATTCTTCGGGCGGTCAAAAGCTCCCTTAGTCAGAGTCGCATCTTGGCAAGACACTGTAATTGTCTCAATGATGCGATTATCCCTCTTTGAAGCTATCGGCACAACATGACATATTGATGAGAGCTCCTATCGAGCTCGCAAAGTCATACCGATATCATTGAAGCCATCGGTAAGACACAATTCTATCACTGAGACATCACAGTGATGACTCCTCTTATGACTCGAGCTCCAATTCCACTCCGGCCAGAGCTTGTTTGGTTGGTGAGACATCCTCAAATCAGGGAGAGATCATAGCGAAGGCGCAATCCTTTGGTGGGCCTTCCTTTGATTTTATCGGCGAGAGCCTATTGGTGTCACCCCGAATGCACTCCATTCTATCGAGCTCCATATTTCTTTCAGCGAGACATTCGTGTGTCGGTGAGACTTCTTATCAAATTAACAAGATTATGCCGAAGCCATTCCACTTCAGTGAGACCTCGGATAGTCGCCAAGACCCCATGGTGAAAGACCCAACTCCTAGCGAGCCTGGACACTTCCTCAGTGGGACCCCCACTTGTTCACAATAGTCATCAAGACCTTTTGGTTGGGGAGACATTTCTATCTTGGCAAGAGGTTGTGCTGAAGGAACCTTGCTTTGGCGAGGGCTCATTTCATTTCACTTCAGCAAGACTTCATCTTATCGCCGATATCTCTCAGCGAACTCAACTCCTATGCCGAGAGTCTTAGAGTCGAGGAGACCTCATGGCAAGGCTCAAATGTCATATCGATACCTACTTCCGTCGCTGAGACTACAACTTGTCGGCAGGACCTCACCATGACGGCTAGGAGCCATGCCAATGTCATATGTGTCGGTGAGACCTTCGGGCGAAGTCTTCAACTCTTGGCGAGCTCAACTTGCTTTCGATGAGACATTAGTGTGTCGGTGAGACCTTCCACCGAGCTTCATTTCATTGTGGTGAGACCCCCTGGTGTCGGCGTGACCTCTCACCGAAACCAAAAATACTTCGACGAGCTCCTTCATGTCGGGAAGACATCTTGTTGATCTCTCTTTTTCTCCGCGGGCTCATTCTGCATCGGCAAGAATCTTTACATCGCTGAGACTTCACGGTGACCCCTCCATCCTTCACCAAAACCAACATCTTCTATCAAGGCTTCTTCATCTATTGGAAAGACACCTAAGTTTCGGTGAGAGATCTTATTGAAAGAAAAAATGCTACCCCAAGACCCACCATTCTATCAGTGAGACATAATGCCTTCACCAAGACATCATGGTGAAAATACTTTATTTGGCCAAGACCACGAGTTGGCAAGACCCTTGGATGAAAGAAAAATGTCATGGCGAACCCACTTAATTGTCGGCAAGACATCATACTCTCGGCAAGACCCTATGCTGATACTTGCTCCCTATGCCGACACTGCTTCACCTTGATGATTGTCGGTGAGACATTTGGTTCTTGGTAAGACCTCATGGCGAAGCCAAACATCATACCGAGGCCTCCACTTTTCAAACACTATCGGTGTGACCCCTTGTTTTCGCCAAGACCATATGCCAAAAGCACATCTTATGCCAATGGCTGAAACCCCCCTTAGGTGAGACACTTGTTATCGGGGAGACTCCTGCCGAACCTGATTGTTGTCACCAAGGAAAAGGCCCATCGGCCAGATATTTTCCTGAGATGACCATCCTACGCCGATCCTTTTGTTTCAGTATGACTCACTCCTTCGGCCAGACCTCTTGAGGATGATACGTACATCTAGCAAGAGCCCCCTTTATTCGCCGAGACATCTTCAAGGTCTTGGCAACTTTCTCTTTGGAAGGTTTTATGTCGAACTTGACTCGTGTAGGCTTTCCAACTGAGTTCCCTGTGACCTAATTGATCTTGTAGGCAATCATTGGGTAACAATTATCTAGGAAAGTTTTAATTCCATGAGGTCAATATTATGGGGCACTAAACACTAATTTAGGTGTGGTTCTTGGAGCATATCACATGCACTAGGCCAATAATTTTTCCATGTACACCAACCCTAGGGTACTCTCATACATTTAGTTATCCATTGAGGTAGCTATAGTAGTACGAGGATTTACATTTTTGGAGAGCCATATTTGATCGACTAGATGAGGAGGAGATCATATGGAGATCTTACTAGCTTATACCGCAATGGCCAAATCAGACATGTCAACTAAGGAGATTACAGATGGACAAATTTTGGATAGGTATACATGATTACATAGTACAACCCTTCTACTACAATCATTTCATGTGACAATTTGCACAGGTCTAGGTACTACCCATGACATGACTCTTCTTCAAAAGTTTAGTTCAAAGTGCCTAGAGGCTTAGTGACACTAGATGATTCACCATTGATGATGTCATCTACAATGAATTTGAGATTATGAGGATCATAATATGCCTTTGGTTTCTGATGTTGATGACATTGGTACCATAGATGCCTATGAAGAGTGGTGGGTAACAGGACAACTAGCTCTTGTATTCCCACTAGATGAGTCGATTGATGATGCAGGGCCACTCCCAGATCAAAGAGATGAGGAGGAGGATAGAGTTGAGGAGACAAGGGTTAGGGCTACAGAATTATTCATAGATGTGATAGATGAGGAGTATGATGAGGCTGCAGATCTTGATTATGATGGCTAGGAGGAGGATGGGGAGGAGGAGAATCTGATGAGTGAGGGGGATGATACAATGGATGAGGATGCAATGGGTCATGAGTGGAGAGAGTTATCTCACACTCATGTGACTAGATCATGATCAACAACTGTAGCATGCAACAACACCTATAGTCATGGAGAGGCTAGCACATAATCCATGCCTCCTACACACAACAAAGTTGTATTTACGCAACTAGTTGGAGAGCTAGGAAATGATATTTTATTTACTTCCATGCTTTATGCTTATGTTCATACTTTATGTCTTAATTTTCTCTATATATATCATGATGTGTACTAATTATATTTATGATTTCTATTTTGTAGGGGTTGTGAGAGACCTACATGATCTTTATTGCTAGGTTTCTCCCAAGATAGTTCCCCATTTATTCTATGAGGGGGCTACTGATACAGACTATGTGCCCCCACCCATCATAGAGTGGGATCTAGAGCTGTTTGAGCCATACGTCGGACTACAAGTGGCATATGAGAGTTTCAGGATGAGTTCCCACTGATTCAAGGCTTCCTATGTAGAGGTTTAGTCATCTCGAGCCCTAGAAAAGGTCAAGAGACTTCAGTCAGAGATAGCCAGGCTACAGGAAGAGAGATTATCTAGCAGAGGATAGTTAGGAGGCCCTTGGATGAGCATAGGTTTTATAGTATGCTCTAGATGTACTTCTAGGCTCACAATCACAATCACATACCACTGTCTCTCGATGGAATACCTCTAGATAGATGCAATCATTAGATCCTGAGGGATCAAGTAGTTAGGTACCTCATTAGCATTATATATATTGATGAAATTTACACAAAATTGTGATATATATATATATATATATGAGCATTTGATGTTTGGTTATTTATGTTTATGTGTTTAATGTTAAATGGCAATGTGATTCATTAAAAAATCTTTGTAATAATATTTAATAAATGTCTCCATGATTTAACATGTTTTATGTGATCTAGTTAAAACTTATTCCACTTTCTCTTAGATGCAACATTGTGATTAAGTATATTATGTTAAATTAAAATGTATCTATGATCTAATTATAGAACATTAAATGCATAAAAGGATCTAATCTAACACAACATATAAGATTATCTTGAATAGGTTGAAACATAAAGTAACCCTCTAAAATTAGTTAAATAATTACTTTAATATTCAAGACACACAAATAATTGTTTATCAAGAACAAATCAATGCAAGAGAACATAGAACACCATCTACTAACTCTAACACCACTACTTTATAATTCACACTATTCAAGAAGATTAAACTTGACAATGGCATAGATGTGCAACATTTATAGGCTCCTTAAGGGGTGTACCTTCCATTTTTGTTAACATCTATGCTCCAGACCCATAAATTTCATTAATTATATAAGGTCCTAACCAATTAGGACTAAATTTTCCTTTTTAAGTCGGGTCAACATTAATGTTATGTTGATTTTCAAATAACACCAATTCACCTTTATTGAATACACGAGGGATGACATGATCATTGTAACTACGCTACAATTTTCTAGCATAAACTTGGAGATGTTTAAGAGCAATAATGCATTGTTCATAAAGCATCTCAAGCTAATGCAATCATTTTTCTTTGTAAGTGTTGTCATCAATAAGTCCTTAAAGAGAAGTCCTTAACATAGGGATCTCTAACTCCAAGGGCATTATCACCTCGGTACCATAGACAAGGTTACAAGGAGTAGTTTTATTGGATTTTTTGATACTAGTATGGTAAGCCCATAATGCGTATGTTAATTGTGTGTGCCAATCCTTATTGTGTTTGTTTAATCTCTTCATTAGGATTTTTTCAAGGTTCTTATTAGTTGATTCGTCTTGGCCATTAGATTGTGGGTAGTAAGGTGTTGAGAAACAATGTTGGATATTAAATGTTTCTAGGAACTTATTCACATGATTATTCTTAAATGGTGTCCCATTGTCAGAAAACAATGTAGAAGGAAGTCCAAAGCAAGCAATAATGTTTTCCAATATGAAATGACATATCACATCAATAGTTGTTGATCTAAGAGGAATTTCTTCTACCCATTTCATGAAATAGTCTATCATGGTTATTATAAAAGTGTGTCTGGCAAAGGAAGGTGGTGATATTTTTCAAATCAGATCCAGTCCCCATATTGAGAATGGCCAAATAGGAATTTGGACCCAAAGCTCAAAAGCAGGAGCATGAATCAAATTACTATGTTCTTGACATTTGTGACATCTCTTAACATACTCGAAGCAATCTTTTCCGTATGTATCCAATAATATCCAATGCAAACTAATTTTTGAACTAGTGATCTTCCTCCAAAATGACCTCCACAAGCACCTGTATGATCTTCTTCAAGTGTTATGGGAATTTCAGATTGTTTAAGGCATCTAAGAAAAAGACCGTTAAAGGATCTTCTATATAACACATCGGTAAGAACTATATATTTAGATGTGATTTTTTGAAGATGATCTTGAGTATTTTTAGTTATTGGCTCAAGAAAGGTACCTATTTTAAAATAATTAAATATCGGTATACCATTCACTAGAGATTTCCATAGTTTTTGATAATACTTCTTTAGATTTGGATTCAATTTATGGGTTCATAATTGTTTGGACAATAAATGTGAAATCCTTTGAAGGATCTTGAGGATATATCAGAGAAGTCACACTCACTATTGCATCTGTATGCCGATTATCCTTTCGTGTGATGTTATCAATGGTGAAAAATTCAAAATTCACTAACAAATTAAATGTGAGATCCTTGTATTTCAATAATTTTTCATGCTTTTCTTTATATGTCCTATTTATTTTCTTAATTGCTAATTTTGAATCATCAAATATCTTAATATTTTGAACTCCCAAAGGTAAAAAAGTGTCTAAACCACCAATTAATGCTTCATATTCTATTGTGTTGTAAGTGCATAGGAAGTTTAAGTGATAGGATAAGGGAATAGGCTTCCCAGTATGTGGGACTATTATAACCTTGACATCAAATCTTGTTCTACACTTAGATCTATCAAAGTATAATTCCCATATTTCTTCATCTTTTTGAATAGTCCACACATTCTCATTAGGGAATGTTTCTATATTAGGTAAAACCAAGGGAAAGGGAGAATCCTCTATGTGGTTGGTTAATGCTTGTCCTTTAATTTCTTTTTGTGAAACAAACTTAAGTTCAAACTCTATTAACAACATAACCATTTAGCTAAGCGTCTTGATAAATCTATTTTTCTAAAAAGAAGTTTTATAGTATCAAATTTTTTCATTACATGTATTTCAACATTCAATAAGTAATGTCTCAACTTACTAGTAGAAAAGACAAGAGCCGAACATTGTCTATCACTTTATATCGTTTCTCATAATAAATCAAGTTTGGATAATTTAATAAACAAGGTGTCTTTTACCATTCTCATCTTATTGAGATAACGATGCTAGGAGAGCATGGGTTGATGTTACGATATAAAGGATGAAAGATTTGTTTGTATAGTATTGTTCCCATAGCACACACGCCCCATTCAGAATGGGGACCCTCTCTTTTCACTTTTCCAGGTCATTTTTCCTTCGCTTCATTTTGCATGCCCCCTATTTGTGATTCTTAAATGGTCGAAGAGTCCTAGAGTCATCATCTTGAGTTGACCATGTTTCACCACCCTCAAAATTTTCAAGGCTTTAGCCTCTAAAGAGTTCCCTTGGTAGTTTTCCTTTAAACTTTGAAACTACCATCCTTCACACAATGTGGGTCCGCCTATGTAGAAAATTTTCCCCCTTTTTCCATCCCTGTGATGGACGAGCTGGCATGTCTGCCCACTCTAGGGGACCCATGACCTTCATTTTTGCTTTTGTTGCTAACTTGCCAAGTGGCCAACCCTCAACTATTGCCCACCTTGTGGACCCCGTCATTCCCACCGATGACACTTTTGAATTGTGTACTGACCAACCTTGGCGACTTCCATACCCGCATTAATGGTAGGAATTTAATGCACAAAATTCTATAAATAGCCACTTTTGATGGGTCATTTTCACTATCATACGTTCATGAAATCTGTTAGGAACCCCCAACCACCACCACCTCCACACCCTCAAACTCCAGCTACCATCAATGCATAGCTAGCATTAGGTTCATTGATGATTTCTCATGAATCCACTAGGTAGAACCTCCACCACCACTTTATGACTTTTTCCACATTCCTACAAAATTATTAAAGTCTTAAGAACTAGAAACCTCAAACTAGTTAGAAGACATTATGGCAAAAAAAACCCATGAGTTAAAACATGAAAAATCTTTTGGAATTCACCTCAGAATGCTATGCAAAACTTTCACCTCCCACGGTTGTTCTTGAACAAGGGAAATCATGCCTTTACGGCCCACATGATGCCCATTGTTGTGCCTTAACCATTTAATGATAAACTTCAAAGCGATCAACCAACATCCTCCTCAGGCCTGCTCATGCGGGAAGGTGCTTACCCACTATCGTCTAATCAAAATTAAATGAAAGCACAAGTTAAAATGAGAGCTTTTCACCTCATCTAGTCCATAAATGTAGAATTCCACACCCGAGTCACCCCTCATGTTGCATCATTTCAAAATTGTCGATCGGACCTAGCCACCCGCCTTGCAGGTCTCACTCAAACTGTGTCCGTCAACCAAGCTTATTGCTTAAACCTCCATACGGATCATCTGATGTAGACATCCACCATCTTTTCGTCAATGATTACACAACTATCCCCAAAGCAACGAAATCTTGGGCTCCCTCCACTGTGTCGATCTCGCCCTAGTTGTCTCTATTTGAACCCTTTCAAATGAAAATGACTAAGTGTTAATCATGTGTGGGTTGTCCATTGTGGGCCTCCATCCTGCGTTTTCCATCCCAAACACCCTAGGCATCTGAACCATTTGTCTTGTGGACTTCGCAACAACCTCCATCATCTAAACTCAAAAGAATGAAGTGATTAAGTCTCTCGCTTGTGGGCCGACTAACGTGGGTTGTCTTCTCTGTGCGTCCACCCTTTCACACTGCCAATGACTTCCATTGTCCCTCTATGCAAGGCCCATCGCTGCTATCTCCCTCTAGCCATTTGCAAATGAATAAGCAATGCTAAGGCTTCCTGCAGACCTGATGGTGTAGGTCGCCTCATGCTGGCCTCCATCCCACTTCCACCATTCTGACGAACCAACATCTAATATCCTTTTGCATCCCCTCACTCACATTATGTCAAACAAACTGAACTTCCAAAGGTAAAAGGGTGTTTTCCCTCAAGATTGCAAGCCCCACAATGTAGGATGCCACCCTGCTGGCACCTTTTCTAATGATGGAGCCACCAAGCAACAAAGGCCACATTTGCACCTACACCTCTTTCCTTCGTGTACCAAAATGATCAATCTAACACTTCCAAAACCTCAATGACAATCCACCCCATGCGCTTAAATTATGTAATACCCTTATGGATCCCACCTCAAGATAGAAAACCTAATGAGGGTGAACTCATGCATGTTGTCGTGATGTGTTTGTCATCCATCCATAACTGCCTTCAAAATGACTACCAACCTTGAGAAGTTTACATCCCTGGGCCCGCATTGCTATAACTTCCGCAAATGGAAGGGAAATCATGATATGAAAGAAATGTTAGGATCTTTGAATGATAAGTTACTTGATCTAATGTTGTTTTTGTAGGATTTTTCTAATGTTTATCATATTTTACACTTGAATATGCTTATTACTCCTTTACTTGCAAGATATATGGAACCAACTGTGGGACCTTCAAAGGCACCTATAGAGAAAGAAAAGGGTAACAAGGCTGCCAAAGTACCAATAGGAAAGGAGGAAAAGGATCAAATGAAGTATAAGTTTCAAGGAGAGGACCTCAAGTCAAAGGTCACTATAGATTGTGACAAGGTCTAGATACCAATCTAGGACACATCTACATTGATGAATTCAAGCAGAGAGTCATTGTCAACCCTACCATAGAGAATGCCAAGAAGATTATAAAGAGTGGGTTGGCCAAGGCCATTGGTTTCCCGCCTACCCTCATGGCTCCCAAATTAGTAATGGCCTAAAGAGAGGCACATTAGGAAAGCACCAAAAGAATATTGGATAGGGATGGAAACATATTGGCTGATTTGTCTACAAAATCTATTGGGAAAATTTTCCATATCCCCACCTTCGATGAAATGGAGGAGACATCCAAGGAGTATGCCAAGAGCATGTGGAAGGCCGACCCCCTTAAGCGTAAGAAACTGATCAATCAATACTAGTTAAAGGAGAAGAGGGGTAGTGCAAATAAAATATCCCAAGAGCTCTTTAGAAGTGATTTCTATGAGGATTACCATGACTTGGTAACCTTATTAAGCAGAGTCATGGGCCTCCCGATTGTAGCTTTCTTCTAGGAATGGATGTTGTACTTCATAGAAGAAATCATCAGAGGAGAGAATAAATTCCATTGGGAAAGAATGATTAGCAACTACCTACATGAGAAGTTTGTAGCTATAAAGAAGACCTTATAGTTCTATATGACCTCATACCTGGTCTATCTGCTAAAAAAATGTGCTCAATAGAGAGGATTGTTTGTAGCACCAAGTCAAACTCTAGGGAGGGAATTGAATGTATATGACAGATACTCATAGCTCCAGTTCAGAAACTTCATGAAGGATTACTGCAGATCCAATGATACTTTCATCTGGCACATCATCAGATTACTTGGAGGTGACTTTGAAAGGAAACTCACCCATATTGAAAATTCCTTCATCCACTAGTTCAGATTCATTTTCATTTAGTTTCCTAAATTCACATACATCAGAACTGAGGACTTCACAGAGAGACCGTATAAGCTGCCCTGGTAACCAAATGACCAATTGGTATTACTCGAGCTCTCTAGGAAATTGTAGCATGCTCACACATTTCTAAGTGACAAACACAAGCTAGGAATTCCATAGCCTCTAACATTTGGCTAGGGAATGTATGAAATCCCCGCATCCAAATGTGTGGAATATTCTAAAAAGGAGATAAATAAATACAACCTAGAGCTCCACACTACTAGACCATGGATGGATACATATGGAAAACTAAAGAAGATGGTTGGAAAAGAATATTCCCACCTCCACAATGTTGAAGAATTTTGGGAAAATTTCAAAGATGATAAAGAAGTGTATATGAGGCACTAAATGCACGACAACATATTTAGTCAAAACAATCAACTTGTTTCCATTGCCAGACCAAATTATGGAGGATGAAAACAAGGTGATAGACCCAAGGTATGATGTCGTTTCCAACCTGCTACTACCCCTGATTGATTGGAATGAGGAATAGGTCAATGAACTTGATATTCTGATGAAGCCAATAGAGACAAGAATGAAAAAATGGATTGATGGATAGGTATCCCAACTGAAATGTCAAGGTGTAACTTTGACCTATGGCGAGCTCAAGGATGAGCCTAAGAGCGAGATTGACAGTGCCACTACTGCTACCCTATCCAGAGAGACTTCAAAGTCTCCTCCCACTACCAGGTCAAAGAGGAGAAAAGAGGTGGCTGAACACCAACCTACGCACAAAGTCTATTCAAGAAAGGTGTCCAAGGGCAATCCCTCTAAGAAATCAAAAAATTCAAGTGATTTCACTAAGATGCCCACCATTCAAGAGGACCCACTCCATGGGGGAGAGGAAGAAGAGGCTGAGTAGCCAAATTCCCCACCTACTTCTTTTTCTCTCGCTACCACAACTATTTCTACTACCATTTCCCTTATTCCTCTGCCTTCTTCTTAAGCAATGCTTGCTTCTTCTCCACCTACAATGTACATTTCAGTCCACCTTGCCTCTACCTCACCTACTACACAAATTATGGTAATAGATTCTTCCTCCGCTACCACTTCTCCACTCTCCTCTTCCTCCATGTCTCTGACAATAGCTATTCCATTACCCACTACAATGATGAAAATTCCTAAGCTCTCGCTCCCAAAATCCTATGCTTGACATATGTAGAACATACCAATGGAGCTTTCTAGAGTATTGATGAACCCTACAATATAGGATTCTAAAGCCCAAGTTTTTAGTTTCCCTATTCATCCTCCAACTGAACCACCTACGATGAAGGTGATAATGCAGGTTTATGAGGAGTTGGAGAGATAAGAAAGGGAGATAGCTAAAGAAATGGAGGAAGAAGGCAATGATTATCATGAGCATCTTGAATATCAACATCTGGTTATGGATGAAGTGGTGCATGAAGAAGATGAAACACAATCCTCTGAGGAAGACATTAAAGATCCCAATGCAAAGTACATCATGGAAACCTCTGACAAAGAACTTGAGGAGGAACTTGCCAAGCAACTGAAGGATGTCAGGGAGGAGGATGAGAAGTAGTCCTTTGAAGAAAGAAGAGATACAAATGAAGAAGTGGAGATAACCATCGAACTTGCAATCGGGGAACAAGACAAAAGCCCTAGCCATGATGAGGAAATTCCTCCTTCAAGAGAAGAAGAAGAAAAGGAAGATGAAAAGAAAGAAGAGGACAAGCCTAAAAAATAGGCTAAAATAAGAAAGAGTCTAGAAGCAAAGCATCACAAAGGATGTGAGCAAGAAGAAGAAGAAAGGAGATCTGAAGGGGAAGATAGCCCCAAGAAAAATATAGCCACCACTAAATCTCCAAAAAAAGGAAGCTATATTCATTCAATATTCAGATGAAGAAGAGGAAGAAAAGACAAAAAAAGAGGCCTGGGGTCACCAAGAAATGGAGATCCAACATGCCCAAAGGGAGGAAGGTGATCATGAATCACCAAAAGAAGGGTCCCAAATTCCTAAATGGATAGAAAAGAAATTATAGAAGAAGTCCCTCATCTTCATGGATCCAAAAGCCATATTAGAAGCCATCTTGGCTTGGGCACAGATAAGCACAAAGAAGGAGAAGAAACTAAAGATCAGATCCCATATAATGATGGATGCCTTGGGATCAAGGACCATACAGATAGCTACTCCAATGGTGGAAAGGGAAGGATTCAACTATAATATCTCTACCACTAACCTAGAAATAATCATGAGAGAGCAGAAAATCAATCATCTTCAAGGATTAGTTGCTACTATTGTGCATCAGATGAATAAGGACAAGACCTCTAAGGATGAATTAAAAGCACAAGTAGCAGATTTAACAACTTATATTCAACAATGGTCCTCCACTAAAGAGTTTCCCATCACGTCGACAACTCCACCACAACTATTGTCGAAGGACCACATCAACAAGCTCAAAAGGAGGAAGAACTAGACGAAGGCCACCAAATATTGGTTATGATGGTGGTTTACAATGGAAATATGGGCATTAGTCGTGTTGTCAAAACAATCAATAAATTTTGTGAAGTGCAAAAGCAACTTGAAGGCATAAGAAAATTGTGTACTAACTTTGTGAAATTGTATAGAATCACATACCCCTAGCTCGAGGCTATCCTCAAGATTCCCAAGGGAATGTGGGAAAGGTATCTTGCACTAGGAAAAGATGATCACTAGCTCGTGGAAACATGGAAGTTGGGCCTCAATCACAGGGGAGAGATCTTGGAGTGGGTGCTCCATGAGGTATAGCTTGACATTGATTGGGCGAAGGAAATTAGAACAACCTGCGAGGAATACCTAAAGCTAATGATAGATTTTCACATGCCCTCTATTGAGTTGGATCCAAAAAAGATAAAACCATACTTCCATAAGAAGATAGAGGATGGAGCCATTGATTCCCTCATGCTAGAATTTATAGATTTTTCTACTTGAGCCTTCACTCAATCTGAGCAAGTGATAAAGAATACACCCAAGTGTGATAAATATTGGGATGTGATTACCAAATGATCCTGGAAGTTGAATTTCTAGGTGCTCCAATCTGATATCATGGAGTGGAACAAGCTCTAGGAATTGATCGACAAGTTCATGGAATATGATACTATGAGGAAGCATGAAGGGAATCTGGTGATTGATGATGAATTCCTCACAGTGTAGCTATAGAAAAGGTAGCTAGCTAAAAGACAAAGTGTTGATCACTAGAAGAAAAAATAGGCTAGAAGACAAAAGTGTATTTTATATTGTAAAAAAATTTGGATGTAGGTGAAACCCTAATTTGTAGTGAATCTTGGCCACACAATGAGATTAGATCTTGGCCATTCATTTTTCTTTTTGGACACTATAAATAGGGGGTGTCCTCTCATTTTCAAGAGGGAGTTGAGTTGTTGTAAAGACATGTTGGAAATTTAATAGAAATTCATTGATTTTGGTGGATTCTTGAGTTCCATATCATGTTTCATGATTCTTCTCCTCATAGTTAGTGAATTTGAGTAGATTTACTTTGTTGTTCCATGTGTTTAACTTGCTTTGGTAGATTAGTAGATGTTGTTAATTGGTATTGAAGATTTTTTTTGTGTTGATACCCTTCCTTGTCCATGCTTTTTGTTGTTTGTTGATTATAAATAGTAGTGTATAGCTAGTTTGGACATGAATTGAGTGTTGCACTTAAATTCTATCTTTTTTTCACACTTTTTGGTGAATGAATGGTTGATATCTGTAGACCTCAGAAGATTGCACTAGTTTCATGAGACTGTGAGTTGATATGGTTAAGTGGAACTTAGTTTGGGAAGGCTATCCACTAGAGTCCTCCATTACAACTGTTCATCAGTAGTTTTAGATCTAGGAACTTTCCTTTTCCCCTACCCTTTTGAATTTTCTTTTAAAATATGATTTAGATAAGGTTCATTGCACATTGTAAAGCCAAATTTGATGATGAAAATAGAGTTCTAGACTATTGTTTTGAATCTGCAGTAACTACACATCAATTTCCACACCTTAAGAACTCATTTTGAAGGACCAATTCCCCTCCAACTTAAGATATGTAAGGATTCCCTGTGATTACTAGAAAATCACATGAAACAACTGAGATGTTCCAAGCACTATCATAACCTGAGATTCAAAACCTTGGGATAGTTTTGTGCAATTTACTTGTAGGAAATTGTCTTTCAAGAGAGGTGATGCACTTATGCATTGCCTATGTTGAGAAGTGCTAAAACACCCATCAATAGAACTAGTGCTAGAAGGAGGGATGAATTTTTGTTAAGCTAGATCAAATTAGTTCATTCTCCCTAAAATATTTCAAATATTTCTAAGATCCACACCTAACAAAGGGGAATTTCAAGAACTGCTACCCCTTACAAGGGCTAGGAAGATTCAAAGAGAGGATCCAGCCTCATCCTCTTCATCCACTCCATCTTCTTCACCTCCCTCCTCCTTTGATACACCCCACACTCATCCTTCCTTTTCCACATCCACCTCCTCCACTGAGCCATCTCAAACTACCTTCCAACTGCTTGCTTCCCACAACTAGGGCACTGCCCCTACCCCTGCCTTCCAAGTACAAGGTACAGTGCCAACTGCTACTAACCTTGTGTAGTCCCAAGTTCTCGTTCAACAATAAATACCACCTCCACCTCCCTTCATGGCTTTGCTGGGAAACAATCCCTCTCCATTTTCCTTCAACGATTACCATGAAATGCCAAAGAACTCTAAGACATTTTGCACAAAGTTTCATCCATGGGACCCATAGAGGAAAATGGAAAAACACATTAAGATCTTCTAAACAATGTTGAAGGATATGTAGATCGATCATGAAGACATGGCTTGTGGACTCTTCCCTTACTCCTTAGGGAAAGAGGCCTTCAATTGGTGTATCAAATTTTTGATAGGATCCATTGCTACTTGGGATCTCTTGAAGAATACATTCTTGTGAAAGTACAAGGTTCCAATCAGCCCTCTAGAATTATATCAACAACTCATGTCAATTCATAGAGAGTTCAATGAGCTGATAGGTTCCTTTAATGATCGGTTTCATTGGGAATTCAAAAGATTGCAAGATCCATATGTGCTCAATGATGCCACTATCCTTCTTGTCTATTATGGCTCCTTAGACAACCTAACTACAACATTGGTGAAAAGAATGAACCTACAACCCGCTAGATTGGTGGATGCTTACATTGAGGCAGTCATAGCTAGTATTGATTTGGGACAAAAAAATTTAGGTCCACTACCTTCCTTAGGAAAAGTTTCTCATCCCAAGTAGATTCAAGGACTCACTCAAGCTCTACAACATAAGATGCCTCTTATGAATCAAGTCCCACAACTGCCCCTAGTTCCTCATCTAGGATAGTCATTGAATTAGGCACCTCCAGTTCCTCACTATTTACAGTGACAACAACAACAGGTCTATCCACAAAAACCCAAAATACCTGCATACTTGCAAGGGTCCAAATCTCTGCAAGCACAACAAAACCAACCAGGAGCATAGCTAGTTTTCCTTCACAACCAGGTAACACACCCAAGCAATGTAGGGAAAGATCGGCTAGATGAATTGATCGAAATGATCAAAAAGATTTCCATAGAAATGACATACTTGAGGAGTCAGAATAATTAGCTACAAGATTCTCAACACAACATTAAGGCCAATCTTAATCAAGAGAATAGAGACAATCGTGAAGCAGGTGCCTCATCTAGATAGAATTATGAAAGAGGGTAGAATTTCAACCAAAACTATGAAAGGAGACCTTCACAAAGGTAGAATCAAATGTGGAATACAAGGCCAAACAAAGGATGTGTTCCCACCCTCTTCGATCTGACAGCTGATATAGATAAAATGACAAGTGGAGTATACTTAGCTAAAGCCACCTTATCTAGATGGTGCCAAATCCATAAAATGAATAGGCATTCTGAGTTGGACTACCCCAAGTTCTAGACAGCTGCAAAGATCTTTCAAGTGGAAGTCCAAAATTTCATTGATAGTGTTGGGTGTTGAGACATAGTCCCATCAAAACCATATGACTCTTTTGTGCTCATGATTAACCAAGCTCCTTTCTTGGGAAGTGAAAGAAACAAACCTAAGAACGAGACCGCTTCCCCAAAGAATGAATAATTAAAGAAGGTAAGTAATGAAGAAGCCTTATCCCAGCTATTTACTTTGGTAGATAATGGTCCAGTAGATGAGGAAGAGTCTCATGAAGATGAGGTCCAAATGTTTCATCAAAGAGCAACCCTATATAAGTTAAGGAATAGACAATCAAGAGGACTTTTCACAACTTCCATTCTGCCTAGTAACTTTAGCACCCCACTTGACCCAAACACTAGTAATAATCCAGGTTACTCCTATGTGCCCACTCAATACTTCAACAAGAATAAATAGCCAAACCAAGTGCAAAATTAACCTACTAGCTCTTCCTAGGGTAGAGCCTTTGAGGCTGAAATTGAACAACCGGGTGAATATGTTGCTGACGAGTTCAAGAAGGTCAAGATAAGCTCGTCTTCCTTTGAGTTGCTTAAATTCCCTATAGTTAGGAATTCCTTCTTTAGAATGATCAATGGGACTGCTTCTTCTAAATCAACACAAGAGATACCGGCCAAGAATGTCTCTTTTGAACAGCCACAACATGAGCCTGTAATTCAAGAAATCATAGGAAAGAAAAAGAACATCTCTTCCAATTAGCAAATTGGAAAGTTGCTAGCTAAAGAAAAAATTCAAGGGAAAGATAAGGAAAATACCAATTAAAGGGATAATAATCAAGTGGCCTAGGTAGATACACCCATGGGATTATTTCAGGGAAAGTTAGAAATTCCACCCTTCCTCATGACTATTAGAATATTTGGAAAAACCCTACACAACTGCTTGCTTGATTCAGGAGCCTCGATCGATGTCAAGCCCCTTACGATTTGTAAAGAATTGGGAATAGTCCCCACACCTTCCAGAAGAAAGGTGACCCAACTAGACAAAATTGAAGTAAATATAGTTGGAGAAATCAACCAGATTCCCATGCAGATTGTTGTAGACCCAAAGGTGCAGCAAGTTATTGATATTCAAGTTGCAGATATCCCAGAAACCTATGGTATAATATTAGGATGAGACTTCACCTGAGCATTAAATGGGTATTCTGGAACTAACTTCTCCCACCTATGGCTTCCATGGAAGGGACTACCAAATCAAATTCACATAGACTAGGAACCCCATATGAAGTTCATGATCATGGAGTTGGGTAATTATTCTCCTATGGCTTACTAGGAAGAGTCTGGGCCACAAGAAGAAATGATTGGAGAAGTCTTCTTGGTATTGTACAGGCCCCTGCTAATCTAGTCAATGTAGCTTAGAGCACAAAAATGTTGGCAGAATCAAATAGGGATGAGTCCTATGATGATGATAATCTAGGCCTGTTGGATGGATTTCAAGATTTTGTGGAGAAGTGTATATAAGATCAGCTTATCCTAGGGGAAAGAATGGGTTTTCAATAGCTTTTATTGCCTACTTGGTGTAGAGTTCATAATGTTTCCCACTTAGAATTTGAGTTTTGCTTGTGTTAGATGGTAGTAGAACACATCAAAGGACAAGTTACACCTCAGAAGGAGTTGCTACTAGCAAATCCCATTGCCACAAACCATGTTGATCCAATGTCCATTCTACTAAGGGAAAATGTAAGCATGCAGCCTATTAGACTCAAGGAACATTGAGAGGGGGGGTGACTCAGTGTTCAACAAATCTAAACTTTAAATCTATATCTTAAACCATTTATAGCACATGAATAGAAATAAAGATGCAAGCACATGAGCAAGATAATCAAATCACTATAACACCAATATTTTTATGTGGAAACCATGATAGGGGAAAAACCGCAGTGGAGATTAATCCATAATTATACTTTGTTAAAAGAATGAATAAAAGGGAATGCACATGCATTCAGGCATACTGCCTAGAGCTCACTGCTCAAAATAAGAAAGGGTCACTGCCTTACAAAATGTTTGTGATTGCAACAAAATTTTGAACTAGGAGGATAACATCTCTAAATGCATGGATTCAGTTCGAATGAAGCTCAATAGATGATCTTTAGCCCTTCTGACTTATTCTATAATTTGGGTCTGCTATGGTTTGGTCTGGTTTGGTCTGCTCTTTTGAAACTATGCATAGATCACCCTTCTAATATTCGCACACACACATCTATTCTACTCTTCACACATTTGCAAACTTCCACATTTTCTCTTTCTCTCTCTCTACTCAAAATGAATTACCAATCTCATATATATATCCGCCAGCAAGAATTCAAACACTATATGTCGACTTCACACAAAATATAATATTCTCCACATGTCAGCTCAAATCATGAAAAAATTATAATGTGTACCCATAAAAATTGGCCATGAAATAGCTAGGACCAAAAATAAAATTCCAAAACACATAAACATTTAGACAATCATCCCTTATACATCTGCGACACACTACATTGACTAGGTCGGCCATAATGAACAAATAGACAGAAAAACATCCTGCCGAATCACTTTACTCGAACACTGGTTAATGCAACATGACAAAACTTACCAATAAGGTAACATACATGCTTAAGAACCTATCTTGGGGATCCAAAACACAAGATGATGATCCGGTGAAGCATACAAATTGACATACTAATTGGATACCCTATTCTTCATGTTCTCTATCGACAATAAACTATACTTAACTTTAACTGCTAGTATGACCAGGTTAGGATCTAGAGACCACAATAGCGACTTTTGTTTCCATCAATGAAAACACTAGAATCCATACCAATAATCTCCTTGAGTCATATGCCAACAATCAAGCCATATGCCAACAATCTCCCCCTTTGGCATTGATGGAAACACTTAGTTAAAAATGACTAAGTGTCAAAACCAAAGATACACTGCCAAACTCCAAAATTTCAAAACACAACAAAACAATGCTCCCCCTTAGGATGTTAAGGCATTTTTCATTGTATTCTCTCCCCCTTTGACATCAATGACAAAGCTTTACTACTTTCTCTCCCCTTTTTCTAGTATCCTTACTGCACTTCTCCCTTTTTTGCTAAAACAAAATTTTACTACTCTCTCTCTCCCCCTTTGCTAAATAGAAATTTGATCAAAATTTGGAAAACTACAACTGTTGCAAAAATCAAAATATTATTTTATACTTATCTTTCATCTCCAGAAGGAATTTCTTCCAAGCATCTACAACAATCCCAATAATTATTATCACACTATTTTTTTTTGATGTTTGGTTGATGATCTGAATGAGGGATTCCATAATTATAATTTCTTCTTGCAACTTCTCTCCTTTCCTCAGGACTTCAATTAGCTACTCCAATATGCATTCATTTTGATCCTTAGCTTTCTAGAAAGTTTCTGCAAGAGTGTTTCTAGCAAAGTGAATCTTTATGTGCTCAACCTACAACTCACGAATTCTTTTCTTTACTACTCCATCCTTGTCCTGAAACATATTGTAGTCCCAACCAATTTTATTCAATTTACTTTCAATTTTCTCTAGCTTGTTTTTATATTTTCCAACAACATGAGGCCAACGTAGACAATGATTGTAGATGTCATTAGCTAAATTGATGCACTTCCTTAACACATTCATTTTATTTTTTAGTTTTGTAAGGGATAGCCTAAACTACTCCTTCAAATGTAACATTATTTCCTCCTCTTTCTTATCCTAAGATTCAGAGGCTACAAATTCCTTAATAGACTCAATCAACTCTTCAGGGAATACATTCTACAAATTTTCCAATTCAATGTTATTTTGCACAAAGTATCTACCTAGAGTACTCTCAATCAGATCCTACTCATATGAGGGTCGATCTAACCAAATTTCAACAATCTTCTAGATTCCATCTTTCTCCTGAACTATTTGCAGTATCTTTGTTTTGAATAAAGTGCCTTCTTCATTTCCTTCAGCCATTATTTCATCTGGTTCAATTGATTTCGGTTCATCTCTTAGGGTGTATTCATCAAAGTCTCCATCAAGTATGTCCACAATTATCTATTATTTTCCTTTTCCTTCAGATTTTGGAGACTTGAGTACTGGAGGAGTATCATGAGCAAACTCTATTACTCTTTTCTGCTTCCTCTGTCTTATTGGAAGATGATCCAACTTCAATTATTTTTACCAAAAGAGAGATAACAACTACTCCAAAATTTCCTAACAAATTTCTAAAGAAACTTGCATAAGCTTGCTCACAATTTTCTAGAGTATTGAAATGGTTAAAAAATTTCCTATAGACTGGTTCACTCTCCTTCCATACAACATTATCATTATGTGGCAAGCAATTTAGAAAATACATCATGATACATATGATTAGAGTGGAAAACTTGAAAGGATAGTCTACATCCATTATCAATTGCACGTTCTCCATCAGTTGATCTATCAGCAAACTGCAAAGGTCAAAGTCTTGGTCCTCTGTTATCTTTTTATGCGAAATGTAAAATGCACCAATAGAGGTTGATCCTTCCCTGTTTCTGAAGAATATTTTGTATGAAATTCCATATGTAGTGTACCTTGTCAGTGGATCTTTGATCATCAAAATTACCAGAGCCCTCTGGTCTCCTATTACACTAGTTAAGGTTTTCACTTCCTTATTTTGAATCGACTTCTTCTTCAGAATATCTCCAACATTGCATAACCTAGTTAAATTTCTAATCACTTCCTTCGAAATAAGATAGGGTTTGTCTAAATTTAGAGTGTCTTCATTCAATCTGCTCAAGATGAACCTAACCACTTCCGCATTTTCAAAATAAGGTAATTTGTTCCAAATGTCCAAACTCCTATGTTTCACTCCTTCGAACCACTTCAATTTGTCGGTAGGCAACACATCTCTTAAATCCCTAATCTTCCTACTACTATATTAATCAAAATTTTCAATTCCCTTGATTTGCTTCATTTTCCGTACTGAACAAGTTTTTCCTACTAAGCGCTAATTTAGAAATTCTACAAGTGAAATGGAATACCTAATGAATTTGCCATTGAATCAGCTTGACTCCTTCACAATTCTGCTCCAGAGGCTCTCCTTTTGTTCTTCATCATAGAATGATAAATGAGGGTTCCAAATACCCTTTTATAACTTACGAACCTAACCTTTTTACTACATTAAATTCTCTACCCTAGGAGTTTCGGTTACACTGCTCTCTCAGACAACAAGAGAAAATTCATCTGCAGACATTTCAGATCTTAACTTATAGAACAAGTGATTATGAATACATTTTTTGGTTGATGGCACAACTACTTACAACTTCTTGTATTTTGGTGCCAACTATTGATAGGGGGAAAAGGATTTTACTGGAGAAACTCTCCCTAGGCTGATGGCCTGAAATCAGTTTCCAGAGGAATTATTGAAGGAATTATTGGAGGTAACTTTTGATATGGACTTATCAGATTCACTATTCTTTACCCACATTTTCTTCATCTAATCTATTATCTCTTCCATAGTCACTTTTCCTTTTCCTTTGTCATCTTTCTATGAAATTCTTCCTAGATATATTGGACCTCTTCTATCCATATTTTTGTTCCTGCAGAATCTTGGCAATGTGACCAAATTTGTTACAATTGTAACACACCATTTTTCTTTATATAGGCCATTTATTCCATTGATTTCCCCTTGATATACACTAGTTGGCAACATGTCCAAATCTTCCATAGGTGTAGCATTTAACATTCCTTATACTAACAGCCATACTTCTACATTCAATTGATTTATGACCAAACTTTTGCAACTAAAACACTGACCAAGAAATGATAGACTACTTGAGTTTACTTTTCTTCTACACTAAGAAGCCATATGACCAAATTTATTGCAACCAAAGCCGTAACCATTAAACTTATGAGCATTGGGTTGTCTTACCAGATACCTTTTGCCTTTGTTCATCTAATTTCTTTGTCTGGGATCCTTGTGTTTAGATCTGTAACTTTCTTCCTTCTCATATCCAAGACATCACTTTTAATTTGCATCCTTCTATCCTTTAGTCATCTCATCAAGCTTAGCAGAACTGATCCTAAACTTCTCCTTGTATTCATTTGTACTAGAGAGTTCATCTCTGAGAATAACTATCTATCTTTCAAGCTCTTGTTCATTACTTCTAGATTGTTGCAGTTGCATCTCTAGTTGAATGAATCCACTATTAACTCTGCTGCATTCTTCAAATTTTTCTTTCAAAGAATAAGTTAGACTCTCTTCATTCTTCTTTATTTCTTCAATCTCCTTAGTTAGCTTCATCACCATCGATTCCATCTCAAGCTTTAGAGTAGCATTGTCCCTAGTAATCTTTCCACATTCTTCAGTTATTTCTTTTAGGGTCTGATTTAGGTGAACATCTTCCAAGATTTTATTTTCTTTATGTTTCAGCTGATCACATAGTTCCTTCCTCTTTTCTCTTGACTCATTGATTTTATCCTTCAATGATTGAATGAGTTTTTCAGCATCCACAAGATTTTCTTTTAACTCCAGGACTTCTGCTTTAGACAAATAAAAATCATCAATTGCTACCATAAGTTGTTGTTGAAGACCACCAAAGTCCATTGCAATCGAAGATCCACCTCAAGTTGTTAAGCTTCTGAAGAGGAACCTGCTCTAATACCAATTGTTGGACTCAAGGAACACTAAGAGGGGAGGGTGAATCATTGTTCAACAAATCTAAACTTTAAATCTAGATCTTAAACCATTTACAACACATGAAAAAGATAATAAAACCACCATAACACCAATATTTTTACGTAGAAACCCTGTTAGGGGAAAAACCATAGTGGAGATTAATCCACAATTATACTCTATTAAAAGTATGGATAAAAGAGAATGCACATGCATTCAGGCACACTGCCTAGAGCTCACTGCTTAGAATAAGAAAGGCTCACTTCCTTACAAAATGTTTGTGATTAAAACAAAATGTTGAATTGAGAGGATAACATCTCTAAATGCCTGGATTCAGTTCCAATGAAGCTCAATAGATGATCTTCAGCCCTTCTGACTGATTTTGTAATTCTGCTCTACTCTACTCTACTCTGCTCTACTTTTCTCTTCTGAAACTCTGCATAGATCACCCTTCTAATATTTACACACACACGTATACTATGATCTTCACACATTTACACACTTCCACACTTGCTCTTTCTCTCTCTCTACTAAAAATGAATTACTGCTCTCATATATATATCTTCCAACAAGAATTCAAACACTATATGTCGGCTTCACACAAAATATAATATTCTTCGCATGTCAGCTCAAATCATGAACAATTTATAATGTGTACCCATACAATTCAGCCACAACATAGGTGGGACCAAAAATAAAATTCCCAAACATAGAAACATTTAGACAATAATCCCTTATACATTTGTGACATGCTAGATTGACTAGGTTTGCCATAATTAACAAATAGACAGAAAAACATCCTGCCAGATCACTTTACTCATACACCAGTTAATGCAACATCACAAAACTTACCAATAAGGTAACATACATGCTTAACAACCTATCCTGGGGATCCACAACACAAGATGATGATCTGGTGAAGCATACAGATTGACATACTAACCAGATACCCTGTTCTTCATGTTCTTTGCCGGTAATACACTGTACTTAACTTAAACTATCGGCATGACCATGTTCAGATCTGTAAACCATAATAGTGACTTTAGTTGCCATCAATGACAACACTAGAAGGAATACCAATAATCTCCTTGAGCCATATCCCAACATAGCCAAGGAGAAATGAATGCATGATCAACCCCAAAGTTAAGGAACCTTCCAAGTTCTAGATGTTGTGCTTCGATGGATCCAAATCCAAGCAAGAGGTGGGAGTTGGGTTCGCACTCATCAGCCCTACAGGTAATACCTACTTCGCTACTCATAGGATTCACTTTTATTGTATGAATATCGTAGCAGAGTAAAAAGCACTAATTCATGGTCTCTTGATGGCCTTAAGGAAGAAAGTTAAAATGTTGCAAGTCTTTGGTGATTCAGAACTAGTAATAAAACAATTTAGAAAATTATATTCTTCCCATGGTAGGAAACTAGAAAATTATAAGCATAGATTTTGGGACCTCATAGAAAGCCTAGATACATTTAATATTCAATTGATCCCATGTTCCCAAAACCATACTACTGATGCTTTGGATCAGGCAACCGGTACCCTTCAACCACTATCACTATCAAGTCTTAAAAGGTTCACCATAGAGCTTACTTCCACCCCATTAATGCTAAATAATGTCACCCAATTCTATGTGTTCAATGACAACAAGCACATCTTGGAGTTCATCATGAGTTCTAATGTGTTTGCAACTTAGATAATAGATGAGGGTAAGCTTGATGAGGGTAAGCTTGAAGAGGCTAAATTAAATATAGAAGGGGTCATCAATCTCAAAACAAACACAATTACCAAGGGTGTGGTTTAGCTTGAATGGATATTTGACCAAGATCAAATTTGAGACTAGGATCAATGGGTAAAGAAGGATTCCATTAATAATCAATGTGACACTCACAACCTCGGGATAGTTGAGGAGGTTAAAAATGTCTTCATTGGAAAAGTTTGCATGTCAGAAGAGAAAAAAGGAATCATTGATTCTTTCCAAAAGTATCATGATGTAGTTTCCTAGAGCTAAGAGGATTTGGAAACATACAACACCTCAATCATCACACACACTATACCTCTTAAGATGAATATGAGACCATTCTGACAATGACAACATCCTATCAATGCATTGATGGAGCCCATTATTTAAAAGAAGGTACAAAAGCTTCTATTGGATAAGATCATATTTCTATTTAGGCACTCCACACGGGTGGCCAACTTGGTCCCAGTTAGGAAGAAGAAAAGAGAAATTAGATTATGTGTGGATTTTTGCAATTTGAACAGAACTTTGAAGAAAGACAATTATCTCATGCCTTCATTGGATGAAGTGTTGCAAATTGTCAGTGGTTCTTAGATGATTTCTTTCTTAGATGGGTAATCTAGGTACAACCAAGTAATGGTTTAATACGAGGATACGCATAAGACAACATTCAACATGAAGTGGGGACCTTTTTGTATAGAAGAATTCCATTTGGGCTAATCAATGTTGGCACCACTTTCTAGCATGCAATGGGCATAGCCTTCAGATATTTTATTGGGAAGTGCATCATCATCTACATAGACTATCTCACTGTGTTTTCAAAGATGTGAGATGATCACATCTTCGATCTATGCAAGTCTTCCAGAAGTGCAGAGAATTTGGGATTTCTCTTAATTCAAAGAATTGCATCATCAGAGTTACAGAAGGCAATCTGCTTGGGCACATTATTTTAGAAAAATGAGTCTCAATAGATCCCAAGCGCATTCAATCCATGCTAAAAATTCAGTTGCCAACCAATAAGAAAGAATTGAAATCTTTCTTTGGAAAGATAAATTTCAGTAGAAAATTTATTATGGGCTTTCCTGAAATTGTTAAGCCGCTCAATGCCATGGTAAAATAAGATGCTAAAATTGAGTGGACTTTGAAGTCAAAGCAAGCCTTCAAGTAAATAAAAAAGAAATTGTTGATGCATCTGTACTAGTTAGTCCTGATTATCTAAAGTCATTCTACATTTACTCATTTGCTTCAGATCATTTGTGTGCCAACATATTAACTCAAAAAGATGATGAAGTGAACACCCAATTTCCTTCATGAGTGCTCCATTAAAGGATGCTAAATTCAGATACCACAACATAGAGAAGCAAGTGTATGCTCTAGTTAGAGGAGTTAAGAAATTCAGACACTACATCCTATGGAACAAGGTGTTTTCCATTATACTTGATCAAGTCGTAAAGACACTGTTAATGCAAAATGAGTTAGGAGAAAGAAGGGAAAAGTGGGTCACCCTGCTATAGGAATATGACATGGAGATTTAGCCTATGAAATTAGTAAGAGGAAAATCCCTCACTCGAATGATAGTTAAAACAGTAGCTCAAGTAGGTCTTGAGCTTACAGTTCAATAGTACCATCTTGAAGATGTCTCTCCTGGAGAGTGGTATGATGACATTTTTTATTACCTACTAAACAAAAAGTTCCCACCTCGCCTATAGGGACTTCAAAAGCACACTCTCTGATTAAAGAGCAGCAACTCTATGCTATGAGGGTCTATACTTTACAAGAAAAATCATGAAGGGATCTACATCAGATGCCTTAGAAGAGAAGAAGTCGCGCATGTGTTAAAGAAATTTCATGATAAATTTGGAAAAGGTCATGGATCTAGCCCTTCTACTGCTCATAAAATCCTATGAGCAGGGTACTATTGTCCAATAGTCTTCAAGGATGCATGTATCCATGTCTGAACATTCCACATTTTCCAAACCACCTCAACCAGAGAGAGAAATGTTGTCCCGCTGCAACCAATTCTGGAGGTAAGACTATTTGCACAATAGGGTCTAGTCTTCATCAATCTGGTAATCCCACCATCTTCTATGTGTCACAAGTACATTCTAACTTCCTTTGATTATTGTACTAGATGGACAAAAGAAATTGCATGTAGGTAGTGCACCATAGAGGTAGTTACCAATTTTCTTGAAAGTTTTATTTTAAATCATTTTGGTTGCTCGTACGCTTTAGTTTACGATAATGGCCCTGCTTTTGCTTCACTCAAATTTGCTAGTTGGGCCTTTGATTATGAAATTTCCCTCAAATTCTCATCCAATTATTACCCTCATGGAAATGGCCTAGCTGAATCCATAAAAAAAAACCTAATCACCGTGATTAAAAAACTACTCGATAGGAATCCCAAGGACTGGCACACCTAGCTTCATTTTTCCCTTTGGGGAGATCATACATGCTATAAGGCTACTCTAGGTGATTCCCTATTCCACCTCATTTATGGCTTGGAAGTACGTGACCATGCCATTGAAAATTTCACCAAACACTAGGGTATGGTCAAAATATTGTTCGATCGACGAGCCAAAGTAAAGGCCTTTAGAATTACTAATCTGGTCCTATACCAGGACAACTACCATGAAAACAAAGGGGGACATGAAAGATTTGAGAAGCTCTAGCTTGGCCCCTTTCAAATTTCTAAAATCTTAGGAGATCATGCTTTCTCCCTCGAGACCTTAACTGGTGAAGATGTCTCATTTCCTATTAATGGGTAGCACCTCAAGAATTATTTCATCGCTTGAGCTCTTGTGAGTTGGATCTCTATAAATACCTATACATAGGTTAGTTTAGGTTACTTTTTTTCTGTCATTTTGTTGTTTCTCATTGCTTCCATTTTTTCTCATTTCCCAACCATCTTATTTTGTTGAGGGTGCTCTTTTTCTCTGATGGGGTGGTTGGACTTGGTTCAATGAATGGTTCACTTTGCTGCCTAATTTTATTGTTCTTTTGATAAGTATTCACTATCGACTATTGGTCTCTATTTGCTACCCTAGAATGGTCTCCTTACCTGAACTACCGACTTGACCTAGAACATGACACTTAGTTGAATCTTTTCACATTTCATCTCAGATCCTGCACAAGACATACACTAACTGTCTCTAAAGAGCTGTGTAGTGGTCGTTATAATGACCCAACAAGTGAAAATCTTCATTCTACTTTAGTGACCACTGTGGTTCCAAACCCACTATAAGCTTTGATGCTTACGTGGTTGGGTAAAGAAGAATAATTAAAAGAGATATTAAAAGGAAAGAAAAGAAAAGAAAATGTTAAAATCAAGCAACTGTGTGGGTGTGCGAACAACTCTACCAGGGCTATGGACACCTAGCTGGTAGTAGAGCAATGTTCATGGGGTCATAGTGACAACTTTGTTAGGGCTATGGATGCCTAACTAGCAGCGAGGCAATGTCCAGATTAATTTTGGAGTTAGATAGTTTGTATAGCTTCCTTGGTCTGATTAGCGGTCATCTGTCATAGTTTCTAAAAGAAAAGGAAATGTATTCACCATACACACACACTTTTGAGATGCTTTCATGATTTGATTTAGTTAAGGATCTCATTCTCCTTTGAGTCCCATAGTTCACTTTTGGAAACCATCCCTTGGTCTATGAAATCAGAGATTCTAGGTTCTGAATGAGTATTTATCTTTAGAATGCTCAAGAGTGTTTCCTAGCAGAGTCCCCATTTGTTGTTCCTACAACACACACGCCCCATTCAGAATGGGAACCCTCTCTTTTTTGCTTTGTCGGGTCACTTTTTCCTTCCCCTCATTTTGTGTGCCCCTAATTTTGAGTCTTAAGTGGTCAAAGAGTCCTAGAGTCATTATCTTGAGTTGACCATGTTTTTCCACCCTCAAATATTTCAAGACCTTAGCCTTTGTAGAGTTCCCTTGGCATTTTTCCTTCAGACTTTGAAACTATCATCCTTCACGTAATGTGGGTCCGCCTATGTGGACCACCTTATGCATAAATTTGTCCCCCTTTCACCGTCACTATGGCTGTCGAGCTAACACATCTACCCACTCTGTGGGACTCACGATCATCATTGTTGCTTTTGTTGCTGACTTGCCAAGCAACCAACCCTCGACTGCTGCCCACCTTGTGGACCTTGCCATTCTTTCCAACGTCACTTTTGAATTTTCTGCCAACCAACCTTGGATACTTCAGAACTTACATTAATGGTAGGAATTTAATGCACAAAATTCTATAAATAGCCACTTTCAACAGGTCATTTTCACCATTAGACATTCAAGAAATTTGTTAAGAATCCCTAGCTATCGTCAGTGCATAGCTAGCATTAGGTTCTTCGACAATTTCTCATGGATCCACCAGGTATAACCTTTGTCGCTAGTTTTTTATGACTTTTTTGCATTGCTACAAAATTATTAGTCTTAAGAACTAAAAACCTTCAAACTAGTTAGAAGAACGCTGAGTTAAAACTTGAAAAATATTTTGGAATTTGCCTCAAAATGCTATGCAAAACTTTCACCTCCCATGGCTATTCTTGAACTAGAGCAACCATGCCCTTGCAGCGTACATGATGCCCACCATCATGCCTTAACCATTTAATGATAAAATTCAAAGTGACCAACCAACATCCTTCTTGGGCTTGCTCATGCAGGAAGGCGCTTACCCACTTTTGTCACCGATCAAAATTAAATGAAAGCATGAGTTAAAATGAGAGAATTTCACCCCATTAGGTCCACAAATGCGGGCTTCTACACCCAAGTCACCCCTCATGTTGTGTTGTTTCAAAATAGTCGATCAAACCTGGCCACCTGCCTTGTGGGTCCCACTTAAACTATGTTTGTCAAACAAGTTTATTGCTTAAACCTCCTTGGGGACCATCTGATGTAGACTTCTACCATCTTTTTGCCACTACTTACATGACTATCCCTAAAGTAGCAAAATCTTGGGCTCCCTCTGCTATGCAGATCCCACTCCAGCTATCTTCATCTAGACCCTTTCAAACAAAAATTACTAAGTGTTAACCATGTGCAGGTTGTCCATTATAGGCTTCCGTCAGTGGGCCTCTATCTCACGTTTGCCATCTTGAATGGCCTAGGTATCCCAACCATCTTCCTTGTGGACTCTACAACAACCTCTACCATCTAAACTCAAAAGAATGAAGTGATTTAGCCTCTCGCTTGCAAGCCAACTGATGTGGGTTGTTGTCTCCATGCATCTGACATTTCACATGACCAATGATTTTCGATGACACTCTATGTAGGGTTGAATCTTGTTGTCTCCCTCTATCCATTTGCGAGTGAATAAGCAATTCCAAGCATCCCTATAGACCTAACGGTGTGGGCCACCTCATGCCCCCCTCCATCTTTCCTCTACCATTCTGAATGACCAACATCTAACATCCTTCCACGTCCCCTTGCCTACACCCTATGAAACAAAATGAACTTCAAAAGGTAAAAGCGTGTCATCCTCTGAGACCACGGGCCTAGCATTACGGGATGCCACTTGTGGGATGCCACCCCACCAGTGCCATTTCTAACAATGGAACCACCAAATAGCCAAGGTTTCCTTTGCATCTATACCTCTTACCTTCATGTACTAAAATGATCAATCTAACACTTCCAAAGACTCAAAGATGATCCACCCCATGTGCTTAAATGATGTATTACCCTTATGGGTCCCAACTCAATACATAAAACCTAATGTAGGTGAACTCATGCAAGGCGTTGTGCCCTGTCTGTCATCCATCCACAGCAGCCTTCAAAATGGCTGCTAGCTCAGGGAAGTTTGCACCCCTAGGCTTGCATTTCCATAACTTCCACAAAAAGAAAGGAAAACATGATCTAAAAGAAATGTTAGGATCTTTGAATGATAAATTACTTGATCTAACATTGTTTTTGTAGGATTTTGTTAACGTTTCTCATGTTTTACACTTGAATATGCTTACTACTCCTTTACTTGCAGGATATATGGAACTAGTTGCGGAACCTTTGGAGGCATCTATAGAGAAAGAAAAGTGTAAGAAGGCTACCAAAAGACCAAGAGGAAAGGAGGCCAAGGATCAAATAAAATATAAGTTTTAAGGAGAGGACCTCAAGTCAAAGGTCACTATAGATTGGGACAAGGTCTCAGATACAAACCTAGGACACATCGACATTGATGAATTCAAGCAGAGAGTCATCATCAACCCTACCATAGAGAATTCCAAGAAGATTAGAAAGAGTGGGTTAGCCAAGGCCACTAGTTTCCTGCCTTCCCTCATGGCTCCTGAATTAGTAATGGCCTGCAAAGAGGCATATCAAGAAAGAATCAAAAGAATTATGGATAGGGATGGTAACATACTTGTTGATTTGTCTGCCAAATCTATTGGGAAAATTTTCCATATCCCCACCTTCGATGAAATAGAGGAGACATCCAAGAAGTATGCACAGAGCATGTGGAAGGCTAATCCTCTCAAGTGAAAGAAACTAATCAATCAATATTGGTTAAAGAAGAAGAGGGGTAGCACAAAAAAACTACCCTAGGAGCTCTTCATAAGTGATTTCTATCAGGATTACCATGACTTGGTAACCTTATTAAGTAGAGTCATGGGTCTCCCGACTATAGCTTTCTTCCAGGAATGGATGTTGTACTTCATAGAAGAAATCATTAGAGGAGAGACTAAAATCCATTGGGTAGGAATGACTAGCAACTACCTACATGATAAGTTTGTAGCTATAAAGAAGACCTCACAGTTCTATATGACCACATACCTAGTCTATCTGCTAGCTAACCATGCTCAATATAGAGGACTATTTGTGGCACCAAGTCAAACTCTAGGGAGGGAATTTAAGGTATATGATAGATACCCACAACTCTAGTTCAAAAACTTCAAGAAGGATTACTACAGAGTCAATGATTCCTTTATCGGGAACATCATTAGATTACCTAGAGGTGACTTTGAAAGGAGAGTCACCCATAGTGCAAATTCCTTAATCCGCCGGTTCAGATTCCTTTTCATCCAGTTTCCTAAATTCGCATACATCAGAATCGAGGGCTTCTTAGAGATACTGTATAAGTTTCCCTGATACCCAAATGACCTATTGGTATTACTAAAGCTCTTTAGGAAATTGCAACATGTTCACATGTTGCTGAGTGACAAACATGGTCCAAGAATTCTATATCCTCTAACATTTCGCTAGGGAATGTATGCAATCCTCACATCCGAATGTGTGGAATATTCTGAAAAGGAGATAAATGAATACAACCTAGAGCTCCACACTGCCAGACAACAAATGGATCTACATGGAAAACTAAAGAAGATGGTTGGAAAAGAATTTTCCCACCTCCATAATGTTGAAGACTTTTGGGAAAATTATAGAGATGATAAAGAAGTGTGTATGAGGCACTACATGTGCATGACAACATATTTTTTCAAAATAGTCAACTTTTTTTCAGTGCCAGACCAAATTGTGGAGGACGAAAACACGGTGATAGACCCAAGGTATGATGTTGATGCTAACTTGCTACTACCCCTTATTGATTAGAATGGGGAAGAGATCAATGACATCAAGATTTTGATGAAGCCAAATAGAGGCAAGAATGAAACAATGGATTGATGGATAGGTATCCCAACTGAAATTCCAAGGTGTAACTTTGACCTATGGCGAGCTCGAGGATGAGCTTGAGAGTGAGACAACCAATTCCACTACTAGTGCCCCATCTGGAGAGACCTTAAAGTCTCCTCCCACTACTAGGTCAAAGAAGAAAAAAAAGGTGGTTGAATGCTATCCTAAGCATAAATTCTATTCAAGAAAGGAATTTGAGGGTGAGCCCTCTAAGAAAGAAAAAAAGTCAGGTGGTTTCACTGAGATGCCCACCATTCAAGAGGACCCACTCTATGAGGGAGAGGAAGAAGAGGTTGAGAAGCCAAAGTCCCCACCTACTACCTCTACTCTCACTACCACAACTATTGTTGTTTCCATTTCCCTTACTCCTCTACCTGCTTCTCAAGTAATTCTTTATTCTTCTCTCCCTGCAGTGGACATTTCACTCCACCTTGCCTCTACCTCACCTACTACACAAATTATGGTAATATATTCTTCCTCTACTACCACTTCTCTTCTCTCTTCTTCCTCCATGTCTCTAACAAAATCTATTCCATAAACCACTATAATGATGACAATTCCTACCCTATCACTCTCAGAAGCCCTTGCTCAACATATGCAAAACATACCAATAGAGATTTTTGGAGTATTGATGAACCTTGTAGTACACACTGCTTTAGCCCAAGTTGTTACCGGTCTCCCTATTCTTCCTCTTTTGACTGAAACACCTACGATGGAGGTGACAATGTAGATTTCTGAGGAGTTGGAGAGATAAGATAGGGAGATAACTAAAGAAATTGAGGAAGAAGCTAATGATTATCATGAGCATCCTGAATATCAACATCTAGTTATTGATGAAGTGGTGCATGAAAAAGAGGAAACAAAATCCTCTAAGGAAGACACTGAAGATCCCAATGTGAATTACATCATGGAAACCTTTGACCAAGAACTTGAGGAGGAACTTGGCAAGCAATTGAAGGATGTCAAATAAGAAGTTGAGAAACAGTCCTTTGAAGAAAGAAGAGATATAGATGAAGAAGTGGAGGTAACCATGGAACCTCCAACTGGGGAACAAGACAAAAGCCTCAACCATGATGAGGAAATATCTCCTTTAGGAGAAGAAGAAGAAAAGGAATATGAAAAGAAAGAAGAGGAAAAGCATAAAGGAGAGGTTGAAACAAGAAAGAATCTAGAAGTGGAGCATCACAAAGGATGTGAGAAAGAAGAAGAAGAAAGGAGATCTGAAGGGGAAGATAGCCCCAAGAAAAACATAGCCACTACTAAATCTCTAGAAAAGGAAGCTATATTCATTCAAGATTTGGATGAAGAAGAGGAAGAAAAGACATAACAAGAGGCCCGAGGCCACCAAGAAATGGAGATCCAACATGCCCAAAGGGAGGAAGGTGATCATGAGTCACCAAAATAAGGGTCCTAGATTCCTAAATGGCTAGGAAAGAAATTACAAAAGAAGGCCCCTTTCCTCATGGATCTGAAAGCTAGATTAGAAGCCATCTTGGCTCAAGCACAGATAAGCACAAAGAAGGAGAAGAAATTGAAGATTAGATCCCATATAATGATGGATGCCTCAAGATCAAGGACCATGTAGATAGCTACTCCTATGGTGGAAGGAGAAGGAGTCAACTATAATATCTCTATCATTGACCTGGTAATGGCCACGAGAGAGAAAAAAATTGATCATCTTCAAGGATCAGTTGCTACTATTGTGAATCAGATGAATAAGGAAAAGACCTCTAAGGAGGAATCAAAAGCACAAGTGATAGATTTAATAACTTATATTTAGAAATGGTCCTCCACCGAAGAGCTACCCACCATGTCGACAACTCCACCACAACTATTGTCCAAGGACCACATCAACAAGCTATAAAGGAGGAAGAACTAGATGAAGGCCACTGAAGATTGGTTCCAATGGGTGGTTTATAATGGAAATATGGGCATCAGCTGCCCTGTAAGAACATCCAATAAATTTTGGGAAGTGCAAGAGAAACTTGAAGGCATAAGAAAATTCTACATTGACTTCCTGGAATTGTATAGAATCACATACCCCAAGCTTGAGGCTATCCTAAAGATACCCAAGAGAACATGGGAAAGGGAGCTTGCAATGGAAAAAGATGATCACTGGCTCATGGAAACATGGAAGTTGGGCCTTGATCACAGGAGAGATATCTTAGAGAGGGTGCTCCACAAGGTAGATCTTGACATTGATTGGGCCAAGGAAATCCAAAATACCTATGAGGAATACCTAAAGCTAATGATAGATTTTGACATGGCCTTCATCGAGCTGGATCTAGAAAAGATAAAACCACACTTCCATAAGAAGATGGAGGATGGAGTCACCAATGCCCTCATGCCAAACTTTATGGATTTGTTGCCTGAGCCTTCACTCAATCTGAGAAAGTGAAAAAGAATATGACCAAGTGTGATAAATATTGGGATGTGATTATCGACCAATCCCAGAAGTTGAATTTCTAGGTGCTCCAATCTGATATCATGGAGTGGGACAAGATTGAGGAAATGATTGGAAAGTTTATGGAATATGCTACTGTGAGGAAGCATGAATGGAATGCAATGATTGATGATGAATTCCTTATAGTGTAGCTGCAACAAAGGAAACCGACTAAAAGACAATGTGTTACACTACTGACCACTAGAAGATGAAATAGGCTAGAAGACAAAAGTGTATTTTATATTGTAAAATATTTGGGGTGGGTGAAACCCTAATTTGTAGTGAATCTTGGCCACATAATAAGATTAGATCTTGGCCATTCATTTTTATTTTTGGACACTATAAATAGGGGTTCTCCTCTCATTTTCAAGAGGGAGTTGAGTTGTTGTAAAGACATGCTATTGGAAATTTAATAAAAAATCATTGATTTTTGTGGATTCTGGAGTTCAATTTCATGTTTCATGATTCTTCTCCTCATAGTTAGTGAATTTGAGTAGATTTAATTTTTTGTTCCATGTGTTTAACTTGCTTTGGTAGCTTAGATGTTCATTGGTATTGAATAATTTTGTTGTGTTGATGCCCTTCCTTGTCCATGCTTTTTGTTGTTTGTTGATGATAAATTGTAGTGTAAAGCTAGTCTGGACATGAATTGAATGATGCACCTAAATTCTATATTTTGTTCATGATTTATGGTGAATGAATGGTTGAAATATATAGACCTCAGAAGATTGCACTAGTTTCATGAGACTATGAGTTTATTTGCTTAAGTGGAACTTAGTTTGGGAAGTTTTTCCACTGTAGAGTCCTCCATTATCACTTTTCATTAGTAGTTTCAAATATATTAACTTTCCTCTTCCCCTACCCTTTTGAATTTTCTTTTAAAAGATGATTTAGACAAGGTTCATTACACATTGTAAAGCCAAATCTGATGATGAAAATAGAGTTCTAGACTACTATTTTGAACCTGCAACAACTACACATCAATTTCCACACCTTAAGAACACCATTTGAAGGACCAATTCCCCTCCAACTTAACATATGTAAGGCTTCCCTATGATTAACGAAAAATCACATGAAACAATTGAGATGTTCCAAGCACTATCATGACCTGACATTTGAAACCTTGGGATAGTTTTTTGCAATTTACTTGTAGGAAATTTTCTTTCAAGAGAGGTGATGCACTTATGCATTTCCGGTGTTGAGAAATGCTAAAACACCCATCAACATGTAACAGGTTGTAAAATAGGTGAAGTAGCAAAATAATCCATCAAACTCTCAAAAGCCTAGTTACAATCCTTGTTCCAATCAAAGTGCATATCTTTCTTAAGAGGATGTGTAGATGGTAACATTTGATCCACTAAGGATGCTACAAAATGACAGATAGCTTGAATTCTTCCTTAGAAGGTACACAATTGATAGATATTTCTAGGAGGTTTCATGTTAACTATAGCATCAATTCTCTTCGTGTCCACCTTGATGCCTCTGTGAGATACAATAAAACCTAAAAAAAAATCACTATCTACACCAAAGACACACATTTTCATATTGAATCTCATTTTTTATTCTTACAATTGCTCAAATATTTTTCAAAGGATATTCACGTTGTTTTTTCTATTTAAAAATTATGCTAGAATATCATCAACATAATCTTCCAAAATCTTATATATGTAGTCATGAAATATTGATGTCATAGCTCGTTGATATGTTTCTCCCACATTTTTTAATCCAAAAAGGCATCATGACCCAACAAAATGTTCCCCAAATAGTTGTAAACATTGTTTTGTATTGATCTTGAGGGTTGATAGAGATTTGATTGTACCAAAAAAATCCATCCATGAATGACAACAAAGAATGTCCCATAGTCGAATATACTATCATGTCAATATTAGGAAATGGAAATTCATCTTTTAAATATGCTTTATTCAAATCGTGAAAATACATATGCATCCTGATACAATTATTAGGTTTTGTGACTATGACAATGTTTGAGATCCAAGGAGAACAATATATAGGTCTTATGAAACCAACCTAAAGGATTTTTTCAATTTCTCTGTTAACTAGCAAGGTTATCTTAGGATTCATCTTTTGTATCTTTTTTCTAACTGGTTTACCATTTTCAATGAGGACTATGTTGTGTATCACTATCTTAGCATTGATTCCTAGCATATCTAAATAATTCCAAGAAAAAGGCTCAAGAAAGTCATGGAGTAAAATTGTGTGATCTTCTTGTTCTTCATCATCAAGGAACTATCCTATCTTAATTACTATTTCCTTATCATTGATGTCCATTGGTATGTCAGTTGTATCTCCTAGAGGAAGTGTGCTTGGTTTTGGAAATTTAGGGTTGTATTCTTCTTTACTCATGTCCATCTCACTACTTTCCTTTTTTTCATCATTTTTTTTGGTGCTAATCATAGCACATGTAACCTATTTCTTTTGAGGAGTAGATGGCTTATCATAAACTCCTAGCATTTGTTTCAAGGAGATAGAGCTCCCA
Source organism: Sequoia sempervirens (assembly GCA_007258455.2). Classification (NCBI taxonomy): domain Eukaryota; kingdom Viridiplantae; phylum Streptophyta; class Pinopsida; order Cupressales; family Cupressaceae; genus Sequoia; species Sequoia sempervirens. The sequence continues at coordinate 134,905,787 of VDFB02058242.1, read as the reverse complement.
AAAATTTTACAAATTTTGTCTATATCTTAATTTTGATCATGATTGTGAGCTTTGGATCCAAGCATGGGGTTAGGGTTTTGGTTTGTAAACCTTCTTTGTATAATTTTCTATCTTAAAACCCTTTTGGAATTTTAATTTCACACTGACTCATTGTAGTCGATCACTGGTCACTTAATTTATCACCTAATCCTTTGAATGTGCATTTGCACCAACCTCATTTGTCTAGGAAATTTGGTCACCCATACATCTTCCCACTTCAAATGTCCCTAAAGTTTGGTGAAATATTTCACTCCAAAAGACTTATGTTTAAGCCATTTTCTTGAGGGTCTAATTGTGGTCAGCCCAACCATGACCCCACTTTTAAAACTAACTTTATTTCATGTGCAGGTTAAGGACTCATCCTATCTTAAGATTTGATCTGGTCTTTCCTCACTGGCTTGCAGGATTAAGATGTTGGTTAGTTAAAAGCCGCGAGGTTTGCAAGATTTGGACATGTGTCCTAATATGAATGTGGGCCTCGACCTCCACTATTGTTCCTGTCGTATGATGTTTTAATCTGATGGTGGTGATCGAACGATGGGGTTAATCTCAGCCATCCCCTACTAGATTGCAAGGAAAAATGTGAGAGCTCATTAAAAACTACGAGGTCCATGGGCTTGCAACATGTGCACTAATCCACCTACTTGGAGAAATGGGTCGGGGTCGTGGATGGATGATGTGTTTTCCAACTTGAATGAACACTCTTGGCTGGAAATAGACATTTGATAGTCATTTTGGCTATATATGGAGTAAGCATTAATGTCATATGCTCTTCAGGAGTGATGAATATGATATCAGTGCGTGCGAAGATTTAATTCCTTGTGATCATTGAGAATGATATGTGGATTTCCATTTACCTAGGTAATTAACAGTGGTGATGTGGACATCAATGGTTGATCACCTTTTCACTCATGTGGGATTCATTGAGAATTGATGATCAACATGATCAAATTGCTCAATAAATGTGGACTGATGGCTCTCATTCTTTCCATTACAATCAAGAGAAATATTTTCTTGAGTTCGTGAGGAAGGTGAAATCACTTGGCTCTACATCTATGGATTTATTTATCTGAGGAATATGAGTAAGCTTGCTACTCCTATGTAATTGGTGCAGAGGTCCCTGAGGTTCAATGTGTAGAAATATCACAGTGATGTTCTAGAATACAAACAGAACATACCCAAAGCTACTTTGAGTTTGAAGGAAAAAGACAAGGAGGAGGTTTATGGTGAGAATTCTACACTAGTTGCTACTAGAAAAAGCCATAGGTTGAGAAACTGAGTCATGACTACAGAAATGGTAGAGGCTAAAGGTAAAGATCCTATAGGATTTATAAGAGGAATGTAAAGAAAGGTATGATACAATCAATCATCTTTTGGATGGAAGAATTCCCCTATTGACATTACTGATAGCCCCTTGGATAGTGAGACCAAAACAGATTCAAGTTACCAATGATACCTCATAACCCTAAATAAATTGGTAGCCCTAGGGGTGGAAGTAATATCAGCTCCCCCAGTTTCTGTAAAGACTCTGAGCAGGTATGATTATTCTATGATTTCCAAAGATAAAGATAAAGAAGGAGCAACGGTTTCTCCTTCTACTTTAGCAAAGACACGAAGTGGGCGTGTGTATTGTGGTTCTTGTGTTGGTGCTTGTTCTATTTCTGGGTGATGGAGGTGGTGTTTGGGTCTTGAATTTTTTTGTGATAATGATATTGCTATGGAGCCTTTTCTTGTGTTCTTTGTGTATGTTTTTTTTTTATTTTCATGCTAATTGTGGATGCATGGAGATGATATTGTGAAGAATTTGGCTCAATGTGGTTGTGGAATGTAGAGTTTTGTTGGTCATTAAAGGTAACTGTTGGTGGCATCAACTGGATTCTTTTGGTGGTGGTTATGAATTTTGTTCCCCTCGATTAGTAAATAATTACTGGTAACCATTTGGGGAACTTTTGAAATGAAATTCAAATTTGGGTTGAAATGAAATATTTTGAAATATAATTGTAATGAGCCCGATGCTAGTTGCTCCCTTAACTTATAAAAGGGATTTCATGACTCATTACAAGGGGTTTGATTTTGAGTTTAGTACATGGTCTGGGTAGAACTTAAGTATATGAAGAAGATACTATAGGAAGATTAATTGATGGAATAGTAGAATAGTATTGGGTATAATTCCTATATGTAGTAATCTTGAATTAGTTTTATATAAGCTACAAATATCGAAACAAATCTAATTTCTAAAATGCATACTCTCCTCTCATAAGTTTTTACAAGTTATAAATGAAAATATCAAGGGTATTATCATTTATCTTCAAATGTCCAGTTGAATCTATGTCCTTTCTTTTCTTTGACTCAAAGAGTTAATTAAATGCTTGAAGAGGGTGATAAATTTGTAAGAATTTGCATAGGATCTAATAAGAAGTTACGTTTTAGATATTGTGAGTTTTCAGATTGCAAAGCATTATGAAAATAGTCCATCATTATGTGAGTTAAATAGCTTGTGTATTATTGGTTGTTGCATATTTGACCTCGTATGCCCAATTTATGAAGCACTAGTCTAATTATTAAAATTTCTTACAATAAAATGAATTGGTGATATGTTTGGATGTGGGTTTAAAATGAGAAAAAAACTCATTTAGAAATATTTCAATTATAAAACATGAATTTGAAATACCCCTTGTTCCTATTAGATTGATAGTTATTTACTAAAAGGTTAGCCAAATCTTTGGTGAATTTCATTTGTTTGCAAATAGTAGGAACTAATTTGTGCATAGAAGTGTTCTCCATCAAATAGATCATAATGAGGACAATAAGGAACACCATCCTAGGTCCCACACAACATAAAGTGAAAGAGTAAAGACCTCAAAATTCTTTACTCATTATGTTGGCCACTCATCTTGAGGATTCTTAGCCATAGGGGTTGGATACCCTTTAGAGAATTCCAAAGGTGTGTTGGAAAAAACACCAACAAAATGGTGACTCTACTGGGGAAAATTTTCCATGCTCTAGAGATAGATTATTGTATCACAGATTCAAATGGTTTGGTGAATCTAAATGTCCTGTTTAGATAATAAAGAATTCTTGGGCCTGGTAAAGGATTTAAATGTAGCAAAGCTTGAAGGATCTGAAAGTGACTGTGCTATTGGAGAAGACCCAGAATGAGAAATTTATCTTTGAAGAAACTTCATATCATTTGAAGTTTAACCCTCCATAAAAGGAGGTGGAAAATCTAACTAAAGAACCTAATAAATAATAGATCAAAGCTTTAGATCTACAAGTTTCAAAGAAGTCAATAGTTTCAGCCAATTTCTAGGTATTCTCATAACTCTAAAGAAAACATTATTGAATTGGAATATAGATTATGAGAAATCTTTAGGACTTGAAATGTAAATGATTCCCAACCATGTAAAGTAACACTAGAAGAGGGAATATTAGTGGCAATATTACATGCTTTTGAATTGTAATTTGATATTCACGTATTTCCATAGAGAAGCATGTTATATTTTATGATCTTGACTAAATTCTAAGATAAATGATTTGTAGTATAAGGGAATAAGGTCATAATAGAAAAAGGAATTTAGATTTCCTTGTGTAATTTCTATTGGAAAAATAAGGATAGACAACTAAGGTGGGGTGGTGAATCAGTTGTCACAGAATATTAAACTTTTCAAACTTTACTTGACTTAATCTCATATCTGATGAATAAGCAATTAACCATAAGAAATTAACACATCGGAGAGACAAAGAACACCAATTTTTTTATGTAGAAACCCTATTATGGGAAAAACCACAGTGGATGTTAGTCCACAAGATTATACCCTATTAAAAGTATAAAAATAAATAATAAGGGGAATGCACATGGATTCAGGCACACTTCCTAGAGCTCACTGCACAAATACAAAAGAGGCTCACTACCCAACAATATAGAATATGATTAAAATCTAGAGGGTATGAATTGAAAGAATAGCTTCTCCACAAGCCTAATTATAGTTCTAATTAAGCACATAAAACCTTCTTCACACTTTTCTTGATCTTCTTCACACGCTACTTGAAAATATAATTATATTTGCACATGCACACATAGGAGCACACTCAACATCTTTCCAACACACTACACCAATGAAACAATTTCTCTTATATATCCGCTACATGAGATTTCATCACAACTTATTCGGCCAAGAAAATAAAACATATTTGCAATGTTAACCCAAATTTATGAATAAAATTTTAATGTGAATCCACTAAGGTCAACCATAGCATTGTGGAGACCCAAATTTAAAACTCCAACACAAAAATACTTCAATTAATTCCACCTCGAAAATCCACAACACACTACCATCAACATGTCAGCCAAGAACAAGAAAAATGAACACACACAAAAAAATTCCCACCACAAGCACACTGATCAATGTGGATGTACCACAAAGATAGAGTATGATCTAGAAACATACAAGAACACTAATAAACAATAGAGGAACATCTGCAACAATATGAGATTTCTAGAATCACACAAACTTCATTCAAGAACACTAACAGAGACCATAGAAATACTGTTAGACCACAACATGATCAAATATGTATGCGGACCTCTAAAACTTTGGGTAGCTGATCTAGATACACTCATCATAGAAAACTTTAGTCCACAACAGCTGAAATTCAATGTAAAGAACAAGACGCCTTCAAGACCTGCATAGTTCCACAAGCAACGAAGAATACTTTCTTTTACAATTTTCTCAATATCCTCAACATATACATCCTCCAATACACCAAATTCTAATAGTGTTGGCATCAATGACAACCACATATCAAAAACACATCCACAACATTCAACAATTTCAAAGAAAATTTTGTAATCCTTTTTAAATGTGTAAGAATGCATTGTTAAGCTACACATCCTGGTGTGGATGTGAATGTAACCATGCATAATGGAAAACCTTTCTCATACCAAGGAAATATTATACCACCCAAGATCAGAGATAAGGTACCAAATTTTAATGGTGAGAGATCTGAGTCAGCAAACAAGCATCTACAGGAGTTTGTGGATATGATAGAAGATTATGAATTGCACTTTGTAGATGTGGTCATGAAGTTGTTTGTTCAATCTTTGAAAGGAGATGTGAGGGATTGGTTTTATTTTCTACCCACATATTCTATACATTCCTAGGTTGAATTTAAAATGATATTCATAGAAAAATTTAGTGAAAGAGTAAATCCAAATTGGGTGAGAAATAATTTTGTGGAGATTCATAGAAATGAAGATGAGCTTATCCCTGCCTTTAATCTTAGATTTGCAAAATCTATAAGGGATATCATTGAAAATATGAGACCAAATGATGTTGAATTTTTGGTCATGTACCTTGTTCCATTTGATAGCAAGATGAATTCCTATTAAGGGATAAAGAGCCTACCACATTACATCAAGCATATCAAATTTCCATGAATATTGAAAACAATTTGAAATACTCAATTATGAAAGGAAATTTGGTTACTAGTGTGGGTGAACCAAGTAAATTTCATGTAAATAAACATGCATTAGGTAGCAGAAATAGTTTTCAAACTAACAATGTCTCTACTCTTATATTTTCCCCATCACCACAATGTCCAAACCATACTCAAATCCCATATGCGCATCAAAAAAACTCAGGAAAATTTGACTAAATGTTTTCTATCAAGAAGTTGTATGAAATGAAAATTCATGCAGGGAAATCACCCTATGACTTATTTTCAAGATTTTTGGATGTCTTGAAGGAGGTACCCAAGAGTGGACAACCTAATGATTCAATATGCATTAATCTGTTTTGTGAGGTTTACAAGCCAGGGTTGAGTAAACTACCAAAGGAGTTGAAACCTCATGGTCTTGATCAAATGGGTAATTGGATAAGGATGATAGATGAAATTAAATATGATAATTTGCAACATGTGATACCTTAGAATGTTAATAATTCTTGCTATGTTGAAGAGGATCAAAAAATGGTGCAAGAAAGTGAGAAGAATGAATTAGAATGTGAGCAGTTGGTTACTGACTTTTGTCATTTCACAAGCAGCATAGATGTAGATCCATACAACACTGGTGAGGATGAAGATACACAGTATGAGGACAAGGCAATGATACATGATTCTCATCCTTGGGATGTCCTATAGTGTGAGAAAATTCTAGGGGTGCAACAAGAAGTATCATGTCCTAATTTGATCAATGACAATGGTGCACATGTTAATATTGTGCCACAAATCAATGACCAAGGTGATGGAATTGAGCTTGGTTTGTCCTCTATTGATTATAATTCTTCTTATGAAATAGAGATAAAATATCTTGCTCGAAGTAGAGGATATGTTGATAGCCATGAGATGGTGTACTTGCTTGGGAGTGAGAAATTTTCTTCATATGAATAGTTCTCATAGTTTGGATCAATAATCTTGAATATAAATGATGAATATGATGTTGAAAATATATCTCTTTGCTCTTCAAATGATTACAATGACTTTGAATGCACTGATGATTCTAGGGATTGGGATCCTAATATTGAGAAATTAGGGGTGTGTGTGACAACAATGAAGGTGTGGTAGAATCCCCTATATGATGAACCTTCACCATTATGTGAGATGGAAAATGATGATCCTTACTGGTGTATAAATAACCCACTCTTTATTGAAAATTTTGATCATGCATCTAACATGGTGTTAGAGTGTGGCCATGAACAAGTGAAGCAACATGTTGATGGGTTCTTGGAAAGTATTACTTATGAATATATTGGATATGATACAAATGAGATGGGAAGGAATGAAGACCAGGCTGACATTAAGGTTTCCGATTATATCCTTGAGGATGGTGACCTTGATTCAAAAGCTCCCTAGTCACATGAAGGATGCAATGGTACAAATATTGGTGAAGTCACTTGTTCACAAGTGAATGAGAAAACTATATCTAATGATTACCAAGAATTTAACTCAAGTTTTCTATCAATTGAACATGATAATTTTTCACATGGTGAAGAATTTGAAGATAAGGATGTCATTGTCCATGGTGATGATCCTAAATATAGTGCTAGTATTGAGGGAGATGTAAATGAACTTACCCATGTCCCTATGGTTCATGGTTGTGTGCTTGAAAAATGGTTGAATTATCGGCCATACATGATAATAGGGATGATATATACATTGATGAAGGAAGGGGCCTATTCTTGGATGATCAAGTTTTTCACTTAGATAGTTACATGGGTCCTAACGTAGCATTTTTTCATGTTGGTGAGGAGAAACAATTTGATGAATCTTTAGATTGTGTTGATATTGCAAGATTGTTTAATCTATGTGAAGAGTAGCTTAGTGGTGAAAATAAAAATGGAGGTAGTGTCAATCAATATGAAATGGGTATTAGATTGTTCTTTGCTGATGTTCCTTACCTTTGTAATATAATTATGGGTTTTCTTTCATCTGTTGAGATGAACATTGGTGTGGAGGACAAAAAGAATGTTGGTTCAACTATTAATGGACATTATTCAGATGTACTTGAGCCAGGAAACCTAAGTTTTTCTCCCTATCATAATGTCAAATTTAGGGAGATTCCTGAATATGAATCCTTCAACTTGAATGTACTTGAGGATTTCTTACAGAGCATATGTCAAAAATTTTATGGGGGCATTCAGTTTGAAATGAAGGTTAAATATGATGTTAGCAGCGATAATGTTGATGATCAAATGGAGTATGAATATTTCATTTTCCCAATGCAATCAAATGATTTGAAATTCAGCCAAGTTAATGAACAAGGTGATCCTATAGTCATGACACATGGGATTAACTATGTTAAACATAGTAGGATTTATGTCATGGAAGTTCCTAGTACAATTATTGATCCACTACAAGTCACACAAGATAAGATCTTTTACAGAGGAAAGGGATTGATTTTAAGTTTTGGGGGCCATGTGGCCTCCAATTTGGAGAGTGAAGCCTAAGGAATTAAAAGAGGCTTCTAAATTTGAAATTGAAAGCATATTGTATACTATTGTTATTAGTGTATATAGGTTTGATGTGTTGTGTTTGTTTTTGGTTGTGTTTGCTTGCCTTGTTTGGGCAAGCTCCTTGGTTTTTGTGCTTCTTCCTTGGTTTGCTTCAACTTGAGATATGGATTCTCGCTATACCCATATGTGGTATATGTCCTCGAGCATGAGCCATTGATAGAGCTCCCAAATTTTTTGCAAATTTTGTGCATATTGTGATTCTGATCATGATTGTGAGCTTTGGGTCCAAGGATAGGGTTAGGGTTTTGGTTTGTGAACCTTCTTTGTATAATTTTCTATCTTAAAACCCTTTTGGAATTTTAATTTCACACTAATTCACTATAGCCAGTCACCGATCACTTAAGTTATCACTTGAGCCTTTGAATGCCTACTCACTGGCCCCCTTTGTCTAGGAAATTTTGTCACCTACACATTTTCCTACTTCAAATGTCCCTAAAGTTTGGCAAAATATTTCACTCCAAAAGACTTATGTTTAAGTTATTTCCCCAAGGGTCTAATTTTTTTCAGCCTAGCCATGGCCTCACTTTTAAAACTGACTTTATTTCATGTGTGGGTTAAGGACTCATCTGATCTCAAGATTTGATCTGGGCCATTCCCCGCTGGCTCACATGATTAATATGGTGGTTTTTTAAAAGCCACAAGGTTTTTGAGATGTGGACACATGTCCTAATACAGATGTTAGGCCTGACCTCCACTATTGGGCATATCATATGATGTTTTAATGCGACAGTGGTGATCGAATGTTGGGGTTAATCTTAGCCATCTCTCTTTGTCTTACAAGGAAAAAGGTGAGAGCTCATTAAAAACCATGAGGTATGTAGGCTTGTGACACATGGAATGGTCCACCTGCTTGGAGAAATAGGTGGGGCCCGTGGGTGGAGGATGTAGCTTCCAACTTGAATGAACATTATTGGCCAAAAATAGGCATGTTGGATATGCAAGGAGTAAGCATTAATTGTATATGGTCTTCAGGAGTGATCAATTTGATCTTAGTGCATTCGAAGAGTTAATTCCTTGTGATGATTGAGAATTATATGTGGATTTCCATGTACCTAGGTAATTAAAGGTGGTGATGTAGATGCCAGTGGTTGATCACCTATTCACTCGTGTGGGATTCATTAGGCATTGATGATCCACATGATAAAATTTCTCAATAAAAATGGATTGATGGCTCTCATTCTCACCATTACAATCAAGATTAAAGAGGTTCTTGAGTTCATGAGGAAGGTGAAATCACTTGGGTCTACATCTATGAAGTTATATATCTAAGGAAGATGAGTAAGCCTGCTACTTATGTGTCATTAGTGTGGTACTTCTGTGTCATCAGTATGAAGGTCTCTGAGGCTCAATGTGTAGCAATCTCATAGTGATGTTCCAAAATACAAACAAAAGATACCCAAAGCTACTTCGACTCTAAAGGAAAAAGGCTAGGAGGAGGTCCATGGTGAGAAGTCTACACCATTTGCTACTAGAAGTAGCCATAGGTTGAGAAATTGAGTCGTGACTGTAGAAACAATGGAGGCTAAAGGTAAGGAGCCTATAGGATTTGTAAGAGGAATGTGAACAAAGGTAAGATATGGATGAGCTTCTATTGGATGGAAAAATTCCCCTATTGACATTACTGATATCCCCTCGAACAGTGAGACCAAAATAGATTAAAGTTACCAATGTTACCTCATGATCCTGAATAAATTGTCATCCCCAGGGGTGGAAGTAATATCAGTTCCCCCAATTTATGTAAAGAATCCAAGCAAGCATGATTATTTTATGGTTGGCAAGGATATTCGTGAAGAAGGTGCGGTGGTTTCTCCCGCTGCTTCCACAAAGAAATGAAGTGGGCATGTGTACTGTGGTTCTAGTGCTAGTGCTCGTTCTAGTTCTAGGTGATTGAGGTGGTGTTTGGGTCTTGAATTTTGTTGTGATAATGATATTGGTATGGTGGATTTTCTTGCATTCTCTGTGTATGTTGGGTTTTTTTTTCATGCTAACTGTGGATTCCTGGAGCTAATATTGTGAAGACTTTGGCTCAACGTGGGTGTGGAATGTAGAGTTGGTGGTTAAAGGTAACTTTTGGCAGCATCAACCAACATATTTTGGTGGTGGTTATGAATTTTGTTCCCTTGATTATTAAATAATTACTAGTAAACATTTGGGGAACTTTTGAAATGAAATTCAAATTTGGGTTGAAATGAAATATTTTGAAATATAATTGTAATGATCTCGATGTTGGTTTCTCCCTTAACTTATAAAATGGATTTCAAGGCTCATTACAGGGGGTTTGATTTTGAGTCTAATAAATGGTCTGGGTAGAAGTTAAATATTTGAAGAAGATATTGTAGGAAGATTAATGAATAGAATAGTAGAATTATCTTGGGTATAAGTCTTGTATATAGTAATCTTGAATTAGTTTTATATAATCTATAGATATTGAAAGAAATCTTGTTTTTGAAATGCATACTCTCTTGTAAATTTTTGTACGTTATAAATGAAAATATCAAGGGTATTCTCATTTATCTTCAAATGTTAAATTGAATGTGTGTCTTTGTTTTTCTTTTACTCAAAGAGTTAATTAAATTCCTTAAGAGGGTCACAAATTTGTAATAATTTGTATAAGATCTAATAAGAAATGTTTTAGATATTGTGGGTTTTCATAAATTGTAAAGTATAATGAAAATGGTCCATCATTAGCTATGTTAAATAGCTTGTGTATTACTGGTTGTTGCATATTTGACCCCATATTCCTAATTGATGAAACACTGGTCTAATTGTTAGAATTTCTTACAATAAAATGAATTTGTGATATGCTTGGCTGTGGATTTAAAATGAGAAAAAAACTCATTTAGAAATATTTCAATTATGAAACATAAATTTGAAATACCCCCTTATTCCTGGAATATTGATAGTTATATACTAAAAGGTTAGCCAAATCTTTGGTGTATTTCATTTTCTTTCAAATAGTAGGAACTAATCTGTGCATAGAAGTGTTCTCCATCAAATAGATCATAATGAACACAATAAGGAACACCCTCCTACATTGCACAGATCCTAAAGTGAAGGAGTAAAGACCTAAAAGTTCTTTATTCATTATGTTGGCCACTAATCTTTAGGATTCTTGGCCATACAGTTTGACTACCCTTTAGAGAATTCTAAATGTGTGATGGAAAACACACCAACATAAGGCTCCATCATCTTCAAAGTATTCCCATGATGGTTTAGAATTTATATCAAGTAATTAAAGATGCTTCAAGGTGAGATTTATTTTATGTTTACATATAATGGTTTTGATGTTTAACAAAGGTATTTTGTTTGCTTCTGTTATCTTAGAAGGACAATATCCCAAACCACTTTTTGTTTCTTGCATGTTAGGTTCCACAGGGACACGAATGTCTTGTTCTTTCTTTCCACATCCTTTTCCACTATAACCCAATTTCTTCATAATTCCATAACCTCTCCAATAAATTTTTTCCATTTCTTTTGGGTTTGTTGGTTGTTGGTAATCTGTCTCATCAAAATTAGTTGTATAGCTTGTCATTTCCAAGGGTAGATAAGGTAGATGCTTGTGTGTTTTCTTCTAAGTTTTGTGTTGACAAAAGCATTCGTTGTGTTTGTTTTCCATCTTCTTTTCTTGTGATTATGTATTATCCCATAAATGAAGGTATGAATTCTAAGGAACCCCAATCATCTTTCAATAACTTTGACACTGTTTCTATTTCTTGTTTGTCTTCTTCCATAGGTTCTATGTTTGATGTTGGAATTAATGTGTTTAGAGGACTTTTTGTTCCTTTAAGCTTGCAGACAACTTTCAGGCTCAGGTTCTATTTCAATTTAATATACCTTATTGTTGTAGACATACTTCACTATATGATAAAGAGTTGAAGGAACTACGTGCATTTCATGAATCCAAGGTCACCGTAAAAGAAGGTTATATGAAAGGTTATCAGGAATTACATGAATAGGGGTCTGCAAGGTATCCTTTCCAACTATAAGAGGTAAAGTAATCACACCCAATGGTTATTTTCCTATATTATCGAATCCACAAATCAATAAGGAATAAGGTTGAATTTTTTACTTATCCACATCGATTTAATCCAAAAGTGTGACACTACACACATTAAGAGTGGAACCATTGTCAACAAGGGTTCCTTTTATTCCTAATATGTTGTAGATGACTATTATCATCAAGGCATCATTTTTATTTTTCAGTTCCTAAGGAGTTAGCTCATGTTGATGAAAGGTAATGTCTACATTAACTATATTCACTCCTTGTATTAGAGTTGCCACATCATTTGCATTTGTACCAGGGAGATCTGCTACCTTTTGTAAAGTTGTTTGAAGCATAGTGTGATAATTAGGTGAATTATAAATTAGGTACCATAGGGATGTATTTGTAGGAGTATTTTTAAGTTATTAAACAAGATCATAATCCTTCCCACTATGTGAAGTTAAATAAGGAGCACTAGTAAAATGGGATTAGGCATAGGTAAGGTTGTCGGAGTTGGTTGTTTTGGTTGCAGATTGTTTCAAGTGTTGTATGTATGATCAATGGCAGTATGATTTGATTTCTACAAAACATTGTTCTTAGGTGGGTAAAGAGTTAATTCAAGCTTGTTTTTAGGTTGGCATTTGTGTGAAGGTGCATAAAGGATAAGTTGAGGTTGAATCATGCCAACTTCTATTAATTTTGGCTTATCATAACAAGCATTAGTGGATGAACCTTGTGAGATGAATTCCTTAAGGGCTTCATCTAGCATGTCAATGGCATCACTACTAAAAGGCTTGAGGGTTAGGTTAACTTGGAAAAAGAGATTTGACATAGTCAAATAACTATACTTTCTCCAAGTGGTCCATTGGTTTATAGGTGTTTTTGTTTTTTTTTCAAGTTACTGCCAAATGTATTCTAATCTAATTGGACTATGAGCTAATACTGAAAATGAAAAGCGCAAGAATATAATTCTATCCACAATTAAAATGAATATAAATTATGCTAATTCTAATGATTTGAAAGTAACATAAATTCTGTAAACTAAAATAGTAAGGTATTAATAGCAAACAAAATCCTAGAAATAGGGAATATAATTCTATAAAATGCCGTTTAAAATCTGCATTGGTACTAAATTGCCCAGATGAGCGTATGAATCCTAGTGAGGGTTTTTTGTAAAATTTTCAAAAAAACTTAAATGATTTTATGTTTTCTATTTTGTATGATCTATAACCTAAATGAAAATGTAGATTTTATATGATTTTCAAAGATATGAGATGCAAAAATGCAACCTATATGCACTTTCACTAATGGAAAATTTAGAAAACCTAGAATGCCAATTAACTAATGCAAATCCTAATGCAATGTTAATTCAAGCAAGATTTAGGATGATGATGTACTCAAAATCTAAATTATTATGTTCTAAATAAAGGTTCACCTAAATGAAATGAATTTTGTTTGGGTTCTATGCTTGAGAGATAGAATAACAAAACTAAAACACTCTCATTCAAGGATAACCCTAGAGATCTCAATCTAAAGTATGAAAAGGAGAAAGAGATCTTGCAATAGGGTTGTCCTATGGTTTGATTGTAAACTAATGAGGGGTTCAACACCAAGCTAGTGCTTAGAAAGATAAATAAAATGTAAGATGTAATGCTTAACCCTAATATGATACAATCTTTAACAAAATGAATTAAATATCCATGTAAATCAAATGAAAGAGGTGAGATCTCAAAAGTATGCACTTGGAAACCTAAAGAGGGCTGAAATGAGCTCTGAATTGCTAGAAATTCTAAAATTTTGGCACACTAGGACTCATACACTAGTCTGGGCATATCAGTCCCAGAACAAAGTTTTTGGGTAAACATTGAAATCTAGAAAAGGGGTATTTAGAACTACAAAAATCTAGAAAAAATTACAATAGTGGGACTCATATGCCACTTCTAGTGTATCAGTCTCATTCTTCTTTTTTAAGAATTCAGCTTTTAGATCTACACTTCAACACTTGCTCTTCTCTCCCAAATTGATTTTCGGATCCAAACTCATAAAAGGACCTACAAAACAAAATATAGGCTTGATTTTATTATGGGGGGGTTTCCTCAGTCAAATCCCTAGTTTGGTAATAAAACCTTGGAAGAAACAATGAAACTTGAATGTAAATGTGGACATAAACCTTAGCCTTAAGTATGTCTAAGATTAGGAAATCTGAAATGCAATGCAACCCTATTCTAATGTGCTAGAATGAGATGCATGAATGAAGCTTGAAGATGAATAACTCACTTTGGGAGATCTCTAATCACCCAAATGATCCCTAATAGTGTTTATACCTTTATTAGGCTAAAAGTAGACTAAAAATGGAGGATTGAATCACTTAGGAAATAAGTCATTAGGCTTGGCTTGATGGCTAGTTGCATCTCCCCAAACTAGAATCCATCATGATTCACCATAGAAAACCATGATCAATTGTTGAAAATTCTAGATCTTGAATGAAAGTGATCTTGAATACTTTCAAAACCATTCTAATGTTGATCTAATACTTCAACTTTGGTGATTATTGACACTTGAATGCTATTGTGAAAGAATGATTGAAGATTCTTAAATGCTTGGATCTTGAAATTTCTCTTCAAAATGCTTTCTTAGATGAAATAATGACTTAGAAGCTTTCTTATATAGGAATCAACACCTAATTTACCATTATTTAGATCTCAAAAGTTGACATCAACCAAAAATTTGAATTAGAAAGTTAAATTTCCCACTCAAACCCTAAAAAAGCCCCACATGGGACTCATACACCACCTCTGACATATGGGTCCCACCTAGGGGGAATCATATTCCCAAGGTGTTGTATGAGTCCCACCCTAGATTTTTTAGGTGGGTTGATAAGAGTTTTGATGTTTTTGATGATCTTGTCAGGTTTTTAGCTAAAATAAGCCTCGCGATCCAAAATAAAGGGTCTTAGGGGCCTACTAATGATTACTTAAAGGGGTATTTAATGTAAGAGTGCTAAAATAGGTCCAAATTAAGTGTGAAATTGTACTACTTTAATGATTACTTAAAGGGGTATTTAATGCAAGAGTGCTAAAATAGGTCCAAATTAAGTGTGAAATTGTACTACTTTCAAGAGCGTATAGTTTTCTACACTACAAAGAGAATTCAAGAGCATTCAAGAGTTGATTATCAAGCATTTAGGAGCATTATTCAAGTATCAAGCATCATGTCAAAGTCATCATGCATTATGTATTTTTTTAGTGAACAATTGTGATGTAGGGTTTTATGATTCAAATAAGCATTCAAATCAAGATCCACAACATTCAAGCAAGAGTCAAGATCTACATCCATTATATCCATTTCATGCATGTTTGTAGTACTTTATTGCTAGGGTTTGGTGAGTTGTAACATTGTATGTTGTTCATTCATCATTTTTTCATTTCATCACAAGGTTTGACTACCAAAATGGGGTTTGACCAAGGAAAAACCATTTCTACTAACAAAACAATATTTTCCCCTTTCTTTAGTGTGTGATTTGTAGATCTAGGTTTAAGACATATTGAAGAGAAAGTTTGGAGAAAGTTGTCATCTTGTTTTGGAGAGATCATTAAAGGACTTCTACAGTGCACAATTTGACAATCTAGACCTAGAAATCAAGTTGAGAAGATCAAGCAAAAGTTGAAGAGAAAATTCAAATCTTGATTCTCTAAAAAACATAAATTGGATTGATACGCCACTTCTAGCATATGAGTCCAAGTATATTGAAGATTACAAGTTTTATGTGTTTCAAACATATCTCTGCTAGATTCTTGTTCTTGCCCAAAAAACCTAATCTGAGACTAAATCACCTAGATTGGCATATGAGTCCTAGTAGACATTAATTTTAGTGTTTTCAGCATTTTAAGTCTTCATTCAAGCTCCTATAGGTTTCAAGGTGCACATTTTTGGTTTCTTAGTATTCTATTATGTTTTGCATTCATTTCGAGGTCATTTAGTAAAGTCTTGCATATCTTTAGGTTTTGTCATGAAACCTTGCATATCATTAGTCTTTCCAACCCCTATCTTGGTGGTGAAACTTCTTTAGTCATTGATCATACCCTTGGATACCCTATTGCAAGATCTCTTTCTCTTACTTTATCCTTAGATTGAGATCTCTAGGGTTTCCATGAATGAGAGTGATGAAGATTGTTGTTCTATGTCCTAAACCATAAGCAACGACAATTTTCCACCTTTCATTTTAGTGAGTCTGCATTTAGAACATCTTAACTTTGATTTGGAGTGCATCTACATCCTAGAGTTAGCTTGCATTAACATTGCATTAGGGTTTGCATTAGTTAATTCGCATTCTAGGGTTTCTAATTCTTGCATTAGTGAAAGTGCATATAAGTTGCATTTTAACATCTTTCATCATTGAATTTCATATAAAATATGCATTTGCACTTAGCTTTGACTCATCCAAAATAGAAAACACAACATTAAAACAAAATTTACTAAAAATGGTAAAAAAACTCTAAATTGGGACTCATATGCCCCTTTAGGCGATTTAGTCCCAACAAAGGAGATTTTGCTTGGTTTCTTGGTATTTTGTGCTGACAGTTATTCACTATTTAAACCTCTAAAAAACCCTAATTGGGACTCATATGCCACTCTAGGTGATTTAGTCCTGTTTCAGATTTTAAACTATATTTTATAGCATTAAATTTTTTTTCTTCTGTGTTTTAGTTGTCTGTTGTTAGTTTTCTATTTCAGTTTACAGAATTCTAGTTACATTCATTTCATTGCATTTAGCTTAGCTTAATTTCATCTTGCATTTCCTTGATTGTCCCTTGTATGAGCTTTTATACTTGGTGTCCTATTGCTAATACTATAGTGAGATGAAGTTTCAAATTCATGTCATCCCGCAATAGAAAAATCATCATGGCTCTTGGGTTATCTAGCTCTTTCACTATTAGTGTTGACACTAGTTCACTAGGTATGGACCATACCCTTAACAACTCTCTACCTTCAAGTAGTGTGATGAATGTTGAAACCATGGTTGCTAGTATTCCACAAGAAAGCATAATCCAAATTCATGAAGACTTAGCAAACCTACAAAATCAAATAAGCACTAAAAACATTTCAACCAACACTATCCCTACCATAGATAACATACATTGCATGATTGAGAGTGAATATGGAGTTGATCTTATGCATAACATAATTAAGATTTTTGGACCATGTCTTACCTCAACCACTAGTTTTCCTTTATCTTCGAATAATGTCACAAGCCAAGGAGGAACTAAAATTACTCCTCCCACAACCATTGCCTCTATTCCTACCTACACCAATCCTCAAGTTACAACAACGATGCAACCTACTATAAATGTGATTCCTTCCTTGGTTATTTCTGTTAGCATCCCTAGTACCTTTGTGGCATCGCACATCATATCTCCTACCAATTTGCCTCCTATAAGTGTTCGACTCACTTGTCTCTCAAACATATACACACCTCCACCTTATTCACCTCCATCTCAACATACAAAAAATGATCCTCTCATAAACCAAATTTTGCAAACCATTTCATCCCTTCAAAAGAAATTTTCCACCATAAACCAAAATCAAAATGGTCAAACTACACATTATGTCAAAAGAAATTCCTTGTCCATGGAGATATTGAGAACACTGATGCCACAAGGTATAGAGGTGCCTAGATTCAAGAAATGTGGGAGGAAAGGAAACCCTTCTAACCATGTTTCTGATTATACCTCCTTATGTAGTGAATTTTCTCTTGGCTAAGCTTTTGCCTAGATCCTTGAAGGATACTGCCTTAGAATGGTTCTCCTCATTATCAAATAAGTCGATTTGTTCATTCAATAATTTTTTTGATGCATTTATAAACCATTTCCAAGTGCATATGACTCCTAGAATTACATTAGCCAATTTGATGAGATGTAAATAAAAAGAAGAGGAAAATATTACTGACTTTATTTCATGCTATCAATCAGTTTACCCCAAATTGATTGAAAGATTCATGACCCTCACCTCCATTTAGTATATTCATTGATAATTTTCAAAGTAAGATACAAGATTAGCTTACCATGATGAAGTTACCCTCCTTCGTTCACTTGTGTACTACCCTTCATGATTATAATAATTTGGTTAGTATTCATGAAACAAAACCCACCTCTAATCTTCCTGAGAAGTCTAAATCTGTGAATCAAAACAATTATCAACCTTTTAGAAAAAAAAATGATTCCTTCAAAAAATCCCCCTCAACAAACAAATCAACATGTTGATACCCAAGTGGCTACTACAAGGAAGACAACTCCATTTGCATTTGGGGATCCGGCTAGACAATTCACTCCCTTACCTAATACCCTCCATAATACAATGTTGCAACTTCTAGAATAGAATACGATCACCTTTCCTCCCGCTAAGACCCTAGATCCTAATAAGCCTCTACCCCTGAACTTTAGATTGAATGCTTATTGCCATTATCATAGAGAAAATGGACATGATACAAAACATTGTAAGCATCTTAAATATCTTGTGCAAGACCTCATTGATTCTGATCATCTTTTAGTTGCAGGAGTTAATGATCAAGGAAATAAGTCTATCACCCCTCCCAACCAAAATTTGTAAATGTTTACCAATCCCATGCCAAAACATAATATTTCATTTGTCAAAGCTAGTGAAGCCTCAAATAATGATGTGATGAATGTTGATGTAGACACTCAAATTTTTCCTCATATTCCCCATGATATTCATCTATTGATTAAATAGATATTATTATTTACTTAATCAATTCATTCAATACTTTCTTCTATTCATACATTTCATCAAAACATTAAATCGTCTCATGCTCGTTCACTATCCATTTACATAAACGATCATATCTATCCCATGGTCTTTCACTAACTGTTTGCATAAATAATAATTCTCGTTCATTTCCATTCATAATTTGTTTCATAAATGGTCATTTTCATCTGCATTGTCTTTCATGCTTGATTCTATAATAAAGCATAATTTTTCATTATTGTTCATATCATAATAAATCCATTATCAGGATCATCAAATATCATTTCATAATAAACTAATTATCATAATATTTACATTTCATTTACATGAATCATTCACTTCATATTGAATATCATTAAATCATTAGATCATTAAAATATTAAATAATTATCATCTCATTATCATTCATAATGCATTTTCATAATAAATCATAATCATTCATAAATCGTTTCACTATCATTCATGAACCGTTTCATAATAAATCATTAATTACGATTATCCATGTATCATTTCACCATACGTTCACAAACATTCATAGCATAAATCATTTTCATAAATTTCCATTAAATCATTAAAATCATGTCACATTAATCATTTACATATCCATATTTTATTAAATCAACATAAAATCATTATTAATCATTTTTATTCACATTTAAAATCCATTTAATCATTTTTCACTATTCATAAACCCTTCACCATGCATTTGTCTCTCCTCTTTTATCATTTTCACTCACATGCATTTCATTTAATTACATAATCTAGGATATTTAAATTTCCCTCTTGGAAACCTTTTATCCCACATTTCCCTCTCAAACAACTCTCCATCCTCAAAGATTCCTATTTAAATGGGATTCCTTTCTCATTTTCACCCCCATGAATTTGCATACTCGTATCATCTTTACATATTGATTGCATTTTCTCATTCACCATAGCCTCTTTACTGCATTTTGTGCTCAAAAAAATTGAGAGAAAATGTATAAAAAAAGATCTTGGT
Source organism: Sequoia sempervirens (assembly GCA_007258455.2). NCBI lineage: Eukaryota > Viridiplantae > Streptophyta > Pinopsida > Cupressales > Cupressaceae > Sequoia > Sequoia sempervirens. Next base: position 134,885,998 of record VDFB02058242.1, on the reverse strand, counting down.
GATAGGAAGACAATTGAGACTAATTTTTTTTAAAAGCATTTTTGTTGTTTCTATAGTTTAGAAGTTTGCATTTCTGGTTTTTCTTTTTATTAGAATGGCTCTATTGATGTGGGCATGAAATGTTCATTCTTGTTCATAGAATCATACATTTTATGGCTCTACAAATGGCGAACCCGACATGAAGTGCTATCAGATGGTGGCATTTTGATTTATGCATGCATTACTTTTGATCTAATAATTTGCAAACTGGTTTTATTTAACATATTGTGAGGTTTGTTGCAAGGCCACATTTCTGCTCAAATTTTCACTTCCTTGGTAGTATTCTTTGGCAGCAATAATTTCTTGAATGCAATTATATGAAGAAAGAAATCTTTTTATCATTTAAACTATATCATATTCTATTAGGGTATGTGCAGGATCATCATAAAAAAAACAGGCCCTTAAGTGGCAAAAAATTTAGAAAAATCAGAGTTAGGAAACTTGACATAAAAAATTGAATAAGTTATCTATATTATTTCAAAAATATGTAAGAATAGAATCTATAGTAAATTGAATTAGTTTCTAAACTACTAGGTTTATTTAAAGAAAAAAAATCTATTTGGTGAAAAATTTTACTTTCAATGTAGTAGTACTTAAATTTTAGGGAAAAAATAAGAAGTAGGTGTTTGTCTAACCACCCTAACCACAATAAAATGATAATATTTTTTAATCATATTTTAGATATAAGTAGAGGACTCATGTCCAGATGTGATGCATATTTTTTTGTAATTTTTTTCCAATTAAATAATTAATTATGAATTTTTATTACAAATTTTAAAATATAAAAGCTCGTAAATAACCTTAACTTGGTCAAAACTTCATGAAATTCATTTTTTTTTAATCCTATATTATGTGAAACATAGAATGTGATGCATCTTTTGGATTCAAAAAAATTGATAGCGTTTGAAAGCTATTGATGTTTTTCAATCAGCCTATCAATTAGGACTTTAGTCATAATTCAAATAGAAAAAGAATAATAATTATTTATTAAATTCAAGGTAAAGAATAATTTATATTGGTGGAAAGCTGAGAATCTTGTTTAAAAACCCTTTTCGTTTCATCAATTTTGGGTAAAAAAAAGTTGTCAGCCACATACCCATCATATCACCACTTTTTGGCCCATCATGATCCTACACATACCCATTATTGGAACTGTTCTGTCATTTGTGATGCTTGAAGTCATCTACATGTTCTATTATTGAAACAATTTTGTAATTGTGTATTTTTGAAGCGTATTTTCCTTTAGGTTTGGCATGGCTGACTGAATAAATACTCTTTGTTGTTGATTCTTGAAGGTTCTCGTGGGTTTTTATGCCCTTTGTTTTTATACTATCGTTGACTTCTTGCATCGGATATCTCACATTTCCATCAACGCTTGTCAATACATAGCATGTTCACTTCTCCTCTTTATGCATCAAATAGTTCCTTATTTTAGATGCCCATGCATGTTGCTTAATGTGGTTTTGTCGAAGTATCCCTCTACTTGTGTTGTGTATGTCCTAGCATCTATATAGTACTTTCATGTGGATTGATTTGTTCTCAGCATAATTTTTGTTGATTACCCTGGAGTAATGAACATTACATCTGTGATGTATGGCTTTGTGTAGGCTGCATCCGCAACTAACACTATCAAACATTTCCTCCATTTATTCTCTTGGTGCAGCGATTCCTTCTTATATCTATCTTGCATGGAATTTTGCTGGAAGGCTTTCTGTCAAATAGTTTGTGTGCCTTGCCTTGTGCATCTATTTTCAATGTTTTTCAATGGTTCACCTACCTTGTCTATGCCTCCATATTGATTTTGAGTTTAGTTTTAAATTTAGGTTTAGTTTTTAGTTTCTAGTTTTTAATTTAACTTAAAATTTAGTTTGGTTTAGTTTGAGTTTTAGGTTTAGTTTAGTTTTAAATTTAGGTTTAGTTTTTAGGTTTAGTTTTAGTTTCTAGTTTTTAATTTGGTTTTAACTATAATTTTTAATTTAGTTTCAATTTATTTTTATTTTAGATTTTTAACTTAGTTTTATATTAAATTTTAATTAGATGTTAGATTAACTTTTTTTAATTAGTTTTAGATTAATCTTTAAATTACTTTAAATTAATTCTTAATTAGTTCTAGATTAAATTTTTATTTAGCCTTAGTACAATTTTCTTTTTTAATATAGACTTTAGATTTTAAGTTTTAGATTTAAGTTAGTTGTAGATTAGTTATTAATTTAAATTATCTTTTAATGTAGATTAGTTTTTAATTAATTTAGATTAACTTTAAATCTTAGATTGCATTTTAGTTTAGATTATCATTTAAGTAGTTTTAATTTAGATTAACTTTAGACTTAATTTTAATCTTAGGATACATTTTTAGATTTTAATTTAGAAATTTGTATTTGAGTTATGTATTTATTTTTCTTAAGGATGGGGCTAATTTAATCCTTTTGTGGCTTGTGTGGGATGTTTTATCGAAGACTTGAAAAAAAAAACTACTAACAACATTTTGCAGGAAGTTTGTCAAAGACATGATTTTGAAACTATCTCTTAGCTTAGAACACATTTCAATTGGTGATTTAAAATGAACAATTGCCTTCTCTCACATAGGCTTAACTAGGGGGTCAATAAACATTGTTTGCTATGCTTGAGATGGTAGGGAGTATGCTCTTACCTTGTGCAAACTTGGTGATCAGAAACTAGACTCATCTATTTTTGTGTTTATACCTTAGAGGGGCCTACCTCGAAAGAGGGAATGACTCCAACTAGTTTTTTACTTGGGCCGGTATATAAAAGGACGAGACTAAACTGTCAAGTACTAATGGTATGTAGGCCTTAGTCATGTAGTGCCATTCAAAAATGGGTACCTACCTTTTTCTTTTAAAGGTATAAGAGCACCTAGTAGAGTGGTTAAATCCTTAACTGGCTTGTTGTACGCTGGTGAGGTGCCATGTCCCCAAGTATTCACTAGAATCCTCTTATTTTAGAAGCCAAAATCCCTTCTATTTGTTGGTGCAACAACTGTCATTTCCAAGGCATCCACATTCTTGTAGTTCTTAGTAGAGGTGAAGAGCCTATCATGGGAGATTTATGAGGGCTCGAAGCTTGGTTGACCCAGAGAAGTGAGTGTCGTGGAGGGGATCCAGTGTGGCCAAGCTTCTAAGTCACCTGCTAAGAATAAGTGCCACTAGGGGAACCCACACAGAATCCAGTGAATATAGTGTTTTACAACCTTAGGATTTGTGCTTGTATTGTTAAAATCAAAAATTTTGTCTATTATGTATTGCATGTGTGTTAAAAAATACACCTCAAATAGACATCACACCTAGTAACTTGCAACATCTCAAACATTGCAAACACTAAATCGTCAAGAAACAAAACATCCAAAATAAACCTATCACTTAGATTTATTGGGGACACCATCCTTTATTTCTGATCTTTCAATCCTTGAATTTCACCTAGCCCTTGAATATTCATGGTCCTTACATATTAATATCCCTTTCATCCTAGTCCTAACATATTCCTAGTCTTGCATACATAGGTCGCATTACATTATCCTTGCATACATATATAATTCCACCTAGTTCTTGCATATTCAATTACTTTGCATATCAAGACCATCTCACCTTACCTTTGCATGTTCCAAGAATTTGTTCCTTTGCATATTCACCATCTATCAAATAAAACCTTTAGCTTGCACTTATGCTACTCTTTCTAGGTCTTGAAATCAAACCATTGGCTATCTATTGTTAATGTTATAACAGCTTCGGTAGTTCCTTCCAGCTCACCTCTTTCGTGGAAGACATAAATTGAATGATAGTTGTTGGCTATTCAATTTATATTTATTGTTTTTTATTTCATACTATGGCCGACATAAAAGAATTTGAAATTCTTAGAAGTCATTTAATATTTATTTGAGGCCGACTATCATTAAAGAATATTCATGATTTCTTAGAGGCCGACTTGAAAGTCTTTGAGGGACGTGTCTCTCCCATTCACTTGTATTTATTCACCTTGATTCATCCTTTGTAATCATCTAGAGAAGCTCAATCATTTTCATCTCAGCTCTGTATTGTCAAGTGTGAATATTGTATCAAGTGCAAACTAATTATCATGTGCAAATAAGAGACTGCGAACAATTGCGAACTCTGCCATATCGGATCTGTGTTAGTTGCGAACTCTGCCATATTGGATTTGTGTTAGATGCGAACTCTGCCATATCGGATCTGTGTTAAGTGAGAACTATGTCAAGGACTCAAGGGTGAAGATCAGTGTGAAGCATTATGATGTGGATCCATATCTAATAGGTTGAGAACCATTAGTGTTTGTGAGTACTGTCAAATGCTATTTCTGTAGATAGTCAATTCATATATAATAGGTATGAATTGGCAGACTGTTATATGTTTTTTTTTCATCTTGCCAGTGCTGAATATCGGTCTTGTGTTAGACCCCATTGTAATATGTAAAGTTGCCATTATTACATCAAATATAAGAGAGATCTTTGTTGCTAGGTTTTTCTCCCTCAAGAGGAGGGTTTTCCCAGGGTATATGCTGTGTTATTTTGTCTGATTTTGAATTATTTTATGTGCATTTAATCTGTTCACATAAAATTTAACATGGTATCAGAGCGGGTTTGAGGATCGTGATCAGATTATTGCATTCAGTTTATCCCATTTGTTCAGTTTGTCAAGATGGTGTATGATTTGAAGGTTGAGGACTCAAGTGAATATCTATCCCATTCAGCATTATCAAGCAATGTACCTTTCGACACCAACACTTGGATAATTGATAGTGGTGCCTCTCGTCACATAACCGGCTTCAAGGAGCACTTATCGAGTTTGGTGGAAAAGGAATCCTCTAAAGAAGTCATCATTGGAGATGATTCCAGCTACTCCGTAAAAGGAATTGGGAACTCCACACTTCATTTGGATTCTAGCATATCATTTCAATTGGGTAATGTTCTTTATGTTCCCGGAATCAAGGGTAATCTTATTTCTATTTCAGCTTTGGAAGATAAAGGATATCAAGTTGCCTTCTCCAAAGGCAAAGTTCTAGTGTGGATGCAAAACTCTAGCTTCAAGGATGCTCAAGTAATTGGAGTTAGATATGATAACCTCTACAAGGTTTTCTCACATTCTCTTCAAGCGTTGTTTCATGACTCTTCTAGTCTTTGTGATCTTTGGCATCGGAGATTGGCTCACTTACACTTCCGAGCCCTACCTATTATGGAGAATATGGTGACAGGCCTTCCTAAATTCAACCAGGAGCACGAAGGCACATGCAAGGGCTGCGCATTAGGTAAGAATATAAAAGCCCCCTTTCATAGTAGAGAAAATAGATCTAAGTGTATTTTAGATCTAATTCATTATGATTTATGTGGTCCTATGTCTGTTCCTTCTTTGAGTGGTTTTTTGTATTATGTTCTTTTCATTGATGATCACTCTAGGAAGACTTGGATTTATTTTTTGAAATCTAAAGAATCTGAGGAAGTTCTGGATAGGTTTAAAGAGTTTAAAGCTTTAGTAGAAAATCTTTCTGGTAAACGAATTAAGGTCCTCAGATCTGACAATGGTGGAGAATACACCTCTGGTAGTTTTCAAAACTTTTGTATTGATGCAGGGATTAAGAGGGAGCTCTGTGTTCCTTATAATCCTCAACAAAATGGTGTTGCAGAAAGGAAGAACAAAATGATTGTGGAAGCAACAAAGGCCATGATCCATGATCAAGATTTGCAAACTTTCCTATGGGAAGAAGCTTCCAGGATAGTTGTATATGTTCAGAATAGAAGTCCTCACAAGATCTTAGAGAATATGACTCCAGAAGAAGCCTTTACAGGGAAGAAGCCTGAAGTTAGTCACTTGAGGATCTTTGGTTGTCCTATCTATGTTCATGTTCCCAAAGAAAAGAGAACCAAGCTGGAGCCTTCTAGCAAGAAGGGAATATTTGTGGGCTACAATGAGACATCAAAAGCTTACAGAATTTACATTGCAGGTTAGAAGTTGATAGAGATCAGCAGGGATGTCACATTTGAAGAAGATGTCGCATTCAAGAGATCCAGAGGGATTCATATGGAGATTGATAGTGAAGAGTCTCCTCAGGACATGGAAGTTGACCATACTCCTGAGATTCAGAGGGAGACAATGGAACCAAAGCAAGATCTTGATCTAGTTGAACCCTTGGAACCGACTGATGGGCCTACTGACATTGTTATTGGGAGAAAGACACCTCTATGGGCTAGTCGCACTATGCAAGAGGCTGAAAGCTTTGCAACTCCTAGAGGCACATTCAGAGAAAGCAAAAGGCCACATAAGTTCTCCAGTTATGTTGCCTTGATGGATCAGATTATAGAATCTGAGCCTTCCTGTGTTGAGGAAGCATCTAGTCTGCAAGTTTGGAGAGATGCTATGATACAGGAGTGTCAGTCAATTCTTAAAAATGATGTTTGGGATATCGTTCCTAGACCCGAGGGAAAGTATGTGGTATCTTCTAAATGGCTATTCAAGATTAAGCATGCTGCTGATGGAAGCATTGAGAAGTACAAGGCAAGATTTGTGGCTCGTGGGTTTTCTCAGAAAGAGGGAGTTGATTATGATGAGACTTTTTCTCCTATTGCTCGCTACACTTCTGTCAGAACCATCATTGCTATTGCTGCATCTAGAGGATGGAAGATTCACCAGATGGATGTGAAGACATCCTTTCTCAATGGAGTGATTGAGGAAGAGGTTTATGTAGAGAAACCTGATGGATTTGAGATTCATGGGAAGGAGTCTCATGTTTTCAAGCTAAAGAAGTCCTTGTATGGTCTTAAGCAGGCTCCTCGTGCATGGTACGAAAGGATT
>VDFB02058242.1:134834763-134879044 GCA_007258455.2 Sequoia sempervirens | reverse complement strand
TGACCTAAGGTGAGGAGGGTGAGTAAGGTTTGTTTCATATTCCCTTGGTCATTTAAACGAGGGCGGGGAAATCTCAAGGGTTGACTGTTCAAGAGGTTGTATGGTTTGCTCAATGTCAGACTCAGGTTGAAGCATAGTTTCATCTATGATAGGAGGTGTGGAAGTGGGCAGGGACAAGTTCCAAACAAATAGTTTGACTATCTTTTTGGCTTTAAACTTGTCATAGGCTATGAAAAAGAAGTCCTTGCAAGGAGTGATAGGTTCTATGGGTTCAGGCCAGAAGGCTTCTAATGAGAAGTTACCTTTGGATGATAAAGGATTAAAGCCGCTATGGTGTATGGTGATTATCTCGTTGTCATATGGAAACTTCAAGCAGTTATGAACAACTGATGGGACCCCTTTCATTGAGCGAAGCCAAGGGTGACCTAGCTACAAATGAAATTGGTCTGATTGTGGAATAATTGAAAATGTTACCTCCAAAGTTTTAGGTCCTATTTGTAAGGGTAGAATGATCAATCCAATTGTAGGGCATGCAAAACCATTATGTGTTTTAATCCATACAGTGGGTTTATTGTAATCATCTTGATATAGTTCATGTAATACCAAAAAATCTTTTGTGATCACGTTCGCACCACAAGCGGGATCTATTAATATCCCATTAGTGGGTTTATCATAAATTCTGCCAGCTATGTAGAGAGGACCATTAGGAAGCTTTTCTAGTATGTCTTTAGTAGAAAAATTAATATCAAAAGACCACGAGGTTTTCACCAAGTGAGAGCATACTCACCTACCATCTTTGGAATAAAACGAACCTACCATCTTGCAAGCACAATCAATCAAAGAAGACATAGGTTCGTTTTAATTGCACCAAATAAAATGTGAGTTACACTACTAAAAATGCAAACACATTGTTTTGTTGTTTGACCTTTGACAATCGAACCTACAAGACAATCCGTTAGTAGTTTAGTGTTTGTCTTCAACCCACGAATAGTAACCGCCACACGCTACAAGAAAAGATTAGTAACAACTATTAGAGAGTTAGCTAGTCACAACAAATTTGATTTTTAGAAATTTTTTTGACAGAAAAATGAAAAATACAAAAAATAAATCCTGTCTAAAATTTCAAGAGGTTTCCAAAAAATTAAATAAATCAGAAAAATTTACTGTTTTGCACCTGAAATTAATTTTTTTATGAAAAATCATTAAAAAATTATAAAAAATACAAAACAGCTTTAAAAATATTGACTTTTTTACTGGAGTCGTCTGATGTCATCTCAAATCTGCAAAAAAAAAAATTGTGATCAGATCTACAACCGTGAGTGAGATATAAGCCAATCTTTGTTAAACACCAATTTTAAAAGATCTATTTTTTGAGTAATAATTTCACATCCAAATTTAAAAACTAAAGAGTAGAACCCTATTAAAACTTAGAGAGATTTCTAGAAATGTAAACATATCTAAAAAATTCAATTATTTGCTCCCGAAATTAATTTTTTATTAAAAAAAGAAAAATAATTATAAAAAATGAAAACCAGATCCAAAAAATCTAATTTTTGGAATGAAAGTGCGCGATGTTGTGTCCAAATTGCAAAAAGCATTTCGTGAGAAAATACACAGCCGTTTGAAAGTTATGGTCGAATCTTCGGCTTTGTCCACAATGATGCCAAACCTGCAATAAAAACCAAACAAGCCCTGGAACAAGAAGAAACCAACTCCAAAAATGGTTTTTTATTTGTCCAAATATGTCGGGTTCACCAATGTAATCAAAGGATTTCTAAGGATTAGGAGATTTAGCAATAAACAATAAATAATAAATGAAATCCAAAGATTTTACGAAACACAAAGGAAGTAAACAAAAGAACAATTATACCTGATTGTTGATACCTCCATGATTCCCTTTCGTAATACCTTCTTGCTTGCTAGAAAATGTTGCCCTCAGATTCGTCTTTCGAGCAATCTAGAAATGCCTAAGTCCTACAACAAGTCTTGAAGGATTTGATAAGTCTAAATTCCTATGTCTAAAAGTCAATGATTGACAATGCTTAAAACAAATGCCAATATTGAAATACTACAATTGCCTATGACAATAAATGTGAAACTAAGTAAATGCCTATAATAATTATGTAAAATGTCAGCATGTGTTCTTCGAAAAATGAGAAGAAGATGGCATTTTATAGAAAAGGCCATTTTGAATGGACAGACGAGATAAATTATCAATGAGAACCTAAAATGAACGATCCAGATTAAACCTGAGAATCCCTAATTAGGGTTAGGGCAAAATCCTTAATCGAACGGTCAAAATAAAATCAGATCGATGGTGGAGAATAAATGAGACAAATTAATTATAAAATAAAGATTTTCAAAAAATCAAGAAGATAAGATTGCCTGATTTGCAAGATTCGAAAAATCAAAGAGATAAGATTCAGACTGAAGATAAGATTTGGAAAATCAAGAATCTGCCCGATTACTTGATTTTTGGAAGAACAATATCTTTTCGAATTTAATTAATTCAAAATGATAATTATGTGTGACAAATAAATAATCTTTTTCAGATTATTTACTAAAAAGAGTGAAAGTTAATAAAATAGAATCATTTTAAATATTTTCATTTATTTAAAATGAGAGAAAAGTGAAATTAGTAATTAAATAATTAAAAATAATTATTTAATTTAGAAGATAAGACTGAATAATTAAATAAATTTAGAAATTTATTTAATTGTGACAATTAGTGACATATCAAATAAATAAATGAAATTTATTTATTTAATAATCAAGAAGAATTAAATGACAAAGGGGAATTATATAAATTAAGAAATTTATTTAATTAAAGAAAGACTTAAACATTTAATGACGTATTTAATAAATAAATAAAATTTATTTATTTAATAATCATGAAGAATAAATGACATAAATTAATTAAATAATTATGAATTATTTAATCAATAGTCAAATGTGGACCAAGGACATAATTAAATGACATAATTATGCTAGGACAAAAGTGGTAAAAATGAAGCTTGCAGGCCTAGGTCATTTTTAGGTGTCTACATTTTGCCCCTCTTTGTCATAATGTCGCTTGTCGCATTCTGACAAAGAAAATAAGTCAAAAATATCCCCCAGTGCAAAATAAGATGAGGAAGAATGACGAAGAGGGTTATGGTATGCCCCCTTGGGAGGAAAGACAGGTTCGAAGAACATGGGTGTGCTCTCGAAATGGATTAGAAGACTAGAATATGAAGAGACAAAGGAATTTTAGTGCAAAAGACATGAATGCAATGCTTATATGAGATGGGTGAGAGAAGATGACATGACTAAAGAAGATGCATGTTAGTTCCTAGACCAAATCCTTCAAACCTTACCATAGGACTTTTAATATTTATTGGTCTTAATCATCATTGGGCAAACTATTGTAATGGCCAACAAACACCATGATATGACATAGATCAAGGTGTACAAGGTCATACCATCACATAAGACAAGTAGTCGCAAACAAGGATGATCATGACTCATACTAGGAGCGTGCTTGCCCCAGTCTTTTTGCCATAATCAACCACATGCAGAAAAAAGACAAGGACAAATCATGAAACGTCGCTGCTTCTCTAAATCCTGTTTCTAGGACATCCTTGAGAAACTAGTAGCATGATTGTCAAAATACAAAAAGAAAGAGTCCTTACCATGATATGTCGTTGTTTTTCTAAATCCCAAAATCGGGACCTCGCTGAGAAACTAGTAGTCATGCGTGTCAATTGACATGATATGTCGCTGCTTCTCTAAATCTTGCTTAGTGGGATCTCGCTGAAAAACTAATATCATGATAACAACTAAAAACAAATGCCAAGTGTTTGCCAAGTGCGTCTGGATGCCGAGTGCATTGATGTGTCAATGTAAATTTAAATGATGCCAAGATGACAAATGCCAAAGGTTGCCATATTCAGGAAGGACACATCTTGAATAATGTCGATGTCTAGGAAGGACACATCCTAAAACACCAATGTCAGAGTTTTGTTCTTCAGAAGGACACATCTGAAAGAACGTTGTTGTCGAGTGGAATGATCCTTACGTGTCAGAAAGGATCCCTCGAAAATGTCAAATGATAGGGATGATGCCTAGGAAGGACACATCCTAAGGCACAAATGTCAGAGTTTTGTTCTTCAGAAGGACACATCTGAAAGAACGTTGTTGTCGAGAGGAATGATCCTTAAGTGTCAGAAAGGATTCCTCGAAAATGTCAAATGATAGGGACAATGCCTAGGAAGGACACATCCTAAGGCACCAATGATAGAGGTTATTCTTCAGAAGGACCCATCTGAAAGGTAACCAAGAGTTGATAGTTTGACTGGTTGTGATAACTTGACTTGTTTTGACTAAGTTTGACTTGTTTTGACTGAGTTTGACTTGTGTTGGCCATATGTCGATATTGTCATGATGATATGTGTCGATGAGATTGTCTTGATGTGATAATGATTGTCATGATGAGTTTTGTTCGTTTGGGAAAGATTTATGTTGTCTTGAAGACTTTTTGACATGTGTGCCAGTGTGATGCCATGAACCCTAATAGACTGACCTAGTGCAGCCTCGGGGGCTCATCGGCAGATGGCCTTGCCTACGTCATGCACTCAGAGACCTCGTAGTTCGACGCGACCAATGACTTTGTATTGATGAGCAAAGATTGTGTCATGATTTTATCTTGACAAACCTAAAAGGACTGACCTAATGTCTCGAGGACTCAAATGTGAGTCTTGCCTACGTAGCAAATGCGTAGAGACAATGTAGTTTGGACAAATGACATAGACTAATTGACCTGACTGACTTTGAGAAGAGATGACACTGTGTTTGCGTTCTTCGAGCAGTCTGATGTTTTGTTTGTGGTTTTCTTCAGGACGTTTTATGATTTTTAGTTCTTTTTTCAGGACTTTTTACAATGTTTTTGGTCTTTTAAGGTTTTCGGTTTCGTAAAATCTTTGGATTTCGTTTATTATTTATTGTTTATTGCTTAATCTCCTAATCCTTAGAAATCCTTTGATTACATTGGTGAACCCGACATATTTGGATAAATAAAAAACCATTTTTGGAGTTGGTTTCTTCTTGTTGCAGGGCTTGTTTGGTTTTTGTTGCAGGTTTGGCATCATTGTGGACAATGCCGAAGATTCGACCATAACTTTCAAATGGCTGTGTATTTACTCAATAATTTTTTTTTACAGTTTGGAGACAACATCGCGCACTTTCATTCCAAAAATCAGATTTTTTGGATCTGGTTTTCATTTTTTATAATTATTTTTCTGTTTTTAATAAAAAATTAATTTCAGGAGCAAATAATCGAATTTTTCAGATATGTTTACATTTTTGGAAAGCTCTCTGAATTTTAATATGGGTATGCTCTTTAGTTTTTAAATTTGGATGTGAAATTATTACTCAAAAAATAGATCTTTTAAAATTGGTGTTTAACAAAGATTGGCTTATATCTCACTCACGGTTGCAGATCTGATCACAATATTTTTTTTGGTAGATTTGGGATGACATTAGACGACTCCAGTAAAAAAATAAAAAAATTTAAAGCTGTTTTATATTTTTTATAATTTTTTTATGATTTTTCATAAAAAATTGATTTCAGGTGCAAAACAGCAAATTTTTCTGATTTATTTAATTTTTTGGAAACCTCTTGAGATTTAAGATAGGATTTATTTTTTGTATTTTTCATTTTTCTATCAAAAAAATTTCTAAAAATCAAATTTGTTGTGACTAGCTAACTCTCTAATCGTTGTTACTAATCTTTTCTTGTAGCGTGTGGCGGTTACTATTCGTGGGTTGAAGAAAAACACTAAACTACTAACGGATTGTCTTGTAGGTTCGATTGTCAAAGGAAAAACAACAAAACAATGTGTTTGCATTTTTAGTAGTGTAACTCACATTTTATTTGGTGTAATTAAAACGAACCTATGTCTTCTTTGATTGATTATGCTTGCAAGATGGTAGGTAAGTATGCTCTCACTTGGTGAAAACCTCGTGATCAGAAAACCAGACCCATATTTATTTGTTAATTACCCTTCACGATTTGATATATCGGAGTATCCTCTCCCCTTGCACATTCGTGCGATCCTGGGTGTAAGAGAAACGGTTACTGACTCTAGAACTTGGGCCTATTCTGGTGGGAAAAAGTACTCACCCCAGAACGGCTCAGACCAGTAGCACCCTGACACCGAGGGACTTCCAGCCGGTATATAAAAGTTTTTCTTGGGAAAGCCCAAGAATCATCAATGTGGTTCCGACGAGATGGATCCGAAAGGGGACTCTGCCGCATGGATCATGCCCACCGAACGGAATGCCCGAATTAAACACCTCTTGTCTTAGTGTCCAACCATTCTATTGGCCATTGCTTGGTATAGTCACCGAGTGCGATGTCATGCGAGGACACTACTGATCCCCTTGAGTAGAGATAGCAGTTCTTGGGAAGTCACTACCCAAGAATTTGAATTTGGTGTGCTCGAATGACATTAATGAGCCGTGGAGGGGAGCCAATGCCACCAAAATTCTAAGCTATCCGCTCTCGAGAAGGAAAGGTGTTTATCACCAATCTAGGGTATAAAGGTGGGCTATACCAAGTATACAAACCCTTGGCCTATTGGCCTTTTAGGATTGTACTTGTCCTATGTGTGCTTGCAAGTGTTTTTTGGATACTAAAACAAACCAAACAACGGTCAAACATCTAGAAACAACCAAGTCAAACATTGGACATTTTCTGATCCATTTCACAACATGAACATGCAATCTTCAGCAGAAATTTTTTTTGAGCCATTCATAAAAAGAGACCAAAATGGACGAGTATATTTCAAAGACATAGAAGCTGCAATGTAAAATCCTGAGATATTCTCCTTTGTAAAAAAATATGTCTTATGTGACCCTCAAAGGTATCTAGCCATGCTTTTGGACTTAGGGGCTATGTTACCACAAGGCTTTGACATAAATACTTTGCCACCATCTGTCTACCCTCACAATCAACAGTCACTTGACACAAATCCTGCCATTAATTCACAACAAACGTCCACTTATCACCCTTATCCTAACCTTGACAAGGGAAGCCAACTATCAACTAGTCCATTCCAAACCTCCACATCATATGCTAGTCCTTCACCTATTAATCCCATCCAAGTTTGCATCCCTTATCAACCATCTACCAACTCATGTCAAGTCCCCACATCATACCATACCGATCCGGTCCAAGTCTCCTTGTCCTATTTCAATCAACCTTACACCAATCCAATCGAAGTCTCCATGTCATATCCTTGTCCTTCAACAGTTAATCTAGTCCAAGACTCCATGACATATTCAGTCCAAGACTCCATGTCATATCCGGTCCAAGTCTCCACGTTATACCCTAGTCCTTCACATACTAGTCCAATGCAAGTACCCATGTCATATCCTAGTCCTTCATATACTAGTCCACTTCAAGTTCCCACGTCCTATCCTAGTCCTTTGGTCATTAATCCTTTTCAAGTCATCCCCTCACAAGCCACATCTAGTCATGAAAATTTTGTCATTGCTCAAAGTCAAATCCCATTGTCTAAACTTGAGGATACATGTCAAAATGAAAGCCCAAAGCATAACCTTATAATGTCCCCCTCATGTCAAGAACAAGGTAGTCCATCCCATGACCCTATCTTAAACTCCATTCAGGGAGGCGTTCAAGACAATCATGACATCCAAAACACACCTATCCATGACAACCCCATCTTTGAACAAGACCCTACCATTGACCAAGAAGTCCAAATCCATGACAACCCCATCTTTGACCAAGACCCTATTGTTGACCAAGAAGTCCAAAATGATCCACTCCTTGACTTTTACGCCATTCATGATCAAACACTTTCCAATCCTATACAGGCCTCGACTATTGACAGTTTCCAAAATGAGACACTTGCCTCCATTACACACATAGACGATACTCCTCAAGCACAAGAGTATTCCAATATAGACATATTTGAAAATGATCAAGCTATAGTTGAATTTACTGGACTCTATGACACTGACTATAATGATGGCTTCGACATTTCTTTGGAAGCACCAAGAGAATTATTTGAACCTGACATGTCGCATGATCAGACCAAAGATATCAGTCAGGAATATGTCCAACAAGACAATGAAGCTAAGACACTTTATCACTTAGGGTCATCTATCTTTGTCAGAGCAGGCTTTCTCGCAGATGAAAATATTACAAGTGGCAGTATCCACATACCTAATGATGGGTTAGCATCTTGCTTTCAAAACAAAAAATACCCCATCACAAATAGAATGTCTGTCCAGAAAGCATGCAATATCAGAAAAGGACTAGGCATACTACGAGCAGGAATTCTAGAACCAACATCTGGTCGGGCAAATTCTGGGGCATGGTCTTGGCTATTCCTTAGATAACAAATCAAAAGCGATGTCCCGGTGGTACCTCCTCAATACTGGGGGCAACCTTGTTAGATGAAAATGTCAAAATGGAATCCATGAGAAATCCTTGTCATAAGATTGCTGCCAACACCCCTCCACCCACACCATGAACCGTCATTCCATCATAAATAAACCTTCCCTTTGGAACCAACAAAAACAAAAGTCTTACAAGTCAAAAGATCAAAATCAAATGTCAAAGGACATTGAATCAAACAAAAGGACAAGTGGACAAATGGAATTAAAATGGATCCCAAAGAAAGATGGATCAAACAAAGACACCAAGTCAAATACAAAAGTCAATCACAATGTGGAGCCACAAGACAAGAGGACTCCCACATATAACACATGTCCACCTCCTTCAAAATGGTCATCAATCAAGACATATAAAAGTGTTGGTTCCAAACACCATCCCTCCAAAATCCGTCATCCACCATCCCAAGTTTGGAAAATAAAAAGTGATTCGTCCAAACGTCCAAACAAACTTTCCATGTCCACCATCATTTGTCATAATCCTACATCTCGCCTAAAGTCCAAAAATCATATGTCACAAATCTGTCACATCATGGCAGCAACTCTTTACCACAAGGACTCTCATGACACTCTATTGCAATGTGTGTATTTTGATAAGGCCAACTCTAGTATCAGAAAGGATCACAATGACATCGATCAGTTGTATACAAGTGCTACGATCCTGACAAGACAACTACTTCAGGCAGGACATTATTGGCATATCATGGCACCAGTCTCTACGTCGGCACCGTCAATGGATTTAGAACAGTCAGTGGTTATCTAAAGCATCCGAATATCCAAAATGAAATACAAAAAAAAAATTAAAAATTAAAAAATTGTCACCCTGATGAAAACCTGGCAAACAGGCATCTTGGTGACACCAAAAAAAATTTCAAAAAGTCAAGAAAACAGTAAAGAGAAAAATTTCATCCAATGGTGAAAACCTGGCAAACAGGCGCCCTGGATAAGTACCATGATGAAAACCTAGCAAACAGGCGTCATGTGTAAAATAAATCGTCTATGTGGAATCTTACACTTGGGGGAAAGTCGTCTCATTTCCCATGCCTTCCTCATGACATTGACGTCCATCTAAACCCTATCATTTCCACACATTTTTCCCACTTACCTCAGTCTTGACATAAAACTGACACACATAAATCATGCTTTGGGAAAACATTTGACATGCCTATCCTTTGGTCATACATTATTCATGAAACATCATGTCATTGACCATCAGTCTTATTGTCCTTATATGACATAGTCCTTGAAAATCATATGACAATTCCATTAGTCTCATGTCTCATGTCTTTTACCAAGGCCACCTCTTATCCTTTCATGCCTGTCACCTATCTTGGCTTTCCCTTGTCAAATGGTCTAAGGATAATCATCATCCCATCTAGTCCTAACCAAGTCATTCCAAATGCAACAAATCTAGTCCATACAAGCACATTATCCAAAACATTACTTGACTGCGTTCCTGGCCTGGCTATGGACCACGATACGTTCATCACATTATCGTCATCGTCCTCACTTTGTTTCGAGATTCGTCCTTCCCATGTCAAACAACGTTGTCATCACATGTCAATTGGTATTCAGCTTGACTAGGGGCACAATCATGTTTGTCCTTGGATTCTCATGTGTAGGCATCAGTCATTAACATTTGTCATGATCCTCTTAAATGTCAAAATCTGAAAAAATCATAAAATGACCAAAAGACCAAAAACATCACAAAAAGTCCTGAAAAAAGACAAAAACATCGTAAAAAGTCCTGAAAAAAGACCTAAAAATCATAAAACGTCCTGAAGAAAACCACAAAAAAAACATCAGACTGCTCAAAGAACGCAAACGCAGTGTCATCTCTTGTCAAAGTCAGTCAGGTCAATCAGTCTTTGTCATTTGTCTAAACTACGTTGTCTCTGCGCATTTGCTACGTAGGCAAGACTCACATTTGAGTCCCCGAGACATTAGGTCAGTCCTTTTAGGTTTGTCAAGATAAAATCATGATGCAATATTTGCTCATCAAGACAAAGTCATTGGTCGCGTCGAACTACGAGGTCTCTGAGTGCATGACGTAGGCAAGGCCATCTGTCGATGAGCCCCCGAGGCCGCACTAGGTCAATCTATTAGGGTTCATGGCATCACACTGGCACACATGCCAAAAAGTCTTCAAGACAACATGAATCTTTCCCAAACAAACAAAACTCATCATGACAATCATTATCACATCGAGACAATCTCATCGGCACATATCATCATGACAATATCGACATATGGCCAACACAAGTCAAACTCAGTCAAAACAAGTCAAACTTAGT
This sequence comes from Sequoia sempervirens, assembly GCA_007258455.2. Lineage (NCBI taxonomy): Eukaryota > Viridiplantae > Streptophyta > Pinopsida > Cupressales > Cupressaceae > Sequoia > Sequoia sempervirens. Next base: position 134,868,293 of record VDFB02058242.1, on the reverse strand, counting down.
CAAAACAAGTCAAATTATCGCAACCAGTCAAACTATCAACTCTTGGTTACCTTTCAGATGGGTCCTTCTGAAGAATAACCTCTGTCATTGGTGCCTTAGGATGTGTCCTTCCTAGGCATTGTCCCTATCATTTGACATTTTCGAGGAATCCTTTCTGACACTTAAGGATCATTCCTCTCGACAACAACGTTCTTTCAGATGTGTCCTTCTGAAGAACAAAACTCTGACATTGGTGCCTTAGGATGTGTCCTTCCTAGGCATCGTCCCTATCATTTGACATTTTCGAGGGATCCTTTTTGACACTTAAGGATCATTCCTCTTGACGTCAATGTTCTTTCAGATATGTCCTTCTAAAGAACAAAACTTTGACATTGGTATTTTAGGATGTGTCCTTCCTAGACATCGACATTATTTAGGATGTGTCCTTCCTGAATATGGCAACCTTCGGCATTTGTCATCTTGGCATCATTTAAATTTACATTGACACATCAATGCACTCGGCATCTAGACACACTTGGAAAATACTTGGCATTCATTTTTGGATTTTTATCATGTTACTAGTTTTTCAACGAGATCCTAACACCAGGATTTAGAGAAGCAGCGATGTATCATGACATTTGTCTTGTCTTTTGACACTCATGTTACTAGTTTCTCAGCGAGATCCCAACAAAAGGATTTAGAAAAGCAGTGACGTATCGTGATAATGGCTTTATCTTATTTCTTTCTGACAGTCATGTTGCTAGTTCCTCGGGCTGGATGTCCTCTGCAACAGGATTTAGAGGAGCAATGACGCTTCTCATGACTTGTCCCTTTTGTCTTTTCTACTTGTGATTGGTTATGACAAAAAGACTAGAGCAACTGCGCTCTTAGTATGAGTCATGATCATCCTTGTATGTGACTGCTTGTATTATGTGATGGTACGACCTTGTACACCTTAATCTATGTCATATCATGGTGTTTGATGGCCATTAAAACAATCTGCCCAATGATGATTAAGAGCAATAAATATTAAAATCCTACGGTAAGGTTTTGAAGGATTTGGTCTCGGAACTAACATGCATCTTCTTTAGTCTTATCATCTTCTCTCACCCATCTCATATAGGCATTGTAATCCATCATCATCCATATCTTTTGCTCTAACATTTCTTTGTCTCTTCATATTCTCGTCTTTCCTCATTAATTTTGAGAGCACACCCATGTTCTTGAACCTATCCGCCCCTCCCAGGGGCATACTGTAACCCTCCTCGTCATTCTTCCTCATCTTATTTTGCACTGGGGCATATCTTTGACTTATCTTCTTTGTCACAATGTGACATGCTACATTATGACAAAGAGGGGTAAAATGTAGACACTTAAAAATGACCTAGGCCTGCAAGCTCTATTTTTTACCACTTTCGTCCTAACATAATTATGACATTTAATTATGTCCTGGCCTTATTATTTACTATTAATTAAATAATTTATACTATTTAATTAATTCATGTCTTTGTATTCTTCATGATTATTAAATAAATAAATTTTATTTATTTATTAAATACGTCATTAATTGTCTAAGTCTTCTCTTAATTAAATAAATTTCTTAATTTATTTAATTACCTTTTGTCATATATTTCTTCCTGATCTTTATTTTCTATTTAGTTTCTCTTATTTATTCTCCACTGTCGATCCAATTATCTGAGATATTATTTTGACTGTTCGATTAATGATTTTTTCCTAACCCTATTTAGGGATTCTTAGACTTAATCTGGACCTTTCATTTTAGGTTCTTGTCATCAATTAATCTCATCCGTCCACTCAGAATTGTGTTTTCTATAAAAGACAATTTTGCTCATAATTTCGAGATCCGACAACTTCATTTTTAATTTAATAGTCATTATAGTCATTTGGCATTAGTAGTCATTATTTTCATAGACATTGTCATAGTCATAGGCATTTAGACATTGCATAAATCCTTCAAAGCTTGTTGTAGGTCTTAGACATTTGTAGATTGCTCGCACAATGAATCTGAGGGCACAATATCATCCAACAAGCAAGAAGGTGCTATGGAGGTAATCATGGAAAATGCAATTTACAGGTATAACCGTTTTATTGTTTAATTTCCTTTGTGCTCTATAGAACTTTGGGTTTATTGTCATTTGTGATTTGCATTCATTTGATTGATCTAATCTAAATTAGAATTTTACCCTCATTGATCAATGGTACAAATATTGGTGAAGTCACTTGTTCACAAGTGAATGAGAAAACTATATCTAATGATTACCAAGAATTTAACTCAAGTTTTCTATCAATTGAACATGATAATTTTTCACATGGTGAAGAATTTGAAGATAAGGATGTCATTGTCCATGGTGATGATCCTAAATATAGTGCTAGTATTGAGGGAGATGTAAATGAACTTACCCATGTCCCTATGGTTCATGGTTGTGTGCTTGAAAAATGGTTGAATTATCGGCCATACATGATAATAGGGATGATATATACATTGATGAAGGAAGGGGCCTATTCTTGGATGATCAAGTTTTTCACTTAGATAGTTACATGGGTCCTAACGTAGCATTTTTTCATGTTGGTGAGGAGAAACAATTTGATGAATCTTTAGATTGTGTTGATATTGCAAGATTGTTTAATCTATGTGAAGAGTAGCTTAGTGGTGAAAATAAAAATGGAGGTAGTGTCAATCAATATGAAATGGGTATTAGATTGTTCTTTGCTGATGTTCCTTACCTTTGTAATATAATTATGGGTTTTCTTTCATCTGTTGAGATGAACATTGGTGTGGAGGACAAAAAGAATGTTGGTTCAACTATTAATGGACATTATTCAGATGTACTTGAGCCAGGAAACCTAAGTTTTTCTCCCTATCATAATGTCAAATTTAGGGAGATTCCTGAATATGAATCCTTCAACTTGAATGTACTTGAGGATTTCTTACAGAGCATATGTCAAAAATTTTATGGGGGCATTCAGTTTGAAATGAAGGTTAAATATGATGTTAGCAGCGATAATGTTGATGATCAAATGGAGTATGAATATTTCATTTTCCCAATGCAATCAAATGATTTGAAATTCAGCCAAGTTAATGAACAAGGTGATCCTATAGTCATGACACATGGGATTAACTATGTTAAACATAGTAGGATTTATGTCATGGAAGTTCCTAGTACAATTATTGATCCACTACAAGTCACACAAGATAAGATCTTTTACAGAGGAAAGGGATTGATTTTAAGTTTTGGGGGCCATGTGGCCTCCAATTTGGAGAGTGAAGCCTAAGGAATTAAAAGAGGCTTCTAAATTTGAAATTGAAAGCATATTGTATACTATTGTTATTAGTGTATATAGGTTTGATGTGTTGTGTTTGTTTTTGGTTGTGTTTGCTTGCCTTGTTTGGGCAAGCTCCTTGGTTTTTGTGCTTCTTCCTTGGTTTGCTTCAACTTGAGATATGGATTCTCGCTATACCCATATGTGGTATATGTCCTCGAGCATGAGCCATTGATAGAGCTCCCAAATTTTTTGCAAATTTTGTGCATATTGTGATTCTGATCATGATTGTGAGCTTTGGGTCCAAGGATAGGGTTAGGGTTTTGGTTTGTGAACCTTCTTTGTATAATTTTCTATCTTAAAACCCTTTTGGAATTTTAATTTCACACTAATTCACTATAGCCAGTCACCGATCACTTAAGTTATCACTTGAGCCTTTGAATGCCTACTCACTGGCCCCCTTTGTCTAGGAAATTTTGTCACCTACACATTTTCCTACTTCAAATGTCCCTAAAGTTTGGCAAAATATTTCACTCCAAAAGACTTATGTTTAAGTTATTTCCCCAAGGGTCTAATTTTTTTCAGCCTAGCCATGGCCTCACTTTTAAAACTGACTTTATTTCATGTGTGGGTTAAGGACTCATCTGATCTCAAGATTTGATCTGGGCCATTCCCCGCTGGCTCACATGATTAATATGGTGGTTTTTTAAAAGCCACAAGGTTTTTGAGATGTGGACACATGTCCTAATACAGATGTTAGGCCTGACCTCCACTATTGGGCATATCATATGATGTTTTAATGCGACAGTGGTGATCGAATGTTGGGGTTAATCTTAGCCATCTCTCTTTGTCTTACAAGGAAAAAGGTGAGAGCTCATTAAAAACCATGAGGTATGTAGGCTTGTGACACATGGAATGGTCCACCTGCTTGGAGAAATAGGTGGGGCCCGTGGGTGGAGGATGTAGCTTCCAACTTGAATGAACATTATTGGCCAAAAATAGGCATGTTGGATATGCAAGGAGTAAGCATTAATTGTATATGGTCTTCAGGAGTGATCAATTTGATCTTAGTGCATTCGAAGAGTTAATTCCTTGTGATGATTGAGAATTATATGTGGATTTCCATGTACCTAGGTAATTAAAGGTGGTGATGTAGATGCCAGTGGTTGATCACCTATTCACTCGTGTGGGATTCATTAGGCATTGATGATCCACATGATAAAATTTCTCAATAAAAATGGATTGATGGCTCTCATTCTCACCATTACAATCAAGATTAAAGAGGTTCTTGAGTTCATGAGGAAGGTGAAATCACTTGGGTCTACATCTATGAAGTTATATATCTAAGGAAGATGAGTAAGCCTGCTACTTATGTGTCATTAGTGTGGTACTTCTGTGTCATCAGTATGAAGGTCTCTGAGGCTCAATGTGTAGCAATCTCATAGTGATGTTCCAAAATACAAACAAAAGATACCCAAAGCTACTTCGACTCTAAAGGAAAAAGGCTAGGAGGAGGTCCATGGTGAGAAGTCTACACCATTTGCTACTAGAAGTAGCCATAGGTTGAGAAATTGAGTCGTGACTGTAGAAACAATGGAGGCTAAAGGTAAGGAGCCTATAGGATTTGTAAGAGGAATGTGAACAAAGGTAAGATATGGATGAGCTTCTATTGGATGGAAAAATTCCCCTATTGACATTACTGATATCCCCTCGAACAGTGAGACCAAAATAGATTAAAGTTACCAATGTTACCTCATGATCCTGAATAAATTGTCATCCCCAGGGGTGGAAGTAATATCAGTTCCCCCAATTTATGTAAAGAATCCAAGCAAGCATGATTATTTTATGGTTGGCAAGGATATTCGTGAAGAAGGTGCGGTGGTTTCTCCCGCTGCTTCCACAAAGAAATGAAGTGGGCATGTGTACTGTGGTTCTAGTGCTAGTGCTCGTTCTAGTTCTAGGTGATTGAGGTGGTGTTTGGGTCTTGAATTTTGTTGTGATAATGATATTGGTATGGTGGATTTTCTTGCATTCTCTGTGTATGTTGGGTTTTTTTTTCATGCTAACTGTGGATTCCTGGAGCTAATATTGTGAAGACTTTGGCTCAACGTGGGTGTGGAATGTAGAGTTGGTGGTTAAAGGTAACTTTTGGCAGCATCAACCAACATATTTTGGTGGTGGTTATGAATTTTGTTCCCTTGATTATTAAATAATTACTAGTAAACATTTGGGGAACTTTTGAAATGAAATTCAAATTTGGGTTGAAATGAAATATTTTGAAATATAATTGTAATGATCTCGATGTTGGTTTCTCCCTTAACTTATAAAATGGATTTCAAGGCTCATTACAGGGGGTTTGATTTTGAGTCTAATAAATGGTCTGGGTAGAAGTTAAATATTTGAAGAAGATATTGTAGGAAGATTAATGAATAGAATAGTAGAATTATCTTGGGTATAAGTCTTGTATATAGTAATCTTGAATTAGTTTTATATAATCTATAGATATTGAAAGAAATCTTGTTTTTGAAATGCATACTCTCTTGTAAATTTTTGTACGTTATAAATGAAAATATCAAGGGTATTCTCATTTATCTTCAAATGTTAAATTGAATGTGTGTCTTTGTTTTTCTTTTACTCAAAGAGTTAATTAAATTCCTTAAGAGGGTCACAAATTTGTAATAATTTGTATAAGATCTAATAAGAAATGTTTTAGATATTGTGGGTTTTCATAAATTGTAAAGTATAATGAAAATGGTCCATCATTAGCTATGTTAAATAGCTTGTGTATTACTGGTTGTTGCATATTTGACCCCATATTCCTAATTGATGAAACACTGGTCTAATTGTTAGAATTTCTTACAATAAAATGAATTTGTGATATGCTTGGCTGTGGATTTAAAATGAGAAAAAAACTCATTTAGAAATATTTCAATTATGAAACATAAATTTGAAATACCCCCTTATTCCTGGAATATTGATAGTTATATACTAAAAGGTTAGCCAAATCTTTGGTGTATTTCATTTTCTTTCAAATAGTAGGAACTAATCTGTGCATAGAAGTGTTCTCCATCAAATAGATCATAATGAACACAATAAGGAACACCCTCCTACATTGCACAGATCCTAAAGTGAAGGAGTAAAGACCTAAAAGTTCTTTATTCATTATGTTGGCCACTAATCTTTAGGATTCTTGGCCATACAGTTTGACTACCCTTTAGAGAATTCTAAATGTGTGATGGAAAACACACCAACATAAGGCTCCATCATCTTCAAAGTATTCCCATGATGGTTTAGAATTTATATCAAGTAATTAAAGATGCTTCAAGGTGAGATTTATTTTATGTTTACATATAATGGTTTTGATGTTTAACAAAGGTATTTTGTTTGCTTCTGTTATCTTAGAAGGACAATATCCCAAACCACTTTTTGTTTCTTGCATGTTAGGTTCCACAGGGACACGAATGTCTTGTTCTTTCTTTCCACATCCTTTTCCACTATAACCCAATTTCTTCATAATTCCATAACCTCTCCAATAAATTTTTTCCATTTCTTTTGGGTTTGTTGGTTGTTGGTAATCTGTCTCATCAAAATTAGTTGTATAGCTTGTCATTTCCAAGGGTAGATAAGGTAGATGCTTGTGTGTTTTCTTCTAAGTTTTGTGTTGACAAAAGCATTCGTTGTGTTTGTTTTCCATCTTCTTTTCTTGTGATTATGTATTATCCCATAAATGAAGGTATGAATTCTAAGGAACCCCAATCATCTTTCAATAACTTTGACACTGTTTCTATTTCTTGTTTGTCTTCTTCCATAGGTTCTATGTTTGATGTTGGAATTAATGTGTTTAGAGGACTTTTTGTTCCTTTAAGCTTGCAGACAACTTTCAGGCTCAGGTTCTATTTCAATTTAATATACCTTATTGTTGTAGACATACTTCACTATATGATTCTCTTAATTTTCATTTTGAAAGTAACATAAATTCTGTAAACTAAAATAGTAAGGTATTAATAGCAAACAAAATCCTAGAAATAGGGAATATAATTCTATAAAATGCCGTTTAAAATCTGCATTGGTACTAAATTGCCCAGATGAGCGTATGAATCCTAGTGAGGGTTTTTTGTAAAATTTTCAAAAAAACTTAAATGATTTTATGTTTTCTATTTTGTATGATCTATAACCTAAATGAAAATGTAGATTTTATATGATTTTCAAAGATATGAGATGCAAAAATGCAACCTATATGCACTTTCACTAATGGAAAATTTAGAAAACCTAGAATGCCAATTAACTAATGCAAATCCTAATGCAATGTTAATTCAAGCAAGATTTAGGATGATGATGTACTCAAAATCTAAATTATTATGTTCTAAATAAAGGTTCACCTAAATGAAATGAATTTTGTTTGGGTTCTATGCTTGAGAGATAGAATAACAAAACTAAAACACTCTCATTCAAGGATAACCCTAGAGATCTCAATCTAAAGTATGAAAAGGAGAAAGAGATCTTGCAATAGGGTTGTCCTATGGTTTGATTGTAAACTAATGAGGGGTTCAACACCAAGCTAGTGCTTAGAAAGATAAATAAAATGTAAGATGTAATGCTTAACCCTAATATGATACAATCTTTAACAAAATGAATTAAATATCCATGTAAATCAAATGAAAGAGGTGAGATCTCAAAAGTATGCACTTGGAAACCTAAAGAGGGCTGAAATGAGCTCTGAATTGCTAGAAATTCTAAAATTTTGGCACACTAGGACTCATACACTAGTCTGGGCATATCAGTCCCAGAACAAAGTTTTTGGGTAAACATTGAAATCTAGAAAAGGGGTATTTAGAACTACAAAAATCTAGAAAAAATTACAATAGTGGGACTCATATGCCACTTCTAGTGTATCAGTCTCATTCTTCTTTTTTAAGAATTCAGCTTTTAGATCTACACTTCAACACTTGCTCTTCTCTCCCAAATTGATTTTCGGATCCAAACTCATAAAAGGACCTACAAAACAAAATATAGGCTTGATTTTATTATGGGGGGGTTTCCTCAGTCAAATCCCTAGTTTGGTAATAAAACCTTGGAAGAAACAATGAAACTTGAATGTAAATGTGGACATAAACCTTAGCCTTAAGTATGTCTAAGATTAGGAAATCTGAAATGCAATGCAACCCTATTCTAATGTGCTAGAATGAGATGCATGAATGAAGCTTGAAGATGAATAACTCACTTTGGGAGATCTCTAATCACCCAAATGATCCCTAATAGTGTTTATACCTTTATTAGGCTAAAAGTAGACTAAAAATGGAGGATTGAATCACTTAGGAAATAAGTCATTAGGCTTGGCTTGATGGCTAGTTGCATCTCCCCAAACTAGAATCCATCATGATTCACCATAGAAAACCATGATCAATTGTTGAAAATTCTAGATCTTGAATGAAAGTGATCTTGAATACTTTCAAAACCATTCTAATGTTGATCTAATACTTCAACTTTGGTGATTATTGACACTTGAATGCTATTGTGAAAGAATGATTGAAGATTCTTAAATGCTTGGATCTTGAAATTTCTCTTCAAAATGCTTTCTTAGATGAAATAATGACTTAGAAGCTTTCTTATATAGGAATCAACACCTAATTTACCATTATTTAGATCTCAAAAGTTGACATCAACCAAAAATTTGAATTAGAAAGTTAAATTTCCCACTCAAACCCTAAAAAAGCCCCACATGGGACTCATACACCACCTCTGACATATGGGTCCCACCTAGGGGGAATCATATTCCCAAGGTGTTGTATGAGTCCCACCCTAGATTTTTTAGGTGGGTTGATAAGAGTTTTGATGTTTTTGATGATCTTGTCAGGTTTTTAGCTAAAATAAGCCTCGCGATCCAAAATAAAGGGTCTTAGGGGCCTACTAATGATTACTTAAAGGGGTATTTAATGTAAGAGTGCTAAAATAGGTCCAAATTAAGTGTGAAATTGTACTACTTTCAAGAGCGTATAGTTTTCTACACTACAAAGAGAATTCAAGAGCATTCAAGAGTTGATTATCAAGCATTTAGGAGCATTATTCAAGTATCAAGCATCATGTCAAAGTCATCATGCATTATGTATTTTTTTAGTGAACAATTGTGATGTAGGGTTTTATGATTCAAATAAGCATTCAAATCAAGATCCACAACATTCAAGCAAGAGTCAAGATCTACATCCATTATATCCATTTCATGCATGTTTGTAGTACTTTATTGCTAGGGTTTGGTGAGTTGTAACATTGTATGTTGTTCATTCATCATTTTTTCATTTCATCACAAGGTTTGACTACCAAAATGGGGTTTGACCAAGGAAAAACCATTTCTACTAACAAAACAATATTTTCCCCTTTCTTTAGTGTGTGATTTGTAGATCTAGGTTTAAGACATATTGAAGAGAAAGTTTGGAGAAAGTTGTCATCTTGTTTTGGAGAGATCATTAAAGGACTTCTACAGTGCACAATTTGACAATCTAGACCTAGAAATCAAGTTGAGAAGATCAAGCAAAAGTTGAAGAGAAAATTCAAATCTTGATTCTCTAAAAAACATAAATTGGATTGATACGCCACTTCTAGCATATGAGTCCAAGTATATTGAAGATTACAAGTTTTATGTGTTTCAAACATATCTCTGCTAGATTCTTGTTCTTGCCCAAAAAACCTAATCTGAGACTAAATCACCTAGATTGGCATATGAGTCCTAGTAGACATTAATTTTAGTGTTTTCAGCATTTTAAGTCTTCATTCAAGCTCCTATAGGTTTCAAGGTGCACATTTTTGGTTTCTTAGTATTCTATTATGTTTTGCATTCATTTCGAGGTCATTTAGTAAAGTCTTGCATATCTTTAGGTTTTGTCATGAAACCTTGCATATCATTAGTCTTTCCAACCCCTATCTTGGTGGTGAAACTTCTTTAGTCATTGATCATACCCTTGGATACCCTATTGCAAGATCTCTTTCTCTTACTTTATCCTTAGATTGAGATCTCTAGGGTTTCCATGAATGAGAGTGATGAAGATTGTTGTTCTATGTCCTAAACCATAAGCAACGACAATTTTCCACCTTTCATTTTAGTGAGTCTGCATTTAGAACATCTTAACTTTGATTTGGAGTGCATCTACATCCTAGAGTTAGCTTGCATTAACATTGCATTAGGGTTTGCATTAGTTAATTCGCATTCTAGGGTTTCTAATTCTTGCATTAGTGAAAGTGCATATAAGTTGCATTTTAACATCTTTCATCATTGAATTTCATATAAAATATGCATTTGCACTTAGCTTTGACTCATCCAAAATAGAAAACACAACATTAAAACAAAATTTACTAAAAATGGTAAAAAAACTCTAAATTGGGACTCATATGCCCCTTTAGGCGATTTAGTCCCAACAAAGGAGATTTTGCTTGGTTTCTTGGTATTTTGTGCTGACAGTTATTCACTATTTAAACCTCTAAAAAACCCTAATTGGGACTCATATGCCACTCTAGGTGATTTAGTCCTGTTTCAGATTTTAAACTATATTTTATAGCATTAAATTTTTTTTCTTCTGTGTTTTAGTTGTCTGTTGTTAGTTTTCTATTTCAGTTTACAGAATTCTAGTTACATTCATTTCATTGCATTTAGCTTAGCTTAATTTCATCTTGCATTTCCTTGATTGTCCCTTGTATGAGCTTTTATACTTGGTGTCCTATTGCTAATACTATAGTGAGATGAAGTTTCAAATTCATGTCATCCCGCAATAGAAAAATCATCATGGCTCTTGGGTTATCTAGCTCTTTCACTATTAGTGTTGACACTAGTTCACTAGGTATGGACCATACCCTTAACAACTCTCTACCTTCAAGTAGTGTGATGAATGTTGAAACCATGGTTGCTAGTATTCCACAAGAAAGCATAATCCAAATTCATGAAGACTTAGCAAACCTACAAAATCAAATAAGCACTAAAAACATTTCAACCAACACTATCCCTACCATAGATAACATACATTGCATGATTGAGAGTGAATATGGAGTTGATCTTATGCATAACATAATTAAGATTTTTGGACCATGTCTTACCTCAACCACTAGTTTTCCTTTATCTTCGAATAATGTCACAAGCCAAGGAGGAACTAAAATTACTCCTCCCACAACCATTGCCTCTATTCCTACCTACACCAATCCTCAAGTTACAACAACGATGCAACCTACTATAAATGTGATTCCTTCCTTGGTTATTTCTGTTAGCATCCCTAGTACCTTTGTGGCATCGCACATCATATCTCCTACCAATTTGCCTCCTATAAGTGTTCGACTCACTTGTCTCTCAAACATATACACACCTCCACCTTATTCACCTCCATCTCAACATACAAAAAATGATCCTCTCATAAACCAAATTTTGCAAACCATTTCATCCCTTCAAAAGAAATTTTCCACCATAAACCAAAATCAAAATGGTCAAACTACACATTATGTCAAAAGAAATTCCTTGTCCATGGAGATATTGAGAACACTGATGCCACAAGGTATAGAGGTGCCTAGATTCAAGAAATGTGGGAGGAAAGGAAACCCTTCTAACCATGTTTCTGATTATACCTCCTTATGTAGTGAATTTTCTCTTGGCTAAGCTTTTGCCTAGATCCTTGAAGGATACTGCCTTAGAATGGTTCTCCTCATTATCAAATAAGTCGATTTGTTCATTCAATAATTTTTTTGATGCATTTATAAACCATTTCCAAGTGCATATGACTCCTAGAATTACATTAGCCAATTTGATGAGATGTAAATAAAAAGAAGAGGAAAATATTACTGACTTTATTTCATGCTATCAATCAGTTTACCCCAAATTGATTGAAAGATTCATGACCCTCACCTCCATTTAGTATATTCATTGATAATTTTCAAAGTAAGATACAAGATTAGCTTACCATGATGAAGTTACCCTCCTTCGTTCACTTGTGTACTACCCTTCATGATTATAATAATTTGGTTAGTATTCATGAAACAAAACCCACCTCTAATCTTCCTGAGAAGTCTAAATCTGTGAATCAAAACAATTATCAACCTTTTAGAAAAAAAAATGATTCCTTCAAAAAATCCCCCTCAACAAACAAATCAACATGTTGATACCCAAGTGGCTACTACAAGGAAGACAACTCCATTTGCATTTGGGGATCCGGCTAGACAATTCACTCCCTTACCTAATACCCTCCATAATACAATGTTGCAACTTCTAGAATAGAATACGATCACCTTTCCTCCCGCTAAGACCCTAGATCCTAATAAGCCTCTACCCCTGAACTTTAGATTGAATGCTTATTGCCATTATCATAGAGAAAATGGACATGATACAAAACATTGTAAGCATCTTAAATATCTTGTGCAAGACCTCATTGATTCTGATCATCTTTTAGTTGCAGGAGTTAATGATCAAGGAAATAAGTCTATCACCCCTCCCAACCAAAATTTGTAAATGTTTACCAATCCCATGCCAAAACATAATATTTCATTTGTCAAAGCTAGTGAAGCCTCAAATAATGATGTGATGAATGTTGATGTAGACACTCAAATTTTTCCTCATATTCCCCATGATATTCATCTATTGATTAAATAGATATTATTATTTACTTAATCAATTCATTCAATACTTTCTTCTATTCATACATTTCATCAAAACATTAAATCGTCTCATGCTCGTTCACTATCCATTTACATAAACGATCATATCTATCCCATGGTCTTTCACTAACTGTTTGCATAAATAATAATTCTCGTTCATTTCCATTCATAATTTGTTTCATAAATGGTCATTTTCATCTGCATTGTCTTTCATGCTTGATTCTATAATAAAGCATAATTTTTCATTATTGTTCATATCATAATAAATCCATTATCAGGATCATCAAATATCATTTCATAATAAACTAATTATCATAATATTTACATTTCATTTACATGAATCATTCACTTCATATTGAATATCATTAAATCATTAGATCATTAAAATATTAAATAATTATCATCTCATTATCATTCATAATGCATTTTCATAATAAATCATAATCATTCATAAATCGTTTCACTATCATTCATGAACCGTTTCATAATAAATCATTAATTACGATTATCCATGTATCATTTCACCATACGTTCACAAACATTCATAGCATAAATCATTTTCATAAATTTCCATTAAATCATTAAAATCATGTCACATTAATCATTTACATATCCATATTTTATTAAATCAACATAAAATCATTATTAATCATTTTTATTCACATTTAAAATCCATTTAATCATTTTTCACTATTCATAAACCCTTCACCATGCATTTGTCTCTCCTCTTTTATCATTTTCACTCACATGCATTTCATTTAATTACATAATCTAGGATATTTAAATTTCCCTCTTGGAAACCTTTTATCCCACATTTCCCTCTCAAACAACTCTCCATCCTCAAAGATTCCTATTTAAATGGGATTCCTTTCTCATTTTCACCCCCATGAATTTGCATACTCGTATCATCTTTACATATTGATTGCATTTTCTCATTCACCATAGCCTCTTTACTGCATTTTGTGCTCAAAAAAATTGAGAGAAAATGTATAAAAAAAGATCTTGGTGATAGGAAGACAATTGAGACTAATTTTTTTTAAAAGCATTTTTGTTGTTTCTATAGTTTAGAAGTTTGCATTTCTGGTTTTTCTTTTTATTAGAATGGCTCTATTGATGTGGGCATGAAATGTTCATTCTTGTTCATAGAATCATACATTTTATGGCTCTACAAATGGCGAACCCGACATGAAGTGCTATCAGATGGTGGCATTTTGATTTATGCATGCATTACTTTTGATCTAATAATTTGCAAACTGGTTTTATTTAACATATTGTGAGGTTTGTTGCAAGGCCACATTTCTGCTCAAATTTTCACTTCCTTGGTAGTATTCTTTGGCAGCAATAATTTCTTGAATGCAATTATATGAAGAAAGAAATCTTTTTATCATTTAAACTATATCATATTCTATTAGGGTATGTGCAGGATCATCATAAAAAAAACAGGCCCTTAAGTGGCAAAAAATTTAGAAAAATCAGAGTTAGGAAACTTGACATAAAAAATTGAATAAGTTATCTATATTATTTCAAAAATATGTAAGAATAGAATCAGAAAATTGAGTGTAGTTTCTAAACTACTAGGTTTATTCTTGAAAAAAAATCTATTTGGTGAAAATTTGAAATTTCAATGTAGTAGTACTTAAATTTCAGGAAAAAATAAGTAGGTGTCTTGTCGACCACCCTAACCACAATAAAATGATAATTATTTTAATAATATTTTAGATATAAGTAGAAGAAGCATGTCCGATATGATGCACATTTTATTTGTAATTTTTTTCAAGTAAATAATTAATTATGATTTTTTTTACAACTTTAAAAATATATAAAATCTCGTATGTCCGACCACCTTAACTTGGTCAAAACTTCATGAAATTCATTTTTTTAATCCTATAGTATGTGAAGCATAGAGTGTGATGCATCTTTTGGATTGAAAAAATGATACCATTTGAAAGCTATAGATGTTTTTCAATCAGCATATCAATCGGACTTTAGTCATAATTCAAATAGAAAATGAATAATAATTATTTATTAAATTCAAAGTAAAGTGTAATTTATATTGGTGAAAAGATGAGAATCTCCTTTAAAACCATTTTTGTTTCATCAATTTTGGGTAAAAAATTTAGACCACATACCCATCATATACCACTTTTTGGCCCATCATGATCACGCACATACCCATTATTGGAACCGTTCTCTCTCATTTTGTGTTGCTTGAGTCGTTTGCATGTTATATGTGAAACAATTTTGTCATTGTGTATTTTGGAGGCATATTTTACTTTAGTTTTGGCATGGATGATTGAATAAATAATCTTTGTTGTTGATTCTTGAAGGTTCTCATGGGTTTTATGCATCCTTTATGCCCTCTATTTTATCTGCCATTGACTTCTTGCATCAATATCTCACATTTCCATCAATTATTTTCAATACATAGCATGTTCCTTCTCCTCATTGCATCAAATAGTTCCTTATTTTAGATGCCCATGCATGTTGCTTAATGTGGTTTTGTCAAAGTATCCCTCTACTTGCGTTGTGTATGTCCTAGCAGCTATATAGTACTTTCATGTGGATTGATTTGTTCTGAGCAGAATTTTTGTTGATTATCCTGGAGTAATGAACATTACATCTATGATGTATGGCTTTGTGTAGGTTTCATTTTAAACTACCCAGCTGTCAAATTGTGTGATGCTATCTTGAAAACATGTGACTACTCACTATAGCATTAACAATATGCTTAGAAGGTATGTGTTTCCCTGCTATCTGGATAATTGGAATGTTTTTTATCTTGGCGAGGGATAGAGGTCATCTGGTTTTCCATTGATCACTTGAAGCATCATAAATATTTGGTGTTGCTCTGTGATATGTGCTCCATTAGGTGGCATCTATTTTGTGCCAACTTGTCAAATGGTTCATGTGCCTTGTGTTTTCATTTTGTGGAAGTCCATGATCATTACATTCCATGAGGTGGCAACTATTTTGAGTGTTTATTTCATTTTTATTTTACGCCCCATGCTAAGTGCAACATTTCCTCCATTTATTCTCTTGGTGCGATTCCTTCCTATATCTATCTTGTATGGAATTTTGCTGGAAGGCTTTCTGTCAAATAGTTTGTGTGCCTTGCCTTGTGCATCTATTTTCAATGTTTTTCAATGGTTCACCTACCTTGTCTATGCCTCCATATTGATTTTGAGTTTAGTTTTAAATTTAGGTTTAGTTTTTAGTTTCTAGTTTTTAATTTAACTTAAAATTTAGTTTGGTTTAGTTTGAGTTTTAGGTTTAGTTTAGTTTTAAATTTAGGTTTAGTTTTTAGGTTTAGTTTTAGTTTCTAGTTTTTAATTTGGTTTTAACTATAATTTTTAATTTAGTTTCAATTTATTTTTATTTTAGATTTTTAACTTAGTTTTATATTAAATTTTAATTAGATGTTAGATTAACTTTTTTTAATTAGTTTTAGATTAATCTTTAAATTACTTTAAATTAATTCTTAATTAGTTCTAGATTAAATTTTTATTTAGCCTTAGTACAATTTTCTTTTTTAATATAGACTTTAGATTTTAAGTTTTAGATTTAAGTTAGTTGTAGATTAGTTATTAATTTAAATTATCTTTTAATGTAGATTAGTTTTTAATTAATTTAGATTAACTTTAAATCTTAGATTGCATTTTAGTTTAGATTATCATTTAAGTAGTTTTAATTTAGATTAACTTTAGACTTAATTTTAATCTTAGGATACATTTTTAGATTTTAATTTAGAAATTTGTATTTGAGTTATGTATTTATTTTTCTTAAGGATGGGGCTAATTTAATCCTTTTGTGGCTTGTGTGGGATGTTTTATCGAAGACTTGAAAAAAAAAACTACTAACAACATTTTGCAGGAAGTTTGTCAAAGACATGATTTTGAAACTATCTCTTAGCTTAGAACACATTTCAATTGGTGATTTAAAATGAACAATTGCCTTCTCTCACATAGGCTTAACTAGGGGGTCAATAAACATTGTTTGCTATGCTTGAGATGGTAGGGAGTATGCTCTTACCTTGTGCAAACTTGGTGATCAGAAACTAGACTCATCTATTTTTGTGTTTATACCTTAGAGGGGCCTACCTCGAAAGAGGGAATGACTCCAACTAGTTTTTTACTTGGGCCGGTATATAAAAGGACGAGACTAAACTGTCAAGTACTAATGGTATGTAGGCCTTAGTCATGTAGTGCCATTCAAAAATGGGTACCTACCTTTTTCTTTTAAAGGTATAAGAGCACCTAGTAGAGTGGTTAAATCCTTAACTGGCTTGTTGTACGCTGGTGAGGTGCCATGTCCCCAAGTATTCACTAGAATCCTCTTATTTTAGAAGCCAAAATCCCTTCTATTTGTTGGTGCAACAACTGTCATTTCCAAGGCATCCACATTCTTGTAGTTCTTAGTAGAGGTGAAGAGCCTATCATGGGAGATTTATGAGGGCTCGAAGCTTGGTTGACCCAGAGAAGTGAGTGTCGTGGAGGGGATCCAGTGTGGCCAAGCTTCTAAGTCACCTGCTAAGAATAAGTGCCACTAGGGGAACCCACACAGAATCCAGTGAATATAGTGTTTTACAACCTTAGGATTTGTGCTTGTATTGTTAAAATCAAAAATTTTGTCTATTATGTATTGCATGTGTGTTAAAAAATACACCTCAAATAGACATCACACCTAGTAACTTGCAACATCTCAAACATTGCAAACACTAAATCGTCAAGAAACAAAACATCCAAAATAAACCTATCACTTAGATTTATTGGGGACACCATCCTTTATTTCTGATCTTTCAATCCTTGAATTTCACCTAGCCCTTGAATATTCATGGTCCTTACATATTAATATCCCTTTCATCCTAGTCCTAACATATTCCTAGTCTTGCATACATAGGTCGCATTACATTATCCTTGCATACATATATAATTCCACCTAGTTCTTGCATATTCAATTACTTTGCATATCAAGACCATCTCACCTTACCTTTGCATGTTCCAAGAATTTGTTCCTTTGCATATTCACCATCTATCAAATAAAACCTTTAGCTTGCACTTATGCTACTCTTTCTAGGTCTTGAAATCAAACCATTGGCTATCTATTGTTAATGTTATAACAGCTTCGGTAGTTCCTTCCAGCTCACCTCTTTCGTGGAAGACATAAATTGAATGATAGTTGTTGGCTATTCAATTTATATTTATTGTTTTTTATTTCATACTATGGCCGACATAAAAGAATTTGAAATTCTTAGAAGTCATTTAATATTTATTTGAGGCCGACTATCATTAAAGAATATTCATGATTTCTTAGAGGCCGACTTGAAAGTCTTTGAGGGACGTGTCTCTCCCATTCACTTGTATTTATTCACCTTGATTCATCCTTTGTAATCATCTAGAGAAGCTCAATCATTTTCATCTCAGCTCTGTATTGTCAAGTGTGAATATTGTATCAAGTGCAAACTAATTATCATGTGCAAATAAGAGACTGCGAACAATTGCGAACTCTGCCATATCGGATCTGTGTTAGTTGCGAACTCTGCCATATTGGATTTGTGTTAGATGCGAACTCTGCCATATCGGATCTGTGTTAAGTGAGAACTATGTCAAGGACTCAAGGGTGAAGATCAGTGTGAAGCATTATGATGTGGATCCATATCTAATAGGTTGAGAACCATTAGTGTTTGTGAGTACTGTCAAATGCTATTTCTGTAGATAGTCAATTCATATATAATAGGTATGAATTGGCAGACTGTTATATGTTTTTTTTTCATCTTGCCAGTGCTGAATATCGGTCTTGTGTTAGACCCCATTGTAATATGTAAAGTTGCCATTATTACATCAAATATAAGAGAGATCTTTGTTGCTAGGTTTTTCTCCCTCAAGAGGAGGGTTTTCCCAGGGTATATGCTGTGTTATTTTGTCTGATTTTGAATTATTTTATGTGCATTTAATCTGTTCACATAAAATTTAACATGGTATCAGAGCGGGTTTGAGGATCGTGATCAGATTATTGCATTCAGTTTATCCCATTTGTTCAGTTTGTCAAGATGGTGTATGATTTGAAGGTTGAGGACTCAAGTGAATATCTATCCCATTCAGCATTATCAAGCAATGTACCTTTCGACACCAACACTTGGATAATTGATAGTGGTGCCTCTCGTCACATAACCGGCTTCAAGGAGCACTTATCGAGTTTGGTGGAAAAGGAATCCTCTAAAGAAGTCATCATTGGAGATGATTCCAGCTACTCCGTAAAAGGAATTGGGAACTCCACACTTCATTTGGATTCTAGCATATCATTTCAATTGGGTAATGTTCTTTATGTTCCCGGAATCAAGGGTAATCTTATTTCTATTTCAGCTTTGGAAGATAAAGGATATCAAGTTGCCTTCTCCAAAGGCAAAGTTCTAGTGTGGATGCAAAACTCTAGCTTCAAGGATGCTCAAGTAATTGGAGTTAGATATGATAACCTCTACAAGGTTTTCTCACATTCTCTTCAAGCGTTGTTTCATGACTCTTCTAGTCTTTGTGATCTTTGGCATCGGAGATTGGCTCACTTACACTTCCGAGCCCTACCTATTATGGAGAATATGGTGACAGGCCTTCCTAAATTCAACCAGGAGCACGAAGGCACATGCAAGGGCTGCGCATTAGGTAAGAATATAAAAGCCCCCTTTCATAGTAGAGAAAATAGATCTAAGTGTATTTTAGATCTAATTCATTATGATTTATGTGGTCCTATGTCTGTTCCTTCTTTGAGTGGTTTTTTGTATTATGTTCTTTTCATTGATGATCACTCTAGGAAGACTTGGATTTATTTTTTGAAATCTAAAGAATCTGAGGAAGTTCTGGATAGGTTTAAAGAGTTTAAAGCTTTAGTAGAAAATCTTTCTGGTAAACGAATTAAGGTCCTCAGATCTGACAATGGTGGAGAATACACCTCTGGTAGTTTTCAAAACTTTTGTATTGATGCAGGGATTAAGAGGGAGCTCTGTGTTCCTTATAATCCTCAACAAAATGGTGTTGCAGAAAGGAAGAACAAAATGATTGTGGAAGCAACAAAGGCCATGATCCATGATCAAGATTTGCAAACTTTCCTATGGGAAGAAGCTTCCAGGATAGTTGTATATGTTCAGAATAGAAGTCCTCACAAGATCTTAGAGAATATGACTCCAGAAGAAGCCTTTACAGGGAAGAAGCCTGAAGTTAGTCACTTGAGGATCTTTGGTTGTCCTATCTATGTTCATGTTCCCAAAGAAAAGAGAACCAAGCTGGAGCCTTCTAGCAAGAAGGGAATATTTGTGGGCTACAATGAGACATCAAAAGCTTACAGAATTTACATTGCAGGTTAGAAGTTGATAGAGATCAGCAGGGATGTCACATTTGAAGAAGATGTCGCATTCAAGAGATCCAGAGGGATTCATATGGAGATTGATAGTGAAGAGTCTCCTCAGGACATGGAAGTTGACCATACTCCTGAGATTCAGAGGGAGACAATGGAACCAAAGCAAGATCTTGATCTAGTTGAACCCTTGGAACCGACTGATGGGCCTACTGACATTGTTATTGGGAGAAAGACACCTCTATGGGCTAGTCGCACTATGCAAGAGGCTGAAAGCTTTGCAACTCCTAGAGGCACATTCAGAGAAAGCAAAAGGCCACATAAGTTCTCCAGTTATGTTGCCTTGATGGATCAGATTATAGAATCTGAGCCTTCCTGTGTTGAGGAAGCATCTAGTCTGCAAGTTTGGAGAGATGCTATGATACAGGAGTGTCAGTCAATTCTTAAAAATGATGTTTGGGATATCGTTCCTAGACCCGAGGGAAAGTATGTGGTATCTTCTAAATGGCTATTCAAGATTAAGCATGCTGCTGATGGAAGCATTGAGAAGTACAAGGCAAGATTTGTGGCTCGTGGGTTTTCTCAGAAAGAGGGAGTTGATTATGATGAGACTTTTTCTCCTATTGCTCGCTACACTTCTGTCAGAACCATCATTGCTATTGCTGCATCTAGAGGATGGAAGATTCACCAGATGGATGTGAAGACATCCTTTCTCAATGGAGTGATTGAGGAAGAGGTTTATGTAGAGAAACCTGATGGATTTGAGATTCATGGGAAGGAGTCTCATGTTTTCAAGCTAAAGAAGTCCTTGTATGGTCTTAAGCAGGCTCCTCGTGCATGGTACGAAAGGATTGATCAGTACCTATCAAGTTTGGGTTTCTTTAAGAATGATGCTGATTCAAATCTCTACTTCAAGATAATCAATGGTGATGCATTAATTTTGGTTTTATATGTTGATGATCTAATCCTCACTGGAGAAGATCACCTTATTCTTGAATGTAAGAAGGATTTAACTTCTGAATTTGAGATGAAGAACCTTGGGCTCATGCATTACTTCCTTGGTTTAGAAGTCTGGTAGAAGTCAGATGGTATGATTTTAAATCAAGGGAAGTACACCATTGATATACTTAAGAGATTTGGCATGATGGATTGCAAATCCATGTCTACTCCTATGGAGACCAATCTTCATAAATTGAAGGAGGCTACAGCTAGTTCAGATTTGGTGGATCCTACATTGTACAGACAACTGATTGGATCCTTGATGTATCTAGTTAACACTAGACCTAATATTTGCTATGTAGTGAGTGCACTTAGCTAGTTTATGTGTGATCCGAGATAGATACATCTTGTTGCAGCTAAACATATCCTGAGATACTTGCGTGGCACAGTTGGATATGGGTTGAAGTATACTTCAGATGCAGACTTGGAGTTACTTGGTTTCACTGATTCTGATTGGGCAGGTTGTGTCACAGATCGGAAGAGCACCTCTAGTTGTTGCTTCAGTTTGGGTTCTGCTATGATCTCCTGGTGCAGCAGGAAGCAATTTTCTGTAGCATTGAGTACAGCAGAGGCTGAGTACATTGCAGCTTGCATGGCAACTCGAGAAGCAGTGTGGCTTAGTAAGCTCCTTGCAGGATTGTTTGGACAATCAATGGAGCCTACTATTATTCATTGTGATAATCAGAGTTGTGTGAAGCTTTCTGTCAATCCTGTGTTTCATGATAG
The DNA here is from genome assembly GCA_007258455.2 of Sequoia sempervirens. Classification (NCBI taxonomy): domain Eukaryota; kingdom Viridiplantae; phylum Streptophyta; class Pinopsida; order Cupressales; family Cupressaceae; genus Sequoia; species Sequoia sempervirens. Next base: position 134,846,345 of record VDFB02058242.1, on the reverse strand, counting down.
ATCCAAGCATGTTGAGATCAAGTACCACTATATCAGAGATATGGTACTACGGAAGGCTGTACAGTTGAGGTACATTAGCACTAATGAGCAGACGACAGATATTCTCACCAAGCCTCTCGCCAGGATAAAGTTTGTATACTTTCGAGACAAGCTTGGTATGGTGGAGAATCCAGCCTTGACTGCGTATGAGTCTTAGTATCAGTGAGCCTTGCTTAATGAGTTCTTCTTTGTGAGAGAAGTTCGAGGTGAAATCCCTTGTTAATGCATTTTCTTCTGTGACGGAAGAATTTGAGGTGAAAGCCCTTGTTTCCACCCTCTGAGCTGAGTCATGGTGGATGTCATGTGTGCGACTCCATGACATATGTTGTACTTGTGTTTCACCCTCTGGGAGAGCCATGGTGAAAGTCACATTGAGGTGACAACATCACAAAAGTGATGAACACTTGTACTTACTATTGCACTTTCTTCTGTGACGGAAGAATTTGAGGTGAAAGCCCTTGTTTCCACCCTCTGGGCTAAGTCATGGTGGATGTCATGTGTGTGACTCCATGACAACATCACATGAGAGAGTCTATGATGATCTTCTTGTACTTGTGTTTCACTCTCTGGGAGAGCCATGGTAAAAGTCACATTGAGGTGACAACATCACGCAAGTGATGAACACTAGTACTTACCATTTGATGGTTGATATCGAGATGATATCAAATATCACGTTGAGGTGATATTTCTCTCTTTATATCTGATTGTAGGCAATGGTGGCAGATGAACCTCATATGGAGATGATTTGTATTATGCATCAGGAAGTTCTCTCCCTAGCTGAGAGGGAGTGTTAATGTTATAGCAGCTTCGGTAGTTCCTTCCAGCTCACCTCTTTCGTGGAAGACATAAATTGAATGATAGTCGTTGGCTATTCAATTTATATTTATTGTTTTTTATTTCATACTATGGCCGACATAAAAGAATTCAAAATTCTTAGAAGTCATTTAATATTTATTTGAGGCCGACTATCATTAAAGAATATTCATGATTTCTTAGAGGTTGACTTGAAAGTCTTTGAGGGATGTGTCTCTCCCATTCACTTGTATTTATTCACCTTGATTCATCATTTGTAATCATCTAGAGAAGCTCAATCATTTTCATCTCAGCTCTGTATTGTCAAGTGCAAACTAATTATCATGTGCGAATAAGAGACTGCGAACAATTGCGAACTCTGCCATATCGGATCTGTGTTAGTTGCGAACTCTGCCATATTGGATTTGTGTTAGATGCGAACTCTTCCATATCGGATCTGTGTTAAGTGCAAACTATGTCAAGGACTCAAGGGTGAAGATCAGTGCGAAGCATTATGATGCGGATCCATATCTAATAGGTTGAGAACCATTAGTGTTTGTGAGTACTGTCAAATGCTATTTCTGTAGACAGTCAATTCATATATAACAGGTACGAATTGGCAAACTGTTATATGTTTTTTTTCATCTTGCCAGTGCTGAATATTGGTCTTGTGTTAGACCCCATTGTAATATGTAAAGTTTCCATTGTTACATCAAATATAAGAGAGATCTTTGTTGCTGGGTTTTTCTCCCTCAAGAGGAGGGTTTTCCCAGGGTATATGCTGTGTTATTTTGTCTGATTTCAAATTATTTTCTGTGCATTTAATCTGTTCACATAAAATTTAACATCTATCACCTGCATCACTTGAGGTTCATCATCCTTGAGTTAGGGAACATGCCATTATCCTTGAGTAGGGAAATCCTTTTGATTCCATCATCTCCTACATACCCTCTCTTGATCATTGGTCCTTGTGTCTATCCATCATAACACAAGTAAATCCTTTACATCATAACCAAACTTTGGACCTAGAAGTTTCCTTTGAGCTCTTGCATTCTTAGCTTTTCATATCATACCATACCATTTTCATATCCCATCTTAGAATCATATCCTTTTCATTACATCCTAATCCTAGGTCTCATACATTATCCTATCGTGGATTGAAAATCAGAACAAATCACCTATGACTCCTAGAAAAAGAGCATAAATGTTTCAAGAGGAAGGGAATCCTTGGGGAAGGGACTTTGATGGGGAAGATCACATTAATGTTGCAACTAGTGAAACAAGTGAAATTGAGGATGAATAAATAACCCAATCCACCATAAATGAAGCTCTTAATGATAATAGGTTCACTAAAATTCTTACAGAGGTGGTCAAAAATAACCCACAACAATACTTCAAGGCCCTTGTTGATGAAGGAATCAAAATGCCTCCTGATTTTGACATATCATTACTCACAATGAATGACCAACCTAAATCTAGTGAATATAAGCATCCCAAAACAAACAACGATGGTAGGATCAAGGATCATAGACCCTTTTATCTACAACCTGGTTACAAGAGATCTTAAAATACATCAAAACATACACCTACAAATGATCCTATTTTGGATGAGCTTAGAGCATTAAGACAAGAATTGGAAACTCTCAAGAATAGTAAAAAATTGTCTCACAAGTTCTCCATTTAAGACATGTGTCCTTATCCCTTCGATCCAAGCATACCAATTCCACCTTTTCCTAACCACTAGAACATACCAAAAATTGACAAATTATATAATGGAAAAGGAGATCCTAAGGACCACTTAAGATAGTTTTGTGCCACCACCATGGAATTTGCAATTGATGAAATGTACCTTATGAGATTATTCCATCGTAGTCTAGGAGGAGAAGCTATGGAATGGTTTTCATGATTACCCCCAACATCAAATCCTTTCAAGAATTAGCTGATAATTTTTTCTCCAAATATAGTCTCAATTGTGACCTTAAAGTGACGATGACAAACCTTTTCAACATTAAAAAAACAAGGTGAATCTTTTGTGTCATTTTTACAAAGATGGAGAGATTTAACAAAATAATTTTTTTATGTCATTTGTGATCAAGAATTGGTTGACCTCTTTTGTCAAAATTTGAACAAATAAATTGGAAGGGAACTTTGCCTCAAATGCTTGGATTCCTTTGATGAAGCCATGGAAATGGGATTTTGAATTGAACAAACCCTTATCGATGATGGAACTATTAAAATTAATAATGACAAAGATCAGAAATTGAGTTCGAACAAAAAACACCTTTTTGGGTTAAAATCAAGAATGTAGTCAATGATATATTTTTTAATGGAAAAAAAACTAAAACGTCATCATCTATCTACAACCTTAACGGTACATCTTCAGATAAAGGAAAATAAAAACAAATAAATTTCCCTAAACAAAATTTTACACCATTGGGACAAGCACTTGAATCTGCATTAACAAAACTTCTTGAAAATAATATTATAACGCTACCCAACATGAAGGAATACAATCCACAAGTTAAACCCCCATGGTGGAATGAAGATCACTTTTGCGACTATCACATACACAAGACTAATAGCTGCAATAAACTTTAGTATTTAATATAGGACCTTATCGATGATGGTAAGATAGCAATTGATGGACACATTCCTTCTAGTAACTCTGATTGTGAGGTGTTTAAAAACCATTTCCCTAAGTATGACAAGGATAAAGGAAAGACTCTTGAATCTGGTGATGGTGTAAACTATACTACTGCTAAGTATGACTATATCATACATAACATCAATGAGATCGATAATCATGTAAACACTTTCATTATAAAAGGAAAAGAACCTAATTGCAAGGTTACTACCCACAAAGGCACAATTAACCTTAGAGGTCCTAATGTAAAAACCACTACACCAACTTCGCAATATAACCTCATAGAACATTTAGAAAAAACACCCGCATAAATTTCTATACTTGAGCTGCTATGCTTATCTCTTGAGCATAAAGCTATCCTTGATAAAGTGCTTGCTACTGCTATAGTGCCTACAAACCTACATGTAGATCAATTCCAAGCTATGGTGGGACACTTCACCTCTCCTCATACTCTCAATTTTATTGAAAATGATGATTCATCCCTTCGACAACCACACAACACAACTTTACACATTGACGTCCTCATCCATAATGTTAAGATCAAGTGGGTTTTGATAGATGGAGGAGTAGGCCTTAATATTTATACTCATGAATTGATCACAAAATTAGGGTTCTCTAAAAATGCAGTTGATCCAAGTAAAAAGATTACCATAAAGGCATATGATGAAGAGGAATGCTCATCTAAAGGATTAGTTACTCTACCAATTAGAGTTGACCCTGTGGTAAAGGATGTGGTTTGCTAAGTCCTTGATCTCCCTCTAACCTATAATATCCTCCTTGGAAGACCCTGGATTCATGCAATGCAAGAAATACCTTCTACATACCACTAGTGCATTACATTCCCCTAAAATGGTGTTGAAATCACAATACGAGGAGATCCAAACCCTTTCATGTATTGCCATAATCTAAGTCCTAAAACTGAAATAACAATCCTAAGCAACCGTGAAGAATTTCCTTCCCAAGCATATGTTGATCTTGAGTCCTTAAAAGAATCCTCCTCAAAATCCCATGAAGCTAAGATCAAAATAAAAGTAAAAGAACAAGGAGTAGGGGAATATACCATGAATCATTCCCTTTGCATTGGAAAGCTACCTTTATCTCCCCACACCTATGGAAAACCATAGATGACTAAGACCACATCAGATGCAGATACTACAATGATTTGTAAATCAACTACTTTCAAAAAACAGTCAGCCCTCTATAATGAAACATAAGAAGTTGATCTCCTGAAATAGTTATACAAAGATGAAGATACAGAAAAAAGAAAAACTGAAATAAAGACACCTTTTGAACAATATGGTAAAGGATTTGATGTCATAAAACAAATAGGATATGATGGTAAAATTCCTCTTGGCTTACAAAAACAAGTTATCTTGGAACCAATACAATCTACTCGTACGCAAAAAGTCCCTGGATTAGGATATGATGTGTAGAAAGATAAGACCTTGAGTACCATGTGTACTTCAAGTAAGGAAGTAGAGTCTTCTAATGCTACATAGACAAATGAGGAAAGTACGATTGATGACTTCATTGAAATTTATGACTATGATAGTTTCCCTACCCTTGAACCTAATCATAATATTTGTACCCTTGAATCCATTCAAAATCTAGACTCAAATCATGATCCTTTACCCTTGGTTCACCCTGAACTTATTGATTTCAATTAGAAGGGACCACCACAACTGGATGTATTTGAAAATGATGAGGCAATCATAAAATTTCTAGGAGCGCAAGAAGATACACCTCTTGAGGATTATAAAGTAGGATTCACCATAGAACTCAATAGTGTGGCTTAATTTGGGGGAAGTTCCAAGCCTTTTAGTCATAAAATTATTGAAAATATAAATAGGTCTTCTAGTGAAAACCGCTTTGTAGTGCTATTAGACCCAAAAAAAGTAAAAATAAAGGACATATCCAAGGGTGAAAACCTCTCTAGGGTGCTTGAGGATGGAAGTATTGACACACTTCCCCTAGTAGTCTATTATGAAAAATCATCTATGTTGGTGGAGAAGAAAATACCAACTAATCTGGGTACAAAAGAAAAACCAAAGATAATTCATCTAGTAGAGCCATTAACACCTAAAGAGAGAATGGAGCATATACAGTTTTATAAGGAAATACTTGTAGTTAACTTTGCATGGTCATATGTAGATATTCGAGGACTTGATCCAAATCTAGTAAGGTATCACTTTTCTTTTCCACTGAGGGAAAAACTTGTTAAACAAAAGTTGAGAAGCATGCACCTGGACATTGCTCTATTGGTAAAAGCTAAATTAAAAGAGTTGCTAGATGTGGGATTTATAAGACCTGTTGACTATGTTGATTGGATTTCAAATCTAGTACCAATTTCAAAATCTAATGGGGGGCATCCGAGTTTGCATAAACTTAAGAGATTTAAACAAATCTTGTTCTAAGGATGAATTCCCACTTCCAAACATTGACATCATAGTGGATTTGATAGTAGGACACAAAATGTTATCCCTCATGGATGGTTTCTTAGGCTACAATCAAATTAAAATTTCTCTTGAAGATCAAATTAAGACAACTCTCACTTGTCCTTGGGCAAACTTATGTTGGATGTCATGCCCTTTGGGTTGAAGAATGTTAGAGCTACCTACCAATGTGCAATGCCCACTATCTTTCATGACATGATGCATACCTATTTGGAAGACTATGTAGATCATTTGTTGGGAAAATATTACATGAGAGCTAGACATCTAGAGATCATGGATAAAATTTTCACAAGATTAGAATAATACAAAGTCTTGTTGAATCCAAAGAATGTGCCTTCAGAGTAACCTCTGGGACACTCCTTGGACACATTGTATCATCTAAAGGAATGGAATTTGATGCTACATAAATAAAGGCTATACTTGAAATTCCTCCACCCAAGAATATGAATTAGTTGAGATCATTACAAGGAAAAATTTAGTCTATCTACGATTTTATAGTGCAACTCATAGATAAATGTCAACCCTTTCATGATTTGTTACACAAGAATGCTCCATTTAGATGGGATGACCAATGTGAACAAGATTTTCAAAAAATAAAAGAATATTTGATGACACCACTAGTATTAGTACCTCCTATAGATGACAAGCCTTTACTTCTGTATATATTGACAACCACCATAGCACTGGAGCCACTTTTGGCACAATAGGATTTTGAGGGAAAGGAATAAGAAATCTATTAAATTAGTCACACTCTAGTGGGATATGAGCTCAATAATAGTCCTATTGAAAGAGCATGCCTTTTCATAGTTTTTGCATCACAAAAGCTATGACATTACATGCTTACACACTAGACGAAACTCATTGCAAAAATTGATCCTCTTAAACAAAGCAACACTCACAGGAAGATTAGCTAAATGGGTGATGATTCTTAGTGAGTTTGATATTGAGTATGTAGAAAGAAAGTAATCAAAGGACAAGCTATAATAGATCAACTTGCCAATGCTCCTATGACAGATGATCATCCTCTTATTAAAGACTTCCCTAATGAATCAATCTTCAACATGGAATCTACACATCTATGGACTTTATATTTTGATGGCTCCTTCACACAAGGTGGTTCTAGTGTTGGCATTATATTTGTCACTCTGCAAGGGTATTGTATACCTAAATCTTATAAGATACAATTTCCATGTACCAATAATATTGTAGAATATGAGGCATTACTTTTTGGGCTATATATAGCTATGCAATGGAAAATCATTGAGTTGTGTGTTCTTGGTGACTCTCAGCTAATGATCTGACAAGTCAATGATGACTATAAAACAAAAGATGAAAAATTAATTCCTTACAAAAGAATGGTGGATGACTTCAAGGCCTATTTCACATCAATCTCTTTTGAGAAAATTCCCAAAGATAACAATAGAGCTATTGATGCAATGGCAACAATTGGTTCACTTGTGGAAATGCCAAGTAATGCCACCTACTATGAGTTCTTGGTAGAACCTCTTTTGGAACCTGCTTACAATATACCACAAGCTGAAATGATCTGTCTTATTGTTGGTCCTAATTCTCAATGGTATGGGGATATTTATACCTATCTTCAGGACAACACCTTGCCATCTGACCTATCCAATAAATCATGTAAAACCTTTATCCATCAAGCTTCTCGATATGTAATCTTAGCCGATACCTTTTACTGCTAAGGTCTTGATGGTACTTTACTCCATTGTCTTGAGCATGATGAGGTCAAAACTACTTTATGAGAAGTACATGAAGGTATATGTGGGGAAAATTCTAGCGGTCCTACCTTAGCTAAGAAACTCTTGCGTATGGGTTATTATTGGCCTACAATGGAAAAGGATACTTATCAGTTTGTTAAAAAATGAAAAAAGTGTCAAAAAAATGCAGACTTGATACATGCTTTTGCAGAAGAATTGAAGTCTCTTGCTACACCATGCTCCTTTTATCAGTGGGGACTCAATCTCATGGGCAAGATCCATCCACTTTCATCCAATGGTCATAAATTCATTCTCATTTCCATAGACTATTTCACAAAATGGATTGAAGCTTTTCTCCTCACTCATATCACTAGAAAATAAATAGCCACTTTCATACTGAATTATATCATCTGTCATTATGGTGTTCCTTTATCCATCATCATAGATAATGGGTGTCCATTCAAAAATTAGGATGTTTGTGAACTCTATGAGAAATTCCATATACAACATCATTTCTCCACACCTTACTATCCTCAAGGTAATGGCTATGTTGAGGCCTCTAACAAAACCATTCTCAAAATTCTTAAAAAGACAATCAATGAAGCTGGTCAAGATTGACATATTCAACTAAATCCTGCACTATGGGCTTATCGTACGATTTTTTGCACTCCCATAAGAGCTACCCCATATGCCCTTGTCTATGGATCTAAAGCCATCTTGCCCATCGAGGTTGAGTTTTCCTCTTTGTGTGTCTCCCTACACAATCAAATTAGTGATGAAGAATACTGAGTTTCTCATTTCCAGGAATTGGAATTGTTGGATGAATGATGATGAACTGCTTTCAATCATCTTAGAGCATACCAGCAGTGGATGTGCCAAAGTTACAATTAGAAAGTGAAACCATGTACATTTGAAGTTGGGGATCTTGTCCTTCATGAAAATCCTTGCAATCAACAAGATAGAGAAAAGAAGGGTAAATTTGAGCCTAACTAGTTGGGCCCATATGTTATCACTGTTGTGTATGGATCTAGGGCATACCAGTTATCTACTCTGGAAGGTCAATTACTTAGTGATACCATCAATAGTATGCACATTCGCAAGTTTTATACCTAAGTACTTCAAAGGGTACATTCTTTTCAAAGACCTAAAAAAAATTTTAAAAATGAGAAAAAGACCTAAAAAAATACAAAAAATTGAGAAAAAGACCTAATTTTTTTTTTTTTAAATCAATTCATTCAATGGTGAAAACCAATTCGGTAGCACCTTAAGCAAGTGTTATGGTGAAAAATGAGAAATTGGCGCCATGTGTAGAGAATTTTCACCTCTTCCCTTTGGAGCTCTACTTGATCTTTTCATCCCATTTTCATTCACCCTGGGTAAACTCATAATAGTGGGTTACAATTTTTCAAATGAAGAAAAATTAGAAATTCCCATCAAAAATTTAAAATGCTTTACCCCTTCTAATGGAAGGGGTTCGAATGAACCACCCCCCTTCTAATGAACCCCCTCTTGTACCATATAGGGGGCGTTCGAATGAACCCTCCTTCTAATGAAGGGGGTTCGAATGAACCAATCCCCTTCTAATGAACCCCCCTTCAAATGAACCCCTCCCCCCTTCTAATGAGCCCCTCCTCCTTCTAATGAACCCCCTCTTGCACCATATGGGGGGGGGGGGGTTCGAATGAACCTCCTTCATTAGAAGGGGGGTTCTAATGAACCCCCTTTTTTCACCTTCCCCTCCACCATTTCAAAATTTATGCATTTTTTTTACTATCAAAGCTTGGGAAGGAGGTGCAAATGGAATCAACTTGATAAACCAAGTTGGATGATTGTAGTGATCGAAACGTGCTTTCCAACAACTATAAATTTAATATATTTTGTTTTTATTTTAAATTTTATTTTTTAGTTTTATTGTACATAGGTTTTTCACCGAACATCAAGTTTGATGAAAAATCATTGTGGAAAAATAGTAAATTTGAGGAATTTTTTTTGAAAAATATATATGCTCTAGATATTGATGTCCTTGTTCCAACAAAAAAAGAAAAATTGAATTTCAATACATACCAAAAAATTTATGCGAGCCGAAATGCACCTATGTCTAAAATATAAATGTTTTGACTTCAAAACTTAAATAAAAGAAAAATATTCAACAAAATGCTATGAAAAAAAAAATGAAAGCACTAGATACTTGTGTTACCAACCTAAATTCAAAAGAATCAGAATTTTATCCTTTGTAGAAAAAAAGTTACGTGAGCCGAAGTACACACCACTTTTTAAAAATGTTGTTTACTATTAAAAACTAGTTATCAAAGGAGACGCAAAAAAATTACAATTTAATTTCATTTTTTTTTTTTAAATACATTTAAAATCTACAGACAAAATCCCACAAATCACTAGTTTACATCATTTTCAAATTCCTAATATTTTACCTACTATAAGTGTCAGAAAGTGAAGTTTTCTCTAAAAATGTTGATTTCAATGCCAAGTTTGGCCAAAAAGTGTAACCCATTATTGTGGGATGACCCCCCTCCATTTCATATGGACCTTTTCACACTTAGCATGGATTGTGAATTATTAGATAGTCCCCTCACTTGCTTTCTTTTCCATGCATACTAGGTTGGACCTATCCCTCAATGGGGAATTTCCTCAACCTTAGCTATGGGTTAGGATATTGAACATCTCACGATAAGAGAAACTACCTTCTTTGTTTGTCTGCTCACTTGTGATTCATCTCTTTCCATCGTAAAATGTCCTAAAAAAATCCAAAAGAAAAATTATAAAATGTCTTGAAATTTTTTTAAAAGAAATCATAAAATGTCCTACAAAAATCTTTAAAAATTTCATAAAATGTCCTAAAAAAATCCAAAAAAAAAATCAAATAACTTCAAATATCCCAAAAAAAGGATACTTTTAGATCATCACACTACTTTTCACTTCAACAAAATCAAACTGTGCTAGGAATGAAAATCAAACAAAAATTCTAACATACCTACCAATCTCTCTTTCAAATCAAATAAAATACATAAAACCGTACCAAGAATTAGTTCTATATTCAAGCATGATGCCTATTTGTTTGTTTATCTTTGATTGATTTTATGATTTTATCTTTGGTGGCATGTCTTTTAGCTTCTCCAAGATGTTTGGGACTAGAGAGGTGATGATGGGGCATGTTCACTTGTTTGTTGTCTTTGGATTGTTTCTTATTCACAAGATGACTCGTCTTAGGACATGGTTGTCTAAAACCATCAAGGACCTATAAGTCTAATGTGATGAGAGTATTCCTTGTCTTATAGTGTCTTCCATGAAATAAGTATTCAAGTCATCTAAGGTCCTTATACCTAGATGCTTATACTTCACTATTAAATAAAAACAAATAGTATGCAGGTCATCTAGATGTTCATGTTATCTAGAAACTTATACTAATTTGTGACATAATAAGCTCGATGATGACAAAAGCGCTTAAAAGGAACAACAAGCTTCATTTTCTTCCATCTTGCATGCCATTTCCTTTATCTTTCTTGTCGCAATGAAATCTTTATCCCACTAATATATGTCACCTGAATCAAATCACGAATCAATCAACTTGCTTTTCAAAATATCATGTCCCCTTAATCAGTCGGTTAATCAATCATTGCATTACCTTGTCTTGCATAAGCATCATTCTAAATCAGCTTAATCAACTCATCAACCTAGCTATACTAATCATTTCCATCAATTGTTCTGTTATTCCCATCAATTGTGCATTTTCATCAAAATGTACATCCCTTTTTTATCACTTGCGCAATATCAGGTATCTAATCATTTTATAGACATCTATCGAGAGATTAATATTCTTACAATTTGTTCGATCAATCTATTGAGGGGGAATATCATTCTTATCATAATCCTTACCAAGATATCTCTGGGGCATGTATTAGTTGATCAATCTTTTTCTTT
>VDFB02058242.1:134675981-134834663 GCA_007258455.2 Sequoia sempervirens | reverse complement strand
TGAGGGTCGTCAGTCATGCCTTCATTATGTATAGTTCAAGCTCCTGAACCACATGAGGCATGGAAGAAGAATGAACCTTCCCAATGTACTGTATCACCTCCTTGCAATCATCATGGTTGAGATACAAAAAGGTAGGGATAATACTATCTCTCACCATTGTTTAATAAAATTGTTAGTGGAAAAATCTATGCAAGAAGTATATGATATGATGTGGGAGAATTTTGTAAACATTGATCAATTTAGACTAGAGAATGTACATCCTAGAGGATAGTATCATCCTTGTAGGGATAGTTGGGAATTGAGGGTTGTGGAAACCACTCCTGGAGCATCAACCTTTGGTGCAAACCCTAGTTCAAATCCTCTTGCACCCATGCAAGCTATTGAAATTGGTTCTTCTGAGTTAGAATATTCAAATGAGGAAAGTTCATCCTTAGACTCTGATATTAATGCTCTTCCCAAAACCTCGATTCAAAATAGGGCTTCCCTTAGGAGAGAGGAAGCATAGATGAGAGAAGTATAAATGAGAAAGGGAAAGGCTAAGAAGCAAGTGGCAAAAAAAAGCAACACCAAGCCCTAGGAAACGAAAGGATGATAACATTGTTCTTCTTGCAGCCAAAGAAAAAGATAAAAACCCTCCTAAAAGATCAAAACTAGTTGGGCCAGCCGCTAGTGTACCTCCAATGAGAAGCCCTAGGCTTAGAAAAACATCTAGGGAGGAGATGGGAGCCCCAATGGGGTAGGTGAATGTTAAAGAAAAAGATAATTTTGAAGAACAGGAAAATATTAGATTGGAAGAGCTTGCTACCATTGCAGAATAGGTTAAATGTCCAGAACCCCTGCAACAAGAAAAAGATAAGAATCCAGAATTCCTATAGCCAAAGTAGGATGAACAACCTGAATCACTACAACTGATTTTATTTGAACAACAAGAATCGATGCAAAAGAAAATTTTGGTAGCAACACATAAACCTCTTGATTTTTCATGGAATGACATAGTTATTAAACTATGGAGTGAGATGTAGAGAACAGAGGAGGAATGGAAAAATGAAAAGTGCAAGTTGTAGAATGAGATTAAAAATAAAAACACATTGATTGAAGAAAAGAATGCAAAAATTGCTACCTTGAAGGAAAAGGTAGACAATATGGTAGCTTTAATACCCAAGATGTTGGCATGTAGAGCTCGTCCTAGAGTGTATGTCGTGCACTTGAAGGAGTGAAATTCTTCCTTTAAAATATCAAGGATTATTTCAGGTTTGAGTCCTACTCTTGACACTCAACATGAATTTTTCCAGGCTTATTAGTTTGCCCCTCCTAATGTTAAATTTTTTTTATGTGAACTATACCTACATAATTATGTTTCGTCTGATGATCTTGATTGGAATCCCTTGTATATTGGATACCTCCATTTAAGGGCATTTATATCCTAGATTCAGAATGAAATTAGTTGGGGGAAGTAGTATAGAACTTACAAGGAAAAGAAATTTCATACTCCCTTGCCTCTGAGGGCTGAATCTACTAACCTTGGAGATATTTTCCAAACATGGCACAAAATTATTTACCGCCCTAGCTACAAGCATAGGATTATGCCTATTAGAAAAGAGACTTACAAGGAAAATGAGAAGGTAGCCGAAACCACGGGAAAATCAGTAATGGGGTACTTAGCATAGAGGTGGAATAGCTTACAAGAAGAATTGAAACAAGTTGAACTCCACTCTTTATAGAACTATGTTGCAGCATGCAAAAGAGTTGACAGGTACATACAGATTGGTAGAAGGAAGTAGTAGTTTTGACTTCCATTAACATTTCAGCCACCTACAATATTGTGGCTTGTGCCAGATTACAAGTTTTACCAATATGACATAGCTATAGAAAGGAAAAGATGGAACAAACTGGGGAACAAACAATAATTCTACTGGGATCCTAACTCAGACACTACAGAGACTAATGTGGGATAGCTGGTAATTGGTGACTTCAAGGTATTAACTAGGAAAAAGAATAGTGCTCCTTCTACTAGAGGACCAAAAAAATGTTAGGTTGGGGGGGATGATGAGATCAATTAATGGCTCAATTTTCATAGGGTTCATTACATTTTTGTTGTTGATATCATAGACTTTGACACTTGGTTGTTGATATTTTCCTTAAAACCATAGACCTTGGCATAATTTTATCTTTGTGACTTTAATGACATCATCATGCTATGTGAATTACCTATGTTGAATTTACAAGTGGTTGAATGAATGTTACTAAGGTAATTATAGATATACATTTGCTTGTGTGTGCTAATGTTATTTTGTAGGTTTCCACTAAAATGTTGATGTCAACAAAGCCTGTTATGTGGTAGAAACTCTTGCTAGCTGGTCGGTTGCCAAGAAGTCAAGAAGTTGCTAATTAAGAAGTCAAAGGAGGGAAAACTCTCATGAATGGAAATTCCTAATTCAAATAAAAATAATGTAACTACCTTTTTAATGGTCATATTTGTTGTTGAGAAAATCTAGGGAGTGTGTTGTGCTAGATTCTCATTGAAGCAAGTCTGCTTTGACCAATTTAGTTTATGCATAACTTCCTCTATCTTTTTCTATGCTTTCAATAAGTGGCATCCTCCTTTTTTGATGGATTCGACTACCTAGGTAGTTATGGTTAGTTAGTAGTTTTTCTCTCCATAAATAATTGTCAAATGATCCTTTTGATAAGATTAGATGTTCTGAGTTTTTATTCACATTTTCTAATTTTAGTAATATAGTCCTATTACTGAGAAGTTGTACTTATGATTTCAAGAAAGAATATGATATTCTAAATTGTTGCATTTAAGTTAGTCTAAGAGAGACTCACCCATGGGGGCTCACTTGGTGAGAATCCCACCTATTAGTTTAATTTTTGTTTTGTTTCAGTAGTTAGTTTCAATTTTAGCAATTTTCTATTCTTGTAGCCACTGAAATTCTATTCTATGACCATTCCTGTAGCCAATGTAGATAGAGTAGTTTCCTGTCTGTTTGGTGAGATTTTCATTTCTATCCTTCATTTCTAGTCTAGTTGTTACTACTTAGTGCAAATGTTGATTTATGTTCAATGTTTAAGTTGATTTCCTTCTAGCACTTTATTTCCAACATTGTTTCTTTCCTAGTTTATGGATGATTGAAATGAAGTCCTAGTGCACATACAGTGCCGACCCATTTCAAGTTTACGTCCCTGGGTTTACAAGTGAAATGCACAATCACGATGAGTGAGATAGCTACTTAGTGCATATGTCCAATCTCTAAGTCACAGCCCTAAAGGCTTAGTTATTAAACCATTAAAGGAGGCCAACAGTGTTTGGAAATTTGTTTAAAGTGGGGACATACATTGGCATTATTCTGTTCCATTTCTTGTTTGATGGTGTAGTCTTCTTACTTAAATTTGTGATGTGTCTTTCACTTTGTGGTGACATCAGGTGTGATGTCCTTCAAGAGCATGATCTCTCTTAGCATATTACATTCCTCTTAGTCACTTGATACGACACACTACATCCCCTAAGTTGCGAATCTTTTAGTCTTTGATTGGTCCTCTCTTGGAGATATTAGGCACGATGTTGCTTAAGTTAAAGACCTTACATGAATTAAGCAAGACTTCTTTGAATGTTCCCTATATTGAATTTACAATTTTGGTTTATATGACCACCTTGCATAACACACTTTGCATACTTATGGATCCATCTAGTTTGTTCATGATTATCAAGCATACAAAGCTTTTCTTGCCTCATGAAGCGCAAAGTTCATTATTGCGTGGCACCTTATCAAATTTATCTAGAGGTATAACTTTTGTCTGGTTGGAGGAGAATCCAAACTGAGGCATGACATTCCCATAGCCACTCAAGTGTGTGTGTGAGTGCATACCAGCCATGTGCATATGTGTCTCACCATGTTGGATACTCACCTAGCAGACAGCCTAAAGTTCCATTGCCTCAAAGTGAGTGTACATTTTGGAAAAGCAACTTAGATATGACCCACATCATGATGGAAAAATGATCAAAGCTCGATCCACCCATTTTGTTTTTGTTTTTCTTTATGTCGCTAGTAGTGTATGCTTGTGCCTTGTTATTGCTCCTTATATCCTTTTTCCATGTGTGTTCTTTTGTGCCTATGTTGGTTTGTCAATGGGTCTCGATCCTGAGGGCTTGCACAACCTCTTAATCATTCCCATCCTATCTTACTAGCATTGGTGTGTTAGGACTCCTCTTGATGTGTGTTTGTCTACTTTAGTGTGAGTTTGAAGCAAGTTCATCCTCTCACTAAAGCAAGGGCTAAATATAGTGTCAAAAGATGTCATCCATGCCATTTTCACACTTGTTTCAGTTCTCCTTGCTAAATCAAGCTTAATGATTATTTGATTTAGTGTTGTAATGTGTTTAATGCATTCACACTAGGTCTTGGGCCCTTATAAACTAAATGAACTTAATTTTACCTTATTTAGGGTGTTGTAAAGTGTTGTACCACACTTTCACACTAACCTATGGTTTTAATTATTAATTGTGATTCTTTATGCTTTAATTGGCCTTATTTTGCATCCATGAGCCTTAATTAATGCATCTTTTTGAGGATAATATTGATATAAACTAACATCTAATCATAATTCATGTATTTCTAGGATGTGTGGCTTAGATTTATTGATCTAGGACTCATACGCCACATTAAGCATATGAGTCCCACCTAGGTTTTAGGGCCCTGATCTTAATTTTACATGAATCTAAGAATTTTTGAAAAATGTGTCTCATAGTTAAGCCAAATGGGACTCATACACCACTTCTAGCATATGAGTCCAATGTGGCCCAAAATTAAATTTAATTCAAATTCTTCATGGGATTTTATCCTCCTAGATTTGATGTCAGCTTGTAGTGTTGTAGTTTTGGGAAATTTGGCATACACAAGTATAAATATAAGGTTATTTCACTCACTTTCACCTACTTGACTTTCATGAGAGGATTCTAATAGAAAATTGCAGTTTACAAGAGCATTCAAGGGTTTACAAGGGCATTCAAGAGTTTATTATCAAGCATTTAGGAACATTATTCAAGTATCAAGCATCATGTGAAATTCATCATGCATCATGTTTATTTTTTAGCTAACAATTGTGATGTAGGGTTTTATGATTCAACCAAGCATTCAAATCAAGATCCAAAACATTCAAGCAAGATTCAAGATCTACATCCATTGGAGCCATTTCATGCATGTTTTCAACACATTATTGCATGTTGTCCATTCATCATTCCTTCATTTCATTTAATTTCATTGCAAGGTTTGATTACCAATATGGGTTTTGACCAAGTAAAAATGCTTTCTACTAATAAAACAACATTTTCCCCTCCCTTTATTGTGTGATTTGTAGATCTAGGTTTAAGACATATTGAAGAGAAAGTGTGGAGAAAGTTATCAAAGTTTTCAAAGTGTTCAAAGTTATCATCTTGTTTTCAAGATCATTAAGGGACTTCTATAGTGCACAATTTGACAATCTAGGCATGGAAATCAAGTTGAGAAGATCAAGTAGAAGTTGAAGAGTAGGTTTAGATCCAATTCTTTGAAAAATCCAAAATTGAATAATATGCCACTTATGGAGTATGAGTCCCAATATAGTGAATATTATAGATTTTAGGTGTTTCAGACATATCTTTTCCAGATTCTAGTTCTTGCCTAAAAACACTAATCTATGACCAAATCACCTAGACTGGCATATGAGTCCCAACATACATTAATTTCAGCATTTTTAGCATTTCAAGTCTTCATTCAAGGTCATATAGGTTTCTAGGTGCACATTTCTAGTTTCTTAGCATTCTATTGGGTATGTGCAGGATCATCATGGAGAAAATAGGCCCTTAAGTGGTGAAAATTTCAGAAAAATCAGAGTTAGGAAACTTGATGTAGAAATTTGAATAAGTTATCTATATTATTGCAAAAATATGTAAAAATAGAATCTTTAGAAAATTGATTGTAGTTTCTAAAGTGCTAGGTTTTTTTTTTAAATCTATTTGGTGAAAATTTGAAATTTCAATGTAGTAGTACCTAAATTTCAGGGAAAAAATAAGGTGTCTATCTGACCACCCTAACCATAATAAAATGATAATATTTTTTTATAATATTTTAGATATAAGTAGAGGACTCATGTACCGATGTGATGCATACTTTTTTGTAATTATTTTCCATGTAAATAATTAATTATGATTTTTTTATTACAACTTTTAAAAAATATATAAACTCATATGTGTGACCACCTTAACTTGATAAAAAAATCATGATATTCATTTTTTTTAATCCTATAGTATGTGAAGCATAGAATGTGATGCATGTTTCAGATTCAAAAAATGTGATACCATTTGAAATCTATAGATTTTTTTCAATCAACATATCAATCAGGACATAAGTTGTAATTCAAATAAAAAATGAATAATAATTATTTATTAAATTCAAAGTAAAGCATAATTTATATTGGTGGAAAGTTGAGAATCTCCTTTAAAAACCCTTTTTTTTTCATCAATTTTGGGTAAAAAATAAAAGTTAGCCACATTCCCTACACATACCCATCATATCACCACTTTTTGGCCCATCATGATCCTACACATACCCTATTCTACTTTGTATTCATTTCTAGGTCATTTAGTGAAGTCTTTCATATCTTTAGGTTTTGTCATTAAAACTTGCATATCATTAGTCTTTCCAAGACCTAGCTTGGTGGTGAACCCTCTTCTAGTCATTGGTCATACCCTAGGATACCCTATTGCAAGATCTCTTTCTCCTACTTTATCCTTGGATTGAGATCTTTAGTGTTTCCTTGAATGAGAGTGAAGAATATTGTTGTTCTATGTCCTACACCATAAGCAACAACAATTTCCCACTTTTTAATGACCCATACTGTGGTGTGATAACTTACATCATACAGAGTTATTAGTTACATTAATAGAGTTATAGAAAGTGTAGTAACGGAAAAAGTATCATTTTTCCTTACTTTATTTGGGAATAATTTTCATTGAATTAACCTAATTTTTCCTAGGTTTAATGTTGTAATGTTTTGTAACACATTCACATTGATATTGGGCCCCATTTTAATAAAATGTACTTAATGCATATCCTATTTATGGTGTTGTAAAGTGTTGTAACAAAATTTCACATCTATCTATTGTCTCCTTAATTAACTATGGTACTAATCAGAGTTAATTAACCCCTTTAATTCAAATTTGAGCCTTATTTATGACACCTCTCAAAGATCTATCCTGGCACCCATAATTCAAATTGCATAACATTTAATTGGGAAAAATCAAGGTCCTAGAAATTTGTGCTAGGATCCATTCACCCTAGGTGGACAATGGCTCCTCCCTCTATAGGGCCCCCCTTTTTTAGCAGATTCTACATGGGTTTTTTATGTTCTTTCATTCCCTAAAGGAAAGTTCTTGGAAAATAGTGCCAGGATCCACTCGCCCTAGGTGGAGAATGGGTCCTCCCTTAGTGAGGACCCTATTTTTGAATTTCATTATGGTAGGAGTTTAATAATTTTGGTTTCCAAATATGGTGTCAACTTGAATTGTTTGAATTTTAGGGTTAATCTCTTGATTTTGTATAAATAAGGGGTTAATTCATATTGTTTCTCTTAGCAATTCTATGAAGCATCCTAAGAATTCACAAGAGAATTATAGAGCACTTCAAGATAATTTTTAAAATAGTTTCAAGGTAGATTATCAAGAGTTTATTTCAGCAACTGAAGATCATTTCATCATGTCAAGGGTTTAGTGCATGCATGCATGTTGTTGAGCTAAGAAATTTGGTGTAGCATTGAAGATCTATTTTGCAAGCATTATTCACATCTATTCAAGGATCAAGGTCTACATTATTCATGGCCACTACATGTTAGATTGTAGATTTATTTTCCAAGAAAACTTCCATGGTATCAACATTGCATCATTTTATTTTCATGCTTCAATTTCATTATTTCATCATTTAGTTTAATTACCTACAATGGGTTTGACTTAGGCAAACCCCTATTCACTAACAATCAACAAGTTTTTCTCCCCTTGAATGTGTTTTTGTAGATTTATAGGTTGAAAATCAAGTGGAGAAGAATTTTAGAGAAAAAATTTCAAAGTTGTTATGTTACAAGATTGACCTTTATATTGCAAGAACAAAGAATTGAATCTACAAAATTAAGTACATATTTTTCGAGAGATGGTAACTAGGAATATTAGAGTGCAGACATCAAGGAACATAACCTAGATCTCAATTTTAGAAACCTTGACAGGGACCCACTTTCCACTAAAGGCCAATGAGTCCTTTGTGCCATAAAAATAGGCTTCTTGTAGCAAGGTACACACCATTATAAGCTCTAAAAATTCCACTCATAGTTTCTATAATAATTAGGGTCAAATTTTTATTGTTATTTACATCTTTTGGCCCTCATAATTTCATGAATTGTAGTGATTGTGTGTAGGAAAACTCTAGTGGTTTATCATCTTGACTCACTTCATTTTGGTAAACCCTATTTTCCACATCATCATCATTAATGGTGAACCCCACTTATTCAACATTGCAATTTTATAATTTTGAAGTCTTTCATTGTATCCTAGATTAGATCTTGCATTCATTTGAATCTCATTTGCATTGAATTAAGATCTCATTTAGGGTTTCTTACATTGCATTCAAAACTGCATCTCTCTTAATCTAAAAATTACAAAAATAAATTGGTCAATGTGCATATCATTTAGATATCATTTATTTTTATTTGAAAATCTAAACAAAATTAAATTTCAACATAGGTCCTTGCATTCATCTTTTCATTGCATTAAATCACATTGTATTTTTGGAAAATCTGAAACTCAAACTCACTACCTAAGACCTGGAACTGAAAGACATTACTAAAATATTGAAAACCATTCAAAATTAGTTTAAAAATACCTAACTAGGATCCATTCACCCTTATTGGTGAATGAGTCCGTGATCAGGTCAAACTTGAATCTTTTGGCATATGAAAAGGTATTAAAAATCACCCTAAAATCCATAGAAAGATCTTAGAAAAACTTAACCAAGACCCATTTGCCCTTACTGGAGAATGAGTCCCTATTAGCTATTGATCTAAATTTTCTAGAAATTAAAATCTCAGTTTTAAGCTTATGTTTGTTGCTGTTACTTTCCTGTTTCAGTTTTCTGATTTGTTGTTTCATCAAATTCATTGCATTTAGCTTAAATTGCTTCATTTTAATACATTGTTAAAATTAAAAATTGCATCTACAAAATTTCATTTTTATTTTATTGCATTGTGTAATAAAAAAATTACCATGTTTAGATCCGAAATTCTAAAAAAGGATAACTATTTAAGCAATGTGTGGAAATCCTTGTTCTATTTGGTTGATGTTTCAAGTTGTTTTTTTTCGAAATGACCCTAATGAAATTGAACTCACTCAAGCTCACACAACTCCTAATGCATTCCCTCCTCATTATGTTGAAATCATTGGAGGAGATGATGATAGCATGAACAACTTCATAAATGATTGCCTAAATAATATTGAGAATAATGCATCCTTTTACCCATCCATGAAAAAACCAACACAACTTGAGATGTTTGGTCTTTTACATCTTGAAATTGAGACACAAGCTAAGCCTAAATTTCCTACCATAGGTGAATCTAGATCCTCTAAACAAGAACACATTTAGTCATCCTATGTTAACAAAGTAATCAATACATCAATCAACCTTGAGGAGACATATGGAAAAGGATTCACGATCTTGGGCAAACAAGGATGTGATACAACAAGTGAACATGAAATTCATCAACTCCTAGAGTAGATACCAACCAAAGATACTAAAGGGAAAGGATATCAAGATCCCCCTCCATACATAAGTGTTCTCCTTCCTAAAGAACAATCAATGCTTTGTAACAATGGTAGGATTGTCTTAGATCCTCCTCCAGACATAAGTGTTATCCTTCCTTTAAAGAGAAAAAATTCCTCCTAATGAAAATGATAAAGAAGATAAGGTCATCTCAAGTCCTCCTTCCCTATATCCACCTAGAGAAATTGGTGAATCTAGCAAGCACAAAAGGCCTTATAAACTAAAGAAACTAAAATTCCCCTATCTACCAATTGAAAATGAGATGAATTTATAGATACTTCTACATCATGGACTTATAACATTACTACCCATGTGAGAAACACCAAAGCTATATCCTAAATATTAAAATATTCCACATTGTTGATACCACAAAAATCTTGGACATAGTACCGATGATATTCGTGCTTTACAATGCATATTTAAACAACTTGACATTATAGAAATAGTCCCTTAAAGCATGCATTTCACTTATTTTCATGTAATAGTTGTAGGATCTCAAACATTTTCACTATTACATGTTTTACACATTGAAAATCATTATCTTTGATGTAAGGAGCTTATTCCCATTACCTATCTTGGCTCATGCTTGCCTTGCACTAAGTGGGGGCAATAATTTGATAGCCTTCCCCTAGTTTGGCACTTGTTCTTGTCCCTTTGGCTAGGTGTCCACCATCCATTTATACCGACCGATATTGGGATGCAGATGGCCACCTTTAGGTTAACTTGCATGTGCCTTACTAGTATTTTGCATATTCATGTTTTTATTATGTGATTTCATGTGGATAATGTGATCCCTCATGTCGTTTCATGTGATGTACCTCTCTCCTTTTGTGCATTCCTCTATATGTACTCTTCATTCTTCTATATGTTGCAATCATTTCATTTGTCTTGTGTTTTCCTTTCGGGGAGGATGCAAGGCTTCGAGAAATTTAGGTATCTTCCATGTTGACCAAAAAAAATTTCTCTATATTTTTCATTTGTCTTGTGTTTTCCTTTTGGGGATGATGCAAGGAGTTGAGACATTTAGGTCTCTTCCATGTTGACTTAAAATATTTTCTCTTATTCTTTCCATTTGTCTTGTATTACACTTTTGGGGGTGACACAAGGCATCGAGACATTTAGGTCTCTTCCATGTTGACCCAAAAAAAATTCTCTTATCTTTTTCATTCATCTTGTGTTTTCTTGAACCATCAATTTTGTGGTGTTCTATGTGCTTCTCTTGCACTCTTAGGATTTTTCAACTAAAAGGAGAGAGATAAAACCCTAAAATTGAGATGGTTCACTCAAATAAAGGGATATATGAAAAAATTATGACTAAATACAATAATATAAATTCAAATAGTGATGAAATGATTCATTATAAATGCAAAACTAATGAAATATGCAATGTTTGAAAACACAATGTGATATGCAGAAATGAACTAGAAATCAATACAAACTGCAATAGAAATGGATGAAACTGAAAGTGTACACCAGAGATATTTATGAAGACTATAAATTACATTTGGAGTGTTTCTTATCTTCGTTTTTAGGCCTGGTGGGACTCATTCACCATTTTGAGCAAATTAGTCCTAGTTTTGGAAAACTGAATCAAAGCCCATTTCAGAAAAATGGGTATCCAAAACTATAGAAAGCCCTGTTCATACCTGGAAGTGGGACTCATTCACCATCCATGGAAAATTATTCCACTTTTGAATTTTTGAAGATTCAAAGGTGGAAATAGGAGCCTTCGGTGTACACTTTCTACCTCTCAAGATATCTGATTTTGAAACTATCAAATTTGGGCCTGAAGGTGACTTTTTGTTGATGTTTTTCCTTATCTAATGAAGAGATGACTTTAAAAAATTTAAAATGCAATATTCAATGATTTCAAAGCCTCCAAGATGTCTAAATCTGCAAACACACAAGACAAGAAAGAGAAATGTTGAATGTTAGGGCATGGGGGCTTTCCTTGGTCAAACCCCTTTTAGGTAATTAAACCAAAAAAGAGAAAAGAATGTAATGAAGTATGCAATAATGGAGTATTACCTAGCCATGAATATGGATCTTTAATTTCTACAACAAAACATGAAGAATCTTCCCTCAAATGTCTTTAGAAGCTATCTTGGTGACTTAGAATAGAAGAACGCTAACTTGCTTGGCTTGATAGAGAAGATAGATGATGAATGAATGATAGGAGATGTGTGAATGAGTTAAGAGATTATGAATTAGGGATTAGAATGTTGTATTTATAGGAAATTCACCTTATTTTCCCATAAATTGGACCCCCAAGGCCGACATGAAGAAAAATAAAACTTAAAACCTACTTTTTCCCACTCAAAAGTAAAAAATGGCCCAAATGGGACTCATTTGCCACCTTGGGAAAATAAGTCCCACCTAGCAAGGAATTATTCACCATAGATGGTGAATTAGTCCAAAAGGGGTCCATTTTCTAGCTGGGTTGTTGGGGAATGAGGAATTCCAGTTTATATGTTGATTTTATTGGGTATTTGATCAAATTATGGCTCGGTATGTAGAATATGTGGTCATAGGGGTATATTAATGATGATGTGAAGGTCAATTAGGACTTGGGACACAAAATTCAATGTGAAAGCATGATTAAATGCACTTTACAACACTAAAATGAGTTTCGCATAGCCTAGGAAGGCACAACATCCAATGTGAATGTGTAGGACATGTTACAACACTAGATTAACTTTAAGTTTATTTTACAAGCCTTCTAGATTGATGTGATAATGTCATTAAACACATTTTATAATGTTGAATTAAGGGAAAATGGGTTTATTAAGTCTAGAGAAGCACGAAAGTTTTTTACAATACTTTACAACACCTTTACAAGTCATCATTAAATGCATTTTAAAGGGTCCAAGACCTAGTGTGGATGTGAAAAACACCTCAAAACACCAAATAAAAGCATTATTAAGTCTGATTTATCATCAATTATTCCCCAAATCAAGCAAGTTTCCATTTTTCTACAGTACATTTAGCCCCCACTTTAGTGAGAGGATGAAATTGCTTCAAACTCACACTAAAGTAGACATTCAAGAGAGATCCGAGTGTACAGATGTAGATGAAAAAAAATGACAAAGATCAAGAAGGCATTCAAGCCCCCAGGATCCAAGATCCTAATTCAAACCATCAAGATACATAATCATGTAATGGAAAAAACTAAAAGAAAGAAAAATAAAAATGAGGTGGATCAGTGATGTGATCACTTTGGGGCCATAGAACATTAGGTCATCCATGAGGTGAGATGTCCCAAAAAAGTGGTTTATTGAGAAAGTCATGCCAATGTGTCGAATTCCCATTATACAAACCATACGAAAGTTATGCTCCTGATAAAATTGATAAGGCACCACAATGCAAATGCTTTTGTAAATTTTTTTGAATGTAATGTAAAAGTTTTGTTAAAGGGTATTTTGATTTGTTCATGTAAGGTCTTCTTCTTAGAGAGAATTGTGCCTAATGTCTCCAAGAGAGTACAAGTTAGGATGTTAGATCATTATCCATGGGATGCCTTGTTCACATCAGGCCACTTCAGTTGATCATTATTCCCTTGTCAAATCATTATCCATGGGATGCTTTGTTTGCATCAGGCCACTTCAGTTGATCGTACACTCTTGGAAGGTATTAAACCTAATAACACCACCAAGAAGAGGAAACATCACAAGAAAAAGGAAAATCACACCATGAAATTTTCACAAAGATGTTGTCTATGCATGCCTCCACTTTAAAGTGGTTGCTACACACCGTTCTATGAGAAATTGCTTTAAAGTAGAAGAGGGTATGAGAGCTTATTCAAAAAGCCCTATGCCAATTCATATGTTTTTGATAAGTTGTGTCATGAAGAAATGGAGAATGTCACATGCGAGGAAATCTTAAGACATGTCGTACACATCTCAAGCTTGATCTTATATGTTCATGAAAGGTTAACAATTAGTCAAAAGAGATGAAAAGTGACATACAAGGATAAAGCTTTCTAACCCCTTGCCCCCACTTAGTGTAGGACAGGGTTGAGCTTGGAATGGATGATGGTATGTTTCTCCTTGCAATGGATGCAAAACATGCAATAGTGAGTATCTGATGATCCTACAAATATTGCATGGCAAGGAGCAACAACTAATGTTATTTATGTGGATAAGGAAACAAAGTTTGTACTTGATACATGTTTAATGAGATACCTATGAATTTAGGATGTACCATGGTTAGAGTTTTCTTGAAAGAATCTTGAGTGATAGTATGGATGTTGAGTGAAGGTTTTATGGATGGGTTGATTTCTATGAAAGGACAATCATGAAGACCATGATTTAGAAGAATGAGGTTGGGTGTATTGTGATCTTATTTCTTAGCACACATAGGGGGATGATTAAGGGTTGGATTTTTTTGAGTATAAATTGTGGCGATATGAGAAGAAAGCTTTATTTGGTTTTTTCTTTCTCTAAGGTACCATTCCTATGTGCCATAATATTGACCCTAGGAGGAGAGCTAATATGTTCATCACATGTCATAATTGGATTTGACAAGATAGCTTCTTTTCTCATAGGAGAGGCATCAAGAGAATGATAACTAGGAGTTTCATGGTTACTAATGATTGGACTCTTTTTTTCAAATAGATCTTCTATCATGATATCTTCTAACACTAAACTATCTTCTTCATGTGTAGATAATATATTAGGAGAAGAAAAGGGTTGATTGTCATGATTATCTATACTTATATCCTCATGTCCTAGAATGTCGCGATCACAAATGTGTTTTCATGATCATTAACGAGTTTATCCTTATTCAATAAAGGATTTGCACAAGTAGGGGAGGTGTTGGGAGATGAATAAGGACTCGGTAAAGTAGTGGCAACAATTTCAGCTTTATGTGTCATAATGTCTTTGCAAGGGGGAGAAGGAAGATAAGCAAGAATTTCATGATCTTCAATGATTGTGTCTTCTTTCATCAAGATACCTTCATCACCAATGGGAGAGATATCAAGAGAAAAACAATTATGATGATCATGATTATCGATGCATACATCCATTTGTGTCAAATCTTTAGTGGATGATCTTATTGAGAGGAATTACTTAAGGGATTCATTTAAGATGTCTAAATGATCACTATTGAAGGGCTTGGATGTTATGGTTTTTCAAAACTGAATCATTTTTTTAATTGGATCATTTGATGTTTTTTGTTTCTTGGTTTCATTTTCTAATGAATCTGATCTAAATGAACTAGGAACTAATGTTGAAAATGAAAATTGCAAAATTCTAAGTGCCATGAATGTAAATAATGCTAATTTCTAATGATTTAAATGTAAGAGAAGCTATGCAAACTTAAAATTCAATGTAAAGACATGATGAAATGAAACTTTTCATATTTCAAACAAAGTAATTTACTGATGAAACTATGCAATAATTTGAAAGATGAAATATTGGAAATGCAAATGTGAATTTGAACAATGCATGAAATGAGCTAATGTAAGATAAATACAATGAAATGCATGATATAGAAAGTCAGCCAACTAATACATATAACTAATGGCAACAAACATAAGCATAAAAATAGAGTTTTTAGCTCTGTAAAAGGCAGTTTCACGGGTCAAAAGGGACTAATTCGCCTAGGGTGACGAATGAGAACCATTTGGAATTTTTTTGAGATTTTAAAAAAATTTCTAAGGGATTTTTTTTTTTTTTTGTGCTATAAGATGCAACCCTAAGATGAAAATGAAAATTTTCAAAAAATTGTAATGATTTTAGATGCCAAAAATGCAACCTAAATGCACTTTTCATGAATGCAAAATTTGAAACCTAGCATGCAAATTAATCCATGCAAACCCTAATGCAAGATCAATGTGATGCTCAATCTATGATGAAAGACTCCAAATTAGACAAGAATGTATTCAAAAGGTAGGTTCACCAAAATGAACCATCAATTTTGAAGGTGTTCTATGTGCTTCTCTTGTACTCTTAGGATTTTTCACCTAAACGGAGAGAGATAGAACCCTAAAATTGAGGCGGTTCACTAAAATAAAGGGATATATGATGGAATTATCAATAAAGGGTATGTGCAGGATCATCATGGAAAAGATAGGCCCTTTAGTGGCGATAAAATTTAGAAAAATCAGAGTTAGGGAACTTGACATAAAATTTTGAAAAAGTTATCTATATTATTTCAAAAATATGTAAGAATAGAATCTATAGAAAATTCAATGTAGTTTCTAAACTACTCGGTTTATTTAAAAAAAAAATCTATTTGGTAAAAATTTGTAATTTCAATGCAATAGCACTTAAATTTCAAGGAAAAAATAAGAAATATATATCTATGTGACCACCCTAGAACCAAAATAAAATGATAATATTTTTTTATAATGTTTAAGATATAATTCGAGGACTCATGTCCCGATGTGATGCATATTTTTTGTAACTTTTTTCCAAGTAAATAATTAATTATGAATTTTTTATTACAACTTTTAAAAAATATAAAAAATCGTATGTTTGACCACCTTAACTTGGTTAGAACTTCATGAAATTTATTTATTTTTTAATCCTATAGTATGTGAAGCATAGAATGTGACACATGTTTCGTTCAAAAAATGTGATACCATTTGAAAGATATAGAGTTTTTCAATTAGCCTATCAATCAAGACTTTAGTCATAATTCAAATAGAAAATGAATAATTATTATTTATTAAATTCAAAGTAAAGCATAATTTATATTAGTGGAAAGCTAAGAATCTCCTTTAAAAACCCTTTTCATTTCATTAATTTTGGGTAAAAAAAAAGTCACCAGCCACATACCCATCATATCACCACTTTTTGGCCCATCATGATCCTGCACATACCCTAAATGCAATGATCTAAATGCAACTAAGTGGTGAAATTGATTGATTATGAATGTAAAACTAATATAATATGAAATGTTTGAAAACACAATGTGTTATGCAAAAATGAACTAGAAATGAATAAAAACTACAATAGAAATGGATGAAACCGAAAGTGTGCACCTGAGATATTGATAAAGACTAGAAATGACATCTATAATGTTGTTGATCTTGGTTTTTAGGCCTGGTGGGACACATTCGCCATTTTGGGTGAATTAGTCCCAGTTTTGGAAAATTGAATCAGAGCCTGTTTTAGACAAATGGTTATCCAAAACTATAGAGAACCCTTTTCAAGCCTGGCAATGGGACTCATTTTCTATCCATGGTCAATCAATCCACTTTTGAATTTTTTAAGATTCAAAGGTGGAAATAGGAGCCGCTGGTTTGCACTTTCTACCTCTTAAGGTGTCTGGTTTTGAAACTATCAAATTTAGGCCTGAAGGTGACTTTTTGTTGATGTTTTACCTTATCCAATGAAGAGATGAATTGAACAAATTTGCAACGCAATCTTCAATGATTTCTAAGCCTCCAAGATGTCTAAATTTTCAAACAGACGAGACAAGCAAGAGAAATGTTGGATGTTAGCGCATGGGGGTTTTCCTTGGTCAAACCCCTTTTAGCTAATTAAACCAAAAATGTGAAAAGAATGTAATGAAGTATGAAATAATGGATTTATTACCTTTCCATGAAGATGGATATTGAATTTCTTCAAAAAAACATGAATAATCTACCCTTGAATGTCTTTAGAAGCTATCTTGGTGACTTAGAATATAAAAACCCTAACCTTCTTGACTTGATAGAGAAGATAGCTGATGAATGAATGATAAGAGATGTGTGAATGAGTTAAGATATTATGAATTAGGGATTACAAGGTTGTATTTATAGGAAATTCACCTTATTTTCCCATAAATTCGATCCCTAAGGCTAACATGAAGAAAAATTAAACTTAAAAATTAATTTTCCCCCCTTAATAGTAAAAAATGGCCTAAATGGGACTCATTTTCCACCTTCGGTGAATCAATCCCACCTAGTAGGGACTCATTCACCACAAATGGCGAATTAGTCATAGAGGGGTCCATTTGCTAGCTAGGTTGTTGGGGAATGAGGAATTCCAATTTATATGTTGATTTTATCAGGTATTTGATCAAATTATGCCTCGGGATGCACAATATGGGGTCATAGGGGCCTATTAATGATGATGTGAAGGTCAATTAGGGCTTGGAACACAAAATTCAATGTGAAAGTGTGATTAAATACACTTTACAACACTAAAATGAGGTTCACATAGCCTAGGAAGGCACAACATCCAATGTGAATGTGTAGGAGACATTACAACACTAGATTAACATTAAATTTATTTTACAAGCCTTCTAGATTGATGTCATAATGTCATTAAACACATTGTATAATGTTGAATTAAGGGGAAATGGGTTTTTTAAGTCTAGAGAGGCATGGAAGTCTTTTACAACACTTTACAAAACCTTTACATGACATCGTTAAATGCATTTGAAAGTGTCCAAGACCTAGTGTAGATGTGAAAAACACCTCACAACACCAAATCAAGGCCTTATTAAGTCTGATTTATCATCAATTATTCGACAAATCAAGCAAGTTTCCTTTTTTCCATGGTACATTTCCTTTTGGGGATGACGCAAGGTGTCGAAACATTTAAGTCTCCTCCATGTTTACTCAAAAGGATTTTTCTTTATTTTAGTTATCTTTGTGTTATTCTTCTAGTTCTATGAGTATTTGGGGAATGATTATAGTTCCATGCTCTATGACAACTTTGGATCAAAGACATACTAACCCTAAATCCATAGATCCCTTATGCATTTTTGAGGGAAACCTTTCCTTCCTATTTCATGACATGGCTTGTTTCAAAAACATATGACTTTGGATAGGGTCTTACAAGGAAAGCTCTCATGTATTAGAAAAAAAATTTGGCTACTTTAAATAAATTTCTCATAGTAATCGTGTAGCAACTGCTTTAAAGTGGGGGCATACATCGATGAAATCTTTCAACAAAATTTAATGGTGTGATTTTTCTTTTTTCTTGTGATTTGTCCTCTTCTTGGCGGTGTCATTAGGTTTGATGTCCTCCAACAGTGCATGATCTACCATCATGGCATGATGCAAATGAGACATCCCATGAGTGATGATCTGACACCCTTGACTTGTTCTCTCTTGGATACATTAAGCACAATGTTCCTTAAGAAGAAGACCTTACATGAAAAAAGAAAAATCCCCTTTAACAAAAACTTACATACATGAAATTACAAAAGCATTTACAAAAAGAATTACATTGTGGTGCCTTATCAAATTTTTTAGGAGGATAACTTTGGTATGGTATGAGAGGCTAATATGATTCTCTCATTTTCCACCTCATTGGGATAACTCACCTAGTTGATAGACTAAGGTTCCACTACCCTAGAGTGAGCAACATATGTTATGGAAAAACAACCCCATTCTATATCGCGATGGGGCTATTGCGCTTAATCCTTTTATTTTTTCTTTATTTTTCTTGGCCTTTGATATGGTACGCTCATGTATCTTTGTTATTGCAGCATACTTAAGTGTCCCTAATGTCTAATTTAGTGTAAGTTTGATGTGGGGTCATCCTCTCACTAAAGTGGGGGAAAAATTTAGTAATGGGAAAAGTACCTTTTTCCTTACTTGATTTGGGAATAATTGTCATTGAATTAACCTAATTTTTCCTAGGTTTTAATGTTTTAATGTGTTGTAACATATTCACATTGATCCTTGGCCCCTTTTTAATAAAGTTTACTTAATGCGTACCCTATTTATGGTGTTGTAAAGTGTTGTAACACACCTTCACATTTATCTAAGGTCTCCTTAATTAACTGTGGTTAATTGGAGTTGATTAGCCCCTTTAATTCAAATTTAAGCCTTATTTATGACACCTCCCAAAGATCTATCCTAACACCCATAATTAAAATTACATAACATTTAATTAGGCAAAATCAAGGTCCTAGAAATTGGTTCTAGGATCCATTTGCTCTAGGTGGTGAATGGGTCCTCCTTCTATAGGACCCCCCTTTTTTGGTAGATTCTACATGGGGTTTTTTATGTTCTTTCATTCCTCAAAGGCAAGATCCTAGAAAATAGTGCTAGGACCCATTCACCCTAGGTAGTGAATGGGTCCTCCCTTGATGAGGACCCCCTTTTTGAATTTCATTCTTAGTGGTAATTTAATAATGTTTGTTTCCAGATCTGGTGTTAGCCTAAATTGTTTGAATTTTGAGGATAATCTCTTGATTTAATATAAATAAGAGGTTAATTCACATTATTTCTCCTAAAAAATTTATGAAGCATCCTAAGAGTTCAAAAGAGAATTTTCAAAAGAATTTCAAGATAGATTATCAAGAGTTTATTGCAAAAAATAAAAATCATTTCATCATGTCAAGGTTTAGTACATTCATTCATTTTGTTAAGCTAAGAAAGTTGATGTAGTGTTGAAGATCTATTGCAAGTATTATTCACATCTATTCAAGGATCAAGATCTACTTTCTTCATGGCCACTACATGTTAGATTGCAAATTTATCTTCCATGACAACTTCCAAGGTATCAACATTGCATCATTTCATGTTCATGCTTCAATTTCATTATTTCATCATTTCGTAAATAATTACCTACAAGGGGTTTGACTTAGGAAAACCCCTATTCACTAACAATCAACAATTTTTTCTTCCCTTGAGTGTGTGTTTGTAGATTTACAAGTTGAAGATCAAGTGGAAAAGAAATTAGAAGAAAATTTGTCAAAGTTGTCAAGTTACAAAGTTGACCTTCAAAGTGTAAGAATAAATAATTAAAGCTACATAATTAAGTACAAGTTTTTAGGAGCAAATAACTGAGAATTTGAGATTGTATACATCAAGGAAAAAAACTTGGACCTCAGTTTCAAAACCCTAACAACCTAGACCCATTCACCACTAAAGGCGAATGAGTTCATTGTGCCAAAAAAATAGGCTTCTTGCAAGATATCCAGACATAATTACCCATCCAAAATAACCTTGGACAAAATAACCCCATTATAATAACCCAAGGAAAAAATAAACCAAGGTCATAATAACTAATTTAAAAGAATAACCCGTGGTAAAAATAACCCATGGACATAATAACCTATATGTAATTTATAAATTTTGTTTTCCTTTCTCTATATTCTTACGAGGATATTTTGTCCATGGCTTATTCTGACAACGGGTTATTTTGGCTTGGGTTATTGTGAACCTGGGTTATTTTATCCTTGGGTTATTGTGACTGGGTTATTCTATCTAGGGTTATTTTGGCTAGGTTATTATGTCCTACAATCTTCTTGCAGCAGGGTACACACCTTTTTAAGCTCTAAAAACTCCTCTCATAGTTGCTATAATAATTAAGGTCAATTTTTTATTGTTATTTACATCTTTTGGCCCTTATAATTGCATGAATTATAGTGATTGTGTGTGGTAAAACTCTAGTAGTTTATCATCTTGATTCATTTCATTTTGGTAAACCCTATTTTACCACCTCATCAGAAAGTAGAAACATTAAGTCCAAATAGGGTGCCACACATATTACCCTATTTTACATCTTTAAGGGTTTTAAGCCTTCCATCATCGAAGATCAATTTTACCTCCCCTCAACCTAAATTTTTTTATGTGCTATTATTCTCAAGGAAAATATTCCCACCATCATAAGCTGAATATGTTGAAAACCATTCCTTGTGAGGATTCATGTGGTAGGATGCACTTGAATCTATTAACCAAGAGTCATCATAAGTCATATTAGTAGAAATAATAAAAGCATCAATGAAAACCTTCCAATTTCCAACAATATCCCCCTTTGTCATTGATGACAACACATGATGTGAAAACCATCCAAAAAAAAAAAATCATCATCAAAGGATTTATCTGTAGAGGAATCATCAATATTTTTCTTTTTATTCTTACATTCCTTTTTAAGATACCCCCATTTACCACAATTTGAACATCGTGGTCTACTCTTACCGGGTGATTTTGACCTTCCCTTAGACTTAGAATGATCCTTAGACTTGCCATTTTCACCTTTCTTTCTTTTTCTTACCTTTATCCTTAGATCCACCTCGTACATGAAATGCATCTTTAAACCCCTCTAAATTCCTTCTCCTCATTTCCTTTGAAAGTAGAGTGGCAACAAGGGCATCCAACTTTAGACCATATGAAAAAGAACAATTGTTTGCAACAATAAGATTATCCCAAGATTCGGGTAGTGAACATAATAATAAAATAAACTTATCCTCCCCATCTATCTCGAGATGAGGTAGCCATGATCTCTTATCACACTAAATTTGAAACTGGAAGAAAACACAACACACTCCTACTGCAGCAAAAAACCCAATCAAACACTCCAAGAAAAGTGTCCCCTTCTTTAATCAATCCAACTTGGATATGATAAAAAATGTTGAAAAATAGGATAAATTATTATAATGAAAATATGTAGATACATGCATGCATCCAAATTAACAAAGTAATAAATCACAATTGAAACTAGATTACAATAAAGATGCAAACCATAACTCAAGAATTACATGGAGAAACCCTTGCAAGAAACAACTCCACACCCAAAGAGATCCAAGACTTGTAATAATCCTTCACATGAGTTACATCAATACAACTTCTCTCTCTGAATCACTACAACACTTCATAGCTTCAACAAGTTGCAACTTAACTAGTTTTTCCTTTAACTCAAGCATTAAATATATAGGCATAAGAGGAAACATAAATCAAGAATGGTTTCCAAAACCATTTAGTCATAAATCACAAAGGAAAAAAAATTCCTCTTCCAACTTGTGATTTTATCCATTTTTTCTAGTAATGTGCACATTTAACTAAAAACTATGTTTTCTTTTTCCAAGCTAACATTTAACTTCCCCTTTTCTTCATGCTCTTTCTAATTTGACAATTAAAGACTCTTTGCTAGTTGTCATAGTTGCATTTAGCAACTTTCATGACAACTAAAAGATAATTATAAATTGTCATTTAATAAATTAAAAACAAAGTAAGATTGAAACACTTTCTCAATGGGCACCTTAGAGGATGGAAGAGAAATTATTGTGAAAATTCTAGTGGATAGAGTAGAGAAAGAATAACATGGGGAGTGAGATTTCATAATCCATGGCCATGATTGGTACAAGCCATCAAAAAAATCTAGTTCAATTGTATGGTTTCTATGATGAGGGATCTCACTAAATTTTGGTTTACGAGTACATGAGCAATGGATCTTTGGACACAACTCTATTCATAGATAGTGGCTTTATTGATTGGAGCTTATGTGTTCAAATTATAATGGGGATGGAAAAAGGCATCATGTATTTGCACAAACAATTCAGGACACAAATTCTGCATTGTGACATAAAACCCCAAAATATTCTATTGGATCAAAACCATAATCCTAAAAAATTTCACTTCAGCTTGGCAACATTGTTGAGGGCCGAACAAACTCAAAAATTCATTGTATCTCGAGACACTAGGGGCTACATAGTGCCTGAGTGGATTGAAAATGTGCCCATTATTGTAAAAGCAAATGCTTATATCTTTGGTATATGCTACAAGAAATCATTTGTTGAAGGAAAGCTATGAAGTTAGATGCTCCAGAAAACCAAATCACTCTAGTTACCTAGATCTACAAGTGCTTGGAACATGGTCGTCTTGTTAAGTTGGGTGAGCAACAACAAGGTGAAGTTGTTACAATTGATTTAATGCAACTGGAGAGAATGTTGTTGGTGGGTCTATGGTGCATTCAAGAACACCAACATCTAACGCCATCTATCAATAACATTTTTTAGATGATGGAAGGAAATACTGAGATCACAATGCCCCCACCTCCATTTTCCCCGTCGCCAATGCTCCTACCACTAGAATCATTGAGTATTTGAATTTCTACATAAAAAAAATATTATAGCTTTGATGCACCATATTGAACATGGGCATCAAAATCTTCTTATGCCTTGATCATATATAATAATAACAATCCAATCAAAATTATAGTCAAAGGCTGCTAAAAACTTATGTTTTATTATGAATTTCATTCAAACATAACTCTTGTTGATAACTGATGCAAGATCATCCATTTCTACCATGTCATTCACTACCATGAAAATTTCCAGGTGCCATGCAATTCTATCTTCATTTATTTTTTAGACATTTTATGCTTGGAAATAGTTTGTATCATTTTTATTTTAGATCTATCATTTTAGGAGTTATGCAAAAAATGCATGCAAAATGTATGAACTATTATCCACGAGAATAAACTACTATAAACATTCATCTGCAGTAGTGAATTGTTCACTTTGTGAACCTACAAACTCCCTTTATTAGGTTCTACATCCTCTATTATTATTATTATGTGGAGGTTTCAGCAAGTAACAATCTCAAAAATCACAGTACCAATCTTAACCTACATCTCAAAACTTTCAAATCTGGATAAAGAGGAGCCTAGTCTTGGGGGCCCCACACCCTAGACCAACCATTTTAGCTTCAAATTTGCAGTACAAGTTCCTCATTGTTGATATTTCTCAGATCTAGCTCAGTTCTACTACTTTTTGTTTTGTCTCTATAATAAGTTATATTTTTAGATCTAGGGTTATATATCAAATTTTCTTTTTAAAACACACATCAAATTTATCATCCTCACAACTCAATACAACAATAACCCTAGGAGGTTGGCTCTCACTTGTGGTAGCAATCTAATCATCAAACCCTAGTTGGTTTATGTTTGAATATTAAGTCAAGGTGAATAGGAGATAATCTTAAGTATCCTAATTGGTTCTAGGATATCTTTTACTACTCAACAAAAATGAAGGGAAATGAGAGTGGATCCCACTAACCTACACCATCCCTACCTACAATACAATATTAAAGATATCACCCTCATTAGGAGATATATTTGAAAGAAAGATCATCATACTTATATGGTGAAGAAACATAATTCTAATCAAAACTTTGATTTTCACACACCACTTTGTTCTATATATAGAAGATAAAATCTTCAATCCCTTAATATCCAATGTGGATACAATAAATTTCTTATCATGATGTTCATTTAGAAACTAAATTTGCTTACCACAAATACATGGACTTAAATCCTAATTAAACTATTCAAATCCAAACATGGCAAATAAAAGTATTAACCAATGGAAGCTTGGGCCCTATCAAACATAAAATCCACACACTCACTTGTCTAGCTATCAATTTTATCAAAAGATAGAGAACTTAATACATATTAACAATTTTTTATACAGTCACCTTCTATTGAATCACATAGGCAATGTGAGATATCATGTATGATATTAATGTATTGTTTAATAAAAATTTATCCACTTTCTCATTAAAAATTTCATTCAAATTCCATGTGAAGGAAAATATATTAAGCCCAAGAAATTCCTCCTCACATGCACTAAAATTAGGGACCCAATAATGTTAGTCATACTCAACATAATACATCCAATCAAAGATCTAAAACATATCAAGGAATAAGCACTTCATCCTAATGAATGGAAGAAACCTCATATATCCTTCATGGAATACACCTTTAATTCATTAGAAAAGGAAACTATAGCCTCAACATCATTTAAACATAGACCTAGAAGAAGGATATGATTAATGTCATAATTATCATGGCTACCATAAATTAGAATCTCAACTAATTGAGAATTCACATCCTTATGAATAAAAATATTAAAATTTGTAGTAACATCTTCACTATTATTAACATATAAAATTATGTCATAAAAGAACACATATTTGAATTGTTATCAATATTAGCAACAAAAAAAATTACTCCCTTAAAATTAGTAAATCCAAGTAAACAATATCAACATGCAAAGAAATATGCTCTTCCATTATAGAATGAACACTTTTAAATCATCACACCAAGAAAAAATTTCTTCAACATGAGGTATACCTAAATGCTAAATGTTCACACCTAATGTTTTACTTTCATATTCATTGTAAAAAATAGAAATTCTCTACATATTTTAATGTGAGAAATCAATAAATGTTCATGGGAATGGACTCAAATCTATTTGTTAATGCATTGGTAACAAAATTTAAATTTAACATTTATGTTTGCAATAATGATGTTTTGAATAACCTTAAGCATCTCAAGATGTATTATTCTAATTTAATATGTATGACTCGTTGGAGCTGGTCAACATGGCCAATTGACAACTCCATCCTCGACTGACTTCCATTAACACGTTGAATGATGAACAAATCTAGTATAGACTGTAATGCAAAATTTCTTTTGAGGATTTCCATATTTTCTATGGCTAGTATACGTTCTCTTGCATTGTTACTTTAGAGTTTAAATTATTTCAACAATTTTATCATTCAATATATGGAATGATAATAATTTTATTATTGAGTGATTGTATTTAGTACATGGAATGATAAATATGTGTAGCAATAATTTTAGTTTTGAATGGTTGTATTTATCATATGGAATGATAAATATGTCTAGTATCAATTTTATCTTTGAGTGAATGTTTTAGCACATGGAATGATAAATATGTCTAGCACCAACTTTAACTTTCAGTGATTGTATTGAGCACATGGAATAATAAATATGTCTACAACCAAATTTATCTTTGAATTATTGTATTTAGTACATAGAATAATAAATATGTCTAATACTAAATTTATCTTTGAGTGATTGTATTTAACACATGAAATGATAAAGTATTTTTAATATTAACCAGCTGTAATGCATAATTTAATTTCTTTAATGATATCCATTTTTTTTATGGGTAATAAGCATTATTGTGAACTATTATTTTCAAACATAATTTAGTTGAACAACTTCATCATTGACTAAATGCACTTAATAAGTAAACCATTGATTGGCTGTAATGTAAAATTTATTTAATGGTACCTATATTTTGTATGGGTAAGTAATATATAACATTCCTTTTTACTGTTCTTTTTAAACATAATTCACTTAAACAACTCTATTGAACTACTCAACTGTTCTTCTTCCTCTCCTTCAATGGCTGCTCCTACAATACTCTCTCTTATTATTCTCAATCTTATGCTCATCTGCGTCTCAGCTCAAAACCAGAATATCACTCTGGCATCCACTCTCATTTGTTCTAAAAATTCCAAATGGGTTTCACCAAATGGAAAATTTTCCTTTGGATTCCATACAATAACCCCAAATCTATACGTGGTAGGCATCTAGTTTGACGATATACGTACCAAAATTCTGGACTGGACAGTTGTGCAGGACCAGAGGGACATTCTTGTTAAAAATATGTCTACTCTGTGGCTGAGTAGCAGTGGCCTCATGCTATATGATGATCAAAACAATATGAAATGGTCATCTGATCATACTAGCAGCATAGTCATACAAGCTACAATGCTCATACTGGCAACTTTGTGCTCTTAAATACCTCATCTTTTGTACCCATCTAGTAGAGCTTTGACTATCCTACAAATACCCTCTTGCCTGCTCAGACTCTCAATATCGACTCTAACCTGTTTTCTAAGGTTTTGACCACAAACTACTCAACAAACCGATTTCAACTTTATATACAAAATGATGGAAATTTGGTCCTTTATCCTATGGAGAAGATTGGGAGGAATGATGCCCCATACTGGTCTACTAAGCCGCTCTCTTTCGAAGCAAGCTTGAAATTTGATATGAGTGGGCTACTGTATTTGATAAACAACACCAACAAAAATGTTAAAAATGTCATAGATGCCAGGTTTGGAGAGAGGGGGCTTCTTCATAGAATGATGCTTGAGAGCGACAGAATCCTTGCATAGTATGTGTGGAACACTAGCAATGCTATACAATCTGAAAAACAAACAAAATTTATGCACCCAACAAGTTAAGAGATAACAATAGAAAATTATAGCAGCAACATAGATAAACAACTAACTCAAAAAAAAGAGCATACACAAAAAACAGAGCACAATACTTTATTTTTGGAGACTACCCCAAAAAGCAACTTTATACATGCTTTAATATATAAAGAGGAACAAAACCGATACAATGAAAGCTGTTCTAAAACAAGAATCAAAAATTAGAAAAACAAAGCATGCGTATGACATGCATTATTCATTGCAAAAGAGTGGCAAACATTGACAGCAGAAATGGTGAAATAAATGATGGTAATGGTAGCAGCCAACTAAAAAAGGAGTAATGCATTCTACATGCATCAATTTCCAACATACTCTCCCTTGATGCTGAGAGGGCTCACAATCTGATCTCTAAGTGTCAAAAACTAATCCTTTGCAACTCCTTTGGTGAAGATATCTGCTAGTTGTTCTTTTGTGCTAATGTATTTCAATTCTACTACTTTTTCCTGCACCAAATCTCAAATAACATGGCATTTTAAATCAAAATACTTTTTCTTGCTATGATGAATAGGATTCTTGGCCAATTTAATGGCACTAATGTTGTCACCAAAAATCATTGTAGGCTGAAACTGTATCTCTCCAATTTTTTCAAGAAGTTTTCTAAGTCATAATGCTTGTGTACCTGCTGAAGTGACTACAACATACTCTGCTTCTATGGAAGAGAGGACAACAATACTTTGCTTCTTTGAACTCCAAGTAATTAAACTAGAACCCAAAGAAAAGCAATTACTAGATGTAGACTTTTGGTCATCCAAACTACCTCTCCAATCTAAATCACTAAAACCAACAAGATTGAACATTTTATAAGTGTAGTAATGAATACCAAAATCTAGAGTGTCTTTCACATACCTCAAGATTCTCTTGGCTGCCTTCATGTGTATTTCTGATGGATTTGTCATGTACCTTGAAACACGTGAAAGTGAATATGCAATATCAAGCCTTGTGTGTGTTAGAAAAATCAAACTCCCAACAATAATTTTGTAAGTAGTCCCATCAACAACTTCAACACCATCATCTCTACACAACACAACTCCTTGAGGACTTGGAGTGAAGTGTGGTTTACAATCAACCATGTCAAAATTCTTCAACATATCTTTTGCATATTTGGTTTGGCAAATGAAAATTTCATTCTTACATTGCTAAACCTCCATTCCTAGAAAATATTTCATGAGACCAAGATCTTTCATCTCAAATTATTTCATCATAGCAATTTTGAACTCATCTTTCATCTTAGAACTACTACCCATATACAATAAATTATCAACATATAAACTTATAATACGAATATCATTACCTTCTTGTTTGTAGTAAAGGGTAGGTTCACTCTTACTTCTTTGAAATCCATTCTCTTGAAAATATCCATCAATCCTACCATACCATGCTCGTGGTGCTTGCTTGAGGTCATACAAAGCCTTTTTCAACTTGTAGACTTGATCTTCTTTTCCTTGCAATTCAAAATTTGTGGTTGTTCCACATACACTTCCTCTTCTAAGCACCCATTCAAGAAGACACTTTTCACATCCATATGATGTATGCTCCAATTCTTTTGAGCTACTAATGAAATCAAAAATTTTATGGTCTCTTGTCTTGCAACTAGTGCAAATGTCTCTTCATAATCAATCCCATACTTCTGGGTGATGAAGCCTTTGGCAACCAATTTGGCCTTGTGTCTTTCAACACTCCCATCATTGTTATACTTAATCTTGTAGACCCATTTGGTGCCAATATTTTTATTTTCATGTGGAAGCTTTGTAAGCTCCCAAGTGCCATTCCTATGAATGTAATCCATCTCTTCTTTCATTGCTTGCATCCAAAGCTCATTAGTACTTGCATCTTCAAAACATGATGGTTAAAAATCAGCCTTGGAAAGTAAAGTAAAATTAACTATCTCACCTATTGTATTTTTTTCATGTGATTGATTTGCACTCCTTTCATAAATATCTCTCAAACTTCTTACCTTCCTTCTAGAACTTGGAGTTGAAGCTGGACTAGCAATTGGAATTGAACAACTAGAGGAGGGGCTACTTGGTGGATCTGTAGGACTTGGAACATAAACATTAGTGGGTTGCTCGTGATCAATATTATCAATAATAATATAATTTAAAATAGATTTTGACTTCTCCATATGGCCATTTTGATGACCATAAACTCCCCCTTCATCAAAAATCACATATCTTGACATAATAAGCCTATTAGTGACAAGATTATAAAATCTATAAGCCTTAATTTCCTCACTATATCCAACAAAAATACATTACTCACTTTTTGTATCTAACTTTTTTCTATTTTGATTAGGTACATAGACATAACCCAAACAACCAAAAACACTGAAATGATTAACATTAGGCCTTTTCTCATACCATGCTTCATTAGGAGTCATCTTCTCAAGTGCATTGGTGGGACTTCGATTGAGAATGTACACTGTTGTAGCAACTGCTTCACCCCAAAAAGAATTGCTTAATCCCTTTGTTTGTAACATGCTCCTTGCCATTTCTACCACTGTTCAGTTTTTTCTTTCAGCTACTCCATTTTGTTGAGGTGTGTATGTAGTGGTGAGCTTCCTCCTGATGCCATTCACCTCACAATAATCTTGGAAGGCTTTTGAATAAAATTCTCCTCCATGATCAGTCCTTTAACATTTTATTTTGCACCCTTTCTCATTTTTCACAAGTGCTTTAAACCTCTTGAATGTATCAAGGGCTTCATCTTTGGCCTTCAAAAAATACACCCAACATTTTCATGAGTAATCATCTAGAAAAGTGATAAAATATGATGACTTACCCAAACTCTTTGTTTGCATAGGACTAGAAATATCAAAATGAACAAGCTAAAGGGGATGATGGGCCCTCCATGCATTGCCTTTTGAAGATCTCTCCCTTGCATGCTTGTCTTTAGCACATCCTTCACAAGCCTCCTTTTGCTCTTCAACCTTAGGTAAAGTAGAAACTAATGAATTTGATGTGAGAATCTTCAAACTGTGAAAATTTAAATGTCCATACCTGAGATGCCATAACCAACTAATATCCTCATATGCCAAATTGGCAAGGCTATTGTTATGTTCACCAAATTTCAAAGGGAACATTCTATTCTTTGTCATAGGAACAACAATCACAATCCTATTGCCCTAATTCTTATCAAAAATTGTACATTTCTTATTCTAAAAGAAAATTGTATAGTTCTTCTCACATAGTTGTCCAACACTTAACAAATTATGCTTTAACTGTGGAGTGTAATAAATATCATTAAAACTCTTTATACCTTCTTTTGTGTAGACTTCCATAGCTCCTTT
Source organism: Sequoia sempervirens (assembly GCA_007258455.2). Classification (NCBI taxonomy): domain Eukaryota; kingdom Viridiplantae; phylum Streptophyta; class Pinopsida; order Cupressales; family Cupressaceae; genus Sequoia; species Sequoia sempervirens. The sequence continues at coordinate 134,803,771 of VDFB02058242.1, read as the reverse complement.
TGCAACAACCTCTAATGATTTGTCATCACCAAGCTAAATCTTGGACTTGAAACTCTCATCCTTTGTTGAAAACAATTCTCATTCCTTGTCATATGGTTAGAGCATCCAGAATCTAGATACCAAACTTCTTTACTACTAGTTTCACTTTTTGAGTAAGATAAAAATAAATGATCTGGAGGATTTTCATCACTTTCTTTAGCATAATTAACACTTTTACCTTTTTTCAATACACATTCTCTTTCAAAGTGGCCATACTTATTACAATGGTAACATTGAACATTTATCTTATCAAAACAACCTCCACCTTGTCCTTTGGACCCACCTCTTCCTCTTGAACCGCCTCTACCTCTATTTCCTTTTGCATGATTCTAATTTTTTCCTCTACCTTGACCTTCATTATTTTTTGATGTTGTTGTTGGAATCCTCTTTCTTTGTGATTTGTAATTTGTATGATAAGGTTTTCACATCACTTTCTCCAAATGAATCTTTCAATCTCTCTTCATGAGACATAAGACATCCAACCAAGTGATCAAACTGAAAGGTTGTCAAATCTTTTCTTTCTTCTATGATAATGGCAACATGGTTCCACTTTGGGGTGAGAGTCCACAATACCTTTTTGATTAGAACCTCACTATTCACAATTTCTCCAAGTGTGGCCATCTTGTTGACCACATCTTTAACTCACACAATAATCACTTACTTTCTCAGATTCTTGCATTTTAAAATTTTCAAAGTCTCTTTTTAAAGTTTCCAACTTAACTACTTTCACTTGATCACTTCCTTGGTAAGCTTCCTTTAAAATCTTATAGGCATCTTCTGCTATCTTTGCACACGCAATCCTTGGAAATAAGTTCTTATCAAGAGTGATTTGAATATGAAACAAAGCTTGAGAATTCTTCTTCTTGGCTTCCTTTTTAATTGTTATGTTATTGGCTGTGAGGGCATTCCAATCAGCTGGCTCCTGGTAACTTGATTCAATAATCTCCCACAAATCCTTTCCTATCGAAAAGGTCATCATTTTTATGCACCAATAATCATACTCATTTCCATCAAATTCTAGAATGCGAAAGAAGTTATAATTCGACATGATAAACCTTTGGCGAAATTCTAACTACTAAATCTTTAACACAAAAGAAAATACCTGCTCTGATACCAAATTTTTGCACCCAATAAGTTAAGAGATAACAATAGAAAATTATAACAGCAACATAGATAAACAATTAACTCAGAAAATAGAGCATACACAAAAAAAACATAGCACAATACTTTATTTTTTTAGACTGACCCAAAAAGCAACTTTATTCATGCTTTAATATATAAAGAGGAACAAAACCGATACAATTAAAGTTGTTCTAAAACAAGACTGAAAAATTAGAAAAACAAAGCACGCGTATGACATGCATTATTCCATGCAGAAGAGTGGCGAACACTGACAACACAAATGGTGAAATAAATGATGGTAATGGTAGCAGCCAACTAAAAAGGAGTAATGCGTTCTGCATGCATCAATTGTCAACAAATGCTTCATGGTTATCTGTATGGTAGCATGTTATTGATACATGTCAAGTGACTGGTCAGTGTGGACCTAATGGCATATGACAGCTCAATGCCCAGAACAAGCCAGTCTACATTTGTCCTCCTCAATTCAATTTAATCAACAACGACGACCACATCAAGGGATGCATGTGAAGCACATCATAAGGGTAGACATACAGCATCGCAATTAGCACCATGTCCCCCCTCGACAACATGAAATGGTTAGATGCTGCTTATGTAGTGCTTCTGAATCTTAATGAAAATGAATGCCAGGAGGCCTGTAGGGAAGATTGCATATGTTTCTTCGTCACATATGATAATAAAGCTTGCAAGAGGCAAGATATTCCTCTAATGAGCAGCCGTCAAGGTATTGATATTAATAGTATAGCTTTTGTGAAAGTATTTGAGGACTTCATTACACCATCTCCATCTCCATCCCCTTCTCTTTCAAAGCCAAGAAAGGAAAAGGACGCAAAGACGCTTATAGCGATTGCCTTAAGTGTCCCTCTTATGGCAGCTGCACTCCTTTTGGTATGGTTCTTTCACAACAAACTCTATAAGACCAAAAAATTTATATAGTAGTCTAACCATGTGGAACGGTTGAAGACGTTTTCTTACAGAGAGATATAAGCTGCTACAGGAGTTTTCAGAAAAGAGTTAGGAAGGGGCTCCTTTGATAAAGTTTATAAGGGCACCTTACCCGATGGATGAGCAATTGCTATGAAAACTCTAGTGGATAGAGTAGAGCAAGAAGAACATGGGGAGCGAGAGTTCAGAACGGAGATGAGTGTGATTGGTACAAGCCATCACAAAAATTTGGTTCAGTTGTGTGGTTTCTGTGACAAGGGGTCTCATCGAATTCTGGTTTACGAGTACATGAGCAATGGATCTTTCGACACAACTCTATTCGTAGATAGCGACTTTCTTGATTGGAGCTTGCATGTTCAAATTGCTATGGGGATAGCGAAAGGCATTCGTTATTTGCACGAAGAATGCAGGACTCAGATTCTGCATTGTGATATAAAACCCCAAAACATCTGTTGGATCAGAACTATAATCCCAAAAATTTTGACTTTGGCTTGGCAAAATTGTTGAGGGCCGAACAGACTCGAACATTCACTACAGCTCAGGGCACTAGGGATTACATAACGCCTGAATGGATTGATAATGTGCCCATTACTGTAAAGGTAAATGTTTATAGCTTTGGTATGGTGCTACTGGAAATCATTTGTTGCAGGAAAGCTATGAAGTTAGATGCCGTCCCAGAAAATCAAATCATTCTCGTTATCTGGATGTACGAGTGCTTGGAACATAGCCGTCTTGTTAAGTTGGTCGAGCAGCAGCAAGCTGAAGGTGCTACAATTGATTTAAGGCAACTAGAGAGAATGGTGTTGGTGGGTCTGTGGTGCATTCAAGAACACCCACATCTAAGGCCATCTATCAACACCATTGTTCAGATAATGGAAGGAAATGTTGAGATCGCAGTGCCCCCACCTCCAGTTTCCCCACCGCGAGTGCTCCCGCCGCTAGAATCTTCGAGTATTTCAATTTCTGCATAAAGAAAATTTATAGCTTTGATTCACCAGATTGAAGATGGGCATCAAAATCTTTTATGCCTTCGCCATAAATAATCATCTCATTTGAATCAAAATGCTACTCAGAGGCTACTGAAAACTTATGTTTTATTATGGTTGTCATTCAAGCATAGCTCTTACTTGTTGATAACTGATGCGAGATCATCCGGTTCTGCCATGTCATTCTCTGGCATGCAAACCGCCATGCAATTCATCATCAGTTTTATTGTTAGAGAGCTAATGTCTAGATATAGTTTGCATTATTTTATTTTCACATCTGCCAGTTTAAGAGTTGTGCGAATAATGCATGCAAAATGTATGAACTGTTATCCACCAGAATATACTATTGTAAACATTCATCTGTAGCAGTGAACTGTTCGTTCTCTGAGGCTACAAATTTCTTTTATTAGGTGCTAATCCTCTATTATTATTATTATCATGATTGGTGTGTTGTTTTAAAGTTAGTTTTTCTAGAACTATTCTGTGATTAGTCCGTTCAGGTCAGATATTTTAGTTTATGTTACAGAGCACCCAACTGATCTGATATTTTGGTAATCTCTGCTATTTGATTTTTCCTGTTATAGTGGTTTTTATTAGCTGGTTAAGAAACAGGGGCTGTTTTCAGAATCTTCATTTTTTAGTCTTTGATGAAAATGCATTTCAACATTTACATCTATAAACCTTATTCCATGACATGTTTCTTTGTGTTTTCCACAAAATGAATATTTTATGCTTGCATGGCATTGAAAATTGGTCTGCCCCATTCCCTAATTTTATTTTCTGTTGACTCATGGGTGCAACTAAGATGAGATTTAACCCCTGCTATGGGCACTTGTGACATAAAATAGCTTACAGGGATGATAAATCACAAACATTTTAAGTAATAGGCTAGGGGATGTGTTTAATAAAGGAATCAACACAAATTTATACGAAAGATTAACTTAAAATTTAAATTTATTTATTTTAATTAAAATTAAATTTGTGCTGATAGGCATTCACCTTTGGGAGGTATTTAGAATTCGTATGTATATGATTAAGAATTGATGGTTACAAATGGATAATAAATGGAGATAACCATTGAAAAGATCTTTACCACTAACATCAAATCACTACAGGTTCAATCGCATATTATAAAAATTCTTAATCTCTTTAAAGTGAGATGGTTTATAATATTTGAGATTTTATTAGTTGTCCTTGTAATTTCCCAAGCCGATATATTTTTTATTCTTGATGTGGTAGGCATAGTGCTTGCATGCATGTCTGGTCCATACTATAGATGAGCTGGATGGAGTCCTCCACACACAATATTAAGAGTTTTGGTGATGATTTATTTAATTTTACTTGTTGATTGCAAATCCATTTGATGTAAGAAGGATGGTTTCTATGAAGTATAGATTCTATAAGTCTAATCGAGGAAAGACTCTCATGAAAGATGTCCTAGTGGAATTGTACATACATTTTTTAATAGTAGGGTTTTAAATTTAGGTTTTTGTTCATGACAATTTTTCATTCAGATAAAGTCATTATTTTTAACTAAACCTTAATTAACTAATTTCTAATTTCTAATTGTTTAATATATTTTTTTAGTTATAAATTTTGGATTGGCTTCAACAATTCCAACTCTGTGTCATGTGCTTTGGTGGTAGAGATGATTTCTCCTTATTACATTTGAGCATTTAACTATTAATTTCCTAGTGTGGCTATTTATTTGCATTTTATATTCTTAAAATGGATGTGATTTTATCATTTTAAACTTTTTTTTGTAGGTATTGATAGTTTGCATGATTATCAGTCATCCTTCCCTATGGGAGATCTTTTTTCTGTTAAGCAATAATTTCTTTATAGAGTGTTGTAACATGAGTTGCTAAGAGAAAAGTACATATTAGTCATTGGTGAGGGTTGTGTTTTTGTGACTCAAACATTGGATTTCCAAGGGGATTTGTAGGAATACTTGTCCTTACTGTCCTTCTTACCATATTTCTTATTGCTCTTTCTTCTTGGTGCTATCAAAGGTAATAGTTTAAAGCCATTGCAACATCATTAATTGTCACACCTAAAAATTTCACACTACCTTGACACCTTATTTTTCCCACAACATTAATTAGTATAATAATTTATTCATTTTGAGCCTAGATTGATAAAATATATTTAAATCCTTGACATCTTGACAAGTTTGAGCAAAAAGCACCTAGTCAAGGGGGTGGGCTCAAGGGAACACAATCTACTAAGAGGGGGTGAATCAATATATCAAATCATTTTAAAACTCTTTAATTTAACATGAATTTCCATTAGTCACTTCTCCAAACATGAACCAAATTAGCTAGTATCAATCAAGCAATACAGATGCACACATTCACATAATGAACACTAGATATATGTGGAAACTAGAATGGGAAAAACCATGGTGAGAAGAGTTACTTGGATCTACTACCCAAATCCAAATTACCAAAAATAATAAATAAATTACAATAATGAAGTAGGCACTAAGCTACTAGAGACGCCAATCCCTTGTATTTGTAGGCACGAACCTACTAGAGACACCAATCCCCAATATATAGATTTGAACAACAACTCAATAAGTAAGACACCAATCCTGTCAAATTACATAGATGAGATTTGTAGATCTTCAATAATGATCACATAGATTACATGCAATCCAATCTACCTTCAGACTTTCTCTTACATAAATTTGATCATTTGATGATGGCACACAATGATTGAGACATAAGTCCCATTACATCACCCAAATTTACACTTGCTTGTACAATTACACTTATACTCAAAAATATAAACTATGATAATTAGTCATTATATACATCCCATTACATTAATATTATTTCATGTCAACAAAGAATCCCTTAACACCATTTGCAATTAGCCAAGTTAGCTAAGGTGGACCTAAATTCAAACTTGTATGAAACGTGTAGGAGGTTGGTCCTAAATCAAATTTGTTGCCACCAATAAAACATGATGTGCTCTCTATTTAGGGATCTTAACTTGGTCCTATTTCACCTTCTCACACTCCTCTAAAGGGCCCACACTACAAGTTATTGTCGTACAGATCCAGAACATCAACTTGGTTAATTAACAAGCATGTGACTCTTCTATTGCTTCAAACTTTTTTCTTGATGAACTTAAATCTTGGAAACTCTAGAATAAGAGAAACCATGTGTAGACATACTCTCTTTTCAAACCACATTACATAGCTCAAATCCATGATGAAATGTAGATCAAAACATGTTACCAGAAGAATCTCACTATTTGGGTAACTTACCTCAAACATTCTAGATCAAACTTCTAGATTACTTCCATTGATAAGAGTAGATGTAGTATGATACTATAGACATTCCTTGACAAATTTCATAAGCTCATACATCATAGAAGTAAATAAAATTTAATTTTCAACGATCTCTTGAATTCTCACCAATATGTATACATCACTCTTTTGACATCAGTGAACACCTTGGACATTAATGTCAATATATGTTTAGCAAGGGAACCCTTGACCTTAATGGGGTACTAATTCAAATTTAAATTTTGGTGTCATTCTTTCATGAATTAAAGAGATCCCAAGTCAATCTATATTTGAAAATATCAATTGGAATGAACATATAAACTATTTTTATTTACATTTGAACATGGGAAATAAAAGAAAAGGAAGAAAGGATGAAGGAATAATTATCTACGAACAATTATGATTTAGATCATGCAATTATCTTGGAGTTCTAAGTATTAAGTTATCCTCTACATGCAATCTGAAACAAACTATCATTTTTTATGAACTAACCTTTTACAAGTCTATCACACAATCAAGACATCCATCAATCAACATTTGTTACAACTTGTCCTATGGTATCACTTCATCAATGATTTCATACCAAAGGTAATATTGTCAATTATCATTTATCATCTAAGTAAATTACAATTTTGGCCTTTGCTTGACCTAGGGTATGTCCTCTTGTTCATCATAATTTTTTGTACATGGAGGTATAAATACCAAAACAAGATTTGAAATAGGAAATCCCCTATACAACACAACCTTTATGTTGGTGTGAATAAATGTCTTGTACCTAGTTAATTCACTCACTAGGTAATTAGGGGACATATTCACATGTTAATTTTACCTAGGTTGTAAGATTCCTTCTAGAAGTCTTAGTTGGTATTTCCATATTGTATTTTATCCTAGGTTGTTATGACTTAATTGTCTCATGTGATACGATTAAGACACTTATCATGATCTTGTCTAATCATATCTCACACCTTGCCTATTTAAGAAAGGCATCATATTTACATTTCCTTATTCAGTGGCTTTGATTTTGGTATTCTTGAATCTTTAATCATTGTAGGATATTTCCGCCATTTATCTCTTGTGGAAGTTATTTTTTGTTGCAAGTGATTCTAGGGTGTTGAGGAGTTTTCCATAAACTCCTACATGGTAATAGAGCTTAAGTGTTGTAGACTTCTTCCCAAATCTGAGTGACCAATATTGGAATGAAAGCTTTCTTGGGTGCAAGTTGAAATCTTGAGAACCTCTCTAATGAATTTAGGGCATTTGTTAAAGTTACATTCGACTTCCATTTCATTAAAATTTGATATATTTTCTCATATCTGCAAGGATTTGAAGGAAGGGTTTTAATTGCTAGATCCAGGAGTAGTTGATATTTCATAATAGTTTGGGAAAAAACTAACCTCAGCATTATGTTTGGGAGGCCCAAGAACCTAACGATTGACTACCAAATCATTGAAATCTAACACTTTTAGTCAGGGCATGACACAAAAAATTTAGGCCATATGACCATACAAATATTTATGTGGTCATACAGCTCGTACAACATGCATCATTGTCTGCATCAGTCCATTGGCACACTTTGTAGACCATTCACTTTTTTTGTGTCATCATTCTATCATTCATATACTTGACATGTTTTTGTGGTCTTTTGCAATCGTTGTCACATCAGGTCAAATTTCTTTCACTATTAGTATGAAGTTTATTTTTATTCGATGCTTATATTATTATAATGTTTTTGTTTGATTATATTTAAACCATTGACCATAAATTTTAAACCCATGGTCACAACTGAAGTTAGGGGCTTAGTGCTCTGGGGTGGAGTAGCCTTTAGCCCCCTCTATCACCTTCCCACTACTCCAGCTAGCAGCGTCACCAACACTGACAGTGGTCTTTCTAAGAATGATTATCATATGTCGAAGTCATATGGGGTGATCAAGGGCTCCATTTCTGTACTGATTTAGTCTGTATTTTTACACCTGTTTGGTGTTGAAAGGTCCTTTTATAGGCCTTTTTCAGTTTATCATAACTTTTGATCCAGATGGTCGAATTTTTGAAAAAAAATATTGTTGTAAAGCTAGCGATGTTTATTTTCTAGTGGTATAGGTAATTTTTTAGAATTTTTTTGTTTAGTTTCGTTTATTGCTTCTTGAAGTCAAACTTCCATTTTTTTCTCCTGAGCTCATAATTTTTTGCCACAATCTTCGATTTTCACAATTCTTGTGGCATTGGAAAGGTATTGAGGAGCTCTACATTGCCATCCATGTACCAAGTTGATCATTATTTTAGTTTTTCTATATAGGGTGTTCTAGAGATTACTTGGATGTTTTGATAGTTAAGATGGTCCAATTTTGATCTTTGCACTTCATTTCAATTCCAGATCATTTGTCAATCAACTATTTCTTCATAGATTCTAGGTTTATTCCAATTTGTGTGTTTTCTAGTGTTCCTTGGCATTAGGATTTTTGTTCCTTATCATGATTCTGACCTAAGTCCTTGAGTGACTCTAATATGGTTTCTATAAAGTAGAGTTATTTTTCCTTTGCTCATTGAATTAAGGATTCCAGTGTTACTCCACAAGTGTGCTTCCAGTGATTCTTTGCAACAATTTATATCATTATAGGGGGCTATATGGTCTCTCTTGTCTTCCTTTGAGTGGATGGAAATTTATTGGATTTGTTATGGATATTAGTATTGCATGTATCTCTCTTTTGGTGAGGATTTTTGTCCCACTAGGTTTTCTCATTTTCTTTGTTTGTGAGAGATTGCATTTACATTTGTACATGGGTACCTCACATTGCCTCATATTCAGGACCCATCTTTGTGTCATTTGCATCATAATCTTCTTTCTAAGTTTCACTTAAGGGGGAGTGTTGGTGTGACAAAATATCTTGTACCTAGTTAATTCACTCACTAGGTAATTAGGGGATATATTCACTTGTTAAGTTTAATTAGGTGGTAAGATTCCTTCTAGGAGTTTTATTTGAAATTTCTAGATTGTATCTTATCCCAGGTTGTTATGAATTAGTTGCCTCATGTGATAATATTTAGACACTTGTCATGATCTTGTCTAATCCTATCTCACACCTTGCCTATATAAGCAACGAATCATATGTAGATTGCCATATTCAGTAGCTTCCATTTTTACATTCTTGCATCCTTAATCATAGCATAATATTCCTACCATTTCTCTCTTATGGAAGTTATTTTTTCTTCTAGGTGATAATGGGGTGTGGAGGAGTTCATCATAAACTCCTACACTTTCCCCTATTTTCATGCTTGTAGGTCAGATCAAAAAAATTTGAGAGTTGATAGTTATAATAAACTTAAAGGATAATGCAACCTACATTTTAGGGTTTTTATATCTCTAAAGGAAGCATCTAGGCCTAGGGAACCTAATGGGTATGTGCAGGATCATCATGGAAAAAATAGGCCCTTAAGTGGCAAAAAAAAAAGAAAAATCAGAGTTAGGCAACTTGATGTAAAATTTTGAATAAGTTATCTATATTATTTCCAAAATATGTAAGAATAGAATCTGTAGCAAATTGAATATAGTTTCTAAAATACTAGGTTTGTTTAAAAAAAAAAATGGGGAATGGACATGCATCAAGCACACTGCCTAGAGCTCACTGCTCAAATACAAAAGGCTTACTTCCCAAAGGAAGACTCACTGTATTATAGTAACATTTGGATTACATCCAGAAGATTTTGAACTGACAAAATAACATCTAATGCCTTATTATAGTTCTAGTTAAGCACATAAATTCTTTCTTCTATTCACTCTTCTTCACACTTTACTTCTGCTTTCAAAAGATTAGAACATTGTTCACACTTAGCATGCAACACACATCTCTCACCATGCCTACAAATGGTATAAAAAAATGATCATATATATCTGCAACTAAGGATAACATCAACTACATGTCGACCCAACAAAATATAAAATATGTACAAACTATTGGCCGAAAACATGAAACAATTAACAATGCGAACCACACAATGTCAGCCACAACATAGTAAGGACCCAAAACAACATCCTCAAACATGAAACATCTTAAACAATTATTCCTCGAAGGTCAGCCAAGATCATGATGAAAAACATGAACTCACAGAAGAAAATCACCAATCGTGAGCATAACAATCAATGTAGACCACCAACACAGATAGAGCATGATCGAGAAACATCTGCAAGCATCATGAATCACCACATAAGAATCTACAACAACTTGAATTACTAGAATCACATTATCTTCTTTTAGGAACATTGATTAAAGAAACAGAACAACTGTCAAAACACAGATACTCATAACTCGATCAAATCTTCATGCAAACCTCTGAAACTTCAGGTGGATAGACTAGATATACTCATAAAAAACCCTTTAATCCATAAACTCTTGTCATCAATAGACTGAGCTAGCCTCCATACTAAACTCCATTTCATCACCAACAACCTATAATTTATTTTATTACAATTTTCTCAATATCCTCAAAACATACAACCTTAAAGACATTAATGCCAATAGTGTTGGCATCAATGACAACCACATATTAAAAATATCCAATAATGTCCCCCTTTGGCATTGATTTCAACACATGATGTGAAAAACACCATCAACACAACCTTCTCTTAGCACTTTCTCCCCCTCAGATTTTGAGTCTTTTCTCCTTAACTCTTTCATAGTTTTTCACATGAATCTTCTCCCCCTTTGACATCAATTACAAAGATACACATTATCTTTCTCCACGCAAGCTCTCAACCACATTTCTGAACATCTGACTACTCCCCCTGAGTAGCAGCCACCACAACATCAATTTGGATTGCAATATATGACTATGAAATGCACTGACTGATGCAAGTCAATGCATCTTAATTATGATTAGGAGGGGTAATCAACCCTAGCTTCCCTATGAGATACTTAAAAGTATCCTTAGGAAATGGCTTGGTAAATATATCTGTATTTTGTTCCTTAGTGGGCATAGACTCCAATTTGACTTCCTTTTCACTCACCTTCTCTCTCAAAAAGTGAAACTTGATAGATATATGCTTGGTTTTTGAATGCAACACTAGATTCTTAGAAATGTTAATTTCACTTGAATTATCACATAATATAGCAATAGGATCATCATGCACAACTCTGATATCTTTCAGCATTTGCTTCATCCACAATACTTGAGTACAATTGTTAGCAGCAACAATGTATTATGCCTTTGCAGTAGATAAAGAAATGGCATTTTGCTTCTTAACTAACCATGAAATTAACTTCTTTCCCAAGGAAAATGCACCACCACTAGTACTCTTTTTTCATTCACATCTCCTTCCCAATAAGCATCAATAAAAGCACTCAAAGTAAGGTTGTCTTCTTTAGAATACCATAGGCCAAAATCAACTATCCCCTTCAAGTACTTGAAAATCCTCTTCACAGCTGTCACATGAGATTCCTTAGGATCGGCTTAAAATCTTTCAATAATGCATATGACATGAGGTCTAGTGTGAGTCAAATATAGTAATCAACCAATCGTGGATTTGTATCTAGTCTAATTTGTTTTAGGAGAATCATCATCTTGTGTCAACTTACATCTGGTCACCATAGGTGTACCAACTGGCTTTGAATCTTCCATACCAAACTTCTTTAGCAATTCTTTCACATACATGGACTAAGATATAAAGATCCCTTTATCTAGTTGAGTAATTTGTAATCCCAAAAAGAATTTCATTCCTCCAATCATAGACATCTCAAACTCACTCTACATCTCATCAACAAACTTCATGCACAAACTATCATCTCCTCCAAAAATGATATCATCAACAAATGCTTCAACAATCAAATCTTTATCATGATCAATCTTGAAATACAAATTACTATCAGTAGTACCTTTATAAAATCCAAGCTTCAACAAATACTTTTCCAATTTGGAATACCATGCTCTTAGGTCTTGCTTAAGTCCATACAATGCTTTCTTCAATTGGAAAACCATATCTCCCTAATCAGTCAATTGAAATCCATCAGGTTACTCAATATACACTTCTTCTAGTTCACCATTTAGAAATGTTGACTTGATATCCTCTGATAAACCTTAAAGTTTTTGTAAGCAACATAAGCAAGAAATAGTTTCATAGCTTCAATCCTAGCAACAAGAGAAAAAATTTCTTTAAAGTCAATTCCTTTCATCTAAGAATATCCTTTACACACAATTCTAGTTTTTTTTTTGACAACTTCACCTTGCTCATTCAGTTTGTTTTGAAAGACCCATTTAGTTCCAATTACATTTTTTTCCTTAGGTCTAGGAACAAGAATCCATGTATCATTCTTCTCAATTTGTAGTAGCTCTTCTTTTAGTGCTTCCACCCAATGTAAATCTTTGCATGCTTCATTGACACTATTAGGCTTAGTCTTTGAGATCAAATAGTATTCTTCTGTAATTCTTCTCCTAGTTTGAACACCTTTGTTCTTATCACCAATAATCTGATCTTCTAAATGATTTAGTCTTACATAAGTTGGAGTCTTAGGGTGTTCTTGAACTTTAGGCTCTTGTGATCTCACTTTTTCACTTTCACTAGTTCCTTCCTCTTGATTTTCCTGATTCACCGGAATGATCTAAACTTGATTTAGAGTATGAGCTTTATTTCCTTTATCTGAACTGTCATTCTAATCATTTGAATCATATCCATAGGTTGTGGATGGTCTAACTGTGTCTTCATCAACCTTGACATTAGCACTTTTAATTACTTTCCTCAATATCTTATTGTAGCACCAGTAGGCTTTACTTTTAGTAGAATAACTAAGAAAGATTCCTTCATCACTTCTAGCATCAAACTTTCCTATATTTTCATCTTTTTTGATATAACATTTTCTCCCAAATATTTTGAAGTATCTAACAGTAGGCTTATGACCATACCATAGCTCATAAGGAGTCTTACCAGTATCACCTTTGACATGTACCCGGTTGAGAGTGTAAATGACAGTACTCACAACTTCTCTCCAGTAGATATGCAGACCATTTTCTTCTAGCATCATAGTCCTAGCAGCTTCTTGAATTGTCATGTTCTTCCTTTCCATAACTCCATTTTGCTGAGGGGTCAGTGGGGCAGATAATTGTCTCTTTATCCCATGCTCTTCACAGAAAGAATTAAACTCACCAGAAGTGAATTCATCGCCTTTATCTGATCCCGGACATTTTATCTTCAGACCTATCTCTATCTCAACCATAGCCTTAAAAATCTTGAATTTCTCTAGAGCTTCAAATTTTTCCCTTAACAAAGTAACCCACATCAATCTAGAATAATCATGAGTTACTAACATGAAATACCTCTCTTTGTAAACTTCTAACTCTAGAAGGACCATACAAGTCAGTATGCACAAGCTCCAATACTTCATTTGAATAATGATGTTTGCTCTAGAATGAAACTCTAGTTTGCTTCCCTAACTAACATTCCTTACATATAGTATTAGTAGTTTTTATCAACTTAGGAAGATCTCTCACTACCTGAGTAGAACTTATCTTGATAATATTGTCAAAGTTTACATGACACATTATCCTATGCCACAACCAACTTTCATCAACTTGACAAATTAGACAACCTTTACTAGCAACACTTAGGTGAAAGATATTACCTTTTTTTTTGGTACCAGATGTAATCACATTTCTGGAATTCCCCAATATTCTACACTCTCCATGAATTGAAGATTGTATCCCTTGTCAACCATTTGTCAAACACTTGAGAGATTATGCTTCAAACCTTCCACATATAGGACATCATTAGTAGTATGCTTACCACCAAGAGAAATGGATCCTCGACCATGGATTACACTAGCTTTGTCATCTCCAAATCTTACAACACCACCATCATACTTTTCCAAGCTCACAATTTACTTTTATCACCTGTCATATGATGAGAGCAACCATTGTAAATCACTTATTCATCTTTTTCTTCAACTCTGGAAGCTAGAGCTTTCTCGAAATTTTTGCAACTAGCAGATTTAGTAGGTACTAGATCATTTTCCTTGATAGAAATAAATACCCATTCATACTCACTTAAATTCCCTTTATCAGATTCATCATCTATCACACCTTCATTAGTAGCATAATAACACTTTCTTTGGAATCTAGGCTTGTTAGATCTTGGCTTAGGAACTCTTTCTGGACACCTTGAGGTAAAATGACCTATCTTATTACAAGAAAAACATTTAAGAGGCAATTTCCCTTTATACTTACCTTCTCCTCTAGCTTCCCTCTTAACAATAAGTGCTTCAAGCTCATCTAGTTTTCTCTCTTCTTCTTCAATCTCTCTCATTTCTTGCTCATACTTGGACATTTTTCTAGAAGAACTTTCTCCTAGATCATATCTCTAATTATCTTTTCTGGAGATAGTAGCTTTGAATGCAGATTCTATCTTAGGAAGAGATTCACCAAACTCACATAACTGAAAAGCAGTAAGCTTACCAATCAACATGTCTTTGGTTACATTTTTCATAGTCTGGATCTCCTCAATAGCAGTAGCTTTGTGTTTGTATGCAGCAAGCAAGTATCTGAGCACTTTGGCAACAATCTCTAATTCTTCCAATGTTCCACCAGCACATCTGATACTACACACAAGTTCATTCACTCTCTGCATAAAAGAAGTGATTTTCTCATCTTCACCCATTCAGAAAATTTCATATTTCTATTTCAGGCTTTGCATCTTAGCAATCTTCACATGGGCATCACCTTGATACAAAGTTTCCAACTTTTTCCATATCTCATAAGTAGTCTTTAGCTCCATTACATTTTTCATCTCAAAATCAGTTAGAGCACTCAACAATGCTTCCTTAGCCCTAATATTGTACTTGGCTTCCTTAATATCACCTATAGTAGGACCATTATGTGGAATGATATACCTATTCTTTGTAATTTTCCAGTAAGGTTCACCAATGCATCTCATATGACAATCCATTTGAGTATTCCATAGAGAATAATTAGTTCCATCAAATCTTGGATTATCCTTCTTATATGTCGCTATCTCGAATCACCTCAAGCTATTAAAATTCTTCTGAGGAACCTGCTCTAATACCAATTGTTGTAAACACAAGGGCATACAACTGAGAGGGGGGTGAAGAAGATGTCACAAAAATTGCAGTTATTAAACTTATTTTTAGATATGATAAATAAACATGAATGCATAAACCATCACCACATCAAAAACACACATAACACCAAGATTTTTTTTATGTGGAAACCCTGATAGGGGAAAAACCACAGTGGAGGTTAATCCAAAAGATTATACTGTGTTAAAATTATAAAAGTATTATAAATGGGGAATGCACATGCATTCAGGCACACTGTGTAGAGCTCACTGCTCAAATAAAAAAGGCTTATTTCCTAAATGAAGATTCACTATCTTACACTAACATTCAGATTAAATCTAGAAGATTTTGAACTAAGAAAATAGCATCTTCTAATTACTAATTATAGTTCTGGTTAAGCACATAAACACTTTATTCTGCTCACTCTTCTTCACACTTTACTTCTACTTTCAAAATATTAGAACATTGTTCGCACTTAGCATGTAGCACACATTTCTCACCACACATTCAAATGGTATAAACAAATGATCATATATATACACAACTAAGGATAACATCAACTATATGTCATCCCAACAAAATATAAAATATGTACAAACTGTTGGCCCAAAACAATAAAAAATTACCAATGCAAACCAAACAATTTTGGCCACAACATAGTAAGGACCCAAAAAAACATCCTCGAACATGAAACGTCTTAAACAATTGTGCCTCAATGATCCACAACATGCTACAATCACCCTAACAACCAATATCATGAAAAAAATGAACTCATAGAAGAAAATCACCAATCATGAGCACAACGATCAATGCAAACCAACAACATAGATAGATCATAATCTAGAAACATCCACAAGCATCATGAATCACCACAGAAGCATTTGCAACAACTCGAATTACTAGAATCCCATTATCTTCTTTCAAGAACACCGATTAAAGCAACAAAACAACAGTTAGAACACAAATATTCATAACTCAATCAAATCTTCATGCGAACCTCTAAAACTTCATGTGGATAGACTAGATATACTCTTCAACAAACCCTCTAATCCACAAACTCTTGTCATCAATATACCGAGCTAGCCACCATACTAAAATTCACTTCATCACCAACAACCTGTAACTTATTTTATTACATTTTTCTCAATATCCTCAACATATACAACCTTAAAGACATTAATTCCAATAGTGTTGACATCAAAGACAACCACATATCAGCAATATCCAACAAACCCTGCTTGTTTTAAACCATACCTATAATGGAATCTCCTCTACACCTATCAAAATGTTGATTAAAAACCAGTTTTGATTTACCTTTTGGGGGATAAAATGAATTCATTTAAAATTTATGTTTGTAAGTATGTAGTCCTTATTATAAGATTCTGAAAAAGTATAAATTTAAATATATTTAATTTGATTATTATATTTACTTTTTATTTCATGGCCCTACAACAAATGCAAGCTGGCCATATATAAACAAATGCAAAATGCAAAAATAGGAAATGTTCAAAGGATTCTTGCTTAGTTCATGTGAGGTCTTTAACTTAGGGAACATTGTGCTTAATGTCTCTAAGAGAGGACCAATCAAAGAATAGAAAATTCACAACTTAGGGGATGTAGTGTGTTACATCAAGCTAGTAAGAGGAATGCAATATGCTAAGAAAGATCACACTCATGAAGGACATCACACCCAATGTCATCCACAAAGCAACAGATGCATTGTATGAAGTAAGAAGGATACACTAAGAACCAAGAAAAAGGAAAAATGCAAAAGAATAATTTCAATGTATTCCCTCACTTTAAAGAAATTTCTACACACCATACTATGAGAAATTACATTAAAGTAGGAAATGAAAAAATCAAACAAGAAAGAAGACACGAGAGCCAACTTTTAAAGCCCTTATGCCAAGTCATATATTTTCGAGTAAAGTTGAACCATGCAAGAGAAAAATAAAAGAGATGGGTTGCCCCCAAAATGAGAACACCAAATACATAAGAAATCTATGGATTTGGGGTTAGTATGTTCTCTATTGTAATGTTTTTAGAGAGTTTGGAGCTTTCATCATCCCCCAAATACACATAGAACTGGAAGAATGACATAGAGAGAGTAAAAAAAAAGAAAAACATTTTGGGTTAACATTGAAGATACATAGGGTGTCTTGACACCTTGCATCATCCCAAAACGGAAAACACAAGACAAATGAAAAAGAGGAGAAAGAAAGAGGAAAACCTTTTAGGTCAACATGAAGGAGACATGAATTCCTCGATGCCTTGCATCATCCCCAAAAGGACAAAACAAGAAAAAGATAAATATGAAATGAAAAGGCAGAGAAAAAGGAAGCCTTTTGGGTCGACATGAAGGAGATATGAATGTCTTGATGCCTTGCGCCATCCCCAAAAGGAAAACACAAGAAAAATATAAAGATGAAAAGTGAAAGAAATGCATGACATAGAAAATAATGAAGGAACAAATAGAGGAATGTCACAAAGAGAGAGAGAACATAAAATAGAACATCATGGGGGATCACATCACACACATGCAATCACACAAAAGAAAAAGAAAAATGCAAAATACTAGTAAGGAAAATGTGAATCAACCTATGAGCAAGTCATCTGCCTCCCAATCATGTTTTGTGTATGCTGAGGGTGGGAAACTAGTCAAAGGGACAAGGGAAAGTGACGAACTAGGAGAATCACTAGGTTCAACACTCTTTATAGGATATTTATCATTTAAGCTCATAGAAGAGGGAAAAAATGTGTTCAATTCATTATGCACCTCTTTGTCGATTTTAGCAGTCTCATTGTCATCATCTAGATTAACCACAATAGGAGGTTGAATAATAATGTCCACTGAAGAATTCAACTTTAATTGTGGTTTTTGTATTGGGTCATTTTGTTTTGGTTGGGGAGGACGGTCATCATGCTTTGCTTTAATAAAGTTCTGATTTCGATTTTCTTTGTTTAATTCATCATGTAACTTGCGAGAAAGGGAATGACATCTATGTCTACACTCTCTAGCACCTATATTTCTTTTTCTTTTTTTGTTCAATTTGTGTAGGAGTGAATTGATCAACCATAGGTTTATTTTCTTCCCTAAGGGGAGGAATAAAAGGAACCATAGGAGGTTGTTCATCCACTTTCTCTTTGGATTTGTAAACTTGCTTTATTCTAGGAGGTGTGAAAGGTTTGTTTTCATTGTCTCTTGGTCATTTGGAGGATGTGGATGAAGTTTCTATTTTTGGTTGGTCTTGATTGTTTTGTTCTTGTTTAAGCTAAATAATTTCTTTGTCTAGGATGGGAGGTTCGAAGGTGGATGGGGAAATGTTTCAGAGGGATAGTTCTGCTCTCATATTTTCCTTCAACTTTTGATAAGGAAAGAAAAATAAGTCCTCTCTTGGATTTATAGGTTCCATGGGCTCAGGCCAAAATGCATCTAGGGAAAAGTTTCCTCTAGAGGACAAAGGGTTAAATCCACTATGGTGAATAGTGAATATTTCATTTTCAAAGAGAAACTTTAGGCATTTATGAACAACCAAAGGGACAACTTTCATGGAGCAAAGCCATGGGTGGCCTAGCTTCACACAAAATTGATCTGACTGTGGGATGATAGAGAATGTGAAATATAATGTTTTTGGTCCTATTTACAATGCTAGGGTGATTGATCCTATCGTAGGGCATGCGAAACCATTGTGTTTCTTGATCCATGTTTTCATTCTATCATATTCATCATGATAGAGTTCATGAAAAAGTACAAATTTCTCAATGATCACATTCTCTCTATAGGAAGGATCTATTAGTATCCCATTAGTGGGCTTGTCATAGATATGGCTAGCTATGTAGAGAGGACCATTGGGTAAATGTTTAAGTATATCTATAGAGGAGAAAGCAATATAAAGAGGACTCTTAGGTCGGACCTTACGAGGGATGACATCTATCAGCCCTATCATTTCATCCATAGGATTGATAGGATTATTTATAATAGAAGCATTGTTTTCAACATTCATCACATCATTTTGTGTAGTTTCCCTAGCTTTGACAAATGAAACATTATGTTTGGGCATTGTGACTGGTAAAAATTTTCAAGTTTTGGTTAGGAGGGGCAATAGACTTATTGCCTTGATTGATAACACTTACAATTGATAGATGGCTAGAATCAATGAGGTCTTGCACAAGATGTTTAAGACACTTGCAATGTTCCATGTCATGTCCATTTTTTCAATGATAATGGCAATAAGAATTTTATTTAAAGCTCAGGGTTAAAGGATTCTTATGGTCGAGTGGTTTGATAGGTGGTAAGGTAATCATTTGTTGCTCAAGGAGTTGGGACATTGTGTTATGAATGGTATTAGGTAAGGGAGTAAATTGCATTTTTGAATCACTATCACTAAAGGGTATCGAGGCTTTGGCAATAGCTACTTGGTTGTTGACATTTTGGGTTTGTTGTTGAGGGGGGTTGAATTGAAGGAACTCTTTATTTTTCTTTCTAAAAGGTTGGGAATTGTTTTGGTTTGCAAGTTTAGATCTCTCAATTCGGCTAGACATGGAATTTCTATCTCAACTACTAACCAAATTTTGATAATCATGGAGAGTAGTGCATATGTGCACGAAGGATGGGAATTTCATCATGGTCAACTTGTCTTGAATCTTAGTTTACAAGTTTTCTATAAACATCTTTTGAAGGTGTGGATCAAGAACCTTGACATCGATTTGGGAATAGAACAATTGATAGCATGAGATAAAATTAGTTATATTTTCATCCTCCTTTTGTTTGCAACTCATCATATCGGCCAAGGTCATCTTGGGAGTCATGTGCACTTGGAAATGGTTTAAAAATTCCTTAGAAATGTCATTGAATGAATGAATTGAGTTGTTCGGTAAAGAAGAGAACCATTCCAAGGTAGTCTCTTTCAAGAACCTAGGAAAAGGTTTTTCCAATAGTTTATCATCAAGGATATAGTCATTACATAAGGCAGTGTAGGAATTGGCATGGCTAGAAGGATCTCCCTTCCCTCCATATTTCTCAAATCTAGGCACCTCTACACCTTGTGGCATCGGTGTTCACAATATCTCTAAGGATAATGGACTACTTTTGGCATAATATGTGGGTGGGACATTTTAATTTTAGTTGATGGTAGAAATTTAATTTGATGGTAGAAATTTAATTTTGATGGGATGAAACAGTTTGGAAAATTTGTGTTATGAGAGGGTCATTGTTTGTGTTATGAGATGGAAGTGAAAGTGGGGATGGAGTGTATGTGGTCATAGGAAAATTGAATGGAATTCTTATAGGTGGTGATGTAGAAGATATAACTTGTGATGCCACATAGGAACTAGGGATGCTAGCAGGAATAACCAGGGAAGGAATCACATTACTAGCTTGTTGCATTTTTGTTGTGACTTGGGGAGAGGTATAGGTAGGGATTGAGGCTATGGTTGTGGGAGGAGGAATTTTAGTTCCTCCTTGGCTTGTAACATTGCTTGTGGGTGAATGAAAACTATTTTTTTTGCGAAGATTCTTGCCAAATATTTCAACTACTTTTTTTATGAGGTCAAGGCCAACATCCCTTTCAATCATGTGGTGAATGTTTTCTATTGTAGGAATTGTAGTAGTTGAAATATTTTCAAGGTGCATGTCTTGTAATTTTTCTAGGTCCTCATGAATGTGCATTATGTTTTCTTGTGGGATGCTATCATTCCTTGTTTCAGCTTGCATACAATTTGAAGGAAAAGAGTTACTAAGGGTGTTATCCATGCCTAGTGTACTAGTGTCAATACTAGGAGTGGAAGCTCCAAATAACCCAAGATCCACAATGATTGTGCTATCACAAGATGACATGAGTCTCAAAATTCTTCTCACTAATGTATTAGCACTAGGACACCAAACACTCATGCAAAGGATACTAAATGCATGATGAAAGAAAATGCAACGTAAACTAATAAGAATGAAATGCTTATAACTAAAATTCTAGAAATTAAAAATGAAATGCAGAAATAAAAAAGAGACACTAAAAAACTGAACTATAAATTCCAGAAAATGTAGTGAAAAATATGCAAAGGGACTAATTCTCCCAAGGTGGCGAATGAGTCCAGGTACTAATTTTTTTGAAATTTTTTAGAACTTTTGAATTGGATTTTATGATTTTTAAGTTTTCTTATGCAAATCTGAGATGAAAATATGGAATTTTACTAATTTTCAATGAAATCAAAAGTAATAATGCAAGCTAAATGAGATTTTCACCAATGAAAGAATTGAAACCCTAAAATGCAAATTAACCAATGCAAAATTCAATACAATGTTAAATCTAAGATGTAAATGCAGTCCAAATCAAAATTAGAGTGTTCTAAATGTAGGTTCACCAAAATGGAAAGAAGAAAATATAGGGGAGGATGCTCTCTTTCGCTTCTAGCGTTTTGGACCTAAAGGGAGAGAGACAAAAAATTTCAACCTTTCACTCAAGAACAAACCCTTGAGATTTCAATGCAAAGGAGATTGAAATCTGGCATAGGGAAGGTTCTAGGGATTAAATGATGTTTAATGAGGAGTTTTCCACCAAGTATAAACTTGGAAAAGATAATGAATTGGAAAATACAATGTGATATGCATTCACATGCTAAGTGACCTAAAAAGATAGACAAACTATACTGAAAAGCTATGAAACTAGAAGTGTGCACATAGAAGACTAAAGAAGACATAGTGGAAGTCTAGATCACTGAAAAATACATTTTTGAGACTGACTGGGACTCATACACCAGGATGGGAGAATCAGTCTATTTTCTAGGAAAATGCACAAGAACGGGTTTCAGCCAAAAGGGTATCCAAATCTACAAGAATCATGTTCAAGCCTATATAGTGGGACTCATTCACCAATAGTGGAAAACTAGTCCACTTTATATTTTCTAAAAATTCTAAAGTGGATTTTGTGCCTCTTAATCTGCTATGTTCTTCTTGACTGGTTTCTAGATCCAAAACTGCAAAATACCACTTCTAGGTCTTCTCCAAGCTTCTCCAAGGCTTGATGACAACTTTGAAATTTTTTGCAACTTGAAAAATTTTCTCCACCTTTGCTTATTGACAAATATACAACCTAGCTCTACAAATCACACATGAGAAGAGGGAAAAATGTTGTGGGGGTTAGTCAATAGGGGTTTGAATTGTTCAAACCCCTTGTTGGTAATTAAACCTTGAAATAGAATGAAATATGCAAAGAGAATGATGAATGAACAAGAGACAATGTTGCAACTCACCAAACCCTTCCAATTAAGTGTTGAAAACATGTAAGTGATGGATCCAATGGATGTTGAACTAGAATCTAGCTTGATGTTTGATAGATCTTAAATGCAATGCTTACTTGAAACACAAACCCTACATCACAATTGTTAGCTCTAAAATAACATGATTCAAGCAATCTTTGACATGATGATTGATACTTGAAGATTCTCTTGAATGCTTGAAAATATTCCCTTGAAATGCCTTGAATGCTCTTGTGAATTCTTAATGATCTCTTGAGAACTTGATTGCTTAATAGGATTTCTAGGTTAAAATATGAGAGAAAGAACCTTGTGTTTATACTTAATTATGCAAGAATTCCCAAAATTACAACACTACAAGCTGACATCAGATCTAGGAGAATAAAATCCCATTAGAAATTTGATTTAAATTTGAATTTTGGTCACATCGGACTCATTCGCCCAAGGTGGTGAATGAGTCCCATCACACATAATGTATGGGACCAAAAATGAAAAGTGTTTAGAAATGTGTGAAACTTGCATTAGGGCCAAAATGAACTAGGTGGGACTCATTCACCAAAGGTGGCGAATGATTCCTAGACACCTGTTAGCTCTCAAAAATGCAGGTTTGAACCACAAGTGCTTGCCAGGGTCTCACAACATTTCAGGGTAACAAACAAGGTTAAATGAATTGAACCTTCTACACTTCAGGTGCTACCAGACCTAGTTGGGTGTACCTATGTGAATAAAGCAGATTGAATTTTGTTTATTTCTTAAGGTAATTTACCCTCAATGGAAATTGGGAGTGGATAAATGAGTTTTATTATGATACTAGTTGTATAAGCAATATCAAGGCTAAAATCTAATATGTTCATGTGTAAAATTAAATGAAACTAAATAGTGGAATGGTAGAGACTAGTGCCTTATTGGGTGTGCAGAGTCAAATGAAAGACCTTAAATAAGTAACTTCTTTCTGGCAGATACTCTAATTGTTTGGCATATAAGTTTGAGTTTATAACTTGTATAAACATGCAAGAATATGATTACCAAGTTCTTCTTAATGATCCAAATGTCCTTTTCCAAATTACTATGATTAATCAAAAGGGTTTAATCATGTCTTGCAGGAACTAGTTAATTGAACCACACAAAAGAAGCAAGTGTGCTCTGATAAATTAAAAAATATCCTTGATATTTCAATTTAAATAATCAAGAAATGACAACCTTGGAGACAACTAAAGCAATAATGACAACAAAAAACAACTGATACCAGAATTATGCCACCAAATCAAATGACTTCCATTGATATCTCCATTGTTTCATACATGCATCATAGTCTCAAAATTGTAAACCATTTTAATATATTCTATTTTTATTCCATATTTGTCCATACTTTTTATTCGTGCTGTCAAAAATGGGTCTTTATACATCAGCAGCACGAAAGGATGCATCCTTTCATATTCAAATCTCGGGCGATCCATTTGTTTGAACTTTTACCGACATTCATTAGACACCCGCAAAGACATCCTATAGTTTTTCCAACGGTTTGATTCTCTCTGACTACCACAGATTATATATCGCTATGATATCTTGCAGTCTCACCATTGTTCTGAGTCTCCCCGATAGTTATCCCTTCAGTATCAAGTGTATCACTATAACTCTTACCGATGCAAACCTATCACTGTGACTTTACAAGTCAGGAAGATGTTCCTCTATTTACTTTGTGTCTCACCAAGATATTTCCTTTGGTCTGTTTCTTTTGTCCATTCTAATTTTTGAGACATAATGATTTTCCTACCGATGGAAGAACACTTGGCATAACCTTCTTATCTCTCTCTACTGAAGTCTATCTCACTGATGATCAAAAACTATCGCCAAGGCTTTACAAATGCAATCATGTATGTGTGACATAGGGGGTCAGCAGGACTCCCTAACTTCATCCTGATACTACTGATAGAATCCACCTCTGCTTTATCGATGAGACCAGATGAATGCTTCAAGATGCTACTTTGATGACTCTAGTATGGCTGACACATCTCTTTGTGCTTCGATCGGTAAGACACATATAGGCTCGGTATGACTTATCCTGATGTTTATTGTCTTGCCGATAGGATCCTTTTGTCATTGAGACTGCGAACTATGTCTTCCCGATGTGTATCATCAAATAAAATTTTATCAGCATGACATTCCCGGCCTCTTTCTGATAGACTGCAAAAGACATACGTTAGTATAAAATGCTTTATGGATCGAGGAGACCCTCATCATCTCTTGTCGATATGATTTATACATTGAAATACTCAGAGTTAGGTGAATTCTATAGGACCAAATGATGAATACTAACTAAAACATGGGAAAATATCTCATGCAAAGCGGATTTATATACTAATGGTATGGGCTTCTTAGGAAACATATGGGTACAGATAGCCATAAAATTTTCAAAATTTTACTGTCCTAATAGTGGCTTTGTCTAGGGATAGATGATTGTGAGATCATTGCAAGGATCTAGACCTCTGGGTGAGCAGACCAAACTTTCAAGGACATGGATTAGTGAGAAGGATGGAATGAAAGGAAATGGAGATGAACATGACCCTATACTACTGTAAATGGAAATATTTTTTTATGAAGAAATTTCAGGATTGTCCATGTACTGGAAATTCCTGTTCCTTTTATTTCCTAAACTATTGTGCATGGAGAAAGTTTTGAGAGGATTGTCAAGAGTTTTCCATGCACTGACAACCCTTAATCCTCAGTATTGTTCAAGAGAAAAAGTGCTTCAAGAATTTCCCATGTACAGGAAACTCCTATTCTTCACCAGTCATGTTTTGTAAGTAATATGAATCTTCTCCCTTCTTACCAACAACAACAAAGGGTCCCAGCCACAAAGCTTCAAATTTCTTGTGTTTTCCTTTCTCTTGACACCTTGCATTCCACATTAGCGCCATATCATTTTCTTCAATTTTTCTATCTTTGGCCCTTTTATCAAATAAATACTTCATTTGTGCCTGCAACTTCACATTCTAGTTTTGAGCTACTCTTCTTATCTCATCAAGCTCTGCTAACTGCTCCATTCTTTCCTCCATTGGTTCTGGAATATCTATATCTTCCTAAAGGATAAATTTGTAAACTAGTAACAAATTTTGTAAAGGAATCCTAGCTTGTATTCCATATACCAATTCAAATGGGGATTTTCCAATTGCCTTTTTCACAATTATCCTATCAGCCCACACATCCATCTTCAATTTTGAATCCCAAGCCTTTTAATTCCCACCTAGCATTCTCCTTATGATTTTTAGAAGACTCTTGTTGTTGGACTCTTCTTGACCATTAGCTTGCGGATGGTAAGGAGCTGCATAAGAAATAGTGATACCATTCAAACTGCAAAAATCTTTGAACTCATCAAATCTGAAACACATCCCATTATCTGTAATCAATCTTAATGGTGTACCGAATCTAGTAATAATGTTATCCATTAAAAATTTGATCACAAATTTACTTGTTGCTTGCTTGGTTGGGATTTCCTCTACCCATTTGGTAAAGTAATCAGTAGCTACCAGTATCCACTTATGTCCTCCAGTTGATTTCTCTTGTATCTCCCCAATAAAATTAATTCCCCACTGATGAAAAGGGGCTTCAACTTGTAAAGGTATAAGTGGTAAAGTTCCCTAGTACTTCATTTTCCCCGAGAACTTTTGGCATGCTTCACATCTTCTTACGTATGAAAAAGAATCATTAAAGACGTTTGGCCAGTAATAACCTACCCTGAGAATCTTATGTGCAATTGTCTTTGCAGAATAATGGCCTCCACAGACCCCTTCATGCATCTCTCTTAAGACATGCTTGGCTTGTGACTCATCTAGACATAACAACATCTTGTCACTATTTTTCCAAAAAAAATCACCTTCCATGAACACATATTTTGATGCTTGCAGCTTTAGAGTTCTTCTTTGATTATCACTTAATCCTTCAGGGCACTTCATGTATCTAAGGTAATACATGATGTTTGTATACCAAGAAGTATGCTCAATACTCGCAATTGCATTTCCTTCATCTTCTACATTGCAAATTTGATTTGCTTCAATATTTTTTTTTGCCATTAACTGCCAAACCCTGACCTCTTACTAATTTGGTGATTTGTATTTCCATATCAAATTCTTGAATTTTATTAATCCACCTGAATCTCTTTCCTGTTACTTCTTGTTATGTCAAGATATCTTTAACAGCTGCATGAGGGACATAAGCAATCACTTTAGCTCCAACAAGATACGGTCTAAAAGCCTTTGTGGATTTTACCAATGCAAACGCTTGTTTTTCCATTATATCATATTTCAATTCTGACCCCTGCAATGACTTGCTGAAAAAGGACACAAGCTACTCATGACCTTCCTCATTCTTCTGTAACATAATAGCAGCTATAGTGTGCAGTGAAGCAAATGAAAATATTTGTAAGGGTTTTGCAAAATCTGGAGATTTAAGGACAGGGGCTTCTTTGATGGCCTTTTTGATGGATATAAAAGCTTCCAGTGCTTCTGCAGTCTAATCTATTTTTTGTCCCTTCCTTAGCATCTTTGATATGGGCTTAATGATTTTAGCAAAATTAGACACAAATCTCCTAACAAAGTTGATCTGTCCAAAAAATGATTGGATGGCCTTGACAGTTTTAGGAATAGGGATTTTATCTATAGCCTCAACCCTCTCAGGATCTATTCTAATTCCCTCATTTGACACAATGTGTCCTAAGAGTTTTCCCTCTGTGATTGCAAAATGACATTTTTTAGGGTTCAAACTAATACCATATTCTAAAGCTTTAATAAATATTTTTTCCAGATGTTCTACATGATCTTCAACCCTTTTTGAATAAGCAGTAAGGTCATCTTCATATACTACCATTATAGAATTAATCAAGTCTGCAAATTCTACGTACATAGCTCTTTCAAAGGTTGCACTTACATTTGTGAGACCGAATGGCATTCTCACATAAGCGTATGTTCCCCATGGGGTTGTAAAGGTTGTCTTGTACTGCTTAGATTCTTTGACTTTGACCTGATTGTAACCAGAGAACCCATCCATCATAGATAATAGCTCACACCTTGTTACTTTATGTAGTATAACCTCCATATTAGGTAGAGGATAATTATCCTTGGGAGATGCCACGTTTAGATTTCTAAAGTCCACACACAATCTAATATCCCCATTCTTCTCCCTCATAGGAACTAGGTTCGAAACCCATGTTAAATGCCTGATTGGTTTGATGATACCCCCATCTCTAAGCTTTTCCAATTCCTCCTACATTTTTGGTTCCAATGTTGGGTTAATAGGTCTTTGCTTCTGCCTAAATGGCTTTGCATCTGGTTTCAACAGGATTTCACGTTGAAACAAATCTTCCCTATATGTTTTGAGGTCTTCATAAGACCATGCAAACACATGTTTATATTTTCTCAATAATGCAATCAACACTCTTTGAATTGTCAGGATTATTTTCTTCCTAATATATACCTTTCTTGGTGCCAGCTCAGTCCCTAAATTGACCTCTTCAATATCTTCCTTCTTGACTGGTGTCTGCTTCATGAGGGACCAATCATTTCCATCATATACCCTCTCCAATGCTACTAGCCCTTTGGGAAACGTATTAGTTCTAAGCTTTAAGACCTCCTTCCTGAATACTGTCTACTTTCCATCTACTTCTTTAAAAAGGCATTGAAATCAATTTCATGAGGTTCATATTGATCTAGACAGTGAAGAAATTTAAGGAGGTTAGCATCGTCATTAAAAACCTACCAACTATATATATATTGTTAGGCACAATGGGTCTTGTTTTGAAATCAATTTGAGACACTCCAACCAGTGTGATGTCATCTTTTCTTAGTGCTACATTGGCTAAAAAAATTTCCATTATGTTTTTTGACCTATCAATCCACTCAATAGAGAAAGCATCAAACAACTCAATTGTGTCCCTTACAACATTCCTATATTGCTTCATCCTCTTGTGTTTTGCTGCATATTTTGATTTAACTTAAGAAACAACTAGCTTTGAATCCCCTAGAATATCTAGTAGCTTAATCTTATGTTTTACAGCCATATTCAAACCTATTAATAAAGCTTCATACTCTGCCATGTTGTTCGTACATTCAAATTCCATAAAGAATGAATATTTAAATGTAACTCATTCAGGTGAAACAAATACTATTCCTGTTCCATTACCTTCTTGGCTACATGCTCCATCAAAGTACATTTTCCACACGCCATCACAGTTTTTTGCAACATGTTTATCAATTGGATCAACATTGACTAATTTTGGTTGGGCTGGTTCTATCTTAAAATTTCCAAGATCCACATCACAAAAGAAATTGACTTGATCCTGAGGTACGCAATCTACAATTGGGTTCATCTTTGGCTCCCTATATAGCTTAACTTCCTAGCCATTCACTGGAACTGTTGCATAAGATAAATCAAATTGAACATTTCCTCCAACCGTTGTTGTCCACTATCTTGATAGAAGCATCCCAAACTGAGGAGGGGTATCAATTACAATTATATCTATATTATAGGTCACCTGAGGATAAGTAGCTAATTTGATTTCAACATCTTTCATAACACCTACTACTGGAACATGCCTTCTATCCATTGCATATCACTTCCCTTCATTAGTGTCTACCCACATGCCAAGTTGTTTCATAACTCCCACTGGCATGATATTGATAGCAGCACCAAATTCTATCATGCAATTCCACAATAGTTTGTTGTTTATAAGCAGCGTGGTGAAAAAAGGATCAACTTGTAGGGAATTTACCAATACATCATTTAGACGTGCACTTCTGGGAAAGTCACCTTCTCTTGCTTGTTAACCGTTTTAGTGGCCATCTAATTTTTAGAACTTGTACTTTTCTCGTTTCCATTTGATATCAATTGAATTGCACTATCCCTATACTCCTTAATTCTCATCATCTTGAGCAGTGGGACAAAAAATTTTACCCGAGATAAAGCCTGAGAGAAGTCAAAAGAAGAACCATCTGCCTTAATTATTTTCTTTTGCTCTACTATTTCTCCTTTTTTTCTTCCTTCTCCCTTTTATTCATTTGATTAGCCTTCTACTTTTCTTTGTATAACTCTTCATTATCCTCCTTTTGGACAAGCATCTAATCATTCTCATCATGTTGCTTACTTTCTATTTTATTCAAAACTCCTGGTATTACTTCTCTATCTTTCATAAATATTCCCATGGGAACACCTTCTTTTTCATTCACTATCCTATTTCTTAACCAATACTTGCTCTTTGCTTGTTCAACTACAGCAATGGTTAACCTATTTATTTCCTCATCAGTGGGTCTCCTTATATTGCATTCAGCAGGCACCTCAGTAGAGTGATGTTCTACAAGATTTTCTTCAGAATAAAAAAAAAACTTGTTGTTCAACCATGTGGACATTGCACCTTTTATTTGAAACATTGTACTCACTTCCTTCATCTTCTGAAGATGAATATCTCCTCAATGGGGTGAAAATTATTTGAGGTCAAATACACTGTGTGATCCTTTCCACTATTACCTACTAACATTCCTTCTTCTTGTATTTCTTGGGCTACAACACAGTGGTCTGGGGAATGTGGCCCATCACAACTTTCACACCAAAGATTATTATTGACCATATATGCTTCCTTATTCCTTAATGGATCATGTGTTTCATTGTTCCTAGGTCTATCTATTACAAGTTTTCAATCCTTCCAATTTGTATTATAAGGAATGTCATGTAACCCAGGCCTCTCATTTATGTATGCGTTCTCCTGTTTGTACTGATAATTATTGACTTGCTGAGGAACCCTAGGATTATCTCTCTTAC
Organism: Sequoia sempervirens; assembly: GCA_007258455.2. Classification (NCBI taxonomy): domain Eukaryota; kingdom Viridiplantae; phylum Streptophyta; class Pinopsida; order Cupressales; family Cupressaceae; genus Sequoia; species Sequoia sempervirens. The sequence goes on along the minus strand of VDFB02058242.1, from coordinate 134,773,259 downwards.
TGATCATCCCAACAACCTTCCTATTATTTTCAATGGTTAGTGCTATCTTTTTGGCTTCAGCCAAAACTCTTGGAAACCTATTTCTTAGTTCATACCAAGTTTTTGGATCGAATGCATTCAAATAAATACTTAATGCCGCAGAGTCTGGAAACTTTGACCTGGGTGGTATATTATTATGCAATTTGTTGAATCTCCAATTAAAATAATAAATTGACTCATTCTAATTTTTTTGAATCCGTACTAATTCATGAAAAGCAACATCTGGTGCACATAGATTTCCATACTATTCGATAAATCGATCTTGAAATTCTTGGATAGAATCAATAGAAGTTGTTGGTAGGCTATTGAACCAATCCCTAGCCTCTTCGATGAGTGACATCATAAACAACCTCATATGTAAATCTTCATATGGTATATCCAAATCTTGGACAAAAGCATTAAAATTCCTCAAATGATCTTCAGCAGTAATTGCACTACTCCTTGTAAACTTAGGAACAAGACTTCTCCAACTACTATCCATAGGGTAAGGGTATAATTGAAACCCTGTCAAATCAAACTGTCTAATCATTGTTGTATATTGCTGAGTGGGAGGATTATTCAAGTGTTGATACTGGTATACTAGATTATTGTATTGTGTATGAAGATATGGCACATATTGTTGACCATGAGGTGGTAGTGAATTTGTATATTGTGATGCGGTATATGGTGGATGGTTTGGTTTCTTGTATTGATTTTCTATCTAATTTTGAGGAACCTTTGGCTGATATGAAGGCTCAGCGTAATTTTTTCCTTGCTTATGAGGTAGTATATACTTTGAAAGACTAGCTGTCTAAGCCTTAATTTGGACTTCCTGCGATTTCAAGTCTTGGAGTTCCTTTATCTTTTGGAGCCTCTGTTGTTCCTGTTCTGCTTTTTCTCTTTCTACTTCTTGTCTCTAAAACTCCAACTACACATCTGATTATTTGTCATTCAAGAACTCAAAAATTTCTGGAAGGGTTACATGACCAATAGGCTCATTTTGGTTACCCTCCATTCTTTGATCATTTCCCTGTTGATATGTGACTCTTTCAGCTTCAATCTTAGCATCAAATTCCACTTGTTTCTGAGGATTATAAAAAGGATTTCTTTTTTCTTCAGGAGTACAAGGTTCTCCACTTGAACTATCTTTCCATGTATCATAATGGTCATATGTCTCACAATGTGGCCTTGATGCTTTGTCTTTGTTTGTTATGCACATGTCATCAGCTATCTTCTTACCCTTATCATCCTTATGTGTCCAGTTACTGTTGCTAACAAGACCTCCTTTATGTTGGGATCTTCTACCATTCATGCTAAATAGATGCAATGTTTTTGTCAGAGTCACCACTACTTTGTTAAAAGTGAGAAAAATGAAATTATTCCTGATTTTATCCCCAGCAGAATCATTGTTTCCTAAAACTTCTCAAATTATGAATCTTTCTTCAATGACTCTATATGATGGTCTTCAATCGAATATTCTGCAAATGATTTCCCCAGCAGAGTCTCCAACTTGTTAGCTCTCAAAAACATAGGTTTGAACCACAAGAGGTTTCCATTCTCTCACAACGTTTCAAGGTAACAAACAAGGCGAAATGAATTGAACCTTCTACACTTAAGGTGCTGCCAGACCTAGGCGGGTATACCTATGTGAATAAAGTAGACTTGACTTTTCTTTATTTCTTAAGGTAATTTACCCATAATGGCAAATGGGAGTGGATAAATGAGTTTTATTCTGATACTAATTGTATAAGCAATATCAAGGATAAAATATAATATGTTCATGTGTAAAAATAAATGAAACTAAACAGTGGAATGGTAGAGACAAGTGCCTTATTGGGTGTGCGGAGTCAAATGAAAAACCTGAAATAAGTAACTTCTTTCTGGAAGATACTCTAATTTTTTGGCATATAAGTTTGAGTTTATAACTTGTATAAACATGCAATAATATGATTGCCAAGTTCTTCTTAATGATTCAAATGTCCTTTTCCAAATTACTGTGATTAATCAAAAGGATTTAATCCTATCTTGTAGGAACCAGTTAATTGAACCACACAAAAGTAGCAAGTGTGCTCTAATAAATTGAAAAATATCCTTGATATTTCAATTTAAATAATCAAGAAATGACAACCTTGGAGATAACTACAACAATAATTTAAATTAACACAACAAACAACTAATACCAGAATTATGCCACCAAATCAAATGACTTCCATTGATATCTCCATTGTTTCATACATGCATCATAGTCTCAAAATTGTAAAACATTTTAATCTACTGTATTTTTATTCCATATCAGTCCATCCTTTTTATTCACTGTCAAAAATGGGTATTTATACATCAGCAGCATGAAAGGATGCATCCTTTCGTATTCAAATCTTGGATGATCCGTTTGTTTGAACTTTTACCAACATTTATCAGACACCCGCAAAGACATCTTGTAGTTTCACCAACATTTTGAGTCTCTCCGACCACCACAGATTATATATCGCTATGATATCCTATAGTCTCACCATTGTTCTAAGTCTCTCTGATAGTCTCAAGTGTATCGCTATAACTCTTACCGATGCAAACCTATCGTTGTGACTTTGCAAGTCAAGTAGATGTTCCTTTGCTTACTTTGTGTCTCACCAAGATATTTCCTTTGGTCTGTTTCTTTTTTCAATTCTAATTGCTGAGACATAATGATTTTCCTGCCGATGGAAGAACACTCGGTATAACCTTCTTATCTCTCTCCACTGAAGTCTATCTCGCTGATGATCAAAAAATATCACCAAGGCTTTACAAATACAATCTTGTTGGTGTGACATAGGGGGTCGGTAGGACTCGCTGACTTCTTCCTGATACTACCGACAAAATCCACCTCTGCTTTATTGACGATACCAGATGAATGCTTCAGGATGCTACTCTAATGACTCTAGTCTCTCCAACACATCTCTTTGTGCTTTGATCAATAAGACACATATAGGCTTGGTATGACTTATCTCGATGTTTACTATCTTTTCGATAGGATCCTTTTGTCATTGATACTACGAACTATGTCTTCCCGATATGTATCATCAAATAAAATTTTATCGGCATGAAATTCCCGACCTCTTGCCGATAGACTACAAAATACATACGTTAGTATAAAATGCTTTATGGATTGTGGAGACCCTCATCATCTCTTGTCGATATGATTTATACATTGAAATACTCAGGGTTAGGTGAATTGTATAGGACCAAATGATGAAGACTAACAAAAACATGGGCAAATATCTCATGCAGAGTGGATTTATATACTAACGGTATGGGATTCTTACAAAACATATGGGTACAGATAGCCATAAAATTTTCAAAATTTTACAGTTCTAACAACACCAAATTTGGGCCACACAATTGAGGGATACTTGAATTTTGATTGGTTACTGATTAATGTCAGGATTATCCTCAAAAAGATGTAATAAATGAGGCTTGTGGATGAAAAATAGGGATAATTAAATAATAAGAAAACCAAATTATTATTGAAAATCCTAGTGGAATGTGAAAGTGAGTTACAATACTAAATACATCACTCTGAATAAGGCAAGGATAAGATTAATTATGATCAAAATTAATAGAACCCTTGAAAAGTGTGAAAGTGTGTTACAACACTTCACAACACTTTTGCAAGGCACCATTGAATTCCATTAATTCACAAGGACCCAAGACCTAATGCGAATGTGTTATCCACATTCCAACACTAAATCAAGCCAAAATTAAGACAAAATCTGAAAGGAGGACCCTAACGAGTGTGAAAAGGCTGAAGGACCCTTTTTTTGATACTACACTTCGATTTGGGTTTTTTTTTTAGTTTATATTTTTTTCTATGGTAAAGTGCATTTTCATATCTAGGATTATATGTCAAATAGGCTTGTTAAAAAAAACATCAAATTTATCTACCTTACAACTCAAAAAGAACATAAGCCTAGGAGATTAGCTCTCTTGTGGTACCAAGCTAATCATTCAACACTAATGAATTTTTTGTCCCAATGTTAATTCAAGTGAGATGAGATAATTATAGTTGGATCTAGGATCACTTAAATTCCTACATCGCATTTTGGTGAACCTGGCATATCTTAGACTTATGATTTTCTAACTTTTGCAACATAAATTCTAAAAAATAATTCAAAAACCTAGGTGCTTTGAAGGTCTTCTTGTAGATTTTTATTTGTTTCATTTCAAAAATTAAGAATTAAAGATCCTTGTAATTGAAATTTAGAGAAAATTTGTAAAATAATTTAAATTTAATTTTAGATCTAACTAGGGTTTAATTTTATATTATTTCATTAGGAAACCTAAATACAATCCTAGGTTTTTTTATTACATATTTTAGTGAATAATAGTGAAAAAGGGAAGACTTCCATATCATTTTTTATTCCAAATGATCATAAAGTATTTTTTTTCTACAATATTTGGGAAAAATTTAATTAGATACAAAACTTTAAATTATAAAAAATATCAATTTTGTTGGAAAAATGTGTCTCAACCTTGCAATTATATATGGTTTATTGTTGATAGGATGTATGTTGGTATGTAGCAACTAGTCATGAAAATATTGTACACTCATAGCAAGATGTGGGGTTCAGGGCATCGCCCCAAAAAAATAATTCGTTGACACGTCAAGGTTTTCACGCTTATACATCAAGCTTTTTTCTGATTGACACATCAAGGATTTTTCATGCTAACATGTCAAAGTTTTTTCATTAACACGTCAAATGAAAAATAACCTTGTAAAATCCTAATTCTAGAAGGTTCTAAAAATCTTGTTATAAGAAGTGGGATGTATGTAGATGTGGGTGTTTTTTGAGAGTCTGATAGTAGTCATGTTGTCTCTTGATTTCTGGTGGTGATACTCCTGTGTGAAGCTTGCTCTGCAAGTATAAAACAACCTTTCGATTTCTAAATAATATATTGAGTGGATTTTGTAGTGTGGGGAGTTTTTTATTTCCCCACGTAAATCTTTGTGTTGTGGTATGCATGATATTTGTGTTTATTTTTTTTAAGTTTTTGTAACTATTAAAAATTTGTAAAGTTTTACATTTTTCTCCTCTCAAGAATAGTGTAGGAAGTTGTTCTGCTACCTTAACTTCCTTACAATTTTAACAATTTTCATTAACTTAAAAAATATAAAATTTTATGCATGCTTATGTGTTTCATATAGAGAAATATGGGTTTAATACATTTCTAGAAATATCTATGTTTTAAGACCTAAACCTCTACAAATGTAGCTTCTTAAACATTATTGTCCAACTTCAAATTTTTAAAACATTATAAGTTTAACTCTCTACACTAGGACACCTAGCACCCCTGTCCAATCAATTTAACATTAAATTTTCTTTGCAGAAGCTTGCATGTGGTCTCTACTCAAATCCTATTCCTACTAATGGAGTCCCTAAATTTTTTGATATTTTGAGGTCCCTTTGTGCTCACTAATGGCATGTCACATATTTCCCATAGGTAGGGTTTAGGGTTTCACCTTAGTAAACTTTTTTTCAAATTCTTTACTTTTAAACCTTGGGAATTTTAATCTTAGGGGTATGTGCAAGATCATCATGGAAAAAGCAGGCCCTTAATTGGCAAAAAAATTTTAAAAATAGAGTTAGGCAACTTGACATAAAAATTTGAATAAGTTATCTATATTATTTCAAAATTATGTAAGAATATAATCTATAGCAAATTGAATGTAGTTTCTAAACTACTAGGGTTTTTCTTTTTTTAAATCTATTTGGTGAAATTTTTGAAATTTCAATGTAGTAGTACTTAAATTTCAGGGAAAAATAAAAATTAGGGTGTCCTGTCTGACCACCCTAACCACAATAAAATGATAATATTTTTTTATAAGATTTTAGAAATAAGTAGAGGACTCGTGTCTGGATGTGATGCATATGTTTTTGTAATTTTTTTCCAATTAAATAATTAATTAAGATTTTTTTATTACAACTTTATAAAAATATAAAAACTTGTATGTCTGACCACCTTAACTTGGTCAAAAATTCATGAAATTCAATTTATTTATTTTTAATCCTATAGTATGCGAAGCATAGAATGTGACGATGTTTTGGATTCCAAAAATATGATACTATTTGAAAGCTATAGATGTTTTTCAATCAACCTATCAATTAGGACTTTAGTCATAATTCAAATAGAAAATGAATAATAATTATTTATTAAATTCAAATTAAAGCATAATCTATATTGGTGGAAAGCTGAGAATCTCCTTTAAAAGCCCTTTTCATTTCATCAATTTTGGGTAAAAAAAAAGTCATCAGCCACATACCCTACAAATACCCATCATATCGCCAATTTTTGGCCCATCATGATCCTGCACATACCCTTAGGTTGACCTATTCTACCCGGTTTCCAGTCATTTAAGTTACCATTTGAGCCATCGTGGTGCATTCCTTTACCAAATCTCTTGTCTAAGCTATTTGGCCACCTTTAATCGTGAAGTGTTTTAATTTTCCTAATGTCGGTCTTTAATATTTCACTCCTAAATGACTTAAGTCTAAGTCATCTGTCCTCAAGGGTAAAAGTGTCGTCGGCCTAATCATGGCCACCTTTTATGACTAAATTTGTCATATGTGCAGGATTAAAGATCATGAGATCATGGGAATTACTCTAAGTCATTCTCCACTAGCTCGTAGGTCCCAAGTGATGACTCTTTAACTATTGCATGGTTTGCAAGATGTTGACACATGTTTGATTGCGGGTGTAGACAAAGGTGTCACTTTTCATTCTAATGCTTAAGTTTTATGATCAACAGTGATTATTAAGAGGGAAGAGTTGATCACTACCATTCCCCGCCATTTCGCAGAGATTAGAAGAAAGCTTGTTAAAGGATGTGAGGACTGTGATAAGTTGCCATGTATGTCCTATAGCCACTGGTAGGTGGAGTCTAGAAATAAACAAAGAAGGATCCAATTGGCATATCTTTATTCGCCAGTTGTTTGGGATGGAACAACGATGAAATTCAAATGTAATTGACTCAATTTGAGTCATCCAAGGTGGCCATCTCAGCGGGAGATCAACGGTGTATATTAAAAACTAAAAGTGTGCCTGTTGTAATTGTTTTGCTTCACGTGAGTTAGCAATAATCCCAAAGGTGACTTCTAAATCTACTCAGTTTTCCTCAAAATGTGTGTATGTGGTCATTTCTTGCATAATTGAGATTTGAGGACATGTCTGGAGCAATACAAAAAATTGAAGGAGGCAACTTGAAAAGTTTGGTCCAACCGACATTAGAGTTTATTGTGATTGAAAGTTGTAATTATAATAAACATAGTTTTATGCTTTATTCCTGCTTTATGAATTAGGGCTAGCTTTCAATTTTCTTTATGTTGAATGTGTTTTATTTCTCTACTTTAATTTCTCAAAGCTAGGGTTAACTTCATCTTTAAAAGGTCATAGCCCTATCAAACCTTTCAGAATAAGAATTCATATTGAACACTAGGTTTGAATTAGGAGGTTGGTAGTTGGATTCTTTCTCATCAAAACTCTAGTCTGCTGAAAATTCATTTTGATATCCATGGCTCCCAAAGTACAAACTGCTACCCCTACAACCAAGCCTAGATAACTTTCCTAGGATGTAATTGACTTCTTAACATCCTCTACAAATAAGAAACCTAAAGGGAAAATCTTGTTGTATGGCCCTAGGATCAGAGAGGGAGTGATGGATAAGTAGTGTTTCATTAAGGATGTTGAGTTTCCTTATACTGGATGGAAGCTCTTCCAACATTGGTTCAAAAATAGGAACCTTGGGATTCCTTTCTATAACCATAAGAGGCTAGATATTGGAAAATTAGTGGTTCCCAACATATATATGGATGTTGATCTACTAAAAGATATTGCCTCAAGGTATGACCCGGTCTCTAGGGTCATCAGGACATTTGATGGGAAAGAAATAGTAAGGATATCCAAACAAGAAATTGAAGATATTTTTGATTTGCATGAGTGGAGTAAGGATTTGGTTCCTCTTGATATGGATGTTATCGGGAAAGAATACGAAAACATCAAGGTATTCATTAGAAAAAAGTTGTTGCCCTTGCATACTGCTAGCATTGGTACTAGGAAGAATAGAAAACATATCAAAATTAGTGAAAACGAGCTTGAGCCCTTCCCAATGAAATACTTTGCAGCTACTTTAAGAAGACTGTGTATTCCTTGTGCCAAATCATTAGTTTTTCTCCACCTAACACATTGCAAAGGGAATACAGCTATCTAGCGACACATTTATAGCATTGAGCTTACAACATAGTTTATGATTATACCACATATTTGATAGAAAATATCCATAAAGGGCTAGTTGAGCTAAAGGAAGGAAAAGAATGGGTGAAATTCTAGTGGTACTCATTGTTAATGCATATGTTCTTGTATAAAGGGGAGAATGTTTTTGAGAAAGACATAACTTTGAGAAGGAATTAGGCAAGGGGTGTTGATTTTCTTTTTCAATGTTGGACTTAGATTATAGATAAAGATGACAAAAAGTATAATTATGTGATGTTTCAAAATGATTTTGCATTGAAAAAAAAGAGGTCCTTGATCTATGAACCACCAAGGATTCCTAAGGAAATTCGTGAATTCTTGAGACCTACAGAGATGAGGCATGACTTGAAATTGAGTCACAACTGGGGAGAATTGATTTTATACCATGATAAAACTATCTTCAGAGTATATGGAACCAGTATAGATCCATATGTTTTGCAAAGAGATGTGCCATTAAGGATAGAGTTTCTTGAAATTATGAGGCAATTGGGAGCTTCTCAAGCAACACATTTACCTGATACAACAAAGAAAGGAGCATTCTTTCCAAAGTGGATAGAATTTGCTAATTTTGTTATGGTGAAAGGGGCATGGAGGGAATAAGTGCATCTACTGGCACCTTACAAGTTGGAGACTATATTCCCAAGGAATCATGACCCTGAGGGTTTTATTACTAGATTAAAAGTAGATAAAAGGCTTGGTAATTTTGTGCATAATTTCTACTATCCTAAAGATGTAATCATGAAAATTTCTAGCTTTCCAAAATAGGATGAAAGGAAAGATAAGTATCTTTCTTTCAGGAAGATGATGGAGAAAGAATGGAAAAGGGATCCCAATTATAATCCTCTTCCAAATAGAACTAATGAATTTAGCCATGTAATGTATGTTATGGATAATTTGAAAGTATAGTTGGTGTGTTAAGGGAGCAACGATAGGTTATAGATAAAGGAAAAGAAAGAGTGGTTGAAGAAGATACTACTGTGGAGTTGGAAGAAAGGCCCACTTATCAACCATCTAAGCAAATAAGAATGTATTCTAGGAGGAAGAAAATGGTAGATGAAGAAAAAACTTTCCCGACCACTATTACTTTTGACTGATCAAGGGAAGTTTCTCCTCAAAGGGAAATGCCATCACCTCCAAGGCTAGTTCCCCCAACTATAATTGATCTTGATTCACCTCCAAGAATTCCTAATCTAATGGATCAGCCACCCCCTTAAGAAACAAAGGACTGAGGAAAGAGGAGTAGTTGAGTATTCTGATATACATGACAATGATATCCTTATCACTCCTAAGGATATGCAATGAGGAATGCCTCCCCCTACAGGGGTAGTTGGCTCAAGTTCAAGAGAAAGTAGCCTCAAACTGGGAAAACTTGATATCAATGGTTTAAATAGTGTGGATGATTTGAGGTTAGAGGCTTGTAAGAAATTTATGGAAGATGACTACTTTGTTGAAACATCTGCATTCAGAGATTTCTCATGGAGAGCCAAAGTTGCAGAATATGTAGAGAAGGTAGCCACTAAGAGAAGTTTACATCCAAAGCTTCCTAAGAGTTTCATTTAGGCTAATGTGAGGAGTTTTATGAGGGATGAATTCTGAAAGATTACTGCCCAATATGGCAGAGAAATTATGAAGAAATGTGGTGTTTTATTTCTTCTAGAGTGGGATATTGTTGATGCTATAGTTCTAGATACAATAATGAGGGTTGAAAATCCCCTAGTCCAAACAAAGGAGGAATTGAATATGGCACTTCGAGGGTCAATATTTAGCGAAGATCAAGATGCACTAGCAATTTGGTCATTATCCATGGGATCCAGGAAACCAGTACTTCCAAAGCCATCAAATTTTAGTGGGAAATTACTTTTGAAGAGATTTGTTGATACCCCAGCCTTGGAGGTAGCTAACATGGTTGTTAATGTGGCTAGATTTGCTAAAGAAACTATAGAAAACCTCACCCTTGAAAGGGTTTATTTCTTGAATAAGTACCATGAGCTACTTAGTGAATATGATAATAGTCAGTAGAAGGTAGTTTTGCTAGAGATTGAGTTGGCATTCTGTAACCAGAGAGAAGAAATGCAAAGGAATCAAGGCCAAGCTAGCTCAAGTCATCCACCTCAATCTTCTCCAATTACATCATCCCAACCTTCCCCTAAAGATCAAACCTTGGCAATAGTGCCATATAATTTGGGACAAGAGCCACTCTCAGTAGAGAAACCAAACAAATCAGATCCTGGTTCATCTAATGAACCTACAAGAGAACAACTCCTTTCACAAGTTGAAACATATAAGAAGTTGTTGGAAAAAGCACAAGACACAATAAGAAGTTGTTGGAACAAGCACAAGACACAGGGTGATCCCACAATAGTGGTTTACAATTTTTGGCCAAAATGGACACTGAAATAAATTTTGTTAACTAAATTTTCACTTTCGGGCACCTATAGCGGCTAAACCGTGAGGAATATGAAGATGATGCAAACTAGAGTTTTGTGAAATTTTCTTTGTAGATTTTAAATATATTTTTTTCAATTTTTTTGGAATTATATTGCACTTCTTTTTCCATCTCCCTCAAAAACTAGTTTGTTTCAAAAAATAACATTTGTAAAAAGTGACGCTCACTGTATAACACATAGCTTTTTTTCCATGATGGATAAAATTCTAATTCTTTCGAATTTATATTTTTAACTCTGATATCTAGTGCTTCCACTTGGTTAGATAGTTTTTCATTAAATATTTTTCTTTAATCAAGTTTTGAAGTCAAACCATTTACGATTCAGACAAAGTGTGACCGTATAACGCGTAACTATTTTTGTATGTATTGAAATTCAATTTTAATTTTTTTGTTGGATCAAGGAATTCAATATCTAGTGCACTCATATTTTTCAAAAAAATAAATGAAAATCTTCTATTTTTCCACATGTGTATAATAGAGAGTTTGATTTTCAGTGAAAAACCTACATTCACAAGAAATAAAAAATAAATATAATAATAAAATTAAATTTATTTAAAATTATACTTTTGGGAAGATTATAATAATGACTACATACTTACAAAAATAAATTTTAAATGAATTCATTTGATCCCCCAAAAGGTAAATCAAAAGTTATTTTTTATCAGCATTTTGATAGGTGTAAAGGAGACTCTGTTATAGGTATGGTTTAAAAATAGTGGGGTTCTATCCAAGGGGGTTTGATCTAATATAATTTGATCAAACCATCTTCAATTGGACTCTAAATGAAAATTTTAAAGTTTTAAATCATTTTATTTTCTAAAAATATGTGATTTCAGCAAAAATCAGAATCTCTTAGAAATTGTAAACCAACTTTGTGGGATCAACCCACAATGTATGAAAACATCTCAATGATTGTCCATGCTATCTTGAAACATCTAGATAAGAATATTCAAGCCAAATTGAATGGTGTTCATGCCAATTTCTCCTTGATGATGCAAGTAATAGGGTTATCTCAAAGGGATAAGGAGTTGGCTATCCCAATTCTGAATAAGTGGATCCCAAAGGCTGAGAGATTGAAGTTTAAGGAAATCGGAGCTAACTAGCAAGAGGATAGATATCCTAAGGTGATTCCAACATATATATTTGTTTGTGAACTTAGTGAGAAATTTTTTTAGGGATATATTGCCCCACTGGAGTAGAAAATAAGAGAATTGAAGGCTCATTATGATCTGTAAGATTTGTCACTATTGCCACATATTCAACACACCAATGATGAAGTGAAGCCACTACAAGTGTGGAAAAGTGAGGTGGATAATGTTATTTCTTCCCAAGTAAATCACATTTATAAAGAATTTGACATTGGTATTTTAAATGACACTTTGGAAAAGTTGTCATTTATCATCAACTTTCTAGAAGATTTTGATAAATAATCTAATTCTATAATGACAAAGTATTCTCCATACAAGAAGAAGTTGGATGAAATCATCAACTTCAATTCGCCATCTGATGATGAATATGAAGAATGGAGAAGGGTATTTATTGGTCGACTAGGTCTGTAACTGTAGAAGTGAAACATATATGATTGGTCAAGTATTGTACAAGTTTGGCCTCATAAATTGCAATGTATAAAATATATGTTTCACAGGTAAATGTTAGTTGCTGATGATGTGGAAAGTTGATCAGGATGCTCATTCACTTTTTTCTTTGCAACATCTTGCTGAATCTTGTTCGATGTAATGGATGTGCTACAACATTGAAGACTATTCTTTTTCACATATGCTTTTTTGAAGGCGAAGTTGCTTCTTACAACAAACACAAATAATCTTTGTTTCATATATTCCCTCCAATTTGAAAGATGTAAATATAACTAAATTAGGGAATATTTTTTGCAGTGGTCCAACTACAATGTGACATGTGTACATCTATCCTAAAGCTTGTTTTTGCTCCCTTATTCTATAAAAGGGAATTCATGGCCATTTGTGTGGATCTTTTCTTGAATTCTGGAATTGAATTGTGAAAATAGAGAGCACAGGGTGAATATGTTAGAAGTATTTTTCTAATGCTTTAAGTCTATATAGTAAATTTCATCAAATGAATGTTTTCAAAGCATATCTAAATGATAATGCAAGTTTTCTAAGTCTATAGTCTCTCTAACTTAGATCTATACTTTAATTATAAATGAAAATTTTGATCAAAGATCATTTCATTATTTTTTATTGCTTTCATACATTGGTATATGTTTTGGTATAACCAACAGAATGGAGACTCCATTGGGAACATAAGCATTACAATTATTAGTTCTCCAAAATTCCTTATCATAGATCACTATGCTACATGGTAGCATTTACTTATAGAGTCGGTCAAATTAAAGTTTCTACTAAGTTTAGCTTGAATCTTTGTCATGTATTTCATCAAAGTTCCTAATAACTCTCCCACTCTTTTACCTTCAAATATTGTGTTCAAAATTCATGCAAATGCATGTCGTATGTGTCAAAGGTTGTCTTAGTCTCTAACGAGCTATTGAAATTTGCATAAAGCATAACACAATTTCTACTAATTGGTCCCAAAGAATTTGGGTGATGAATTTAAAGCCTCTACACTAGTGCGACTGGTGTTTAAGGATATTAAAGAATTAAAGAAGAAAAGTGTAAAGAAATCAAAGAATTTGATGGACGTGAAGAAGATTTACGTGCAAATGTGAGGAAAACAAGGCCACATGAAGAAGCATCTAGAGTAGAAGCTCAAGGTTGAATTTCCTAGGAACAAGAATGCACATGGGAAGTGGATAAAAGAAAAGGACACTTAAATATGTAAGTCTACTCCTCATCTGGTCCCTAAATGCGATATTCATTCTAGCTCTAGTTTAGAATGTGAAAGGATTCTACTAGATTTTAGTGATAATACTTATAATGAGAGGGGAGAGGTTTTTATGAAGGCTGTTGTAAATGAGTACTCCTCATACCCAAGTGTGCAAGCCATGAAAAGGAGAGAGAAAGATAGAATAGAAAGGGATAAAATACAGAAAGACAATGCTAGCACTAGACATGCTAGAGCTGAAGGACATTTTACTCCACATTGTCATTCTTATTCCCCTATTCTCCTTGACCTGCTAAGTGGAGATGAATATTTCCATAATACTATTCCCCATAAAGTTGTGCTTGTAGTAGCATTTGATGGAGATTCTACTTTTCTAGAGGAAGAAGAGGTCCCAAATGATATACAATTTCCCAATGAAAGGATCTCCAGGTGCAAAGAAAATAGAAAGAAGAGGGATAAAGAGAAAGAGAAAAGAATAAGGGATGTCATGATGCAAACGGATATGTTATGAAGGAATGTTGAAGAGATGCACGTACTAGATAGGTTAGCAACCGAATCTTCCCAAGAACCTGGTCTAGTAGTGCTAGAGATTGTAGGAAAAATTCATGTAGTTTCCTCAGGTGATAATACTGTTGCAAATAAAAAAACCAATACTGCTAAAAAGTCTTTTATCCTAGCTACCCCACCTCCAAAAAATACAAATTGTGAATCCCATAATGTTGATAAACGAAAAAAACCTACGAGAGAGAGAAAAGAAAATGAAGGAGTAAAAATAAACAATGGAGGCTCTTCTAAGAAAGACACACTACAAGGTGATTCTATTCCATTGTTGGATAAATTAATGAAAGAAAATAAAGAGTTGGATAGGAAGATGAAGGAGATGGAGTTACTTGTTGTAAATAAAGAAATGAAGAGGAAACTTGGTTTCCTGGAGTCTACATTGAAGGACCCAGTCCCTCAAACCCAAAGCCTTGAAGGCCACACATCTTCCTCAAGTCCACGTATAAATGAAAAGTCGTCATCTGCTATAAACCCTTCTAGCTCTTCTTCATAGCCTGAAGACATAACTAGAATAGTTCATTTCAGTGACCAACATGATCTCTAATATAGAAGACCTAAAAACAATAGTGATGGGAGAAGTGATCATGATACCCAAGATGAAGAGAAAGGACTTGGTGGGAAAAGTTTACTACACACTGATAGGTATAGGCAGCTATGTTTTGGAAACATCCTAGGATATCTGAATCCAGTGCTAAATAATGCTAGGAAACATGTACCCAAGTTTACTAGCAATAGTGCCCTTAGTGGTTAAGATCACTTAAAGGATTTTCAAAGTTTTATAGAAGACTTTGAATTGTGGGATGAGGATGTCACTATGAAATACTTTATACAATCTCTAATGGAGGATGCAAGGGATTGGTATCAGAGCTTGTTCTATGCAAGCATAGATTCCAAGGATTCATTCTTTCAAATCTTCAAAGAGAAATATGGAGACCAAACTGATCCATGTTTTAGGTTGAATGACTTTAATAATATCACAACAACACATAATGAGATGGCTATTGAGTTTAATGTAAGGTTCCAAAAGGTAATGTATAAGGTCCCTAGATTCTTGACACTCGATGAAAGAGCATGTTTGGTGGTGTACTATAATTCATATGACTCAAAGATGTGTTATCTACTTAGGGACAAGAATCCATAGTACCTTAGGGAAGCCTACAAGATGGTAGTAAACATTGAAAATAGTAGAAGGGCTTTTGGTAAAGTTGGAAGAAGGGATGACCCTAAGCCTTTGAAGAACTCAAAAGCTCAAAATGAGAAAGCAGTTAAAGCTACAATCAAAAATGAAAAGTTGGACCAAGTTCTCAATTTGTTATAGAAGCAGGCAGAGAATGAAAAACCCTAGTTCTAGAGAAATGAGAGGCCCCCAATGCTTCAAGATTATCCTTATCATACCAATTGGCATAATGCAAAGCCAATTCAAAATAATCAGAAGAAATCTTAGGTTACACCTGGCCCTTTGCATAAAAATACAAAAAAAATTGTTGAAGACTTACCATGGTGTGGAGTGTGTCAAATTCCTCACTCGTCACAAGAATGTAGAGTGGTGAGGTCTTTGAAAGAAACTCAAGATGATCAAGGGGAATCTGATTCTCCTCATAATCTCAATGAGATGGAAAATGTATTCATGACTAGATCATACTTGGAATGTGGTGATTATTCTTCTAGTGATGATGTTGACACAAATGATGTGGATGTCCAAAGACATGAAGTAGGTTTACACCATCAACAAGTGCTTTCAGATGAAGAAAGAGAAGATGAATACATTTCTTACACTCTCGAGTTAGATAATGTTTCTTTGAGAAGACCTTCGAATGAGGAAATTGAGAGATATATAATTGCATTGGTTGCTAGAGCTTAATCAAGAAGTGATCTTCATTTGAGGAATAGGGTGGTGAGCGACAACCAAGGTAATCTTGGAAGCACATTCACTAAAGAGAACAATGCAAAGAGTAAAGGAACTAGGATAGAAAATATGAAGGAAGAGACAAAACCAAAGGAAGGGAAAGAGATGAGAATTTGGGATAAGAAAGGAAGCAAAAAAAAGACTATTATTGAAGCTATACCTTAGGATTTGAAGCCTATAGTTGAAAATATTGATAAGAAAGTTAATAAGGTAGTTCCTTACAAAATTATACTTCTTGAGTTACCAAGCTATTCTCCCACTAACATGTTTTGAGGTTTTGTCTCAATTACGGATCATAGTTCCATTTCTAGAGATGATGAGGATTGATGAGCATAAGAACAAAACTATAGCTTTCATTAATAGCATTACTGGGGGTAGAAAAGAATAAGTAGAGACTAATGCACCTGAAACAAGTAAGAGTCAAGGGAAAATTTTATGCTATGGATTCTAGAGAGGTCCCTATTATTGGGGTAATTTATAAGTCCATATAAATTGGCTGCATTCCTTGAAAAAGAGCTATTCATGACTATCACAGTGGTGGATATTCCACCAACTTATGGAATGTTACTATCAATACAATGGTGTGCTTCCATGGGAGGAAGTATACAATGTGATTTGTCATTTTTTACATTCTCAATTGATTAGAAGGATGTCAAAATTACTAGAGAATCAAGATTCATACATACAATTGAGCATATTGAAGAGCCAGAGGAACCTCCAATAATTAACTTTGTGGAAACTGGTCTATATACCTTCCAGGTTAAGGAACTGAAGTAGGAAGAAGAAGAAATTAATCCTACCCCTATTATTAAGGAGGTCTTGGAAACACTACAGGAAGATGCTCTGTGGACTATGTATTTTGATGGAGCATGTTCAAAGGAAGGCTTAGGAGTAGGAGTCATTCTCATCTCTCCACAAGGTAAGACCTTCAAGTACTCATTATTGTTGCACTTTGCATGTACAAATAATCTTGTTGAGTGTGAGGATCTATTGCTTGCATTGAAACTAGCTTCCAGACATGGCATTAATTTGTTGAAAATACTAGGTGATTCTAACCTTTTAGTTTCCCAAGTTAGATCTAGATTTGTTACTAAAGACAAGAGGATTAAGTAGTACATAAATGAAATTTGGGATACTATTGAGGATTTTGATGCCTGTGGTATAGATTGCATAGAAAGAGGACAAAATTTCAAAGCTAATTTGCTAGCTAACATTACAGTCAAGCTAGATGATGTAAATTTTGATGGTTTCTCAAGAATAGAGGTATAGACATGACCTGCAGTGCCTGACAACATTTTCAATTGGCAAGTTTTTTATGATGATAATGAAATTTTGAGATTCTTACATTGTATTGACAAATATGAGAGTTAAGAGATTAACTTTGGCTCAGCTAAAAAGAAAAAAAGATTTAGAAAGGACTGGTCACGCTGGAAAGGGTCTTTGATGACTCTGACAAGTCAAAAACTAGGCAAGGATCTTCCCATAAAGATGATCTAGAAGAAATAAATCTTGGTACAAAAAATGCACCCAAAAAGGTGTACATAGGCAAGAAAATGATTCCCCATGTGAGGACTATGTTAAATTCCTTATTAAGGAAATACAAACATGTATTTGCATGGTCCTACGATGATTTAAAGGCCTATAGGGAAGATCTATTATAGTAAAAGATCCCATTGAAGCTTAACACAAAGCATTTTAGGAAAAAATAGAGACCTATTAATACTACCTTGAGGCCCAAAATTCAAGAAGAGATTACTAAGTTGAGTGATGCAGGAATTATTAAACCTATAAGGAATTCTTCATGGGTGTCCAACTTGATTCCAATCAGAAAAAAGAATGGCAACTTAAGACTGTGTGTGGATTTTAGGAACCTAAATGTTGCATCCTTGAAAGATAATTACCCCTTACCTAACATAGAAGCAATGCTACAAAAGGTAACAAGTTGCGAACTGCTTTCTATGATGGATGGATTTTTAGGTTATAACTAGGTTATGGTGAGGTAATTAGAACAATACAAAATAACATTTAACACACCACGGGGGACTTATGTTTGTGTGAGAATTCCTTAAAGCCTGATAAATGTTGATGCCACTTTTCAGAGAGCCATGGATGTGGCTTCTTACAATTTCAAAGATTTGTTTCTTGCTATCTACTAAGATGAACATGTTTCTCACAGTAAGGAGGAGGATCATTGTTCACACCTTGAGAAAAATTTCATTAGAGCCTTGGAATATGGTATTTCATTGAACCCTAAGAAATGTGCCTTTAGAGTCAAAGAAGGTAAGTTGCTAGGGCACATTGTCTTGAAAGATGGTATCAAGATTGATGTTGAATGGGTCATGGCAATAGATAAAATTACACCACCTATGAATGTTAAAGGGTACGTACAGGATCATGATGGGCCAAAAAGTAGCAATATGATGGGTATTTGTAGGGTATGTGGCTGACAACTTTTTTTTAACCCAAAATTTATGAAATGAAAAGGGTTTTTAAAGGAGATTCTCAGCTTTCCACCAATATAAATTATGCTTTACTTTGAATTTAATCAATAATTATTATTCATTTTTCTATTTAAATTACGCCTAAACTGTTGATTGATACGGATTGAAAAACATATAACTTTCAAAACTTATCACATTTTTTGAATCAAAACATCCATCACATTCTATGCTTTGCATACTATAAGATTAAAAAATGAAAATTGAATTTCATGAATTTTACCAAGTTAAGGTGGTCATACATACGAGCTTTTATATTTTTAAATTTGTAATAAAAATTCATAATTAATTATTTACTTGGAAAAAATTACAAAAAAATATGCATCACATTCAGACATGAGTCCTCTACTTATGTCTAAAATCTTATTAAAAAATATTATCATTTTATTGTGGTTAGGGTGGGTGGACAGACACCTACTTATTTTTCTCTGAAATTTAAGTACTCTGATTGAAATTTCAAATTTTCACCAAATAGATTTTAAAAACAAAAGAAAACCTAGTAGTTTAGAAACTACATTCAATTTTCTACAAATTCTATTCTTACATATTTTTGAAATAATATAGATAACTTATTAAAAAATTTATGTCAAGTTGCCTAACTCTGATTTTTTTGAATTTTTTGCCACTTAAGGGCCTATTTTTTCCATGATGATCTTGCACATACCCTAAAGTGATTCAATCTTTCTTTGGGAAAATAAACTTTGTAAGGATATTTGTTACTAATTTTGTAGAGATTGTTAGGCCTATCTCGAAGATGCTCAAGAAAGGAGAGAAGGTGGTGTGGTTAGAAAAACCTACCAAAGCTTTTCAAGCCATCAAAGATGTTATTAAAGTTGCACCTATCTCAAAGTCTCCAGACTATTCCAAGCCATTCCAATTGTTTACATTTTCCTCCTTTCATACTATAGCGGGAGTGTTGTTACAGGAAAATGATGAAGGCTTTCAACAACCAATTTCCTTTTTTGGCAAGTCTTTGCAAGCAGTTGAGCTCAAGTATGACACCACTGAGAAGCAAGATTATTCCTTAGTTAAGGCTATTAAAAAAATTAGAATATATTTGAAAGGTGCAACTATGATGGCTTATGTTCCAAGCATAGCAGTTAAGGAAATTTTCACTCAAAAAGAAACTACAGGTTAGAGATGTAGATGGATTAATAGAATCCAAGAGTTCAACATAGATATCCAAATTATGAAGTTGGCAAGAGGCCAATATTTAGCCAAGCTCATGGCTGAAACTAATTTGGAGGAAAACCAAATTAATGAAGTTGAACAAGAAAACATTGCTCCCATCTGTGATATGCAGACATGTTGTTGGTATAAAATGATAGTTGAATATCTGCAGACCATGAGGTTCCTCGAAGGTATGCCTAACAATGAGAAGAGAACTTTAAAATTGTAGGCAATTAAGTATGTTATCATTTATGGTGAACTCTGGTGGAGAATCCACAAAGGTGTACTTCTCATATGTGTGGATGACGATCAAGCCGAAGACCTTCTGATTGAGATGCACAAAGGAGCTTGTGGAGCACACTATATGGCCAACACTACCACATATAAGATATTGAGAGTAGGTTTTTTGTGGCCAATGGTGTTCAAAGATGAACATATATTTGTGAAGAAATGTGATGCCTAGTAGATGTTTATTGGAAAACTAATGTTTTTAGGTGACCTACCACTTAGGCTAGTCTCAACATCAACTCCCTTCCAATAGTGGGGTATTGACTTTATTGGAGAAATGTTGATGAAGTCTAGTGAAGGACATGCCTAGATTTTGGTTGCAACTAATTATTTCACAAAGTGGGTTGAAGCTATTCCTACCAGAAAAACAACCAATAAAGTTGTCATTGACTTCTTGATGAATAATATTTTGAGCAGGTTTGGAATTCCTAAGAGGATTGTTTCTGATAATGCTATGTGATTTAGGTCTGAGCAATTTATGGATTTTTGCAACCAGCATGGCATAAATGTATCTTATTTATCCCCATACCATCCCCAAGGGAATGGGAAAGTTGAGTCCAATAATAAGAGCCTTATGAAGACTATCAAGCAGGTGCTTGAGAAGAATAAGAAATCTTGGGACTCAAAATTTTAGTTGGTACTATGGGCAAACATGACCACAGTGAAGAAAGTCATTGGACAATCCCCTTTTAACTTGGTGTATGGGGTTGAAGCTAGAATACCACATAATAATCTAATGAAAATGTATAATGTTTTTTTAGGAATATGATGAGGATATATGTGATGAGATGCAATACCAGATGGATGAGCTAATTGAGCTTGATAAGATGAGATGAGAAGCTCATAAAAGAAATGAGAGGATTCAGCTCCAAGTAAAACACTTGTATGACAAAAAGGCCATTCAAAGAAAGTTTGAGGTAGGGTGTATGGTTTTGATGTGGAATGCGAGATTGGAGGACAAAGGAAATCATGGGAAGTTTGATCCCTTATGGCTTGGGTCTTATCTGATTGTAGAAACTCATGGGGAAGATTCTTACTTTTTATAATCACTAACAGGTGAATTTCTAGAATTGCTAGTACATGGGCAATTTCTGAAACCCTATTTCTCCTGAAATAGGTTATATTTCCATGTACATTGTATATTTTGTAAATTTTCTACATAGGTTTGGCTTTTTTATTTTCTACTATGTCTTCTTTCCTTTTCTAGGAAAGCTCATGGTCTTTTTTGAGTTCCTCTGTGTTGGTCTACTTCACCAAGAGATCTATTTCTCACCATACCCAACAGGGGTATGTGTCCCTGAGCATGAGCCACTAGTGGAGTCCCAAATTTTTTTGACATTTTGAAGTTTCTTTGTGCTTGGTAAGGGAATGTCACATGTTTCCCATAGGTACGGTTTAGGGTTTTACCTTTGTAACCTTGTTTTCAAAATAGTTACTTTTAAACCTTGGGTGTTTTAATCTTAGGTTGACCTATTCTACCTGATTTCCAATCGTTTAAGTTATCATTTTAGCCACCATGGTGCATTCGTTTACTATCCCCCTTATCTAATCTATTTAGTCACCTTTAATCATGAAGTGTTTTAATTTTCCTAATGTTAGGCTTTAATATTTCCCTCCTAAAATACTTAACTAAGTCATTCTTCCTCAAGGGTAAAATTGTGGTCGGCCTCACCATGGACCCCTTTTATGACTAAATTTGTCATATGTGTAAAGATTAAAGATTATCAAATTGTGGGAACTAATTTGAGCCATTACTCGCTCGCTTGCAAGTCCCAAGTGATGACTCTTTAAATATTGCATGGTCTACAAGATGCTAACATGTGTTTGATCGTAGGTGTAGACCCAACCGTCACTTTTCATTCTGACGCTTAAGTTTAATGATCAACGATGATTATTAAGAGGGAAGAGTTGATCACTACCATTCCCCACCATCTCACGGAGATCAGATGGAAGCTTGTTAGAGGATATGAGGACCACGAGAAGTAGCCACATATTTCCTATGGCCACTAGTAGGTGGAGCCCAGAAATACATGAAAAAGGATCCAGTTGGCATATCTTTATTGGCCAATTGTTTGGGTTGGAACAACAATGAAATTCAAATGTAACTGAATTAACCTGAGTCGTCCAAGGTGGCCATCTCAGCAAGAGATCAACGATGTATATTCAAAACCCATTGTAATTATTTTGCTTCATGCGATCCAGCAATAATGGTGGAGGTGACTTCTTAATCTACACAATTTTCTTCAAAATGTGTGTATGTGGTCAGTTCATGCATAATTGAGATTTAGGATGTGTCTAGAGAAATACAAAAAATTGAAAGAGGTGACTTGCAAAGTTTAATCTGACCGACATTAAGTTTTATTGTGATTGAAAGCCGTAGGAACAATAAACACAATTTTATTCTTTATTCTAGCTTTATGAACTAGGACTGGCTATCAATTTTCTTTCAGTTGAATGTGTTTTATTGCTTTTCCTTAATTGCTCAAAGTTAGGGTTAACTTCATCTTTAAAACGTCATATCCCTATTATTGGTGTAAATAAAGTCTTGTACCTAGTTAATTCATTACTAGGGGACTTATTTACATCTTAGTTAAGTTTACTTAGGTCCTAGGAAGGAATCTTTCTAGAAGATGTTATTTGTTATTAGTTGTTATCTTATCCTTTGAAAACTACTATATGTGAACCTAGGTAAGTGTGATTAGCTGTCTCATGTCATATGATTAAGAAACTTGTCATAATCCTATGACATCTTGCATCTCACCTTGGCTATATAACCAAGGGGTCTCTCTCGTTGTAAACAATCATCTCATATCATTGACATTGAATATAGTATATTCTTGTCATATTCTATTCTATCTCTCTCTCTTTTTTGTGCTTTCCATTTGGCCTCTAGGTCTTGGCAGCCATAGGTATCAGAGAGGGTTGGGTGCCATTGGAGAGTCTTTCTCTGAAGAGAGATCTCAAATTTGGGGGTGTTCCATTTTGTGGCTCTTTGTTGCAGGTTCATATCGGAGCTTGTTGGTGCAAATCTAAGCTCGCCATTGCGTCCGGAAGGTTTGAGAAAGTCAAATTTTCCTTTTGTTTCATCCAAATCGGACATACGAGGCCAAATCTATGAGGGTTTGAAGCTGAAGTGTGGTTGCCAGATCCAGAAGGTAGCTACAATTTTGGAGTATTTTGGGTCAAATCCAACCCTACCATCACATCCAAAAGGGCCAAAGACCCTAAGATCGGCTGTCAATTCATCCAATTTAGAGCAGTTGTCTAGTGAGGCAAAAAAGAAATTCCCAAAGAGTCGTACGGCCCCCAGGTCGTCATTAATTCGACGGTACGATTTTTCAAAAAAAAAATAATATATGATTTCTATTTGAAATTTTAATCCGGCCAATTAAATTCTTATAAGGATTTTATTTGAAAATCATTTAAAAAACAAAAAAAAACAAAAAAGGAGTTCTGCAGACCTTTTACAAAGTACCTGCAATCCGCAAGTACGAAGTGACCGACGGAGGTCATGTGGCGTACCGCCGTGGCCCTCATGGGCCCTCCACATATGCCAATGGCGGCCAAATAAATCAAAAACCAGTGCTGAATTTTCATCCTCCAACAGCAAATTTTAATCGGCGGTGTGTTTGGAAAATCCAGGCGGCGAAAGCAAAAACAAACCGGCGAGTCAAATCACCTGGAGAATATTCTTTAGAAATATTTCGTTCAAGAATATACTGTCAACGCGAAGCATATTCCGGCAAGAAGGAGGGACGGTGACAGTGATGGCTAAACAGCCGTCAAATTTAACATAGTTTTTTTCTGACGTCAGCAATACGTCAACATTTTCAAAAAAAAAATTCCCACTCACTGTTTGCATTTTGATTTTCATAGGCGAACTTTGGAGGCTCATAACTCAGTCATTTTGGCTCCTTTTTTCGAGCAATTTTTTTTTATTTGGGCTAATTTTTCATGCTCTTCGTAGTGGTTGAAATATTTTCTAGTTTTGGCATCTGGGTTTTCCAGAAATTGCAGATTCTCATAGGTGTTGCTGCTTCATCCTCATTTTGGGAACTTTGGGAGCTCATATCTTGCTCCTACAGTAACATTTTTGGGTGCAGTTTTTTTGAAAGTGCATGATTTTTTGTGTACTTCATAGTGGTATGATCAGATTGATCTCATTGTATTCCAAAAAATGTACTTGATTTTGTGGCCTATTTTGGGCATTTGCATGTACCAAGATCAAGACCACTTTGTTGTTTTTGGCAAGTGGCAATTGTAAACGCACTACTCATAAAGTTACAAGCTCATATATTTCTGGGGGGGTTCTTTGATTGAGTGAATTTGGGGGGGATTCTTGTTCTAGTTGTGGTTGCATTCCTCTTGATTTGTGTTCTTGTTTCATCATGGAGCCATCTACAATTCCACTTCTAACACCTTACAACTATCCTAAATGGAAATAAAAAATGAACAAATTGCTAAGAGTAAAAATATTGTATAGGATAGTTCATGGGCTTGATGGTGAACCAAAATATGATGAAGTTAAAAAGAATAAGTGGTTGAATAGTTGTGAAGAAGCAATTGGCTATTTGTGCTTGTATGTCTCTCCTGAGTTGTTTCACATTGAGAATTTGGATACACCTATGACTATGTGGACTACATTGTCAGACTTATTTAGGAAAATAGATGAAATTCAAGGACATTTGTTGGAGAATGAATTAATTAGTCTCCATCCATGTAATTTTGACAACATACAGGACTTCATCACCAAATTCAAGTCACTAAGAACACAATTGAAGAATTGTAAAATTGAGAAATCAAATACACAATTGATCTTAAGTGTTCTTTCAAAGCTAGGACCTGAATATTCAATGTTTGTGTCTACTTTCTATGCTACAAAGAATTCCTTTGGGAGTGAGTTTAAGATGCCTTCCTTTGAAGATTTTTTTATGCAACTCACTAGGGATCAAAATAAGCTTATTCAAATGGGTACTTTGAAGTCTTCAAAATCACATGCCTTGGTTGCAAAGGATGAGAAGTCTTCAAGTGGAAAAGAAAAGAAAAAGAACAAGCCTAAGAAGAACATAAAGATTCATCTTCAAAATAGAAATCATCAAAGAAGGAGAGACCTTTTTGTGCATATTGCAAGAAGTATGGACATGAAGAACATTATTGTTATAAGAAGGATATTGATGAGTTGAAACATCTTCTCAAAAAGAATCACATTGATTTTCCTTCTAGAATGTTTGAATCTTCTTCTGCTTCTACTTCAAAATAGTCTAAAAAGGACAAGCTCTTTGTGCTCTTTCAGGTCCAGGATTAGGGAGATGGCTTCTAGATTCAGGAGCATCTCATCATATGGCATCTTCATAGTCTATATTCTCTTCATTTCAGCCTTGTTCTATGTCTCCTATCTTGATGGGAAACAATACATACATGAGTGTAACAAGGAAGGGATCTATTAGCATTGGGGAAAACATTTTTCAGGATGTCTTGTGTGTTCCTCATTTGATGAACAATATTCTTTCCATTTATCAAATTACACATGGTGGAGGTGGGAGAACTATATAGTTCACACCTAATTCTGTCATCATTCGAGACTTGGAGACTCGAGAGATCATTGCTACTGGGGTGGTTGATCATTCATCTCAGTTGTATACCTTTGCATAGTTTGCTTCTAATGGTGACATTGTTCCTTTGACTATTGATCACATACACCATGATTCAAA
Source organism: Sequoia sempervirens (assembly GCA_007258455.2). Classification (NCBI taxonomy): domain Eukaryota; kingdom Viridiplantae; phylum Streptophyta; class Pinopsida; order Cupressales; family Cupressaceae; genus Sequoia; species Sequoia sempervirens. The sequence continues at coordinate 134,747,564 of VDFB02058242.1, read as the reverse complement.
GGAGACATTTGGCTTCTTGAACTTGGGAGTTCTCACATCAGATCCAGTTCTTGAGTCATGTATTTCATCTCCTCCATCTACTATTGTACTTGATGATGCTTGTATTGCTACAATTTTGGCTCCTAGTGATTCAGTGCAGCAGGATCCTGATTGTCTTCCAGATATGGCTACTTTGGATGACTTCCTGAGAGGTATTTCAGACTTGTTTGTGGAGTCTCATCTTGCAGATTTGGAGGACACCATTGATGACATACATCTTCTCTTTGATGGAGAAGAGCATTCTTCAGTTGTTGTGAGGGAACACTTTGACCCTCTTGTTCATTCTCTACATGATCATTCTTCATAGATTGGTGTGTGTGGATTCTTTTGGACAACATTTGGAGGAGGCTTCTTTGTCTTCAGAGGGGATATCTTTGTCTTTGGATAATGTTCTACATTAGTCTCTATAGATGTTGGATTGTCCTCTTCAGCAATGAGGCCTAGAACGCCTGTTTGGAGTGTTTCAGCTTTCGGCATTAACATGGAGACACTTGAGCATGATTCAGAGACATCGTCATACATCATCCATATTCTTGACATCCTGCATACATCCTTGGTTTTGTTTCTTCCCAAGGGGAGGAATGTTGTTCGGCGAGATTGGATCATCTTCAACATTCAATGTTGAGCTTCCACCATCATTGCAGGAGACTCAACATTGAGGGGGGGATACCTTGTCTCTCTTCTACTTCTCTCTTATAAGGGGGTCTTTTTCCTCACATGGGGTTTTTACCTTCTCATTCATCATTGAGAGCATTTATTTATTGTATTTCATCTCTCTTTTGGGGAAGATTTTTGCCCAACTGGGTTTTCTCCTTTTCTCCATTTGTGAGAGATTGCATTGTGTGTGTACATGGGTACCTAACATGGCCTAGTCGCCGGGACCCATTCTTGCATCTTTGTGTCATTTGCATAATAATTCACTACTCCCTAAGTTGCACTTTAGGGGGGGTGTTGGTGTAAATAAAGTCTTGTACCTAGTTAATTCATTAATAGGGGACTTATTTACATCTTAGTTAAGTTTACTTAGGTCCTAGGAAGGAATATTTCTAGAAGATGTTAGTTGTCATTAGTTTTAATCTTATCCTTTGACAACTACTAGATTTGAACCTAGGTAAGTGTGATTAGTTGTCTCATGTCATATGATTAAGACACCTGTCATAATCCTATGACATCTTGCATCTAACCTTGGCTATATAACCAAGGGGTCTCTCTCATTGTAAACAATCATCTCATATCATTGACATTGAATATAGTCTATTCTTGTCATATTCTATTCTCTCTCTCTCTTTTTTGTTCTTTCCATTTGGCCTCTAGGTCTTGGCAGCCATAGCCAATTCTAACACCTATGACACCTTTCAGAATTGGAATTGAGATTGAACCCTAGGTTTGAATTAAGAGGCTGGTAGTTGGAGTCTTTCTTGTCAAAACTTTGCTCTACCAAAAATTCATTTTGATATCCATGGCTCTCAAAGTACAAACTACTACCCCTGTAACCTAGCCTAGAGTACTTTCCTAGGATTTAATTGACCTGTTAACATCCTCTACAAATAAGAAACCTGAAGAGAAAATCTTCTTCTACGACTCTAGGATCAGAGAGGGAGTGATGGAAAAGTAGTGTTTCATTAAGGATTCCAAGTTGCCTTATACTAGATAGCATGTATTCCAACATTGATTTGGAAATAGGAACCTTAGGATTCCTCTCTATAACCCTTAGAGGCTAGATATGAGAAAATTAGTGGTTCCCAACATATATATGGATGTTGATCTATTGAAAGATATTTCCTCAAGGTATGACCCGGTCTCTAGGGTTGTCAAGACATTTGATGGGAAAGAAATGGTAAGGATAACTAGACAAGAAATTGAAGATATTTTTGATTTGCATGAGTGGAATAAGGATTTTTTTTCTCTTGATATGGATGTTATTAGGAAAGAATATGAAAACACCAAGGTATTCATAAAATAAAAGTTGCTTCCCTTGCATACTACTAGCACTGGTACTGGGAAGAATAGAAAATAAATAAAAATTAGTAAAAAGGATCTTGAGCCCTTCCCAATGAAATATTTTTCTAGCTAATCTAAGAAGAATGTATATTCTTTGTGCCAAATCATCGATTTTTCTCCATCTGACACATTGTAGAGGAAATACAACTATCTGGCAACACATCTACAATGCACAACTTACAACATAGTTTATGATTATGCCACATATTTGACAAAAAATATCCATAAAGGTCTAGTTGATATAAAGGAAGGGAAAGAATGGGTGAAATTCTGGTGGTAATCATTGTTAATGCATATGTTCTTGTATAAAGGGGAGAAGGTTTTTGAGAAAGACATAACTTTGAGAAGTAAGGCAAGGGGTGTTGATTTACATGTTCAATGTTGGACCCAGATTTTGGATAAAGATGACCAAAAGTATAATTATGTCATGTTTTAGAATGATTTTGCATCAAAACTAAAGAGGTCCTTGATCTATGAACCACCAAGGATTCCTAAGTAAATCCATGAATTCTTCGGACCTATGCAATGAGGCCTGACTTGAATTTGAGTCACAACTGGGAAGACTTGATTTTATACCCTGACAAAACAATCTTCAGAGTGTATGGCACCAATATAGATCCATATGTTCTACCAAGACATGTATCATTAAGGATAGGGTTTCTTGAAATTAAGAGACATTCGAGAGCTTCTCAGGCATCACATTTACCTAATACAACAAAGAAAGACTCATTCTTTCAAGAGTGGACAACATTTGCTTTTTTTTTATGGTGAAAGTGGCATGGAGGGAATTAGTGCATCTATTGGAACCTTACAAGTTGGAGACTATACGACCAAGGAATCATGAACATGAGGGTTTTATTACTAAATTAAAAGTAGATAAAAGCCTTGGTAATTTTGTGCACAATTTTTATTATCCTAAAGATGTAATCAAGAAAATTTCTAGCTTTCTAGAATAGGATGAAAGGAAAGCTAAGTATCTCGCTTTTAGGAAAATGATGGAGAAATAATGGAAAAGGGATTCCAATTATAATCATCTACCAATTATACCTGATGAATTCAGCCAAGTCTTGTATGTTATGGATAATTTTGAAAATATAGTTGGTGTGTTAAGGGAGCAACGTGAGGTTATAGATAAAGGAAAAGAAAGAGTGGTTGAAGAAGATACTATTGTGGAGTTGGAAGAAAGGACCACTTATCAACCAACTAAGTAAATAAGAATCTATTCTAGGAGGAAGAAAGTGGTAGATGAAGAACAAACTTTTCCAGCCACTATTACTTCTGAGGGATCAAGGGAAGTTTCTCCTGAAAGGGAAATTCCATCATCTCCAAGGCACGTTCCTCCAACAGTAATTGTTCTTGATTCACCTCTAAGAAGTCCCGCTCCAATGGAGAAACCACCCCTTAAGAAACAAAGGACAGAGGAAAGAGGAGTGGTTGAGTATTTTGATAAATATGACGATGATATCCTTGTCACTTCTATGGATATGCAATGACAAATGCCTCCCCTTGCATGGGCAGTTGCCTCAAGTTCAAGAGAAAGTAGCCTCAGGCTAGGAAAACTTGATATCAGTGGTTTAAACAATATAGATGATTTGAGGTTAGAGGCTTGTAATAAATTTATGGAAGATGACTCCTTTGTTGAAATACCAACATTCAGAGATTTCTTATGGAGAGCCAAAGTTGTAGAATATGCAGAGAAGGTAGCCACTAAGAGGAGTTTACATTTAGAGCTTCGTGAGAGTGTCATTTGGGCTAATGTGAGGAGTGTTATGAGGGATGAATTTTGAAATATTACTGCCCACGATGGCAGAGAAATTGTGAATAAATGTGGTGTTTTATTGCTCCCAGTGTGGGATATTGTTGATGCTATAGTTTTGGATACCATAAGGAGGGCTAAAAATCCCCTAGTGAAAATAAAGGAGGAATTGAATATGGAACTTTAGGGGTTTGCATTTAGTGTAGATTGGGATGCAATAGCAATCTGGTCGTTATCCATGGGATCCAGGAAACCAATACTTGCAGAGCCATAATATTTTAGTGGGAAATTAGTTGTGAAGAGAGTTGTTGATACCCCAGCCTTGGAGGTAGATGACATTGTTGTTAATGTGCCTAGATTTGCTAAAGAAACTATGGAAAACCTCACCCTTGAAAGGGATGATTTCAAGAATAAGTACTAAGAGCTACTTAATGAATATGATAATAGTTAGTAGAAGGTAGTTGTGCTAGAGATTGAGTTGGCATTCTATAAGCATGGGGAAGAAATGTAGAGGAATCAAGGCCAAGCCAGCTCAAGTTGTCCACCTCCACCTTCTCCAATTGCATCTTCCCAACCTTCCCCTTAAGATCAAACCTTTGAAATAGTTCCATATAATTTGGGACAAGAGCCACTCTCAGTAGAGGAACTAATAAAATTAGGTCCTAGTTCATTTAATGAACCTGTAAGGGAACAACTCCTTTTACAAGTTGAAACATATAAGAAGTTATTGGAAAAAGGACAAGACACAATATATGAAAACATCTCAATGATTGTTCATGCTATCTTGAACCATCTGAATAAGAAGATCTAGGACAAATTGAACTGTGTTCATTCCAATTACTCCTTGATGCTGTGAGCAATAGTGTTATCTCAAAGGGATAAGGAGTTAGCTATCCCAATGCTGAATAAGTGAATCCCAAGGGCTGAGAGATTGAAGTTTATATTAGTCAATGCTAACCAACAAGAGGATAGATATCCTATGGTGATTCCAAAAATTACATTTGTATGTGAACTTAGTGAGCAAATGTTTCTAGAATATATTGCCCCACTGGAGTAGAAAATAAGAGAATTGAAGGCTCAAGATGATTTGGTAGATTTGTCATTGTTGCTAAATATTCAACACAACAATGGTGAAGTGAATCCACTACAAGTGTGGAAAAGTGAGGGGGACAATTTTATTGCTTCCCAAGTAAATCACATTTGTAAAGAAGTTGACATCAGTATTGTAAATGACACTTTGGAAAAGTTGTCATTTATCATTAGCTTTCTAGAAGATTTTGACAAAGAATCTAATTCTGTAATGACAAAGTATTCTCCATAGAGGAAGAAGTTGGATGAAATCATTGACTTCAATTGGCCATCTAATGATGAATATGAAGAATGGAGAAGGTTATTTAATTTTCGACTATGTCTTTAAGTGTAGATGTGAGACATATATGATTGGTCAAGTATTGTATACGTCTAGCCTCAAAAATTGCAACGTATTAAATATATGTATCACAGGTAAATGTTAGTTTATGAAGATGTGGAATGTTGACTGGGATGTTGATTCACTTTTTTCTTTGTAGCATTTTTCCATCTTGTTTGATGGAATGTATGTGCTAAAACATTGAAGACTATTCTTTTTGACATGTGCTTTTTGGAAGGAAAAATTATTTCTTACAACAAAGGAAAATAATCTTTGTCTCTTATGTATTCCCTCCAATTTGAAAGATGTAAATATAACTGAATTAGAGAATATGTTTTGTAGTGGTCTAATTAGAATTTGACATGTGTACATCTAGCCTGAAGCTTGTTTTTGATCTATTTTTCTATAAAAGGGAATTTAGGGCCATTTGTGCGGGTCTTTTATTGAATTCTGGAATTGAATTGTTAAAATAGAGAACATAGAGTGAATATGTTAGAAGTATTTGTGTAATGCTTTGAGTCTAGATAGTAAATTTAATCAAATGTATGGTTTTAGAGCATATTTGAATGATAATGCAAGTTTTTCAAGTCTATAGCCTCTCCAACTTAGATCTGTACTTGAATTATTAATGAAAATTTGGATCAAATATCATTTGATTAATTGTCATCACTTTCATACTTTAATATATGTTTTTGTTTTAGCTCTAGTTTAAATAATCGGTTAAAATGCTTAGATCAAATCATAAATTCATGTGCACGGTGATTGGATTTGATAAGTAGACGATATGTGCCATTAAGGATAGGGTTTCTTGAAATTATGAGGCAATTAGGAGCTTCTTAGGCAGCAATTAGATGGCCTTGCAAGCAAATGTTAGCTGTCTTCTCCTTCGTTCTTGGTCAATTACGCCATAATATGCTACAGAACGTTAGCAAAAAAAAACCAATATCCTTGCCAAAATAACGTTAGAGGGTTATTACTTGAAAATAGCTAAAAACGAGAGCAAAAAAAAATGCTAAAATGACTGTTTTATCTTCCAAACTATGCTGTTTTGGGGCGCTTCCGCCTTTCTGTAGCAAAACAGGGGCGTTTCCGCCTTTCTGCAGTAAGAATAGGGGCACTGACAGCTTTTTGCAGGGCGCTTTTGCCTTTCTACAGCAAAACAGGGGCGTCGATAGCTTTATATAGGGCGCTTCCACCTTTCTGCACCAAAATAGGGGCGTTGACAGCTTTCTAGGGCGCTTCCACCTTTCTGCAGCAAAACAGGGGCATTGACAGCTTTCTGGGGCACTTCCGCCTTTCTGCAGCAAAAGGTTAGAGGAAGAGAACCCTTCAAAATGAAAGGGCATATTCGCCCCTCTGCAGGAAATGTTATCAGATTTTTGAAAAAGAAAGTTGTACGCCCCACTGCAAGAAAGTGTTAGAACAAACTTCTAAGTATACACCTAACTGCAGCAAACTATTAGAAGAAAATGAAATTGTCAAATATAGGGTGCTTCTACCTTCCTGCAATAGACAAGAGGGCTCTTCTGCCTTTCTGCAGTAAAGCAGAGGGTGCTTCTGCCTTTCTGCGACCTTTTTCTACAAAATACTTAACAAAAATGAAGGTTAAATGCAAGAACCCGTTTGTGGGTCCCACCGGGCGTGCCAGAAATGTGTACCTTAGAATTTTACCCTACTCTAATGTGCAAAATAACTAAAAATGCAAGTGGAAAAATACTAAGAACACTTCAAAGATTAGCCTAAAGAGTGATAAAACAAGAAAAATAGATGAAATAAGATGTAAATTGATTTATACCTTCCTTGTTGTTGAAGACTCCTTGGTTGGCCCTTGATTTTGATGGATTTGTGTGCTCCTTGGATGGCTTGTGATGTAGCTAGATGCAAGATTGAATGTGCAAAATGATCAAAGTGGATGGCTAAATGATAACAAGTGCTTGAGAATGCAAATTGGCAGCATAAGGTTACTCAAATCAAAAGTGTTGAAAATGCCCTTAAGGAGGGGGTATTTATAGAATAATTGAATTCTCTAGAGAATTCAATGGTCAAGATTCATCCAACAAGGTCAAGATGAAGGGCTATGGTGAGTTGAGAACTCACAAGCCCTCACATCTTGACATGTGGATGGTGAAGTGGCTAAGAGGAGGTGAGGTGTAAGTGAGGTGGCCAAACGGTACATGAGGTGGAGGAAGGACAAGTACCTTCCAAGCATCTTGGGGGGTGAGAAGATTTCCTAAAAAAGGGATTCATTGTCCCTAAGTGGGAGTGAAAGTGACATTTGAGGAATTTTGGAATTCCTCAAAAATCTACATGGGAAAATGAGAAGTGGTTGAAAATATAAATGTGAATTAAAAATTCACATTCTTAGGAGAATCTAAAGGATAAAAGGTGAGCTCCAAAAAGGTGGGACTTGGTCACATGTGGAAGATGTGACAAGTCCAAGGTTCTAGAAGCCTTAGGATCTAGGATAAATAAATGTGAATTAAAAATTCACATGGGAAAGAGGGTCAATGCTAAAAGGAAATAAATGCAAAGGTTGGCTAAAAAGTGGTGCTAAATATGGCTAATGACCTTGGTTAAGGTTGTGCAAATATTGGATTAAACTAATTAATGGAAGATTAGAGGAAAGTGGCAAATGTAGGAGGATGTGACATTAATCTTTGATTAAAAGGATGCACATCATAATCATGAATTAATTAAATTAATTCAAATTAGGGCAAGATCATGGAGGATGTGACAAGGATAGAGAAAATGAAGAATTTTAAATTGATTTTAAATCAAAAGGGTAAAAATGACTAAATTAAATAAATTGGTGTATTTATTTAATTTAGAGAGGAAGAAGGTGAAAGATAAAGCATTTAATGATTAAATTAAATACTTTACAGATATGAGATAAAAGGTGTAATATTAATTTAATAAATTAATATTTAATATGATAGATGAAAAGGGAGTAAATTTAATCATATGGGAGTGATTAAATTTAGATGTCTACAAGTATAATTGCCCTTAGATTTCTAGTAAGTTCGTGCAAGTATAGCCTAAGATAGTGATTTAGAAAAACATCGAGGATTCAAGATAAGTGCTCTCAAAAGTCATAAGATTTCGCGAGAGATTGGAATGATAAAGACCAAATCAATTTATAGAAAATTGATTATTCAAACGACAGGCTAGGATTGAAAGATCAACAGATAGTTGAGATTGATAGATTAGTCATGCATTCTGATAACTATCAATAGTGACACAAGTGATACAATTTAGAAATAGAATTAAAGATTAAATAAATGATTTAATCTTCGAGTTCAGTATTCAAAAATAGAAGAAATATCTTTGCATGACAAAGATAAAGATCGATTAAAGAAACTCTTGTTTGAATGCACGCACAAGGTTTAATTAATTAAATAGGAATATTTAATTAATCCACATGTACACGCAATTGAGTTAGCACTGGATGATTGAATGATTTTACGAAGAGATTACTCGAGAACGCCACTCAGACATTAAATCAAGAGTTAACTAAGCGATCAAAATAGATGTCGAGTCGAGTCAAAGTGAATACTTAGATAACTCACACAATTATCTAAATATAGAGGAATGCATTAAAATAAAATTCATGAATTAAATAATTCATTTAATTCAAGATTTGATATTTGAAGAATAATTAAATAAATAAGATTTATTTAATTAAGTGATAAAGGGATTTAAACGAATAATTAAATAAATAAAGAATCTATTTAATTATAGTTGAAGTATGATAAAGAGTAAATTAAATAAGAATTTATTTAATTTGACAAGAAAGATAAGGTTAATTAGTAACATAATTAAATAAAAAGCGTTTATTTAATTAATCAGATAGAATAAAGAAAAGTGTGAATTAATTAAATAATTAAGATTATTTAATTAATAGAAGAATTAAAGTTAAGGTGAATAATTATATAATTGACATTATTTAATCATGACGATGAAGAATAGGAATTATGAAGAATATTGAAGTCACAGGCTTAGACCAAATTTCGTTGTCTACATTTTCCCCTCTTTGATACAATGTCATTTCGGCATTGTGTCAAAGAAAATCGATAACACATATGCCCAGTAATGCCCCAGTGTAACAGGTGAAGGTATGCCCCCTCGGGAGGATAGGCGGGCTCAAAGTGTGGAGGTGGGCTCGGAGGATGAGAGGACTAGAAGCATCTTGATAAAAGAGATAGAGGAAACTGGAAATGGTGGGGCGTTCGAGAAAAGCAGGAGTGCAAGGTGCATAATAAAAGGACTTGAGTTTCTTGCAGTATTGTTTTCACGACAAACCACAGACAACAAAAAAAAAAAGACAGGTCATGAGACATCATCGCTCCTCTAAATCCTTCATGGGACATCCTTTAGGAAACTAGTAACATGACTCAAAATCAAATTTAAAAGACAGCCGATAAACAGCAGTCAAAGAAAATAGAATTTTGATACATTGTTGCTTCTCTAAATCCTTCATGGGACATCTTTGAGAAAGCTAGTAACATAATTCCCATCATCAATTCAAGATAAATGATAAGATAAATAAGCCATAAAGTCAAAAAGCCAGTAAAATATTTGCCAAAACTTGATCTATTTGTTTGATTCGTGTTGATTGATAGAAGGATTGATTGATAGAGCTTGATGTCAGGAAATACACATACCAGATAAGACTGTGAGTCTAGTTTCGATGTTATGACTATCTGTATAAGGCATGACAAAGCTCGGTTTCAGAAAGACATGTACCGTATAAGACGTTGAGTCAGATACCGTTGATGTGAGAACCTGCGTAAGGCTATGTTTGATTGTTTGACAATGTCGATTATGCAGGAAGGACTCATCCTATATAAGACATAGATGTTTTATTGGTATCCATACTCAAGAAGGACTCATCCTGAATAGGACAAAGATTGATTGTTTTGATTGTTTAGTTTGGCAAGTTGTTTGATTTGACTTAGAAACATTGCTGACTTGTTCACTAGATTAATGCATGACTTGATACAACATGTTGACAAATGACTGTGTGTGACGATAAACCCTAAAGAATTGACCTAGTGCGGCCTCGAGGGCTCATCAATTGATGGCTTTGCCTATGTTATACACGTAGAGACCTCGTAGTTCGACTTGACTTTAACTGACAAGAATGACTATAAATAGAAGATGTGTGTGAAAGTGAATGTGATGAACCCTAATGGACTAACCTAGTGCGGCCTCGGAGGCTCATTGACTGATGGCCTTGCCTACGTTATACATGTAGAGACCTCGTAGTTCAACACGACCAATGACCTTGTCATATAGACATATGAATTGAAGCATGATTTTATACAGACTAACCTAAATAGACTAACCTAATGCCTCAGGGGCACATCGGCAGATGGCCTTGCCTACGTCCAGTCATAGAGGTAATGTAGTTTGACAAATGACAAAGACTGACAAGTGCGACTGACTCTGACTCTGTTTTTGGATTTTTGAAATGTTTTTATTTTTTTGTCCTTTTGAAGTTTTCTGATGTTTTTGTGTTTTTCCAAGTCATTTTGCGATGTTTGTGGATTTTTCTATGGTTTTACATCTTCAACACAACCAATGTAAGAACCAATATGACACACGTCAAGTGTTTTCCCCTAGTCGAGTATAAGACCAATTGATTATGAATAGGATAAAATGAGGAATATGAAATGCACTCGATGTCAATCATTCCAGGTTATGGGAAAGACTACCACTTATTATGAATGGTTTATACAAGCGATGGATATGAAAGATAAAGGATATGTATAGGGATAGGTAGTATGAACAGGGATAAGGACTATATACAAGGTAGTGGACTATGTACATGGAAGTGGACTATGTATAGGGAAGTGGACTCTGTATAAGGATAAGGACTATGTACAAGGGTGTGCTAGTTTAGAATAATAGTAGACAAAGGAGCAGAGTGAAGTACACATGGCACCCATTTGCCAAGTTTTCACCATGGTACCTATCAAAAGCGCCACCGAAGTGGTTTTCACTATTGGATGAATAATTTGTCTTTACTATTTTCTTGATTATCTAATTTTTTTTGTTACTACCAAGATGCATGTTTGCCAGGTTTTCACCTTGGTAACGATTTTTATGATTTTTTCAGTTTTTTTGTATTTTTGCCAATTAAGACAAAGGCTCCCAGAAGCTATGCGTAGAACTTCTTCAAATGTAGACTATTGATTGGCGAGGACAATAGTTCCCCTTCAGGAGTAGAGAGTTGGTATGCTTCTGATCCAAAAGCTTATGTAACAATATAAGGTCCTAACCAGTTTGGTTCAAACTTTCCTGGTTTGTCTCTTTCTACTTGATTCTTTGGGCTCTCCATCAAAACCAGGTCACCAATGTCAAAGTTTATGTTCAAGACCTTCCTATTATAGCTACAAAGAAGGCGATTCTGATATGCTTGGAGATGGTCTAATGCCTTCTATCTTCGCTCATCTAGGAATTCTAACTCATGGTGTCTCGATACTCGGTACTCTTCATCATCAATGTGGCCTTTCAAGGACACCCTTAGGGAAGGAGTCTTGACCTCAATAGGAAGAATAGCTTAAGAACCAAAGACTAGTGAATAGGGAGTGGCACCAGTGGGAGTACGGATACTTGTGCGATAAGCCCATAAGGCAGGATTAAGCTATAAATGCCAGTCGTGACCAGCATCATTGACTGGCTTCTTGAGGATTCTAATGATGGTTTGTTAGATGCCTCTACTTGGCCATTACCTTGTGGGTAGTATGGAGTAGAAAAGTGATGTTGAATATGAAATTCATCACAAAGGTGGCAGACTTCTTGGTTCTTAAATGGGTGGCCATTATCAGTGATTATGGACTAAGGGACACCATACCGATAAATGATATAGTTCAGGATAAATTTAGAAATTTTTGTGCTGGTAATGTATGTCATAGGAATGGCTTCAATCCACTTCGTAAAATACTCAATGGTAGTGATAATGAATTTGTGTCCATTAGACGATGTGGGGTGGATCTTACCTATGAGGTCAAGTCCCCATTGGGCAAAGGGCCATGGTGAAGTTATAGGACAGAGCTCCTATGCTGGTGCATGTATCAAGTCTCCATGAACTTGGCATTGGCAGCATTTCGTTACAAAGACATATGATTCTTTTTCCATAGTAGGCCAGTAATAACCCAATCTCATAATATTTTTGGCTAAAGTAGGACCGCTAGAATGGGAACCACATATACCCTCATGCACCCCATGCAAGGTTGCTTTTGCTTCAGTAGAATCAAGAAATCTCAATAGGGTATTATCTAAGGCACGTCTATATAGGGTGTCTCCGACGATGGTGTATTTGGCTGACTTGCGAAGGAATGTCCTACATTGGTTGTTTGATAGGCCAGTGGGTATGACTTTGACATGAAGGTAGTCATAGATTTCTTTGTACCATGGAGAATCAAGACCAACAATGTCACACACCATCTCAGAATCTGGGATATCGTAGGCTGGGACCAAAAGTTGTTCTACCAAGAATTCAAACTTAGGCACGTTGCTAGGAATGTCGAGAAGTGATGCAATTGTAGCCATAGTGTCTGCTGCCCTGTTTATAACATGAGGTATCTAATGAAATTTTACTTTTTCAAAGTACTCTTTCAAGATATTAGCCATGTGTTTGTAGGGGGAAATTTTCTCATCCTTAGTCTCATAATCATCATTGACCTATCTGATTACCAGTTGGGAATCACCATATACCTGTAGGTTCTTAATTTTCCACTTGACTGCCATGCGTAACCCTGTCACTAGAGCTTCATACTCTGCTATGTTGTTAGTGCATGGAAATGCAATCCTGAATGACTTAGGGATGGAATCACCCTATGGTGTGATAAACAGTATACCATCCCCTGAGCCATGATTTGTATGTGATCCATCAAAGTACAGTTTCCATGTTATGTTTGTGTCAATTGTGAATATGAACTCATCAGGAAAGTCTGCAACTAATGGGTGATCTTCTTGTATGGGTGCGTCAGCTAACTGATCAACAATTATTTGTCCTTTAATAGCCTTTCTTTCTACATACTGGATATCATACTCACTAAGTATCATAACCCATTTGGCCAGTCGCCCCGTTAATGCTGCCTTGCTGAGAAGATATTTTAGAGGATCTATTTTAGCAATCAACATTGTTTGGTGGTTTAGCATATATTGCCTTAGTTTTTGGGTAGAAAATACTACTGCAAGAAAGGAACATTCAATGGTACTATAGTTGAGCTCATAACCTACCAAAGTCTGACTGATATAATAGACTACCCTTTCATGACCTTCATCGTCATTTTGTGCAAGCAATGCTCTGAGTAATGAATGGGTTGTTGTATTATAAAGAATCAATGTTCTTCCTTTAACATGTGGCATTAAGACAGGTGGTGTGAGTAAATATTCTTTAATCAGTTGAAAAGCCTCTCCACACCTAGCTATCCATGCAAAGGGTACTCCTTTCTTAAGTAGATGTTGAAAAGGATGCGTCTTATCTGCTAACTGCACTATAAATATTCTGATGGATTGCAGTCTTCCTTTTAGTTTCCTTAGTTGACTGAGATTAGTGGGTGGAGGCATGTCTATGATTGTGTTCACCTTAGCTAGATCCACTTCAATTCCTCGTCTGGAAATGATATAGCCTAACAACTTTCCTGACTTGACTCCAAACACACATTTCTTTGGATTGAGTCTCACTTTATACTTCTCCAGCCTTTGAAATATCTTGTCTAAAACATGTAAATGTTCTATCCTTGTCTTGGATTTTACAATAAGATCATCAACATAATCTTCCATAAGAGTATGTACTAGATCATGAAAGATGGTGGTCATGGCACGTTGATAGGTTGCTCCAGCATTCTTGAGTCTGAAGGGCATAACATTCCAGCAATACGTTCCCCAAGGACAAGTGAAAGTTGTCTTAGGTTGGTCTTCAGTTGCAATTCTGATCTGGTTATATCCTAAAAATCCATCCATAAGGGACAACATCTCATATCCTGCTGTCATGTCAACTATCATTTCTATGTTAGGCAAAGGGAAGTCATCCTTAGGACAAGCCTTGTTGATATCTCTAAAATCAGTGCAAATGCAGATGCCCCCAGTTGGTTTAGTGACCAGTACTAGATTGGAAATCCAATCTACATAGTCGATAGATCTAATGAAACCAATGTCTAAGAGTTTTTTGAGTTCTGCCTTGACTAATAAAGCAATCTATGGGTGCATTTTTCTCAAATTATGTTTCACTAGTTTGACACCTGGTTGTAAGGGAAAATGATGTAGAACAAGTTTAGGATCCAACCTTGGCATGTCTGCATATGACCAGGCAAAATTTATTTGTCTTTGTGTAAAGAAGTTGTGGAACTCTGGCTACTCTTCTGTTGTCAATGACACTGCAAAATAAACTAGTCGAGGATTCTCTTTGGTGCCTACATTGACTTCTATCGATTCTTTCATGAGCATGGGTGACTTTTCCTGTGCAATGGGGAGAATTTTCAAACCTCCATCCTTAGGTGCCTTAGAGAGGTTTTCACCTTCAAATGTGTCCTTTCTTTTTACTTTTTCATTGTCTAAAGGTGCCTTTTGGTTTTCACCTAGAGACTCATCATTTTTATCTTGTTTATTCTTTTTCTCATTTCTGCGACTGGAGGGTTGAACAGATTCCCCAAAATATTCTTTGTTGTCCAAGTCAATGGTAAAACTGGCCTTATGATCACTATTAGGTATGCCTTCTCATAATCCCAAGAACTCAACAATTGCTTCGTCATTCTCAAAAATGTCTAAGATGGGTGTGTCTTGTTGGTCCTAATCAATGAGTTGGGGATAAACTAAGGGCATGTCATCATCGGAGCTATCAAATTTTAATGGGGTCAAGGTAAAGATTGAGTTATTCATGTGGTCAAAAAAGTCTTGTACTAGGTCCTTTTTGCTCTTAGGTTTGGATCTAGATAGATTGATAGGTGGGCCTAATGCCAAGGTTTGACTATCTAAAACAGATGGCTCAGGTTGCCAAGAGGTAGGATCAAGTGATTCCCAATAGTAGTGTTTAAACCATTCCTCTTTTGTCATTTTCTTTGGTGGACAGGCATTCAATGGATTTGGTGAGGAACTTAACATCAAGTCAAGTTCTCCAAATAACTTGTCAAGGTCCATGGAAGAAGTAGAGGATAGGGAATCCCACTCATAATCATTAGAGTCAGGGGAGTCACAATGATATTGGTCCAATGGTTTGTGAGATGTCTTAATATCTTTTGAAGCACTTACTTCCTCAATTAAGGGTGATGTGGTATTAGGAACGCCAATCTGAATCAGTTGAAACCCTAGCCCCATGCCTTTTGGCCACTGAGAAATAAATATTGTTTCAATCCTCCCATCTTGGTTTAAGCCTAAACCACTTTGTCCATCATATCCCTTGCTTTGCATGATTATGAAACCCTTTCCATATAGATCTGTAGGAATGTGAGCAAGCAAGAGAGGTCCTTCATCATCTTCTCTATACAGCCAGGAGGTGACATCTTCTGTATTTATGACCTCTTTGCTTAATTCTCCCCATTTAATGAAAGTTGTTGTAGGAGGAACATGTATAGTGACCATAGACTATCCCCTATTTGATGTAGGTAAACCATATGACTTAGGAGGAATCAAATGGCTAACACAATAAGATGTCATCATGTAATACTCTCCACAACCCTTGTCTTGGATCTCAACCCTAGGAGTGGTAGGAATTGAGGGTGAAATAGATGTTCGAGTGAGTGTAGATGGATCAACGTAGGATGATGGGTTAGACGATGAAGCCTCTTGGTTTACTGGAACTTGGCATTGGGGGATCTCTTTTAGATTGGTGCAATATTGAAATGGATCAGGATCACCATCTATAGTTATTTGTGTGCCATTGTAAGGAAATTTAAGACACTGATGATACATGGAAGGGACAGCCTTCATGGCATGAATCCATGGTCTACCTAGCAGAAGGTTATAAGGGGGGGTGAGATCCAAGACCTGGAACTTTGTCTCCATTACTGCAGGACCAATTTTGATAGGAAATGTTACCACCCCCTTTGGTTTTCATTCCTCATCATCATAAGCTTTAATGACAATACTTTTGGTCGTGTCTATGCATGCTTCCAAGATACCTAATGCCTTAATTAGTTTTAAAGTGCATAGATTTAACCCTGCTCCTTCGTCTACCAAAACTCGTCTAACTTTGGTATCATCAACAGGGACTTCTAGATGTAAAGGATCACTATGGTTTGTCTTTTCATTTGCATAGTCTTGTTCAGAAAATGTGGCATGGTGATTATTGGTCAAGTAGCCCACCATTTCCTGGAAATGAGTGACATCAAGGTCATTAGGGACCATGGTGTTTTGTAAAGCCTTATTGAGAATAGATTGATGCTCAGGGGAGATATGCAACAGTTCCAAAATTGAGATTTGGGTTGGGGTCTTCCCCAATTGGTCAAGGAGGTTATATTGTAACTTGGAAGGTTGTGGTGTTTGCTGTGATGGAGGGCCTTGGATAGTGATCTTAGTACGACGAGTATTGACTGTGCATTCAAGATTTGTATTGATAGTAATGGTATTGATATTCTCATCAGCAGCGTGAAGATGATGAATGATTTTGCCACCATTATAATCATGCTTGATACTTGCATAGTTGGCTGACATATTGGTCTTAGTAATTGAACTAGGAATAGTTCCTTTTCCATGGTCATGTAGTGGATCAGAAAAGACTTGATGATTAGTGTTTGATGACTTTGGTTTCTGTCCACCAACTTCGATAATTCTCCTTTCGACAAGATCTTGTATGATATTCTTTAGTTGTCGACAGTTTGTAGGTTATTTCCCTTAGTTCTATGATAATCACAAAAGGCATTATCATCCCACCAAGCTGGTTTAAATTGACTTGGATCGTATTGTCTTGGTTCCTATAGCTGTATAAGATTATGTTGTAACAGTTGTTTGAATACAGACTCAATGGGTTCCCCTAAGGGAGTGAACTCACGTTTTTGAAATCTCCTTTGTTGTTGTGGATGTTGAGTATTTTGGACCATGTTAGGAGGTTGATTGAAAACATTAAGCATGTTGGAAAAAGTATGAGGTCCTTGTAATGTGATGAGTGGTCCTGCTTCTAGTGTTTTAGCATCAACTACCCCATCATTGGTGACATTTTTGTTGCGAGACCAAAATCTGTTTCTGTCAGGGGGGGTGTTTTGTACGATTAGATTTCTATTGGATGTTGATGTCTTAAGTTCTCCTTTTTCAATGAGATCCTTTTCTATTATAACCCCTTTTTCCACTAGTTCTAAAAAAGATGTACAACAATGTACCCTTAAGTTACTCCTGAGTTTCGCATGAAGGTTTTCTTGGAACATAGTAACTTTTTGTTTTTCAGGTATCTCGACAGGACACCAGCTAGCTATAGTCCTCCATCTGTGGAAGAAAGCGATGAATGTTTCACCTTCGTCTTGTGTTGTGTGACACAAGGTTGCTATATTTATCTCGTGGTCTATGTTGAAGGAGAATTGCTCCACAAATTTCTCAACCAGTTCACCCCAAAGATCTGATGCCAGAATCTAGACCTGAAAACCACTCTAGTGCAATTCCTACAAGAGTTCTTGGAAATAGTCTCATAAGATATGTGGGGTCATAAGTGACATCTATACATATGGTAGAAAATTCCCTTATATGCTCTATTTGATTTCATTTGCCATTGTATTTAGGGAGATTCGGTATGACATATCCATGAGGAAAGGGGTCATATACAATGACCTATCAAAGGGGAATGGGCATATGTCCTTTGTTGAAAATTATTTCTTAGTTGACATTGACATGTTATCCATTTGTGTTTGTAAGACGTCAACTTGAGTCAAAGATGTGCTAGGGGGATTATGCGGATCCGTGTATGTATTCTGAAATCCAAAGTCTTATGATGGGTTTCGATTAAATGTTGGTATTTTAGGTGGGTTTGGATTCAGAATGTTGGCAAATGTGTTATGGTCTGGAGTCTGCAGAAATTGGTATTGACCTGGGATCTGTGTGAATGGATTCTGACTACCAATCTAGGAGAAAGGATTCTAATTCAGAATTTGTGTAAATGGATTCTCATGGCCAGTCTAGACAAAGGGATTCTAATTTGGAATCTGATTGAATGGATTCTGGTTGCTAGTCTAGGAGAACAGATTCTTATTGTCATACTGGAACGAGGGAATGCCTCATGTTTGTGTAATCCGTGGTATAGTACTAGTGACTTGAGCACTAGGTATGGCCATCGATTGTGGTATGGTGCTCATGACACTGGCATTAGGTATGGTCGTTGACTGGGATGTTGTACTTGTGACACTGACATATGGCATAGAAGTTGATGTTTTAGGTCTTTTACTCCCAACAAGAGGACCGAAGGGAGTGGATGATGAAGCCCATAAAGTGAAATTAAATCCTGATGTCATGCTAGATGTACTAAATGGAGACGTATGGACTATCGTACTCTGTGTAGGTGTGCTAGATAGCATAGTTGTGCTGACCTGAGGTATAGTAGTACTAGCAGTCATGGTATTTGTCCCTTGTGTAGGTTGAGTTTGTAAGGTGCTGATATCAAATCTTGTAGGTAACGTAGCGCCTTCAGCTAGCAATTTGGATAAGTATCGTTGTCAATCATTTGCTAGGTACTCATCTACGAAAGAGGCAAACTCAGGGTCCTGTGTAGCAGCCTCTATGTCTTCTACTGCAATATGTCCTTGAGTGTTTCTAGTGGTGAATTTGTCTAATAGAGCCTTATGAGGTCTTGAAGAAAATGGATTGATGAATTCATTTAGGTTCGACATCTTTTCTCTCTTTCTTCTCTTAGACCTAGTTTCGACCATGTAAGATTAGCTCAATATGCAAGGAATGCAAAACTACGTCTATGGACAATATGACTCTAGTCTATGTTTTTTGGGATTTTCTGAATGCAAAATAAGGAATTTTCTAGGATGACACTAGTATAAAATCTAAAGATGTAAAGTTGAAGCAAGACCCTAAGTGATCAATTCTATAAACCCTAGACAGAGGGACCAACTACCTAAAGTCTAACAAAGGCATCAATTTCGTTAAGTCAAGGAACCAATGTAGGACGAGGATCAAAGACAAGTCGAGTTTCCTAATTAGACTGGTGGGCTAGGAGGACTCTCTGTAGGACAAAGGATAAAATGATAAGACTAGGTTCAACGACAGATTTTGTTGACGCTATGATTTTTCTAGAGTGTAGATGATGGACCTATTCTAAAGTTTGTAAAAGTGACCTTCCCAGAAGTTTGACCTAAAGTATACTAAGATGAGACCAAACTCTGAACTAGGACAACTATGCAAATGACTAATGAACCTAAAGGATGCAAAATTGAGCAAAATCGTTTCATGTTTTTGTTCAAGAAATTTTTGTGAAAAGACAACTAAAACTGATATAACCGTGTTGACTAGACAATGACCATGAATTTTGACTTTCTGATAATCAGACAAATGCTTCACAAGATTTCACATATGCAGTTAAGTTTACCAATTGCGGTTTTCTAATGATCAATTGCGTTTCTATGGTAAAGTTCAATGTGTGACTCTGACAGATGTGGTTAGTTGTCTAGCAGATGCGACGCGTAATGACAGTTGCGACTCAGAATATAACATATGCAGTTTTTCGCAAATCAAATGTGGGCTAATTTGACATATATGACTCTACGCTAGACATATGTGACTGATACTGACAGATGCGACTCGAAGTTAAACATATGCTACTCAAAATAACAGGGTGACTCAAAGTAACAAATGTGACTCGAAGTTAAACAGATGCGACTCTAAAAATCAATTGCGACTCTCTATGAATTTTCAGTGACCTAAGATTTAAAACTGACTTTGTTTTCCATGATCAAATTTTGGAAAACAAGAACAATCATAAGACAAAGTTTTTTTAGTTTGATTTTAGACTCAAAGAATGTTTAGTTGACAACAAACAAGCACATCCTAACAGGCCAAAAGGCCTAGGGTTTGTATACTTGGTATAGCCCACTGAAATACCCTGGATTGGTGATAAACACCTTTCCTTCTCGAGAGTGGATAGCTCAAAAATTTGGTGGCATTGGCTCCCCTCCACAGCTCATTAATGTCTTTCGAGCACACCAATTTTGAATTCTTTGGGAAATGACCTCCCAAGAACTGCTATCTCTACTTAAGGGGATCAGTAGTGAGTGTCTTCGGGCATGATACTATACCCTGCACTATACCAAGCAACGACCAATAGAACGGTTGGTATCTAAAACAAAAGGTGTTTAATACAGACATTCCGTTCATGGGGCATGATCCATGTGGTGAGAATCCCCTTTCGGATCCATCTCATTGGAACCACACTCGTGATTCTTGGGTTTTCCCCAAGAATCCACTTTTATATACCGGCTAGAAGTCCCTTGGGTTTAGGGTGGTACCGGTCTAAGTCATTCTGGGGTGAGTACTTTTTCCCACCAGAATAAGCCCAAGTTCTAGAGTTGGTAACCGTTTCTCTTACACCTAGGATTGAACGAATGCGCAAGAGGAGAGGATACTTCGATGTACCAAATCATGAGGGTAATTACATAGATGTGCTTTCGGACCAATCACAGTAGGCACTTGTTAATTTTAATCCAAATGGAAGATTTTCTACACTACCAAACAATTTGTTTCAAAAGAAAATTTAACTAAGGTCTTTGACATGCGTTCTGCAGAAAGATTCATTAGTAGTTTCAAGTATTGTCTTCGTCAATCGTCCTACAAAAACTTGTTAACTCCAAAAACAAAAAGCCCACATGCTAAAAATCTGATATTAGTAACACACAAATCAATTGAAAACTTCAGATTTTTGAAAATAGAAACAAAGGGTTACCAGTCAATTGCGTCACTTTTTTACCAGTCAGATGCGTTGATTTTCTCTGCAATTGTGTTTTCGATATTTACCAGTCAGTTGTGGTTCAGTAATTTTCAGATGCGTCGTAATTTTTTAGATGCGTCATTTTAGGTGTCAAATGTGCTTTAGGAAATCAATTGTGTCGCTTCGTCAAACTGATGCGTGTAAGAATTGCAATTGCGGCATTTCATCAAGCTGATGCATCGTTCCGTACGAAAAACCTACAAAAATCAAAATAAAATTCTACGGATACGCGAAGATGGTGTCTTCACGTCGGGTTCACCAAATGTAATGCCAAGAAAGTGCAGAAAGAAACAGATCAAAAGCAAGCATGCAATCTAAATCTAAATGCAATCTAATGTTAAGCAACAAAGAACAAAGGAAGTCAAAATGTAATAAACTGAACAATCTCACCAAATTGCTATGTATTTCCATGATTCATCTCAATTGCCCTTCTCCATTTTGCTTGTAGTAGTATAATTTCCCTCATATTTTCGTAAGTTCGTGCAAGTATAGCCTAAGATAGTGATTTAGCAAAACATCGAAGATTCAAGATAAGTGCTCTCAAAAGTCATAAGATTTCACAAGAGATTGGAATGATGAAGACCAAATCAATTTATAGAAATTTGATTATTCGAACGACAGGCCAGGATTGAAAGATCAATGGACGGTTGAGATTGACAGAGTAGTCATGCATTCTGATAACTGTCAGCAATGAAACAAGTGATACAATTTAGAAATAGGATTAAATATTAAATAAATGATTTAATCTTCGAGTTCGGTATTCGAAAATAGAAGAATTATCTTTGCATGACAAAGATAAAGATCAATTAAAGCAACTCTTGTTTGAATGCACACACAAGGTTTAATTAATTAAATAGGAATATTTAATTAATCCACATGTACACGCAATTGAGTTAGCACTGGACGATTGAATGATTTGACGAAGAGATTACTCGAGAACGCCACTCAGACATTAAATCAAGAGTTAACTGAGCGATTAAAATAGATGTCGAGTCGAGTCAAAGTGAATACTTAGATAACTCACACAATTATCTAAATATAGAGGAATGCGTTAAAATAAAATTCATGAATTAAATAATTCATTTAATTCAAGATTTGATATTTGAAGAATAATTAAATAAATAAGATTTATTTAATTAAGTGATGAAGGGATTTAAATGAATAATTAAATAAATAAAGAATCTATTTAATTATAGTTGAAGTATGATAAAGAGTAAATTAAATAAGAATTTATTTAATTTGACAAGAAAGATAAGGTTAATTAGTAACATAATTAAATAAAAAGCGTTTATTTAATTAATCAGATAGAATAAAGAAAAGTGTGAATTAATTAAATAATTAAGATTATTCAATTAATAGAAGAATTAAAGTTAAAGTGAATAATTATATAATTGACATTATTTAATCATGACCATGAAGAATAGGAATTATGAAGAATATTGAAGTCATAGGCTTAGACCAAATTTCGGTGTCTACAACTACTATGGAGTTAGAAGAAAGGACCAATTATCAACCACATAAGGAAATAAGAATCTATTCGAAGAGGAAGAAAGTGGTAGATGAAGAAAAAACTTTTTCAACCCCTATTACTTCTGAGGGATCAAGGGAAGTTTCTACTGAAAGTGTAATGATATCACCTCCAAGGCAGGTTCCCCCAACTGTAATTGATGTTGATTCACCTCCAAGAAGTCCTGCTCCAATGGAGTAGCCACCACTTAAGAAACAAAGGACTGAGGCAAGAGGAATGGTTGATTATTCTGATACAAATGATGATGATATCCTTATCACTCCTAAGGATATGCAATAAGGAATGCCTCCCCTTGCAGGGGTAGTTGCCTCAAGTTCAAGATAAAGAAGCCTCAGGCTAGGAAAACTTGATATCAGTGGTTTAAACAATGCAAATGATTTGAGCTTAGAGGATTGTAAGAAATTTATTGAAGGTGACTCCTTTGTTGAAACACATCCATTCAAATATTTCTTATGAAGACCCAAAGCTATAAAATATGCAGAGAAGGTAGCCAGTAAGTGGAGTTTACATCTGGAGCTTCATGAGAGTGTCATTCAGGCTAATGTGAGGAGTGTTGTGAGGGATGAATTATGAAAGATTACTACCCAGGATGGTGGAGAAATTGTGAAGAAATGTGGTGTGTTATTGCTGCCAGAGTGGGATATTGTTGATGCTATAGTTTTGGATACCATAAGGAGTGTTGAAAAGCCCCTAGTGCAAATAGAGTATGAATTGAATATGGCACTTCAGGGGTCTTCATTTAGCAAAGATTGAGATGCACTAGAAATCTTTTCGTTATCCATGGGATCCAAGAAACCATTAATTGCAGAGCCATCATATTTTAGTGGGAAATTAGTTGTGAAGAGAGTTGCTCATACCCTAGCTTTGGAGGTAGCTGACATGGTTGTTAATGTGGCCAAATTTTCTAAAGCAACTATGGAAAACCTCACCCTTGAAAGGGATTATTTCAAGAATAAGTACCATGAGCTCCTTAACAAATATGATAATAGTCAGCAAAAGGTAGTTGTGCTAGAGAGTGAGTTGGCATTCTATAAGTAAAGGGAAGAAATATAGAGGAATCAAGGCCAAGCCAACTCAAGTTGTCCACCTCCATCTTCTCCAATTGCATCTTCCCAACCTTCCCCTGAAGATCAAACCTTGGCAATAGTTCCATATAATTTGGGAAAAGAGCCACTCTCAGTAGAGGAACCAAGAAAATCATGTCCTAGTTCATCTAATGAACCTACAAGAGAACAACTCGTTTCACAAGTTGAAACATATAAGAATTTGTTGGAATAGGCACAAGACACAAATGTATGAAAACATCTCAGTGATTGTTCATGTTTTCTTGAAACATCTAAATAAGAAGATCCAAGCCAAATTGAGTGGTGTTCATGCCAATTAATTCTTGATGTTGCGAGCAATAGGGTTATCTCAAAGGGATAAGGAGTTGACTATCCCAATCCTAAATAAGTGGATCCCAAGGGCTGAGAGATTGAATTTTATGTCAGTCAGAGCTAACCAGCAAGAGGATAGATATCCTAAGGTGATTCCAACATATAATTTTGTCTGTGAACTTAGTGAGCAATTTTTTTAGGGATATATTGCCCCACTGGAGTAGAAAATAAGAGAATTGAAGGCTCATTAAGATCTAGCAGATTTTTCCACTATTGCTAGATATTCAACACTCCAGTGATGAAGTGAAGCCACTACAATTGTGGAAAAGTGAGGTGGATAATGTTATTTCTTCCCAAGTAAATCACATTTGTAAAGAAGTTGACATCGGTATTTTAAATGACACTTTGGAAAAGTTGTCATTTATCATTAGCTTTCTAGAAGATTTTGACAAAGAATCTAATGTTGTAATGAAAAAGTATTCTCCATATAGGAAGAAGTTGGATGAAATCATCGACTTCAATTGGCCATCTAATGATTAATATGAAGAATGGAGAAGGGTATTTATTGGTTGACTGGGTCTGTAAGCGTAGATGTGAAACATATATGATTGGTCAAGTATTGTAAAAGTCTAGCCTCATAAATTACAATGTACAAAATATATGTTTCACATGTGAATGTTAGTTTCTATTGATGTGGAATGCTGACTGAGATGCTGATTCACTTTTTTCTTTGAAACATTTTATCAACTTGTTCGATGGAATGGACGTGCTAGAATGCGACATGTGTACAACTTGACTAAAGCTTGTTTTTGATCCCTTATTCTATAGAATGGTATTGAGGGGAATTTGTGTAGGTCTTTTGTTGAAGTTTGTAATTGAATTAAGAAAATAAAGAACACAGAGAAAATATGTTAGAAGTCTTTGTCTAATGATTTGAGTCTAGATAGTAAATTTCATCAAATGTATGGTTTTCAAGCATATATAAATGATAATGCAAGTTATCTGAGTTTATAGTCTCTCCAACTTAGATCTGTACTTGAATTATTAATGAAAATTATGATCAAAGATGACTTCATTAATTGTCACCACTTTCATACTTTGGTATATGTTTTGGTTTCAGCTCTAGTTCAAAGAATCAATTAAAAGGCTTAGATCAAATCATAAATTCATGTGAAGGGTAACCAGATCTGATAAGTAGTCTTTAGAATTCAGTTATAGATTTGTGAATTGCCAAGTAATTTCACTTAGATCATGGGTGTTCAGAATTAAATATACCTTATATTGAAATTTTCTTAGACTCCTAGTCCATAGATAATGACATTGATCTTAATCCTTGTAAGCCTTTCTCATGGTTTTGGTTATTTGACTTAAGAACATCATTTTAAATAATCATTGAATTTATCTTTAATTTTTTATGCTTGGTGATGTCTTGTATTCTTGGCTTAAGATGCCTAATTCATTTGAGGAAATGCCAATTTCTTGAAGGATTTCATCTTATTAGTCACTGATCATAATATATTTGCTTAATTATGCAATGTATATATAAATTTTGTGAAAGAAAATTGTATAATTTACATTGTGGGATCACCCTCTTGGATTTTTTAGAGCTTGATGTGCAAGAGATGGAGAAATTAGTGCTACAAATCTTTTTTTGGCCACTTATCTTGTAGGTATTCAAAAATTGAGTCATGGAAAACTCATAGGTGTATGTGGGATCTGCTTGGTTCGTTGAAAATAACCAACAAAATGGTGAATCCATAGGGAACATAAGCATTACAAGTATTAGCTCTCTAGAATTCCTTATCATAGACCACTATGCTACATGGTGGTATTTACATATAGATTCAATCAAATTAAAGTGTTTGTTAAGTTTAGCTTGAATCTTTTTCATGTATTTCATTAAAGTTCCTGATAAGTCTCCCACTCTTTTTCCTTCAATGCTTATGTTCAAAATTCATGTCAATGCACATCATATGTGTCAATGCTTGTCTCAGTCTCTAAGGAGTTGTTGAAATTTGCATAAAGCATAACACAATTGCTACTAATTGGTCCCAAAGAATTTGGGTGGAAACTCTGAAGTCTCTGCACTATTGTGACTCTATATTTAAGGATATTAAAGAAGTAAAGAAGAAAAGTATAAAGAAATAAAAGAAGTTGACAGATGTGAAGAAGATTTACATGAAAATGTAAGGAGCATGAGGCCACATTAAGAAGCATCTGGAGTATATGCTTGAGGGTGAATTTTCCACGAACAAGAATGCACGTGGGAAGTGGATAAAACCAAAGGACATTAAAAATTGTAATTCTACTCCTCATTCAGTCCCTGAACGAGATATTCGTTCTAGCTCTAGTTCAGAATGTGAAAGGAATCTGCTATATTTTTGTGATAATATTTCTAATGAGAGGGGAGAGGTTTTTATGAAGTCTATTGTAAATGAGCACTCCTTAGACCTAGGTGTGCAAGCCATGAAAAGGAGAGAGAAAGATAGAATAAAAATGGATAGAATACAAAAAGATAATCCTAGTGCTAGACATGCTAGACCTAAAGGAAATTTGACTCTGCATTCTCATTCTTATTCCCCTATTCTCCTTGACCTTCTAACTAGAGATGAATATTCCACTAATATTGTTCCCCATCAACTTGAGCCTGTAGTAGCATTTGATGGAGTTTCTACTTTTCTAGAGGAAGAAGTCCTAAATGATATGCAATTGCTCAATGAAAGAATCTCGAGGTGCAAAGAAAATGGAAAGAAGAGGGATGAAGAGAAAGAGAAAAGAATAAGGGATGTCATGATGCAGATAGATATCTTAAAAAGGAAGGTTGAGGAGATGGAGGCACTGGATAGGTTAGTAGCTGAATTTTCCCAAGAATCTAGTCCAGTAGTGTAAGAGATTGTAGGAAAAATTCCTCTAGTTTCCTCATCTGATAATATTGTTACAAATCCACAAAGCAATACTATTGAAAATACTTCTATCCCAGCTACCCCACCTCCCATAAATAAAAATCATGAATCCCATAGTGTTGATAAAGGAAAACAACCTATGGGAGAGAGAAAAGAAAATGGAGTAAAAATTAATCAGGGAGGCTCTTCCAAGAAAGATACACTACAAGGTGATTCTATTCTGTTGTTGGATAAATTAATGAAAGAAAATAAAGAGTTGGATAGGAAGATGAAAGAGATAGAGTTACTTGTTGTAAATAAAGAAATGAAGAGGAAACTTGGTTTACTGGAGTCTACATTGAAGGACCCAATCCTTGAGACCTAGATCCCTCAAGGTCGCAGATCCTCCTCAAGTCCACATATAAATGAAAAGTTGTCATCTACTGGCAACCCTTCTAGCTCTTCTTCATAACCTAAATACAAAACTAGAATAGTTCATTTTAGTGATCAACATGATCCCCAACATAGAAGACCTAGAAACAATAGTGGTGGAAGAAGGGATCATGATATCCAAGATGAAGAGGAAGGAATTGGTGGGAGAAGATTATTGCACACTGATAGGTATAGGCAGCTATTTTTCAAAAACATCCTAGGATATTTGAATCCAGTGTGAGATAATGCCAAGAAACATGTACCCAAGTTTACTGGCAATAGTTTCCTCAGTGGTGAAGATCACATAAAGGCTTTTCAAAGTCTTATAGAAGACTTTGAATTGTGGGATGAGGATGTCACTATGAAATACTTTATGCAATCTCTAACAGAGGATGCAAGGGATTGGTATTGGAACTTTCCAAATGCAAGCATAGATTATAAGGATTCATTCTTTCGAATCTTCAGAGAGTATATGGAGAGTAAATTGATCCACAGTTTAGGTTGAACGACTTTAATAATATCGCAAAAGGGCATAATGAGATGGCTACTGAGTTTAATGTAAGGTTCCAAAAGGAAATGTATAAAGTCCCTAGATTCTTGAGGCCCAATGAAATATCATGTTTGGTGGTGTACTATAATGCATATGACTTGAAGATGTGTTATATACTTAGGGACAAGAATCGATAGTCCCTGAGGGAATCCTACAAGATAGTAGTAAACATTGAAAAAAATAGAAGCGATTTTGGTAAAGTTGGAAGAAGGGATGACCCTAAGCCTTCGAAGAACTCAAAAGCTTAACATGAGAAAGAAGTTAAAGTTGCAGTCCCAAATGAAAAGTTCGACCAAGTTCTCAATTTGTTACAGAAGTAGGAAAAGAATGACAAACCCTAGTTCCTAAGAAATTTGAGGCCCCCAAAGCTTCAAGATTATCCTTATCATACCAATTGGCATAATAGGAAGCCAATTCAAAATAGTTAGAAGAACTCTAAGGTTACACCCGACCCTTTGCATAAAAATACCACACATGTTGTTGAAAACTTACCATGGTGTGGAGTGTGTCAGATACCTCACTCATCATAGCAATGTACAGTTGTGAGGTCTTTGGAAGAAACTCAAGATGATCAAGAGGAGTTTGATTCTCCTTATAATCAAGATGAGATGGAAAATGTATTCATGACTAGATTAGACTTTGAATGTGGTGATTACTCTTCTAGTGATTATGCCGACACAAATGATGTGGATGTGCAAAGACACGAAGTAGATTTACACCATCAGCAAGTGATTTTAGATGAAGAAAGAAAAGATGAATACATTGCTTACACTCTCGAGTCCGATGTTTTTTCTCTAAGAAGACCTTTGAATGAGGAAATCGAGAGATATACAATTGCATTAGTTGCTAGAGCTCAATCAAGAAGTAATCTTCATCTGAGGAATAGTGTGGTGAGTGGAAATGAAGGTAATCCTAGAAGCATGTTCATTAAAGAGAACAATGCAGAGTAAAGGATCTAAGACAAAAAATACAAAGGAAGAGACAAAAACAAAGGAAAGGAAAGATATGAGAATTTGGGCCAAGAAAGGCAACAAAAAAATGGATATTGTTGAAGCTATACCTCTAAATTTGAAGCCTACAGTTGAAAAGATTGATAATAAACCTGATAAGGTAGTTCCTTAGGAAATAATACTTCCTTAGTTATTAAGCTATTCACCCATTGATATGTTTCAGGTTTTGTCCCAAGTTTGAATGACAGTTCCATTTCTAGAGATGATGAGGATTCACGAGCATAAGAAAAAAATAGTAACTTTCATTAATAGCATTGTCAGGGGTAGCAAAGACAAAGCAGAGGCTGATGCACTTAAAACAAGTAAGAGTCGAGGGAAATATACTGAGGTAGGGGCAATAATTAAGGAGAATCCTTAGATTTATTTGGGAACCGCTATTACTGCAAATCACAATCTAATCAATATTTTCTTTATAAGATTGATCATTGATGGGAAACTACTCAGGAATTGTATGATAGATTTTGGTGCTTCAAATAATGTCATGCTAGTTAGGATAATGGAGGAAATGGTATTGAAGGTTTATAGAACCTATGGAAAATTCTATTCTATGGATTCTAGAGAGGTCCTTGTTATTGGGGTAATTTATAAAGTCCCATATAAATTGGTTTCATTCCTTGAAAAGGAGTTGGTCATGAGTGTCACAGTGGTGGATATTCCACCAACTTGTGGAATTCTACTATCAAGACAATAGTGTGCTTCCATGGGAGGAAATATACAATGTGATTTTTCATTTGCTACATTCTCAATTGATCAAAAGGATGTCAAAATTACCAGAGAATCAAGATTTTGACATCTAATTCAGGATATTGAAGAGCTAGAGGAACCCCCAATAATTAACTTTGTGTACACCGGTCTAGATACCTTATGGGTTGAGGAATTGAAGTGGGAAGAAGAAGACATTAAGCCTACACCAATTGTTAAGGAGGTCTTGGAAACACTATAGGAAGATGCTTTGTGGACTATGTATTTTGATGGAGCATGTTCAAAGGAAGGTTCAGGAGAAGGAGTCATTCTCATCTGTCCACAACATAAGACCTTCAAGTACTCATTCTTGATTCAATTTGCATGTACAAAAAAAGTTGTTGAGTATGAGGATCTATTACTTGTGTTGAAACTAGCTTCCAAACATGGCATTAAGTTGTTGAAAGTACTAGGAGATTCTGATCTTGTAGTTTCCCAAAATAGATCTAGATTTGTTGCTAAAGACAAGAGGCTTAGGAAAAACATAAATGAAATTTGGGATACTATTGAGGCTTTTAATGCCTTTAGCATAGATTGGATAGAAACAAGATAAAATGTTAAAGCTGATTTGCTAGCTAACATTACAGTCAAGCTAGATGATGTAACTTTTGATGGTGTCTCAAAAATAGAGGTATACACTCGACCTGTAGTTCCTAACAACATTTGCAATTGGAAAGTGTGTGATGATGATAATGAAATTTTGAGAATATTGCATTGTATTCACAAATATGGGAGTTAGGAGATTGACTTTGGCTCACATGTGGTTGAAGTTGATGGGAAAGAGATTTTGTTTGGGAATGAGGTAATTCAGCTAAAAACAAATAAGATTCCCAAAGGACTAGTCACACTCGAAAGGGCCTTTGATGGCTCTGATAAGTCAAACGTTAAGGAGGGATCTTCACATAAAGATGATCTAGAAGAAATAAATCTTAGGACAAAAAATGCACCCAAAAAGGTGTACATGGGCAAGAAAATGAAGCCTCATGTGAGGACTATGTTAATTTCCTTATTAAGGAAATACAAACATGTATTTGCATGTTCCTATGATGATTTAAAGGCCTACAAGGAAGATTTTCTCCAGCATGAGATCCCATTGAAGCCTGACACAAAGCCTTTTAGGAAAAAATAAAGACCTATTAATCTTACCTTGAGGCCCAAAATGCAAGAAGAGCTTACTAAGCTGAGTGATGTAGGAATTATTAAACCTATAAGTCATTCTTCATGGGTTTCCAACTTGGTTCCAGTCAGCAAAAAGAATGGTGACTTAAGAATGTGTGTGGATTTTAGGAACCTTAATGTTACATCCTTGCAAGATAATTACCCCTTACCTAACATGGAAGCAATGTTACAAAAGGTAATAGGTTGTGAACAACTTTGTATGATGGATAGATTTTTAGGTTATAACCAAGTTATGGTGAGGGAATTAGATCAATACAAAACAACATTTACCATACCATGGGGGACTTACATTTGTGTGAGAATGCCTTTTGGCTTGATAAACGTTGGTTCCACTTTTTAGAGATCCATGGATGTGGATTTTTCTGATTTCATAGATTTGTTTCTTGCTATCTACTAAGATGACCTTATTGCTCACAGTAAGAAGGAGGAGGATCACTGTTCACACCTTGAGAAAATTCTCATTAAATCCCTAGAATATGGTATTTCGTTGAACGCTAAGAAATGTTCCTTTGGAGTCAAAGAAGGTAAGTTGCTAGGGCACATTGTCTCGAAAGATGGTATTAGGATTGACCCTGAATAAGGCATGGAAATAGATAAAACTATACCACCAAATAATGTTAAAGGGATTCAATCTTTCTTTGGGCAGATAAAATTTGTAAGGAGATTTGTTATTGATTTTTCTGAGATTGTTAGTCCTATCTCAAAGATTCCCAAGAAAGGAGAGACGGTGGTGTGGTCAGAAGAGCCTACCAAAGCTTTTCAATCCATCAAGGATGCTATTAAAGTTGCAGCTATCTTGAAGTCTCTAAACTATTCCAAGCCATTTCAATTGTTTAAATTTTCCTCTTTTCATACTATAGCAGGAGTGTTGTTATAGAAAAATGATGAAGGCTTTGAAGAGCCGATTTCAAAGCCAATTTCCTTTTTCAGCAAGTCTTTGCAAGTAGCTGAGCTCAAGTATGATGCCACTCAGAAGCAAGCTTCTACCTTAGTTAAGGCTATTAAATTTTTTAGAACATATTTGATCGGTGCAACCATTGTGGATTATGTTTCAAGTGCAACGATTAAGGACATTTTCACTCAACAAGAAACTATAGGTTAGAGATGCAGATGGATTAACAAAATCCTAGAGTTCAACATAGATATCCAAATTACGAAGTTGGTAATAGGCCAAGGTTTAGCCAAGCTCGTGGCTGAAACTAATTTCAAGGCAAACCAAATTAATGAAGTTGAACAAGAAAACATTTTTCCCATCTATGATATGCAGACATGTGGCTAGTATAGAAGGATAGTTGAATATCTGTAGACCATGAGGTTCCCCGAAGGTATGCCTAAAAGTGAGAAGAGAACTTTAAAATTGCAGGAAATTAGTATGTTATCATTGATGGTGAACTCTAGTGTAGAAGCCTAGAAAGTGTACTTCTTAGATGTGTTGATTACGATCAAGTAGATGACCTTCTGACTGTGATGCACAAAGGAGCTTGTGGAGGACACTATTTGGCGAAGAATACTACATATAAAATATTGAGAGTAGGTTTATGGTGGACCACGGTGTTCAAAGATGCACATAGATTTGTGAAGAAATGTGATTCCTATCAAAGGTTTACTGGAAAATTAAAGTTTTCAGGTAACCAACCACTTAGGCTAGTCTTAGCATCAACCCCCTTCCAATAGTGGGGTATTGACTTTATTGGAGAAATGTTGATGAATTCTCCCTAGATTCTTGTTGCAAGTGATTACTTCACAAAGTGGGTTGAAGCTATTCCTACCAGAAAAGCAACCAGTAAAGTTTTCATTGATTTGTTGATGAATAATATTCTTAGTAGGTTTGGTGTTCCTAAGAGGATTGTTTTTGATAATGCTATGTGCTTTATGTTTGAGGAATTTATGGATTTTTGCAACTAGCATGACATAAATTTATCGTATTCATCTCCATACCATCCTTAAGGGAATGGGCAATCCATGTACAATAATAAGATCATTATGAAGATTATGTGATGATATGTGGCACCAGATTGATGAGCTAACTGAGCTTGACGAGTTGAGACAAGAAGCTCATAAAAGAAATGAGAGGTTGCAGCTCCAAGTCAAACACTTGTATGACAAAAAGGCCATTCAGTGAAATTTTGAGGTAGGGTGTATGGTTTTGATGTGGAATGCGAGATTGGAGGACAAAAGAAAGCATGGGAAGTTTGATCCCTTATGGCTTGGGCCTTATTTGATTACAGACACTCATGGGGAATATTCCTACTTTTTACAATCACTAATAGGTGAATCTCTAGAACTACTAGTACATGGATAGTTCTTGAAACCCTATTTCTCCTAAAATAGGTTATATTTCCATGTACATTGTATATTTTGTAAATGTTGTACATAGGTTTGGCTTGTTTTTTTTATACTACGTCTGCTTGCCTTGTCTAGGGAAGCTCCTAGTCTTTTTTGAGTTCGTCTATGTTGGTGTGCTTCACCAAGAGATTTGTTTCTTGCCATACCCACCAGGGGTATGTGTCCCCAAGCATGAGCCACTGATGGAGTCCCCAAAATTTTTGACATTTTGAGGTCCCTTTGTGCTCGGTAATGGCATGTCACATGTTTCCCATAGGTAGGGTTTAGGGTTTTACCTTTGTAACCTTGTTTTCAAATTCTTTACTTTTAAACCTTGGGAATTTTAATCTTAGGTTGACCTGTTCTGCCTAGTTGTCAATCTTATAAGTTGTCATTTGAGCCATCATAGAGTGTTCCTTTACCGACCCCCTTGTCTAAGCTATTCGGTCACTTTTAATCATGTAGTGTTTTAATTTTCCTAATGTCGAGCTTTAATATTTCTCCCCTAAATAACTTAAGTCTAAGTCATCCATCCTTAAGGGTAAAAGTGTCGTTGACCTAATCATGGCCTCTTTTTATGACTAACTTGGTCATATGTGTAGGATTAAATATCACTAGATCGTGGGAATTAATCTAGGTCATTCCTCACTGGCTCACAAGTCCCAAGTGACAACTCTTTAACTGCTACGTGGTCTATGAGATGCTAACACGTGTTTAATCGTGGGTGTAGACCCAGCCGTCACTTTTCATTCCAACACTGATGTTTTATGATCAACAATGATTATTAAGAGGGAAGAGTTGATCACTACCATTCCCCACCATCTCACAAAGATAAGATGCAAGCTTGTTAAAGGCTGCAAGGACCGTGAGAAGTTGCCAAGTATGTCTTATGGCCATTGGCAGGTGGAGCCCAAAAATATATGAAGAAGGACCAATTGGCATATCTTTATTGGCCAATTATTTGGGATGGAACAACGATGAAATTCAAATGTAATTGACTCAATCTGAGTCGTCCAAGGTCCCCATCTTAGCAAGAGATCAACGATTTATATTCAAAATTGCAAGTACACCCGTTGTAATTGTTTTGCTTCATGCGAGCGAGTAGTAATGGTGGAGGTGACTTCTAAATCTACTCAATTTTACTCAAAATGTGTGTATGTGGTCAATTATTGTGTAATTGAGATTCAAGGACATGTCTGGAGCAATACAAAAAATTGAAGGAGGTGAGTTCAAAAGTTTGGTTTGACCAGAATTAGGATTTATTGTGATTGAAAGCTATAAGTACAATAAACACAATTTTATGCTTTATTCTAGCTTTTTGAACTAGGTCTGTCTTTCAATTTGCTTTTAGTTGCTCTACTTTAATTTCTAAAAGTTAGGATTAACTTGATCTTTGAAAGGTCATAGCCCTGTGAGACCTTTCAGAATTGGCATTTAGATTGAACCCTAGGTTTGAATTAGGAGGTTGGTAGTTGGAGTCTTTCTCACCGAATATTTGGTCTCCCAAAAATTCATTTTGATATCCATGGCTCCAATAGTACAAACTACTACCCCTAAAGCCAAGCCTAGATTAATTTCCTAGGATGTAATTTACTTGTTAACATCCTCTACAAATAAGAAACCTAAAGGGAAAATATTGTTCTACGGCCTTAGGATCAGAGAGGGAGTGATGGATAAGTAGTGTTTCATTAAGGATGTCAAGTTGCCTTATACTGGATAGCATCTCTTCCACCATTGGTTCAAAAATAGGAACCTTGGGATTCCTCTCTATAACTCTTAGAGGCTAGATATGGAAAATTAGTAGTTCCCAACATATATATGGATGTTGATCTACTGAAAGATATTGCCTCAAGGTATGACTCGATCTCTAGGGTCATCAAGACATTTGATGGGAAAGAAATGTTAAGGATAAATAGACAAGAAATTGAAGATATTTTTGTTTTGCATGAGTGGAGTAAGGATTTGGTTCCTCTCGATATGGATGTTATCAGGAAAGAATACAAAAGTACCAAGGTATTCATCAGAAAAAAGTTGTCGCCCTTGCATACTGCTAGCACTGGTACTGGGAAGAATAGAAAATAGTTCAGAATCAATGAAAAGGAGATTTATCCCTTCCCAATGAAATACTTTGCTAGCTACATTAAGAAGACTATATATTCTTTGTGCCAAATCATCAATTTTTCTCCACCTGACACATTACAGAGGGAATATAGCTATCTGGTGACACATCTACAACACCAAACTTACAACATAGTTTATGATTATGCCACATATTTGAGATAAAATATCCTTAAAGGTCTGGTCAAGAGCTAAAAGAAGGGAATGAATGGGTGAAATTCTATTGGTACTCATTGTTAATGCATATGTTCTTTTATAAAGGGGAGAAGTTTTTTGAGAAAGACATAATTTGAGAAGGAAAGGGGTGTTGCTTTCCCTATTCAATGTTGGCCCCAAATTCTTGATAAAGATGACCAAAATTATAATTATGTGGTGTTTCAGAATGCTTTTCATTGAAAATAAAGAGGTCCTTGATCCATTAACCACCAAGGATTCTTGACACCTATGGAGATGAGGCCTAACTTGAATTTGAGTCACAACTAGGGAAACTTGATTTTATACCCTGATAAAACAATCTACAATCTTCAGAGTATATGGCACCAATATAGATCCATATGTTCTACCAAGAGATGTTCCATTAAGGATAGGGTTTCTTTAAATTATAAGTGGATTAGGAGCTTCGCAGGAAGAACATTTACCTAATACAAAAAAGAATGGCTCATTCTTTCCAGAGTGGACAACGTTTTCTGATTTTGTTATGGTGAAATGGGCATGGAGGCAATTAGTGCATTTGCTGGCACCTTACAAGTTGAAGACTATATGCCTAAGACATCATGAACTTGAGTGTTTTATTACTAGATTAAAAGTAGATAAAAGGCTTGGTAATTTTGTGCACAATTTCTACTATCCTAAAGATGTAATCAAGAACATTTCTAGCTTTCTAAAACAAGATGAAAGTAAAGCTAAGTATCTTTCTTTTAGGAAGATTATGGAGAAAGAATGGAAAAGGGATCCCAATTATAATCCTTTGCCAAATATACCTGATGAATTCAGCCAGGTCATGTATGTTATGGGTAATTTTGAAAGTATAGTTGGTGTGTTAAGGGAGAAACGAGAGGTTACATATAAAGGAAAATCAAGAGTGGTTGAAGAATACAGTACTATGGAGTTGGAAGAAAGGACCACTTATCAACCACCTAAGAAAATAAGAATCTATTCTAGGAGGAAGAAAGTAGTAGATGAAGAATAAACTTTGTTGACCCCTATTACTATTAAGGGATCAAGGGTAGTTTCTCCTGAAAGTGAAATGCCATCACCTCCAAGGTAGGTTCCCCCAACTGTAATTGATCTTGATTCACCTCTATGAATTCCTACTCCAATGGAGTAGCCACCCCTTAAGAAACAAAGAACTGAGGCAAGAAGAGGGGTTGAGTATTCTAATACAGATGATGATGATATCCTTATCACTGCTGAGGATATGCAATGAGGAGTGCATTCCGCTACAGGGGAAATTACCTCATGTTCAAAAGAAATTAGCCTTAGGCTGGTAAAACTTGATATGAGTGGTTTAAATAGTGAAGATGATTTGAGGTTAGAGGCTTGTAAGAAATTTATGGAAGATGACTCCTTTGTTAAAACACTTGCATTCAAATATCTCTTATGGAGAGCCAAAGCTACAAAATATGTAGAAAAGCTAACCACTGAGAGGAGTTTAAATATGAAGCTTCTTGAGAGTGTCACTTGAGCTAATGTGAGGAATGTTATGAGAGATGAATTATAAAAGATTATTGCCCAAGATGGTAGAGAAATTATGAAGAAATGTGGTGTGTTATTATTGCCAAAGTGGGATATTGTTGATGCTATTGTTCTGGATACCATAAGGAGGGATGAAAAGCCTCTAGTGAAAATAGAGGAGGAATTGAATATGACACTTCAGGGAGCTGCATTTAGCAAAGATCAGGATGCACTAGCAATCTAAACATTACCCATGGGATCCAGGAAACCAGTACTTCTAGAGCCATCAGATTTTAGTGGACAATTACTTGTGGAAAGAGTTGTTGATACCCCAACCTTGGAGGTAGCTAACATGGATGTTAATGTGGCTATATTTTCTAAAGAAACTGTGGAAAACCTCACCCTTGAAAGGGATGATTTCAAGAATAAGTACCATGAGCTCCTTAACAAATATGATAATTGTCAGCAAAAGGTAGTTGTGCTAGAGACTAGGTTGGCATTCTAAATGCAGAGGAATCAAGTCCAAGCTAGCTCAAGTCGTCCACCTCCATCTTCGCCAATTGCATCTCCCCAACCTTCCCCTAAAGATAAAACCCTGGAAATAGTGCCATATAATTTGGGAAAAGAGCCACTCTTAGTAGAGGAACCAAGCAAATCAGGTACTAGTTCATCTAATGAACCTACAAGAAAACATCTCCTTTCACAAGTTGAAACATATAAGAAGTTGTTGGAACAGGCACAAGACACAATGTATGAAAACATCTCAAAGATTGTTCATGTTGTCTTGAAACATCTAAATAAGATGATTCATGCCAAATTTAATGGTGTTCATGCCAACTACTCCTTGATGCTTCGAGCAATAGGGTTATCTCAAAGGGATAAGGAGTTGGCTATCCCAATCCTGAATAAATGGATCCCAAGTGCTAAGAGATTGAATTTTATGGCTGTTAGAGCTAACCAGCAAGAGGATAGATATCCTAAGGTGATTCCAATATGTACATTTGTCTATGAACTTAGTGAGAAAAAGTTTTAGGGATGTATTGCTCCACTCGAGTAGAAAATAAGAGAATTGAAGGCTCATTATGATCTAGAAAATTTGTCATTGTTGCTAGATATTGAACACACCAATGATGAAGTGAAGCCACTACAAGTGTGGAAAAGTGAGGTGGATAATGTTATTTATTCCCAAGTAAATCACATTTGTAAGCAAGTGGACATCGATATTTTAAATGACACTTTGGAATATTTTTCATTTATCATCAACTATCTGGAATATTTCGACAAAGAATCTAATTCTATAATGACAATGTATTGTCCATACAGGAAGAAGGTGGATGAAATAATTGACTTCATATGGCCATCTGATGATGAATATGATGAATGGAGAAGGGTATTTATTGGTCGATTGGGTCTGTAAGTGTAGATGTGAAACATATATGATTGGTCAAGTATCGTACAGGTTTGGCCTCATAAATTGCAACATATAAAATATATGTTTCACAGGTACATGTTAGTTGTTGATGATGTAGAATGTTGACTGAGATGCTGATTCACTTTTTACTTTGCAACATTTTTTCATCTTGTTTGATGGAATGGACGTGCTACAACATTGAAGACTATTCTTTTTGACCTGTGCTTTTTGGAAGGTGAAGTTACTTCTTTCAAAAAACACAAATAATCTTTGTCTCATATGTATTCCCTCCAGTATGAAAGATGTATTTAAATATAACTAAATTAGGGAATATGTTTTGTAGTAGTCCAATTGGAATGTGACATGTGTACATTTGTCCTGAATCTTTTTTTTGCTCTCTTATTCTATAAAAGGGAATTCGGGGCCATTTGTGCTTGTCTTTTGTTGAATTCTAGAATCGAATTGTGAAAATAGAGAATACAACGAATATGTTAGAAGTATTTGTCTAATGTTTTGAGTCTAGATAGTAAATTTTGTCAATTGTATGGGTTTTGAGCATATCTGAATGATAATGCAATTTTTTTGATTCTATAGCCTCTCCAACTTAGATTTGTACTTGAATTATTAATGAAAATTCTGATCAAATATCATTTCATTTATTGTCATTTCTTTCATACTTTGGTATATGTTTTGGTTTTAGCTCTAGTTCAAAGAATTAGTTAAAATGCTTAGATCAAATTGTAAATTCATGTGCATGTTGATTGGATCTGATAAGTAGTCTTTAGAATTTGGTTACAAATTTGTGAATTGCAAAGTAATTTCACTTAGATCCTGGGTGTTCACAATTAAATATACCTTATATTTCAATTTTATTAGACTCCTAGCCCATAGATAATGACATTGATCTTAAGCCCTATAAGTCTTTCTCATGGTTCCAGCTATTTGACTTAAGAACATCATTTTAAATAATCATTGAATCTATCTTTAATTTTTTGTGGTTGGTGTTGTCTTGTATTCTTGGCTTTGTAGGCAGTTAAAATGACCTAGCCCTGCAAGCTCTATTTTACCACTTTCGTCCTAGCATAATTGTGACATTTAATTGTCCTTGGTCCATTTCCTACTATTAATTAAATAATTTATAATTTTTTAATTAATTCATATCTCTTTTATTCTTCATGATTATTAAATAAATAAATTATATTTATTTATTTAATACATCTTTAATTGTCTAAATCTTCCCACAACTAAAGAAATTTCTTAATTTATTTAATTACCTTCATTCATTTATGTCTTCCTGATTATTAAATAAATGAATTTTATTTATTTATTTAATATGTCACTAATTCTCATAATTAAATGAATTTATTAATTTATTTAATTATCACTCACAATCCTCTAAATTAAATAATTCTCTTTAATTATTTAATTTCTAATTTTGACATTTCCCTCATTTTAAATAAATGAAATTATTGAAAATGGTATCACATTCTTAACTGTCAATTCATTTTGGTAAATAATCTGAAAAAGATTATTTATTGTCACACAATCCTTATTTTGATTTAATTTAATTCAAAAAGGTAATCTTCTTCCAAAAATCAAGTAATTGAGCAAATTTTTGATTTTCCAAAACTGCTTTTCAGTTCAACTCTTATCCTATTGATTTTTTGAATCTTACAAATCAAGCAATCTTTATCTTTTTAATTAATTGTCACATTTATTCTCGACTGCTGATTTGATTTTCTCAAATGACATCTTGACCACTCATTTAATGATTTTTCCCTAACCCTGATTAAGGATTGTCACATGAAATCTCGTCCACTGATTTTAGGCTTTGTCAGCTTTTAATCTCATATGTCCGTCCAAAATTTCATTTTCTATAAAATGCCAATCTTGCTCACATTTTTGACTACTCACGCTCATACTTACATGTCACAACATTTATGATATTTTTGTACTTGATTTCATTAAGTTTTAAGTATTTCTTGGCATAGTCATTTCGTCATTTATCATAGGAATAGTCATCAAATCCTTCAAAGCTTGTTTAGGACACTGGCATAGTCAAAGATTGCTCACACACTCGATCTGAGGGCAACAATCAGGAAGTTAGAAGGTGTTATGGAGGTGAATCATGGAAGCTTCACAGGCAATATGGTATAATTGTTTCATTCTTATTATTTTATTTCTTTCCACTTCATAGTTCTCTGGGTTTTACTTATTTGATCTAATCATTACTAGCCTTAATCCCAAAATTAACCCATTGATACATTGGTGAACCCGACGCATTTAATTATTTTTTGTAGTTTCCGTACGGTTTTTGGTTTTCTAATTTTTTTTGTAGGTAGAGGTACAGAATGACGCATTCGTATTTTATCGCATCGCATTTGACACATCACGATGCATTCGAGAACTAAAACAACACAAAAGATCTTATAAGCCGCATACGTAGCCCAGAAAGCCGCATTTGATATACTGAGATGCACTCGCAATTTAAAGAAACACATATGATATTCGGGCCGCATCTGCCTGTCAGACAAGAATGCAAAACTGAGACGCATTTG
Organism: Sequoia sempervirens; assembly: GCA_007258455.2. Classification (NCBI taxonomy): domain Eukaryota; kingdom Viridiplantae; phylum Streptophyta; class Pinopsida; order Cupressales; family Cupressaceae; genus Sequoia; species Sequoia sempervirens. The sequence continues at coordinate 134,706,660 of VDFB02058242.1, read as the reverse complement.
CTACACAGAGTGACACATTCGCTATTATGTGACGCATTTTCCTGGTAATTTTTTCTCCCTTTTTGCATTCTGATTTTTTTTTTGTTTTCTATTCTTTTTGTTTCGAATTCTAGTTTTCTTCTGCATTGTGACTAGCATAGGTTTTTTTTGGGTTACTAATATTTTTTCACAACGTGTGGCACCAAGAATTTGTGGGTAGAAGATAATTTGCTAAAATTACTAACTTGTGGTTTTGCATATTCGTTTGTCCAAGAAGTTCCCATTTGAAACATTGTGCTTGTTATTTTTTTTAGATTAAATCACATTTCTTTTGGTGCATTTAAAATTAACATGTCTTCCATATTGTCTGATTGTGCTTGAAAGTGGTAGGTGAATATGCTCTCACCCTGTGCAAACTAGGTGATCAGAAAGTCAGACCCACTTTATTTATGTGTAACCTTGATGCAATAACCAAAGTATCCTCTCCCCTTGCGTAGTCATGCGATCCTGGGTGTAAGAGAAATGATTATTGCCTCTAGAAATTGGGCCTACCTGGGGATTTCATCACCCCAACATGACTCAAACCGTAAATGAAGTTAAAGCCAAGCTACCCCCGACTGGTATATAAATGTGAATCTTAAGGGAAAACCTAATATTACAAGTGCGGATGTGTCATACGAACAGAGTAGTACTCCCATATACCCTATTGAGTTTAACCTCTTTAGGTTGGAGTACCACCTGATCGGTGATTAATCTCTTTCCCCATGTATGGCCACTCAAACGGGGGTCCCGAATTAAAAACTCTTGTGTAGTAAGCCCAAAACCTTCTATTTGCTAGTACAACACCGGTTGGTGTGAAGCCTTCCACGTCTTCACAGTCTTTAGTAGAGGTGATTGATCTACCATGGGAGTTTCATGGGGGTTGGAAGCTTGGTTTCCTTGAGAAGAGAGTGCATTTTAAGGGGGAGCCCGTGAAGTCAAGCTTCTAGATTCACATGCTACTAATATGCAGTTGGGGAAACCCATGTGGAGTCTAGCAAATACTATCCTGGCTTAACCATAGGATCATACTTGTTCTCTTATGCATTTGATTAATTTTCAAAATATTGTGCTTTCCAAGTGTTTGTTGGTTACTGAAACGAAACAAACAACACCCAAACATTTGGAAACAAACAGTCAAACTTTCAACAATTCAGGTTTTTAACCAAAACATTAGAAATTTTGACTTTTTTTACATCCTGCAATGCATCTGTTAAAACACAATCGCTCTGTCACGCTACATTTTCCAGATTTTGCAACACATCTGATCTATTCAAATGCATTTTCCAATCCAAACACCCCATTTTCTTGTCTTGAGATGCATTTGCATTCTCTAAAGCCACATCTGAAATACTAAACCACATTTGACATCTGTAAAGCCACATTTGACATTTCCAGAGCTGCATTTGATCACTACAATGCATTTGTTGCCTGTAACAATGCAATCAATTGAGATAAAAATAAACTCGGTCTTAGACCAAAATTCAAGTCCACACATCTTAGCCTACTATCAAAACATCTTTTTCAAAGGTCTCTATCAGAAACCATAATTGAAATTGCTCAAAACGTCCATCATTTGCATTCATTAGCTTGCACTTTAACCATAGGTTTAAAATTTTGATATTTTAGTTGCATTCCCTAGGCATCATAATCATCATTTTTAACATAAATTTGTCCTTAGGTTTCATCTTGGAAAACTTTGGATTAGGTCAAATCTCTACACTTTGCAAAAACCATTGTCTCCTAAATTAGGTTATCTTGGGACATAGTCATTATTCCTCTTTTCGGTCATTGTAATTTTTGTGAGAACCTCCAACTCAACAGTCTAGTTAGGCAAGCTCACTTGTCATTTTGACCTTGTCATTTTGTCACTTTAGCAAGTCCTTTTGATAACCAAAATTGTGACATAAGTCAAGCTTAGAGTGGTTAGGAAAACCTTTCTCCAAACATTGTCAAAACTTAGTCATCATTTTAAACTTAGACTTTGCATTGTCCACCTCTAGTCCTCATTTTGAACCTAGACTTTGCATTAATCGCCTTAGTCCTTCGTCAACATTACCATCTTATTCCTCATTCAATACTTTTTCTTTGATAACCTTGTCATTTTGCATCAATAATTTCCTTAGTCATCACCTTGCATTGTCATCCTTTATTCCAAAATACAAAAAAATTGTCATAAATTTTCATCCTAGTCATCATGTTGCATTAGCCATTTTCTTTGGAAAACACTATTGCAATGTCATCCCTCATTATCAAAAATCCACAAACAAAACATAGTCTTGCATTGTCATCCTTTTATCACAAAAATACAAAAAAAACATAGGATAGTATCATCCTTGCATTCAGTCATCATTTTCATTACGCTCATTTGAGAAAATTCCCTTTTATGGTGGAAACTAGACTCCAAAGAAAGAAGAGACAAATGGAAAAATTTGGACAATATTTTAATTCCAATGTCACCAATCACACTTATGACCCAAATTGGACTTTTGACAACCCATTTAGCAACATGAATACTCAACCTCTCACGACCATACCATCCTCATCAAACAACCCCTTTGAACCATTCTTATGTAAGGATGAATATGGACAAATACTTGAGGAAAACCTAGAGGTAGCAGCACAAGATCCAGAGGCGGCCTACTTTGTAGAAAAAATGGTCTTATATGACAGAGACAAATATTTTTCCATACTTTTAAGTTAAGGAGCTAAATTACCTCATGCGTTCGACATTGATACCTTGAGATTGACATCTCCTACCAATAACAACAACAATACCCATAACATGGAAAATAGTGGTAAACCTCCAAACACCACAAGCAACACCTTTTTTGATGCTACCTCACAAAATTTCACAATGACCATGAGTGCTACCTCCAACATTCCAAACAACTCCAATTCAATAAATGCTACATCCATTGGAGGAACACAATCTGTTATAGTGCCCACAATATCCACAATACCGTCACAATCAGTTAGAGCCACCTTAGGGTCCTCGACAATGTGGGAAAGTTATTCCAATCCTCTCTTTACCACTTCGGTAAATTCCATGGGGGCATCATCAAGCCATACAAATCCTCCATTTCCAACTACATCTAGTACCATGAGTACATCTTCATCATATCCTCTCATTGGTATTTCACATAATCCTTTGGGTGGAGGTAAACGACATATCTTTATTCAAGGACCACAAAAAAATGTTAACATGTCAACACATCTTAATGCCATCACCTCCCAAGGACAAAATACGACCATTCCCCTTGTACAAACCCAACAATTTGGACAAGGCAGTCAAAACACACAACCTATGGCATTATTCACACATCAAAATATTCATGGTTGCCACATTCCCCAAATATCAACCCAAATGGCTGGGGGACACATCCCAACATACTCATCCCATATTCATACCCACCAACATGTCCACAATCCAAACTTTCAATACCAACAACACGCAAATCAGAACACATCATACATGTCACAATATCTACCTGAACAACACACCAACATCCACTCACAAAAAATGGGGACCTATGAAGCACCAATCAATCCAATGTATGGGGCCACAAATGACCCTATAATCGATGTATTACAAGAAAAGTTGATGGGTCTAGAGAAGACCATAGAAAACATACAAATATCTGGCCAGAAATTAGAAGTGTCATATGATTTATCCATATATCCCTTTTACATGAACTTATATATGCCACCATTTTCTCTGGGATATGTGTCACCTAATTTTACCAAATATAGAGGTAAGACAAACCCTGTCGAACATGTCCAAGAATTTGCAACCAATTGTATGGATGTCGCCTATGAACCAACATACTTGATGAGACTCTTTTCTAAAAGTCTTGCAGGTCCTACCCTTGAATGGTTCTCCACTCAAAAGGATATCCAAACATGGGATGAACTTAAACGCATTCATAAAAAATTACTTGTACAACATTGACATGGACACCTCTATTACTAGCTTATGCAATCTCATGCAAGAGGACACTAGTGAAACATTCATCTGATTCTTCCAAAAATGGAGAAGTCTAGCTAGTCGTTGTCACATCAACATACCCGAAAAGGAAAAGGTGGTCATGTTCGTTCAAACACTTCTAGGACCCTTAAAATATGCATTACAAGTGCATTGTTGCACAACCTTCATGGACCTAGTTGAGAAAGGTGTCCAGATTGAGAAAGCCCTTATTGCAAAGGGAGAGCTAAAGTTCGGTCCTAAAAACACAAACACAAATCCTCCCACTGACAAAAATAAACATGTTACCAATGAAGGTTTTGTTGATGCCAAGGTTGTAAACACTATGGGTCCTGTACTGACTCTAAAATGGGTTCAATAGCAAAACAAGACAATGACAATACAAACACCCCCACCAATGCCACCCAAAACAACCAAAATGGTCAAAATAGTCACAATCAAGGACAATACTGTCAGATAAGACAATTCCCCAGGGGTCACACATACACTCCCTTGGGCAAGCCCATGGAGGAAGTCCTCAACAAATTCCTTCAAAATGGTCTCATCACACTTGAAGAACCAAAGCCGTATGACCTAGGACAATTTAAACTGTCATGGTTGGACGATAATGCTTTCTGTGAGTACCATTGGGCTAAAGGACATAAGACATCTTCCTGTCAAAAACTCAAAATAATTGTGCAAGACCTTATCGAGAGTCGAATAATTGAATTAGGTGGGCCATAATTTCCATTAAATGCTAACCATACCATCCATAAGAACCCATTGTAAGACCATGGCTCTAATAATGCTTCCACGCCAAGTCCTAAGACAAACAATAATCAAGCCAATTATGCCTGCGCCAAGTATGACTAGTCCAGTGGACCTACTATAAACAATGTTCGAACGGATGATGAATACATCAACACCATCATAGTCAAATGAGCTCCCCAATGCAATGCCACTACTCAAAGTGGCAAGAACACCATAGCTGGTCCACCTCCGGCTAGGCAACCTAAGATCACCATCCCTGGTCCATCTCCTAGGTAGTCACAACCCACCTCGACCACAAAGCAGTGGAAACCTAAGAGTTAGTTTAACCTTATCGACCAGCTTGGAAAAACTCCCGCCCATATTTCCATAATTGAGCTACTTCACATTTCTCCCACGCATAAGGCTATAATGGATAAAACCTTGCAAGAGTCCTCTATCCCTAAGGATATTGATGTCAACTAATTTGAGACCATGGTAGGAAATATCACTACACCTCATCATGTCACTTTTCTAATTAGGATTATTTGTCACCCAAGACCAACCATAATGATGCACTACATATCGAAACTTTCATCCATAAGCACAAGGTCAGAAGAGTTTTAGTAGATGGCAGAGCAGGATTGAACATATGCTCCTTAAAACTGGTTAAGGCTCTAGGATTTTCTGATGCATGTGTAGACCCTACAAAGAGTATAGTCATAAAAGCATATGATGACGAAGAACGTTCTTCACGAGGCATTATTTCTCTTCCTATCAGAGTGAGACCAGTCATTGTGGATACAACTTGCTAGGTCCTAGATCTAGAATTACCTTACAACATCTTGCTCAGCCACCCATGGATTCATGCCCTAAACATCGTTCCTTCCACATAGGACCAATCCTTAAAATTCCCATTTGATGGCACAAAAATAACTATATATGGAGACCTTGATCCTTTTCAATATTGTACCAACCTAAGGGGTATTTCTAAAAATTGAGTGCCCATCAACTAAGAAGCTCCTAGATCATTTTCTTCTAAATCATTGACCCATCCACACTCACATCATCTTCCACATCCACTTCATCCACATCTTCCACCATGCCACCATCTTCCACATTTCCTAAGGATGAGTCCAATGTCAAGATCCAGGACCTAGGTTGTGGAGAATTCAAACTACATATGGCATATAGCATCACAACAATACCCAAGTCTCCAAAGGTCCATGGTCGACCATGTTTTAGAATGGAACCCAAAGAAATTTTCAAAGTTCCACCAAAAACGGTTTTCATAAAATGGGGATACATGAGTAACGAGGACCTTACCGATATTACAGGATGGCTCTATAAATAAATGGCCGACCTATCCTCATTACCAGTTAAGAAATATGGCAAGGGATATGACATGATGAAGGCTAAGGGCTACGATGGAACTAGTGGCCTAGGTAGAAATAAAATAGACGAAGAGATCCCATAGAATCTTTCAAAATACCAAAGTATATTGGATTAGGGTATGGATTGCCCGACAATGACAACCGATGTACCAATGGACTTTCGAGTGAGCACGTGCATGCTTCACAAAGTGTCGAGACCGCTAAGGAAACCTTCACTGAAACTGACTCCCAAGAGTGGAATTTTGGCTCCCAACGATACTTAAGTGAATGTTGCCTCAATGATTTATTCATTGAAACAAGGGAGCTTACCTCTAAACAAAAATTTTGGCAAACATTTAAAATCGATCAGGCACCAAAAATTCACAGTTCCATTTCCCTTCCCCATGACATACAAGACCCACCACCTGAAACTAGTAGCCATCAATTGAATGTATCTGAATTTCCAGATAACATGGACAACCACAACTATGAGTCCTTCACCCCTTACTTTGACAACAAACATGAAACAAGGGAAGGGGAATATTGGATAGATTCTAATGTGGAATTGGATGATGATAATTTCATCTACAATATCTTAGAATCCGTTTGCATGCTTTCTGCATCCTCACCTCAATTCACCAATGCTAATGATGGCATTTCCCTACTCTATCCACAATTAATCGATTGGGACCAACAAGGCCTGATAGTCCTGAAAACCTTTTAGAATGATGAGGCTATCACAAAATTTATTGGATTACATGAGGGCATACCCAATGGTGATCACAAGGTAGGATTCACCATTGACCTAGATTGTACAGCCTACTTCGGCAAGACTGCTCCGTCCTCCAATTGCAAAATTAAAAATAAGAATAAAGAAAAAAAAATAAACGTCTTTAGGTGAAAACCAAAATACACCTTCTGACGACGAAAAATTAAAAACAAAGGATGTATCGACGGGTGAAAACCTCTTCCAGTCACCCAAAGATGGAGGACTGGACTTTCTTCCCATAACTCAAGAGAAGTCAACTATGCTTATAGAGGACACCATAGAAGACAACATATCAACAGCAAAAGATCCCAAAATGGTCCTCTTTGTTGCATCCTTGACTAAAGAAGAAAGACCAAAATTTTAGAAATTCTTTGTAGAACGTAAAGTCAACTTCGTATGGTCCTATGTCGACATGTCGGGACTAGACCTAGAACTGGTTCTGCACCATCTACCACTATTGCAAAATGCCAAACTAGTTAAACACAAATTATGCAAAATGTATCCTCAGGTCGCTCTACTGGTCAAGGCTAAGTTGAAAAAACTTCTAGACGCTGGGTTCATATGGTCTATTGATTATACTAAATGAATATCTAACCTTGTGTCAGTAACAAAGCTAAATGGAATGATCTGAGTCTGCACATATTTTAGAGACTTAAATAAGGCATGCCCAATAGATGACTTTCCTTTGCCGAATATTGATATCATAGTTGACCTCACAACAAGATATGAGATGATGTCCCTCATGGATGGTTTCTTAGGCTATAATCAAATTCGTATTGCCCTCAAAGATCAACATAAAACAACGTTCACTTTCCCTTGGGGTACATACTACTGGAATGTCATGCTATTTGGTCTTAAAAATGTAGGCGCCACATATCAGAGGGTTATGAGCACAATCTTTCATGACATGATGCATAAAATAATGGAAGATTACGTAGATGAACTTTTGGCTAAATCAGTAACAAGAAAAGATCATTTGAAGGTGTTAGACACAATTTTCAAAACACTAGAAGAATACAAAGTTTGACTAAATCCTAAGAAATGTGTCTTTGGTGTAACATCTGGTAAACTCTTGGGATACATAGTTTCTCGAAGAGGCATTGGAGATGATCCAGCAAAAGTAAAATCCATCATGGACATGCCTCCTTCTAGGGGAATAAGCAAACTCATGACATTACAGGGCAGGGTACAATCTATCTGGTGCTTTATAGCATAATTGGCTGACAAGTGTCAACCATTCCAATATATTCTACGCAAAGGCATTCCCTTTGTGTGTATAGATAAATGCCAAGAAGCCTTTCAACAAATAAAAGACTACTTACTATCACCTCCAATACTCATGCCGCCCATTCACAGAAAACTTTTGATCTTATACATCTCTACCACTACTTCAAAAATGGGGGAATTACTAGCACAAAACGACCAAGAAGAAAAAGAAAGGGCCATATATTATATCAGTCAGACACTAGTCAGGTATGAACTGAATTACACATCAATTGAACAGGCTTGTCTAGTAGTTGTCTTTGCGGCTTAGAAGCTAAGACATTATATGTTGAGCCATCAGACATAGTTGGTAGCAAAGACTGACCCCCTCAAATATCTATTGAGTCATGCAGTATTGACAGGATGTCTAGAAAAATGGGTCATGATCCTGAGCGAATACGACATTCAGTATGTCAAAAGAAAAGCAATCAAATCACAAGTGATTGCAGACCAATTGGAAGACACGCCTATACAAAGTGATCACCCCTTAGTGGCAGATTTCTCAGATGAGTCAATGTTCCATACAAAACCAAAGTCACCCTAGAGGCTATACTTTGATGGATCACATGCTAATCATGGCTCAGGGGCAACGATATTTTTTATTACTCCTCAAGGAGATTACATTCCCAAGTCTTTCCGCATAGCTTTTCCATGCACAAATAATGTGGCAGAATATGAGGCACTGGTTACGGCACTTAGAATGGCAATAAAATGAAAAATCAGAGCACTGCATGTCTATGAGGATTCTCAGCTAGTCATCAGCCAAGTTAATGATGACTATGACACAAAAGATGAGAAGCTAATGCCCTACAAATGAATGGTTGATAGCTTCTAGACATACTTTCACATGGTGAGTTTTGAGCAAGTGTCGCGAACACAAAATAAAGTGGCAGATGCCATGGCTACAATAGGCTCTCTCCTTGACATTCCAAGCAATATGCCTCAACTAGAATTCCCAATAGAACAACTATTGGTCCCCGCCTATGATATTCCAGAATCAGACATGGTCTGCGAGCTTGTTGGTCCCACTTCTCCCTGGTACCAAGACATCCATGACTACCTTAATTCTCAAACCCTCCCCCCTAATCTTTCCAATAACCAAAGGAAGTACTTTATCCAAAAATTCGCATGATATGCCATTGTCAATGACACCCTTTACCGTCGTAGCTTTGGCAACACCCTTCTTAGATGTCTCGACACCAACAAAGCATAGACAACCTTACGTGAAGTACATGAGGGTATATGTGGGTCTAATTTGAGTGGTCCTACTCTGGCCAAGAAGATAACAAGACTTGGGTACTATTGGCCGACCATTGAGAAAGATGCATTAGAATATGTCAAGACTTGTCGCCAATGCAAGATTCATAGTGATTTGATTCATGCTCCAACACAAGAACTTCGGCTGATCACGTCGCCTTGGACCTTCACACAATGGGGACTTGACCTCGTGGGAAAGATACATCCTACCTCGTCCAATGGCCACAAATTCATCATAACCTCCATTGAGTACTTTACGAAGTGGATTGAAGCCATCCCCCTGACATACATAACTAGCAAAAAAATCTCCAAATTCATTCTTAACTATATCATTTTCCAGTATGGCCTTCCGCAATCCATCTTCACTAACAATGGATCTCCATTTAAAAACCAAAACATTCATGAGTTATGTGAGCGATTTCATATCCAACATCATTTTTCCTCTCCGTACTACCCGTGAGGAAATGGTCAAGCTGAGGTGTCAAATAAACCATTGTTAAAATCCTTGAAAAGATTGTTAATGACACTGGTCGTGACTAGCATATTCAACTCAATCCTACTCTGTGGGCTTACTGCACCAACATTTGTACACCTATGGGAGCCACTCCATTCACCCTAGTCTTTGTAGCTCAGGCCATATTTCCCATTGAGGTTGAAATTCCTTCCTTACGAGTCTCCCTGAAGGGTCTGACCAATGATGAGTATAGACAATTGCGTCTACACGAGCTGGAGATGTTAGAGGAAAGAAGGCATAATTCCCTAAACCATCCACAAGAATATTAGAACCATCTCTATCATAGTTACAGCAAGAGATTCATGGTTAGGAAGTTTGACATTGGTGACCTAGTCCTCATGCAGAACCCTAAGAATCAAGCTAATAGAGAAAAACCTGGAAAATTTGAACCAAATTGGCCAGGTCCCTACATCATCATATTCTCCTTTGGTTCTAGAGCTTATCAGCTAGTGACTCCAGATGGAGAACAACTAACAGAGCCTATCAATAGTCTATATCTCTGAAATTTCTATGCATAGCATTAGAAGGTCGAGCTGAAAACTGTAAAAATACAAAAAAATTGAAAAATGATAAAAAAAATTGTGGCCTTGATGAAAACCTGGAAAATAGGGATCTTGGTGGCACCAAAAAAATAAAAAATGACAAAAAAAGTAAAGAGAAATAATTCATCCAATAGTGAAAACCTGACAAACAGGCACTTTGGATAAGTACCAAGGTGAAAACCTAGCAAACAGGCGCCATGCATAATCAATCATTGCTCTGCCATCTACTATTACTTTATCTGTCTTGGCCAATGATGAAACACATTTTCTGTCATCACCATGACATCTTCCATGACATCATACCATTCCTTTCATGGTTGAAAAATGGTTGGCATCAAGTCTTGAATACTGTCCATCCAGCACCCCATGTATATCCCTTTCATGTCCTTTAAAATTGGCTAAGTCTTGGACCTGACTAGGGGAATTTTTTTATCATGTGACTATAGTGGGTATCATGCATGGTTTGGGAAATTGTAAAAGTACTGAAAAAAGAAAAAAACATCACAAAAAGTCCTAAAAAAGACAAAAACATCACAAAAAGTCCTAAAAAAAGATAAAACATCGCAAAATGTCCTAAAGAAAGACCAAAAACATCACAAAATATCCTAAAGAAAGACCTAAAAATTGAAAAACATCCTGAGGAAACCACAAAAAATGTCAAACTGTCTCAAAAACGCAAAAATAGAGTAATTTCTTGTCGAGTCTGTCATGTCAATCAATTAGTCTTTGTCATTGTCGGACTAGTTGTCTCTGTGCATTTTCTATGTAGGCAAGACTCATTTTCGAGTCCCCGATTCATTAGGTCAATCCTTTTAATTTTGTCAAAATAAAATCATGATGCAAAATTTGGTCATCAAGAGAAAGTCATTGGTCATGTCGAACTACGAGGTCTCTGAGTGTATGACGTAGGCAAGGCCATCTGTCGATGAGCCCCCATGGCCGCACTAGGTCAGTCCATTAGGGTTCATGACATTACACTGGCACACACGTCAAAAGTCTTCAAGTCAAGAAAAATCATTTTCCAAATGGGAAAACTCCTAAAAAAAAGGATGGCAATCATTTATTCAAACATGACAATCACATCAGCATGTCAAAGAAATCAATATTTAGTCAGCACAAGTCAATTCAATCAAATTTGGTCAAAACAAGTTACATTATCATAACCGGTCAAACTGTCAACTCTTGGTTATCTTTCAGATGCGTCCTTCTGAAGAATATACTTTGTCATTTATGCCTTAGGATGTGTCTTTCCTAGGCATTGTCACTGTCATCCGACATTTTTGAGGGATCCTCTTGACATTTAAGGATCACTCCTCTCGACATCGGTATCTTTCAGATGTGTCCTTCTGAAGAACAAACTCTATCATTTATGCCTTAGGATGTGTTCTTCCTAGGGATCATCATTTTCATCTAGGATTTCAAGGGATCCCTTTTGACATTTAGGGATCAATCCTCTTGACATCAACATTATTCAGGATAGGTCCTTCCTAAATTTGGAAATCTTCGACATTTCGTCATCTTGGCATCGTCAAAACCTTGACATCTTGGCATCTTGACATTAAAACACTTGGCATCTAGACACACTTGGAAAAAACTTGGCACTTGTCTTTGAATTTTTTTATCATGTTACTAGTTTTTCAGCGAAATCTCGACAACAGGATTTAGAGAAGCAGCGACGTATCATAACACTCATGATTACTAGTTTCTCAGCGATGTCCTAACTACGAGATTTAGAAAAAAAGTGACGTATCATGATAATGGCTTTATGTTGTCCTTTTGACAATCATGCTGCTAGTTTCTTAAGGATGTCCTAGAAATAGGATTTAGAGAAGTAACGACGTTTCATGACTTGTCTTTGTTATCTTTATTTGTCTTTTTATGCTTGTGGTTGGTTATGACAAAAAGACTTGGGAAATCTCGCTCTTAGTATGCATCATGATCATCCTTGTTTGTGACTGTTTGTCTTACGTGATGGTACAACCTTGCACACATTGATTTATGCCATATGATGGTGTTTGTTGGCCATTACAATAATCTTCCCAATGATGATTAAGAGCAATAAATATCAAAGTCCTATGGTAAATTTTTGAAGGATTTGGTCTAGGAACTAACATGCATCTCCTTCTGTCTTATCATCTTCTCTCATCTGTCTCTCGATGATATCTTGTGACATACAAAAACATAAGTGCATACATAATCATATAGAAATTGCATTAGGTCCACACAACATCATCATAAAATCATAAATATTGCATTACATATCGCATTTTACATAGTCATGCATTAGCATAATCATAAAACATGGCATCCATTCAAATAAATACATTATGCATATCATCATCATCCATGGCATAACATCAACATGATATATAAATAGGCATTGCATTATCATGGCATCACATCATAAGTAACCATCATAGGACATACATGACATGATATATAAATAAATAACATCATCCATCATCAATGCATATCATATATAAATCATCCATCATACATCATAGTGCATAAATAAAATAACATCACATAACACACATGTAGGCTGCATCAAAACTGCATCATATAGAATCATGTCAAAAAATATATAATGTCACATGATAGAGTCATGAGATATCCCAAAAATAGAGCATGTAGGGTCGATAGTCGATACATAAAGTGTCATAACATAAAGATGGAAACATGAATGTAGTAAGCATGGCCCTATGAAACACTCTCCCCATCTCCTTGTGGTGAAGAGTGTGGTGAATGAGGACCTGTGCCCGACACTGAGGTAATAGGTGGACTTGTAGCAACCTCTGTCTATGAAACCAATGGAACTGACACTGATGGCATCATCTCCATGGTAACATGCATCTATGATGATATTGTGGCCTGACTCTGTGAAGTTGAAGGATCTGTCACTAGAGGCAGACTAGGTGTTGATCTATGGCCTGAACCTGATGAACCATGTGAATGCCCTGACCTGTGACTAGAAGAATGTCTATGATGAGACCTGTGACTTGAGGTATGTCCTAAAGAGTTCAAGCCCCCAACACTGCCCTGACTTCCACTGCCACTACCACTCCCTGACCTGTTGTTGCCACCTTTCCTTGTCTATGTCCTGGTCAGGGTGGGATCTCTCATCTTGGCTGGTACAACCTACTCATATAACTACCTGTATTGCCCAAGCCATACATTGACCCTACAAAACTCCTATTCCAAATCTTTCAATGGTCCTGTACACAGTTGTGCAAAATTTGTACACCAGTGCATTGCCTCCTACTGGTGGATCACTACCTCATCCTGCTCTACTCGAGCCACCTCTAACTCTGACTGTAGTTCTCTGATCTGGGCATCACTCTCATCCAATCTCCTCTGTAAGTCTTCCACCCTATAGTCTATCGTGGCATCATGGGGTAGCGTCGAGCTGGATGGTATCTCCTCATCTCCCTCCACCATCCTCCATCTCAGGAGCCTCTCAGCCTCATCCATAGCATCATCATCATCTTCGTCATCAACCTCCACCTCAACCTCCTATCGAACTGCCTCCTCTCCAATCTCCTACTCCTCCCGCCTCTCCTCCTCATGATCCTGTTTCTCCTCCTCTCTGACCTCCTCCTCGACCATGTGTTGGTGACCTACATCCTCTGGGTCCTGCCTAGGCCCCTCCTCCTCTCTCTCCTCCTCACCTACCTCTAGGATGGCATCTAATTCCCCTCTCATTGCACACTGCCTCACCCTCCTGCCCTGCCTCCCACCATCTCTCCTCCATCTTCATCTATCATCCTCATCATCCCCGTCATCTCCACTCCTACCTCCATCCCTCCCTCCATCTTTGCCTCGGCCTCTACCTATGTCACCATCCACTAGTAGAATTTGGAAAATAAATGACTATGTGACTAAAAATTTTAGTCACATGACTAAAAATTTTAGTCACGTGACTAACACTAGTAGAATATTGCAAATAAATGACTAATTTGGTCATTTATAAGTGACTTATTTGGTCATCAGGTAAAATAAAAACTAAATGACTAAATATCAGAAAAATAAAAATAACTAAATAAATGACTAATATCAGACAAATAAAAATGACTAAATAAATGATTATTACTCCTCTATTCTTTTTTCTTTCGAATTTGATCATAATCCATAGAGTTTAAGCCCCCCTCATGGGACCCCCACCTAAGCTTGTTCCCCTCCCAAGGGTAGGTTCTTACGCATTACTCACCTGTTCACCACTGGAAACACCACTTCCCATCCAACTTGCATGTGTTAAGCATGCCACCAACTTTCATCCTGAGCTAGGATTAAACTCTCAATGAAATTCAGAGTTTCATTACTTATTACTTATAGCTCCCTTCTTCATGGACGAAGTTGATTCACAAATTATCTATCATCTATATAATATTAAGTCCTCTATTTAATAGATTCTATATAAGTCATGTATATAATATTATTATATTATATTATATTAATATTATATTTTTATTATTATTATTATTAGCTGATAGGCTTCACCTTGGGATCCCCAAGGCATAGTTCGACTGCAAACCTGTCTCATGCTTGAAATAGGATTGGCCACCTTCGAGCAGTGTTGGGTTCCCTGCAAACCTGCCGCCGACTGGGCAAACCTCTCGCTTCGCTCAAACCTTTGCCGACCTGAAGAATTTGGAAGCTGTCAATTGCAGGGCACAGGTGTTGCGTGGCTCTCGTTTTTGTCCACCAGGCACAACGCAGGTTAGAAAATTTTGCATTGGTTACATGACACATTCTGCCCTAAGCCCACCGCCCCCAACTTCCATAAATGCCCTGGCTTGTTTATAGATGAAGGCAACATCTATCTATGTCATTGACAGCCTTCAAGGTTCGAAAGCTCTACAATAGCACTAGTTCTTGTTTGAACAGGTAACATTCATGCCTCTTGTTCATTGCTAATTTCTTGCCTTTTCTGATTCTTTGCTCAAAATTGCAACCCTAATTTTTGGGGATGGGAAACCATTTTATGTCGAGTTGGGTGCACCCTCTGCCATTATATGTAACTCTAGTATCTTTGGTGGGTATGGCTATAGGTATTCCATTGACTCTTTGCAATGAAAAGTCTTGTGATTTGCTGCTGATTATTTGATCATCTCTAGCCCCTGGCTGTATCTCAAGTTTATCTGGCACCTAATTAAGTATCTCTAAATCCTCCAATCTTTCCAATTTGCAGTTGTAAATCAAATTTATAGTCTCCCCTACTTGTGCTACATAAGCCTGTTGCGGTACCTATTGATATCTAATAGAATAATCACAAGACTTAGTAAATTTTAAAACTTAACATAATTCTTAGCTTGGAGCAATCTAGGAATAGTGCTCAAAGTCCCCCAAAGCTTGCTACTCACTTCAACATAATTAAACCATGTGGGATGACGTATTTAGGTTTTGTGCAACATTTCTGATTCGTTGACAATAACCTTTCATAGGCCTCTGTCTGGGAAATCTGCTTACCTACTGAGAGCGAGTCAAATATCATCATAGGCAATTCAACAAAGATTATGTTGTTACCAAACTCTCTTAAGATACTTGATAACTCTTCTAGACAACTCTGACTTGTTATGTAATAATAGCCATTGTACTTTACCCTTCCCCAATTTCCTGATTCAAGCAGTGGATCTGATACCACCTCTACATTGCCTCTTGCTAAACAATTCAATTGTACAGGCTCAGACTCACCAAAGTTGCTTAGATAATCTGAAACAAGAACTGTTTTCTTGTTGTGCCATTGCCTAAGGTAAAAAGGCAAAACTGATACAACAAGAAGTATTGTTGGATTGCAATGACGAAGCTTCCATAGAGCATAAATCCACTAAAGCCATTGCAGCTGTGTGTTTACAAGCCAACAGGGCAGCAACTGGTAGAAAGCCAAGGCCAAGTTCCTCATTTGGGTATTCTGTGATATGGCAAACCGATGAAGAGTAGCTTAAAAATAGAAGCAAGACAGGTTGTCCTTACCTTCTAAAACAATCACAATATAATCCAACCACATGGGGAATAAAGGAAAAGGCATGAGGAAACAACCTAGTCTACTAGGAAACATGAAATTCTCTCTCATGAATTTTCCCACGATAAGTGTCCCATCTGTATCCTACTTCATCTTTTATACATATCTTTGTCTATTACTGCCTACTAGATTGTACACTTTGGTATTAACATTAATAGTTGAAACATTCCTTGCCTCATGCCTCAAAACACATTTGAAATCACAGCTAATATTTTTGTTTCAAAGGCTGTAAAAATATTGTCTCAAGCTCAAGAATATAGTATTTTTCTTGCAAACTCTACCCTTTTTCCCTTGTTGGCATCATTGACAGTACACCACAAATTACATAGAATCTTGAGGTAAATCACTTGTTATGGTTTCACTGAGTTTTTTCCCTTATTTTGGGGGAACCTGTACACTATTATTTTCTATTTCATTTCAAAAAAAATTTGTCATTATTTGTTAAATAAAGTCCTTGGTTCTCTATTTTTATGTATGGTTGTTTTAAATTTTTGTTTATTTTGTTTTCCTTGTTGTAAGGATACTATAAGACTTATTTTTCAACCAGTAGAAGAAGAAAGTGTAGGTAGTGTGCACATGATTCATGAAGGTGCACTTGGAGATGCAAAAACTATATTCGCCATGCATGTTGCACCTAACATATCAACCCAAGGAAAATTTTGGCTGGTTCATGTGTTTTTGAAGCCATTATAACAAAAAGAGGTGGTCATGCTGCTATGCCACATAGGACTATAGATTGACTGTCAAGGGGGTCGGTCTCTCTAGAAATAATCTGTTGTATACTTAAAATTGTAAGTCAAATCCAAAATTGTAAATACCCTCTAATGTATATAAAAACCTAAACTAAAGCATTTTCAGATTGCTAGTGTTACATATGTAAATATACTACTAATGTAAATAAAAGGAATATATAATCTTGGAATTTGAAAACTATCTATCTGAATGGGTGGAATTATCATAACTAGAAAAATGTTTTATTAAAAAAAAGGAGGATTTATAGAAATGCCTTTTTGTTTAAATGTTGAAATGTGTATTCGTTTTAAATTCAATTTTTTTTAAAAGAAGTAGATTCCTATGAAGTCAGTAACCCTTATTGCATTACATATATAGTTGATCATTAGGTGTGCATGGTTGACCTTCATGCTTGTGCTGGCTATCTTGAAGGCACCATAAACATTATTACTAAGATGCCAGTTAAACCTTTGGTGCCTGTGGATCATATATGAATATAGGCTCATTATTCCAGCAACACTACATTTTTAGTTGGATCCTAAAAATGTTACAACTTATGTTCTCTAAAACATCTGTGTAGAAGCAGCCAGGTGTGGTGAGGTTCAAATAGGAAGGAGATTGATTAAAGATAAGAGGAATTAAAAAGATAGCTGGATGTAGTTGGACTGAAGGCCGTAAAATGGTACATGCTTTTTTTGTAGGAGTTAGATCACATCCACTAACATGGGAGAGCTATGCAAAATTGGAGAAATTGGCTTAGCAAATGAAGGCAGCAGGGTATTTCCATATTCAAGACTTCTACTTAATGTTGTTCAATAGAAGAAAAAAAGAATCATTTATCTGCCACCATAGTGAAAAGCTAGCAATTTCATTTCGTTTGTTAAATTCATCTCCATGATTGTCGCAAGAGAAATTGTTCTGAGAGATGTGAACCATTTCCATCATTTTAAATAGGGACAATGTTCTTGTGGAGAATATTGGTGATGCTAAATGAAACAAAGGGACATACATCAAATATCCAGTAATAACAAAGGGACATACATCAAAGCATAACAAGGAATTTTTTTCATATGTATGATTGTAAACTTGTTTGTGTAAAATATGGCTTGATAAGGAAAATGTCAACATATGAGATTGTAAGGATAATGTCAATGCTTTTGCTAGAGCTTTTATTTTTCTTACATAAAGCAGGGATTTACTTCACTGTACATGTTATTTTTTTATCTTAAAAATTTACTGGTGACAGTATAGATTATAGATCTATTTCTACATACAATGTTGGGCTTATTGTTAAAAAAACAATTAAGGAAAATTTGATTGTCTATGAAAAAGTTCACGATAAAATACAATGTTAGTTCTCAAAACCTATAGAGCATTCCATACAGCTTCAAATACAGGAACACTATGTAAAACAGGAGCTGTTTTGTCTTCTATAATCCTTTCCCTTGGAGACAGTCTATTCTGGTGTTTTTTAATCCTCTGCATAAGAGAGGATAAAAATAAACAATATGTTGAATGAAGATACCTTCTAGAACAAGAAGTTCCAATAACATTTGAAGAATGTTGTAGCAAATATCAAGATCATACTCCATGCAAAGACCCACAGGTCTCTATTTTCAGATACATCATGTTGCAATTGTTTTAGATTTTTGGTGTGGAGGAAGTATGATATGCACAGGCTGGCATTTCGGGAGTGACTCTATCCACCACATTTTGAAAGAATTAAGTTTTTAATCCTAAGCAATATAGTTAATACATTAAATTAAATACATAAGAGAAGCTGCTCGAAGCTGCTGGAAACTTGCAGAAACTTTCATGGCAACAACACACAAAAATAGCAATGAACAACAAACATACTCCCCGCTTCTTTGTCCAAAACAAGGATGAGAAAGTAGTGGCAAGCTCCTTGATTCTTTGTCCAAAACAAGGATGAGAAATCTACTGAGGAAGCTTCACATTGGGGGTAGCCATTCAGAGGATGCATACGGTTCAAAGCCTCCAAAGGGTAGGTTTGTTGAGGGGGTGGGCTCAAGCCAAAGAGGCAAGCTATCTCCATCAGAATCTCCAGGTTCTTCTTCAACTCTTTTTGAGCAAAAGCCATTTTCTAGTCTATCTAGGTCATTGGCTCCCATGACAGGGAACAACTCTCTGACTACATCCAATATCAGTCCTAGTGGGTCAAGCTGTGAAAGTAGTGCAAAGGATAGACTGGAGACCTCAAGTAAATAAATACTAGTCGATAATAAGGATTGTCGGTTATAGTTTTTGTTTGGTCATGATTGCATCAATTTGTAGTTACTTGAAGGGAAAACTAAATTTATAATGAGGGATAGGGAAAGGAGAGAAAGGGTTTTCCAGAAAGTTAGGGTTTTAACACTTACATATGATTTTATGGGAGTTAAGGTTGAGTTCAGGTTCCGTGTCAGTCCCTGTTGGGTTCCCATTGCAAACCCTTAAAAAGGAAAATTTGTATTTTAGTGTTTTTAAGGGACACCTGGATATTTCAGCATAAATTGATTAGTTTGGTAGGGGTGAGTAACGCGAGGTGGAAATAGTGTTTTGTGCCTGGGGAAATAGTGTCTGGCTTCTATATATGGCACAAACAAGTTTTTGTGTTATTTTCTAATGTCTCTGGGTTTTGTTCAGTGCCATGTATGATGTCAGCTTATTTGGAAGTGAGTTGCTGAGCGAATTCCATCTGACAACCATCAATTCAATCTCACTTTCTCTTGCCACATCTTACCAAGCAGAGAGAATTATAATGTTGTCAGTGTGATTGGCGGTTTCCTAACCGGATATGCTTAAGTTGCTCTACTTATTGAGCAAACAGTCGAAATCAAAATTTTAAAGTTTCCATACAGTTTCATGATCTTCTATGTAATCTATCTTGTCTTCAATGCAATTCAATGGTCATTTTCCATCATTTAAGGATTTCTATGAGCTATTGTCTAATTGAGTAGGTTCAATTTGGGTATTCAGAGTGAGATTATTGGGATTTTATCATTAGCAAGGATGGATTCCTACTGCGATTGAATGTGTTCAACAAGTTATCTGATGAAATAGAGTGTATCCCCTGTTGATTGATTCCTTTAAAGCTGAGGTTTTAACCTGGGTAATCCCAGCAATACAATTTAGCTGCTAGCATATGGGTTGTAAGCCTTAGCAACTTAAAAAGAAAAACAAGAAACTTGCCTAAAAGCAAAAAATACAACTTTGCACGCTTACATAAGAAGTGTAATTTTTTTTAAACTCATTCATGGATGTAGTTTCAAGAAAATGTCTTAAACTATTTCTTTCAAGGTAGAAAAACTATAGTTGTTTTAATCAAAATTTTGAGGTTAATTTCAAGCATGAATTCATATTGGAATAGAAGAGGAAGCTATGTCTTTAACCATAGTTGTGAGATTAAGTTATAAGGAAGTAATAAGAAACCTACTTGAAAGCAAAAACTACAACTTTGTGCTTATATAAGAAGTGTAATTTTTTTTAACTCATTCATGGATGCAGTTTCAAGAAAGTGTCTTAAACTATTTCTTTAAAGGTAGAAAAACTAGAGTTGTTTTAATGAAAATTTTTGAGGTTAATTTCAGGCGTGGATTCATATTGGAAGAGAAGAGGAAGCTATGTCTTTAACCATAGTTGTGAGATTAAGTTCTGAGGAAGTAATTTGATTATGTAAAATTTGAATTTGTAGTCTCTCTAGTTATAATGGAGAAGTCACGCTATGATATTAAACTGGACTATTGGTTGATAGCCACACCTACAAACATTTTGCATGGTTTTTACAAAACAAAAGCTGTGTTTTAGCATACGCATTGGAAAATATTTTTTGCAATGTTAAAGTTAATTAGAAATGTTGAAGAGAGAGGAAATATCAAATATATAAAGAGGTAAAACATATTTTATAATATCCATCATTTTAAATTGTTTTTTTTAATTCTAGTGTACCTTAGTTGCTTAATTCCAACTGTTGTAATATTTGTTACTACTTTTTTCTTAGAATGGCTAAAATTTTAAGCATTTATTCCATGTACAATAGAGTTATTTATATTTGAGGTGATTGTTAATGGATCTCTTATTGATCCACTGAATCTCTTATATGTGGTACTCTAGTTTTCAGCATATGTAGTAATGACATATCCTTTCTCTGTTTTTGCAGTGCATGTATCGTAACAGCTTATCTAATGAAAATAGAGCAATTGTCTCGAGAAGGTATGGACTCTATGATTTTCTAGTGGTTATATTTGAAAATGTTTCCAACTTGAGGTTGTTTGTCACTTGCAAATTGCCTTGCTTATGTGTGTCTATGTTGTGCAATATAGAAATGGATCAATTTCCACTGATTTTTTCATCTATTCATCTCATGTTGTCCACTAAAAGTCTAAAACTTTGTTGCAGATGCACTTGAATTCCTAAGACAACAAAGTGAATCAGTTTGTCCTAATGATGGCTTCTTAGAACAGGTTATGTTTCTCCCTTACAGTTTTTGAACCTGTAACCAGTGGCTAAAGTACTTCTTTATGATTGGAAATGACACAAATGACACTAATTCTTTTCCAATTTTGTAGTTGAAAATGTTTGAAGAGATGGGTTTTAAGGTTGATCACGCTAGCTCTATATACAAAAAGTTTCACTTGAAAATCTTAGGTAAGTAAATATTGTGTACTTTCTTCATTTTGGTATAGTAACATGATTCCTAATTCAATGGTAGTGTGTTGGAATATGGAGTTGGTTACCTCTGTTACTAGGAATCACTGATGGAATATTCCACTACAAGAATAAAACGTGCTTTTCTGTTAAGCAAAAATTAAATAATATTTTACAAAATAGAAAAGCAGTCATAAATTTGCAGGGTCAAAGGAATTTGCTGATAACTCTCCACAGATATTTTCTTTCTCATAAATATTTATCATATGAACTTAAGTGATGCTAAAATTATCCTATTAGGACTATTCACTATATTTTTGAATGATTATCATATCCATCAAAATAAATAAATTTTGCATCTGCCAAGAAGATGAGAGAATATGGTCCAAGAAATATATTAGATTTATAATATGATGGAAAGAAAAATTTCAAAAAAACAAAAGTGACATGGATAGGATATATTGGCTCACATCTTGAAAATTTGAGTGTTTGGAAGCGTGAAAGATTATCTAGTGTCTGACTGTTGAAGCAGAATAGTTATATGGAGGATCAAATTAGTCATATCATGGCTCTAACAATTGTGCAGGTGGCATTTAGTTAGCCTAATGAAATGCTTGTAGAAAAGTATTCATGTGAGCTTATTACTCAATTTCAAGAGTAATTTCATTTTTGGCTACTAAGAACTGGCTGGGAGATTCAACTATTCATTCCAACAATATATAGATGGTATGCCTTATGGGCTAAGTGAGTACAGAAAATTCAAGGATTTACAGTTAAGACAGAGCAGTGTGTGATAGTCTTGACTATAGTTGCCCAATTTGTTGATCAATAGATGAGTCCAACTCTTAGGCTATTCATGGTTCAATGATGTGTGTGAAGGGAGAGTTCAAGTTTTCAATGCTATATTTTCTTTACTTATTGGACATTTAGGTTCACTTCCTCGATTTTCATGTATATGCATTCATTGTGTTGTGTCACAAAAAATCATATGATAGATATCTTTGTAATCAATGAACACGTTTGGTCTTTCCCCTGTTGTTCCTCGACATTATTGAAGTGTAGATGGAATTGTTTTATTGGGTGGACTGTTTGAAGGATGATAGTGTTGCAAATTGCAAAGAATGGATCTATGACCCTACAGTTGAGCCTTTGTGATGCATGATAAAACTCTAAATTGACATGTAGATATAGGGTACACGGTGGATTGGATTTGTGACTGGAGAAATCAGAAGAGGGTTTTCTACTTTACTTTCTTTTGTATATTGTGTTAGTGGTGAGTCTTTCATTAGAGAAACTTAAATTTGGTACCTACTCTTTTTATGTCAGACTCTTATATGAAATGTTTCTTAGGTTGCTGTTTGGGATTCACCATTTGTTTCCTTATACAAGAGTATTACACTCCCATGGTAACCTGTAATTTATAGCTTGAAGAGACTACATGCATCATGACTACAACTTCTTAGCTTGGAGAAAGTGAGGACAACAAACTAATTGAATGGGTACATACTCAGACTGCCTCATACCCAGCATAACCCAAATTTTCAACTCGGTAAAAATTTGGGAAAAACTAGGCAAAAACTCAGCAACTTGGCAACTTAAAAAAACAATTAAATTCATTTAATAAATAGTCACACATTTTTGTAGTTGAGGGCATGTTTCATTCATGTTTTTCACTTGAGTCACATTTTAGGGCATGATTTTCAATCTACAGTCACACATTTAGGGCATGTTTTTGAGTCTATAGACACATTTTTTCAGTGGCCAAATTTTTAAATACTGAAAATTAGGGCATGTCATGTGTGCAGTGCAAATAACAGTTGCAATTTGCAAAGGAAGGTAAGGCATGGGTTTTTGCAGGTGTTTTGGCACACTTCTTCCCATATTTCGGAAAGTGCCAAGTTTATGGTTGAGTAACTCATTGTAAGTCAGTCTGCATCATTCTTATTTTTCTAGAAAACAAGAACAAGCATGGGAAATCCCTGTAAAATTTTCAAGCATGGGAAATCCCTATAAAATTTTCAAGCATGCACTGTAAACTCTTAGTGCCTGCTTTTCCACACCAACACAAATCTTCTTCCACAAAAATCAATGCTCTCAAAATTTTGGCTAAGGTTTTGAAATTTCTTGTATTCTGGAGCAAATATCTTCCAAAAGACTTCAGAGTGCAAGTAGCAGTTTCATCCCCCTACATGTGACGACAAAAATAAAGTTTCTACTGAAAAATTTTCTGCTCAATTTTTCAGTGGAACAGTTTAAAGGTACCCATTTCCTTCATTTACATTCTTCATGTGTGACCTTCTCATTGAAAATAGGAGTTGTAGCTCCATTCTTGGGACCCTTGCTTTACAATGATTTATTTATTGCAGTAGCTCAGTGTTTCCATCTGAGTGGTTGTTCATATGTCCATTGATTAAGTGATATATTTCCATCCACAGTGTGCAAGTGCTTTTTGATAACTTACATTGAAATTGAATTGAAATGAATATCTATATCTCTACAGATTCAGTCTGAACTTGCTATAGAATTTTTTCAGAGTTGTGCTGTGAGAAATTTAATTGCCTAACAAAGAAACCACCACCGAAGCCAAAAGGCAAGGGAGCTGCATGTGGTGCAGAATATGAAAAATTGGGTCCTGTATAGGTCCTAGATGAATAATTTGTGCTTCCTCTACCAGAAGCAAATGCACTTCCACCCATCCCTCCTCCCGAGCGACTGTTGGGTCATGTGCTAAGATAATCCCTACCAAAATTGCAACTGTTACAAGTCTCTGCACGGCTTCAAAGCATCCAAAATTTGTGGGATTGAAAATCGGAACACACATTTTTGCTCCAGCCATTTCCTGCCTTCCTCCAAAGAATTTAAAATATAATTTTATTTTATTTCCACACCAACACAAATCTTTGTAGTTCAACACTTGTAGCACTTTTTGGAGTGAAGTGGGTCTATAAGGCCGAAAGCAATGCTAATGTCTCGAGCAACACACTTTGAATCATTTTCATAAATTTGAAAATATTTGATTCATCTCTATTTTTAAAAATTCGATGCTTCTTGCCATACTTTTTCTAAGAAAGTAATTATGAAATTAGCTTTTTATTTATGTTATAATTTGTGTCTAGTGTTACTACTAATTTGTTACATACTTTGTTTTCATTTTGTTTCAACAGGCTTCACACAACTGATTCAACTCGAAAATCGGTGGGATGGTTCAATGATGAGTCAAATGTCGGAGTGAATGAGAAATCAACCAAGAAACTAGCTAAGGTGGTGAAAAAAACCCAAAAGGAAAATTCTCTGAGACTTGCTTATTTATGGGTAGAAATCATGGAATCTTACTTAGGGCAAGAGACTTAGAGAATTGGATGGGTGCTAAATGGGAGAGGGGTGTTGTTGCTTTTTGAATAATGGTGGGGTAAATAGTTTCTATTCAAGCTGTTGATTTTGTAAACAAGTATAAACTATATGTTAAAGGTAAAGCTCTAACAGTGCATGTTTTATGAATGCATAAAACTTGATTATATTTCAAACATTATGTATGGTGTACATATGGGTCGGGATAGTTGATTAGGATTTTAATCACCTTTTGCCACAATGTCCATATTTCAGGCAACACTCATTTAGCTTTTACCATTCTACTATCCCATATTGTTTGGTTGTAGAGGGAGCTAACAACGACAATTTTTAAGCCAACATGACTGAAACAAGGGAATTTGGTTAATGATGAATTGTATAACCCTTAGATAGGCACATGAAATTCATTTTAAGTTCTTGCAGGGATCAAATTCTTACTATACACGTTTGAATGTGGCTTGGTTGTGCATTCCCAACTACATACAAGTCCCTGGGACTGCCATAAATGGCAATGAGTGATCTTATGGCACACCACTTACCTTTTCTTTTAACATTATATTCTTGACATTCATTTAATTTAGTGCATTGTTTTAAGTTAATGGTCTATTATGTGCTTGATGAGGTTGTGGATCATGCAGGTGAGTAGCAGTGAATGTTACATGTATACCAATTTTTAATGATCTTCTTATGAGATGTTAACCACTACTTTAAAAATTACAAAAGTCTTATAAGTGAATTACACATTGTGCACCAAGTATGATCCTTTCTCTTTGATAGTAATAAATGGAAAATCATTTGCACCTTTCAAATATCCCAGCCTCTTTGATATCCTCTCATGTCCCCAATATCCTTTCTACAATGTCACTTTATCACATGGCTTGGTAGCACATTCCTTGTGATGTAACATTTGGATTTCTGAATCTGCCATCAACCGCTTATTTTTTCACATTAAAGCTCATTATGGCACAATCTTTTCAACAAAAACCTTAATAACCTCTTTTACCTATATATACAATTTCTTCATTCTCCTTTCCATGCCTTTAATAATTACTTGATTTAAATTTCCTTCACAATATTGTTATACTTCTATCTGTTTCTATGTTGTTTGAAGTTTCACTATTTTTGTATCTGGTTGTTCTATTTGAACTTGCCTAACATTTCTTTTGATAGGAACTGAGCCTCATGGTGCTATTTTGGAACATCCAGCTATTCATCTACATTTGATGGTAAATTTATATGTAAAGTGCTATATTTTTTTAGAGAAGCTGGTATTTCTCTAGTAAACTTGACTTGAAGTTAACCTACAATTTCAGGCTGATATGACAACTGTTCTTGCAGCGACAACCTATTCCCCAAGGTCTACCGCAATTTCTCTATCTCTTGGTACTTTCTTTAAAAGTGATGTTACAATTTGCTCCTAATTTGCAACATTTGTTTTAAGATAACTACCAAAAATTTATTCCTTGTATAGGTAAGAGTATTATTTTGGCATTAATATTTTTTGATTAATCTTATATGTTGAGATTGAAAGGCACATTGTATTTGTTTTATCCATCTTTTGTTTGTAGTTGTTTTCTCTTGATCTCAGTTATCTCTAAATTAATGAGGACAAATGGAAATCTGAGTTCATTTTCTGTTGTTTTTTTCTGGTTTCTTTTTCCCTGAATTAGATGATTAAGTTTTACCTGTCTTCTTACGATGCTACTTGTTTAGTTGAAGAGTACTCAATTTTGACTGAGATAGAGTTTTTGTAGATTATTTCATAGGTAATGTTTAGTTGACATCAAAAACAATTATATACCCAACAAATATTCTTGAAGTCCCATTTAATTTTTTTTTTTTTTATGTTCACTGTTTATTAAAATTTTAGTTGAGCTTTCTCATTCTTGAATAGGAAATCTCTTTTCCTCAAATAATTATCAATGTTTTTTTTAGCCTGATACATTTAGTTATCTTTATTTTTAAATGTTTTTGAGTTCTATGAAATTCAATATTTCTCCAAGTGCAATAAATATTCATCTTTAGTTGAAATCTGTTTAAGGATAGACCTACTTAAGAGTAGTCATTCTAAAAAGGGGTTTTCATGAGTGTAGTCCAAATAGGGATATAAGCTAGCTTTTATAGATCTATAATTTGGTAACTCTTTCATCTAGCACTCTTATTGGTCACCTTGTCTTTAGCATTCAAATATTATCAATATGGGATAGCTAAATTAAATATATTCATTCATTCGTGAATTTTAGGAGGCATTTCTCAAGTTCAATTTAGACTGAAAGTATTAAAATGATTTATAAAATACAATCGGCATAATATAATATAATATAATATTATAATATAAATATAATATTATAATATATTTAAAAGTCAAAGATTTAATCAAATTCAAATGAAAAATGCGGGAGATATAATCAAATTAAATTAAAAAAAGCAGGCAAAAGAGAAAAAATGGCAGAAAAAAAAAGCAGGGAAATTAGGATCTTGGTGGTAATTTCATTTTAATAAACAAACTCTAAAACCCTCATTGAAATGAGTTTTTCTTGAGCTCATACTTGGCATGGCAGCTATGAGCATCAGTGATAGGTAACTGCAATGGAGAGGGGGAGGTCGCCATGGCTCGATCGAAGGAGGGAGATGGGTAGAACAAAGGATATTGAGGGAGAAACTAGGAAACAGATCATTGTCAAGCACTAGGTAAATTCATTCAGATGTGGGATCCCTAGCTAGTGCACCGGTGGTGACATGATGCACATATTTGGTAAGTCAATTCACATGTGCACTTATATCATTTATTTAATAGTGCAGTGAATTCCATTGAGATAGATTGCTCTTTTGATAAGGATCATTTAGTGGCTTTAGTACTCCTATTATGAACTTTGTTCCAGTTTAGTTTCCAATGTAAAATTCCATTTTTGATCTTAGAATATCACATATAGTTCTTTGAGTCTGGCGTGAGTTGGAATTTATGCTCTACCCAAGAGACTTTTCCATATCCTAAACTGCTTCCATTAATATCAGTATGCTCCTATGCTTTATGAAATTAGGGTATGTTGCTTCTTAACCTCTCTTTTTTGTGAGACTTCAATATGAATGCAAGATGGGGTCTTTGGAATGATTAGTAGTTCCCCTATATGTACAGGTTGATTGCGACATGCTGGCAGTGGTTGGATTGATATCAGACACCTAATACTACAACTTGAACTATGACCTTTCTCCTGGGTACATGAAGTTGGTACAATCATGGATTTAATTTACTCAAAGAAAATAAGAGAAGCTAAAATGTGTTACGTTATGGTGATTATTGCTTTTACTTCTGGCATTGATCACAACAGTTGTTGTCTCAAAATACAAAGGCATTTTGCTTGAGCTGGCTTGTTCAATAGAACTATAATGTTTGGAGCTTTATTCTGCAAACTACTCCAAGGTTTTAACTTCTGGTAACATGTCTTGCAAAAATGGAGAGAAAAGATGTCATCAAATACCATCACTTCTCAATAGTTGGCTTTAGACTGTCCATTCTTAGAAGTTTGACCATTATGGCAAATAGCTAGTAAGAACCATTGCGCTCTGCTAATCTTTATTTGAAAATCCTGATAATCATTTTTTTAATGGCTGCTTAATTTAGAGAATAATTTACAAACCATTTAAAGGTTGTAATTCCTCTTATGTACTATTTGCTCAGGGTTATTGTACATATATTGACTTGCATAGAGGGATTAGGCCAGCTTAGCCTGGAAGCTTCTCTTTTTCATCTTTGACATTGGAAAGTAATAGTGGCATAAGAAATAACTTTAATGGAACATAAAATCTATGGAATCTTGAGTTCTTCCTATTCAAGGGGTATTCAGAAAAATATCAAAACAATCATTTTGAACATTGTTTATTTATGAATCTACCACTTCTTATTCTTAACATGTTAGATATTCAAAATATATGAAGCTGTAGAAGTGATGGCTTTTTTCATAATTAGAATATTTCTTTAATCTATATTTTCTTCTTGAGTTTCAGAGTCTTTGCACTTATGGCACTAGGATTCAATGAGTGCAAACTTGAGAAGTCTCATTTTTTTAAATCTGTTGTGTCCTATTTCTTACAACTTATGCTTCTAGCTAATTTTTCAAAATTTGAAATGGTAATTAAACATTTGAAATTCTCTTGTACATTTTACTTTTGTAATTTATTAAAACACTTTCCAGCTATAGCTTACTTTAGTCATTTAGACATTTTCATTCTGCTGTATAGGATGCAATATTCTACTTAACTATGATTTTTAGCCTACTTAGTTCTAATGTTAGTTTTTTTGTGATATTCTCCCTATTTCTGTTTAATTCTCTATCATGCCTTAAATCTCTCTTGCTGCGTACTGTTACTGATGAAGTATGTTCCACCATGAAATGAAGAAAAACATCCTTTTAGGATTAGAAAAAGTCTTTTAAAGTGTTCATTTCTTAAAGTGTTCATTACTTAAAATTCTTTGTTTTCTTTTTTGTTGCAGAGAAATCTAACCTGAAGGCTTCTTTGAAAATAAAAAAAGAGGGTTCAAAAGAGGGATTGTAGTAGCATATTGCAGCACAATCATCTCAAATGTTCATCACCGAAATCTTTTGCGTTCATCGGGATGTTTTTCTCAAGTCTTAGAAAGACTTCTAATGTATGAATATATGGAAAACAGAAGCCTTGATTTGAAAAGATTTGCAAAGTATAACTGTTGTAAATGTTCTTGAGTTTCATTTGGTTTTTGAGTTCCAAATCCAAATAAAACTTTCAAGAAAAGAAATTCATTGTAAAACAATCAGTGAGACAATGACTTGTTAGTGAGGTTGTAACTATTGAGGTTTTGATTTGGCAATGAGGCTTAATGAAGTAAATTTTCAAACTCATAAATATCGTGTTGTGGCTCTTTTGATTTGTGATCTATTTATGATCAATCATATTTGTTCAATCATTTTAGTCTTCATTTCATAATGTTTTTCTCAACATTTGAATATCTATGATACTTGAAGTTTATTTGCATAAATTTGTGAAGATTAATTAAGTTAGATTTGATTTGTAATTTGAATCATTGATTCACCCAAATAAATAACTAAACTATGACTAAATAAATGACTACCATGATTAAAATAAATGACTACAATGACTAAATAAATGACTACCATGATTAAAATAAATGACTACCATGACTAAATAAATGACTACCATGACTAAATAAATGACCAATTAACAACAATCAATGACTAAATTAATGACTAAATATATGACTAAATAAATCACTACCAATCAATGACTAAATATATGACTAAATAAATGACCAGTTAACAACAATCAATGACTAAATTAACGACTAAATCAATGACTAAATTAATGAGTAGATAAATGACTAAAATAGTTGTCATAAATTTGGTCGCGTTATAAATGACCGGCAATAAACTACTAATGGTCACGTGACCAAAATTAGTCATTTATATGCAATTTTTAGTAGTTTATTTAGT
>VDFB02058242.1:134594342-134675881 GCA_007258455.2 Sequoia sempervirens | reverse complement strand
ATCTGCTTCCTTGCTTCAACCCTTGCAATTTCTTCAATAGATCTAACTCATAGTCCATTGGTATGAACTACTTCTTCAGTTTCTCTACCATGCGATCCCATCTGGTGAGATTCCCTTTTCCTCTTCG
This sequence comes from Sequoia sempervirens, assembly GCA_007258455.2. NCBI lineage: Eukaryota > Viridiplantae > Streptophyta > Pinopsida > Cupressales > Cupressaceae > Sequoia > Sequoia sempervirens. The sequence goes on along the minus strand of VDFB02058242.1, from coordinate 134,675,754 downwards.
ATTTCTTTCCAATTGGACCTCTTTCTACCAAATATTGGCATGGCCCTTCAGCTTCATTTTCTCAAACTTAACCCGATCTGGGTCCTCTATTTCCTCATGCTCAAAATATTCTTCTAGCTCGTTGATCCAGTTGATCAACTCTTCTGAGTTCAGACTTCCAGAATAACTAGGGACTTCTGCTTTGGGTCTTTTCCCAATCTTCGAAATGGCCCTTATTAGCCATATTTGGTCTTGATCAATTGCTTCTTCTTCCTCTTCTACATTTGAACCTTCTTCCTCTCCTTCATTCTCACTTTCCTCCCCAGGTTTAACCCTCTTCTCAACTGCTCTTGTAACGCATCAATCTGTCTCTGGAGGGCTGCCAATGTATCTCTTCCACTAGCATTTTTGCCGCCTCAACCACCTCTAGCACCACTACGCCTACCAGGCATCACTCTTGGTGGCATCTTTCTTGACCTCGACCCACAACCACCGTCCTGGTGCGAACTGCCTCACGATCGACAATCTGTCCACACGCTCAAGAAAACCCGCTTTGATACCACTTGATGAAGGTGCAACCCGAGACTTAGAAAATAACCCACAAACAAGAGAATAATTTTATTATTTAGAAAATGAAGCTTCTTACATGCAGAGGATCTCAAATCCCCAAGTTCTACAACACATGCCAGTTACAGAAAGCTACAGAAACACCCTTTCGCAATATGCGAGCTTGTCCCCAAAAAGTTACCCAAAAATTAGAAACCCGCCCATACATAGAGCTCCTCTTTAGTTTGGAGCCAAAACAACATTCAAATTTGAGTTTAGGCGGTTTGGTGACGAAAAATTACAACTTGAAGTTCAAATTTCAAAAGAACATTTGCAATTGTATCTTCTAGAAAGTGCGCCAACTTCCCGGAGCCATAACTTTTGATCCAGGGCTTTGATTCGTGAACCGTTTGAACCGTTGGAAAGGTCTCGAAGTCAAGAACGCGCTTAAAGTTGCTATTCCAATTTTTCCAAGTTTTGGGGCCGATCTGGGAACTCTAAGTGCCTCAAAACTGACTTAGAAGATTTTCAGGTGCAAATCTAGGCAACTAAAACTGCAATATCTTTCAACCCAGGAATAGAAAATAAAAATCATAAATTGGGAATTTCATTATGACGAAAAGGGTATCCAAAAATGTAAAAATATCTAAAAACCAAGAAACTTGAAATTTAACTATTTTGGGTGATGCAAGATTGCCCTTACACCACTGGATGCTCCTGCATCACTGGTAGAGATACTGGAATCACCCATTCATATTGAATCTTCTCTCTCTTTTAGATAATTCTTTTCTTCTTCTTTTTTTTTTTTTTGAAGTTTCAAATATTTTACTTAATTCTTTTTCAATATGTCAGATGCTTAACATACGATCTGGGTTTAAAACTACCATGGACCTCATAACAGGACTTGGAAAATCGGATTTTTCACTCAAATCTTACGACACCATAGTACTAGGACAAATATACCATGACAAAAGGAGATGATCTTAATGATTTGTGACAGATTCAAGGGAGCTAATGAAGCTTATTTACTTGGCACCTTGTTTTCAAGACCTTCCACAACCTTTATTGACAATGGACATGAAACAAAGAGTTTAGGACAAAATCATCCAATCAGAAAGCATGAAAATATCTAAACCACTTCTCTCCTAATGACCAAAGTATGTTTCGGATAACAACCCACAGTTTCAGATGGAAAAGATAGATCAACCCCAAAAGAAAAAAATAAATAGAGACCAAACCGCAAAGGAAACACAAAGGACATAAGGAAAGAACAAACAAATAAACAACAACTATTTACAAACAAAGAGTAAATTATTTACAAAAAGAACAACAGATTATTTACAAGCAAAAACACAAAAAGTATTTACAAAAGTACAAATTATTTACAAACAGGATACCAATAAACTATTTACACACAAAACAAAAATTAACAAGCTTTATGACTCAAAATAGTGCTTGAGAAACTTCCCATTGACAGTAAATGGAACAGGTTCTCCAGTTAAGCTACTCAGTCTGAAAGAATTTTCCCCCAGGATCTCAACAATCTGATAAGGACCTAGCTAGATTTTGTCAAATTTCTGGTGGCTTCCCTTCTTTTCACTAGCCTTATCCCACAACAATACCAAGTCAGATATCCTAAAAGCCTTGATTTTGGCTCTTTTGTCAAACCAACGTTTGACAATGGCCTGGTGCTTAAAGAATTGTTGCAAGGTGACATCTCTCTCTTCCTCTAATTTCAATAGAGCGGCTAGTCTGACTTCTATCCTATCGTCACTAGAGTAGAATTTATGCATGAAATCAAGGATAGGTATTTGCAGATGGATAGGAAAGACATGCTCTTGGCCATATACCAGCTTGAATGGTGAGGTGTTTAAAGTAGCCTTAATCCTAGTCCTATCTACCCATAATGCGAATCTCAGATGGGTATGCCAGTCTCTAGGGTTACGCTCTAATAGTTTCTTAATTACCTCTAAGAGATTCTTATTGATTGACTCTACAACTCCATTTCCTTATGGGTAATAATTCAAAGAATACTTGAAGACAATCTTGTGATCATATTCCTAGGAAATAAACTTAGCAGAAGAAAAGGCAGAGCCATTGTCACATACCAGAGCGAAGGGTACCCCAAACCTTGTAGCGATGCACTCGGTGAAGAACTTGATCACTACCTCTGTTGTGATGTTCTTGTAGGGTATATCCTCTATCCACCTCATGTAGTAATCAGTAGCAGTCAAAATAAACTTGTGTCGTGCAGAAGAATTCGGGTTAATCACCCCAATAAAATTCAGTGCCCATTGGGCAAATGGCCTCACCTCATAGACGGGCTGCAAAGGATGGCGAAATGGCATTCCTTTGGTGCAAAAATCTAACAGATGTGACATGTCCTCCAATGTTGATGGGTATCTTTAAATACACATGGCTAGTAATAACCAGATTAGAGGATCTAGTGTGCCAAAGAATTTGCAGACCCATGACCTATGCCATGTTTCCCATGAAACTGAGAAATCACCTATTGAGCCTCTTGATGATCAAGGCATATTAGGTATACTCCTTCGAAATTCTTCCTGTATAGCAACCCTCCTTTGAGCATGTAATGAGAACTCTTGAGTCTCAGGGATTTCCTTTGAGTTGCATTCATTCCCTCTAGACATCGATTGTTGAGCATAAAGCAAATGATATCAGCATACCAAGGGTCGTTAGAGAAGGACTGGGTCATGTATTGCTAACAGATGATGTTGTCGCCAGCGTTCTCCATGGACTGAGATAAGCCTGTGCCCCTGACTAGTCTCATAGGGTGTATCTCCAGATCGAGTTCTTGTAGGATGGCCATCCATTTGCCTCTCCTTTCTCCTAGCTTGCTCTGCATGAGTAGGGACTTCACAGCTACATTAGGAACTACAACAAAGATTTGGCTTTGGAGAATGTAATGCCAGAATTTCTTAACAGCTCAAACCAGCGCAAAAGCTTGCTTCTCGAGAGGCGAGTATTTGATTTTTGCATTTTTGAATGGTGAGCTCATGAAAGCAATCAGTCTCTCCTCCGCCTCTTATTTTTGTTGAGTTAAAACAGTCGTGCATGAATGCTCAGAGGAAAAAGAGTAAATGTAGAATATCCTGATGTAAACGGGGCTGGTAAGGACTAGAGATTCTGAGATGGATCGTTTGACTTGTGAAAATGCGGCCTTTGCTTCATCAGTCCACTCTACCTTGGCATGCTTTTTCATCATTTCGTTTAGGGGTTTCACGATTTCAGTAAAGCCTGTGATGAACTTTCTCACAAAGTTGATTTTCCCAAAGAAATACCTCATTTCTTTCTTGCTTCCTAGCATGGTGATCTTCATAATGGACTCGACTCGATCTGGGTCGATTGAAATCCCTCTTTCAAAAATTATGTGTCCCAGCAGCTTCCCTTTAGAAACCCCAAACATGCATTTTTTTGGATTCAATGAGACTCCATACCGGATGCATCTCTCAAGAACTTTGGCTAAGTCCATATCATGATGCAATCAGTCCTTGGAGAACACTATCAAGTCATCCATATAGACAGTGATGCACTTACCGATTAAGTCTTTGAATGTTATGTCCATGGCTCGTTGAAAGGTTTCCCCGGCGTTTATCAGACCGAATGGCATCCTTCTGTATGCAAACATTCCCCACTTTGTAGTGAAGGTTGTCTTCATCATGTCTTCAAAGTTGACCATTACCTAATTATATCCAAGTAACCATCCAAGAATGATATCATCTGAGATCCATTGACAGTCTGCAAGACCTCATCCAGAGAAGGAAGTGGATAGTTATCTTTTTATGAAGCTCTGTTCAAATTCCTAAAGTCGACACACAACCTGATCTCCCCATTTTTCTTGTGGACTGGGACTAAGTTAGCCACCCAGGTTGAATGGCGTACAGGGAAAATTATCCTTGTAGAAAGAAATTTCTAAACTTCCTTAAGGATCAATGGCTCAATCAAAGCGTTTATAGGGCACTATTTTTGTTGAAATGGCTTAGCTTCAGGATTCAGGGGAATAGTATGAGTCATTATAGTAGCCTCAAATGTCTTTAGGTCTTCATATCTCCAAGCAATTGCAGAAATATATTTTTTAAGTGCCTTCAATATGTCTTTCTTGATTGCTTTAGGGCGGGCCTTCCCTATGTAGACATTCCTTTCAGGGCTAGAATCAACAAGGTTAATTGTCTCATATTCGCCTCCCTTTTCTTCAGCTAATATCTTCTCTCAAGCCCTTGGATCTAAGTCAAAAATTCTCTACAAGGCCACCATTCCCTTGGGAATGTTATTATTCTTTAAGTTAAGAACTCCTTCTGTATCACATTCCTCAGGGTTCCAATCCCCTTGATCTCTGTTGAACTCATCAATAATTTTCCCCTCAAAAACATCTGAGCTTGCTAAGAGAGAAAGAATATGTCAATCATCATCAAAGACTTGAAAGTTTGTGATGTTGTCAGGAATTGTAGGGGTGGAAATTAATTCTACTGAGAATTTCTTGAGGTTAGAGCCTTGCATAGGTTCCAGGGTGCTTGCAACAACATCCAATGAATCAGCTACATGATTGTCTTCTCTAGGGATTAAGCTAATCCCAAAGGCATCAAAGTCTTCAATCAGATTCCATACCCTGTTTCTATATGTTGCCAGCCTCTTATTGTGACAGGTGTACTAGCTGTGTACCTGCTTGATAACAATTTTTTAATCTCCCTTGACCATCAAGGCTGTGACCTTCTTATGTGCAAACATTAGTCCCCGTGCCAAAGCTTCATACTCTACTATGTTGTTAGTACACCCAGATTGCAACTTGTAGGAAGAAAAGAATGTTTTCCCTTTCGGGCTGGTTAGTTCAATCCCAACACCACAACCTGATTTAGATTTAGACCCATCAAAGGCGAGGGTCCATAGCTGATCACAAGCTGTGGTTGATCCTTTTGAAGTTATTGTGGGAATTTGGATAGAATGAGCCATAGGTAGGGTTGTTTGATCTTCTACATCAGATACAGGGAAAAAGTGTTTTGTATTTTCTTTAGGTATACTTTCTGATGTTAGCTCAGTTGCATCATCTGACTTGTGGCTATCCTTATGATATTCACTTATTTCTTTAGTTGACCCCTTGGTTTTTGGTACATTCGTGAATACAAGAATGTCGGGAAAGCCTTGGGGTTGTTCCACATGAGTATGTTGGTTAAGACATGTGACTGAGGCCAGTTCAATTTGGGAAGGAATTTCTTTTGGAAGTGTCCTATCCCTGGTTAGCATGGTTGTTTCCTTAGATTCAAATGAAAAGTAGTCTGCAAGGATCTCAGGGTGACTTGAGCTAGCTTCTTTATCTTGGGAAACACGATCTAAAATGTCAATACAGGGTTGGCAAGTTAATTCAGAGTGATTTTGGTAGTGTACCCTACACCAATTAGGGAGCAAGAGACTTTGCAAATCTACACCTTCTCCCAAGACCAGCTGATCTTGTTGCAACTTTTTGACTAATGCCTACTGATTTTCATCAATCATAAGATCAGAGGGATTTTGTATGGGTAGTTCTTTAGGATCAAGAACAAAAAAGGTCAAAGCCTCCTCTTTTTTATAAACACATATCCTAGTCTCAGAGTAAGCTACTTCATTGGGGCAATCATATTCTGTGATGATATGCTTGAGGTGGGGCTCGATTTCAATCCTAATCTGAGTTGAGACCCCCCTCCATGGTAGCCACATATGTGAAAATTCAAGGGAAAGATATTCCCCTAGACTTTTCATCAAATCTCTGCTCAGTAACATACCGTAAGTCTCTGGGATGTCTGCCACTTGGAAATCTATATTGGTTTGAATCCTAGGGTATGATCCTACTTGGACATGTACGTTTTTCAACTCCCCAACTACGTTAACTTCTATTTTTTCAAGTTGGATGACCTTCTTGTTAGTTTGGACAGGGTCCAATCCAAATTTCTTACATATAGAATATGGCATGACATTGCCTGAAACGCCCAAATCCAACAAACAATTATGTAGATTCTTCCCACAAATTCTTAAACTCAGGAGAAATGGTGGGGTACCTACCTTATTTCTATACAAGGCTGCATTCATGTCTACAGCAGGTGCAACCTTGCTTTTTCCTTTTGATTTATCAGCTAGTTCTAAAGCTTTTAGCACTATCTCCCTTTGAGCAGGGCACCACTTTAAAATGTCAAAATAGGACAAAGACGTTTTCTATTTCTGCATCTCATAAATAATGTCAAATTTTGTATTATAACTTGAATTAATTTTGAAGATGGAAGAGGAATTACCCTTAGTATGGAAGTCAGGCGGGCCTTTTGGTGGAGGATTATTTTTAGCACCTTGATTTGGAGGCACCATGTGATTAGGGGGTGCTGATGTAGTGAATGGACCTTTATTCTGATTTCGCAAAAAGTGTCCTCCTTTGGCCTAACAAGCTTGGGCATCATATGAATCTTCCTTTGGTTCATTCTCCTCTTGCCTTGGGAATGAGGGCTCTTCTTCTAAGAGGTCATAAGCCATTGCAGTATCCATTGAGTCACCTCCTTTGTTTGAATTCCCCTGGAATGTGTGAGCATCTTCATGTGCCATCTTGACAACTTTCTCCATCTGAGGGTAGTTTATCTCAGAATGGGTTGCAGTATCATACAACTTGCACCAATTGGTCATGAAATTGAGGTCAGCCACATTTGCAATATGTGATCTTTCCTCATTTGCTTGATAGTTATGAGGAACTCCCCCATTATTGGGCCCTGTATTCCATTGTTTGTTATTATTTGGCCTTTCGTTATACCCTTTGTTAGTGTTTTGGTACCCTTGATTAGAGGAGTTATGGCCTTGATAACCCCTTTGGTTGTAATTGTTATGATTCTGATAGCTACCCTGATTGTTTTGGGAGGGGTTCAATCGAAGCTGAGCCATGTCATTAGTGACTTGGGACAACATTTTCTTTAATTTTTCTACCTCTTTTGTAAGTTGGATTGTCTTCTCACTCTCCACATTCTTAGCAATAGGTGGTTGACCACCATGACTTGGTGTTCCAATTTGGTTCTGATGACCATGGGAACTTTGAGGAAGCTATGATTGTTGAAAGAGATTAGGAGTTCCAGTAGCAAAGAATGGGATAGGAGGCTGAGTTTGCAATTCAGATATAGGCCCATAGTGGGAAGGAGACATTCCTGGGACAGTATTGAATAGAGGAGTTGGGCTATGCATCTGATATCCTATTGAAGGGAAACCTCCTCCTAGGCCTCCTTGTTGAGAACTGATTTGTTGCTGCAGCTTGATAGCTAGATGATAGACTTTAGATAGAGAATCAATATCAGCTGGTTGATAATTCCTTTGCAAGAACAATCCAAGCAAGGGATCTATAACTCTAAAGTAAGATTGGATGGCACTATTCTCAGTGACTAGATAGGGATCTTGCAATCTCCTATACATTCGCTGGAATCTGGTATTGAATAAAGGAAAGGATTCACCTGGTTCCTTCCTGATGGTAGCAAATTGATGATATAAAAGAGCTGGGTCCACATAAACCCTGAACTGGTTGATGAAAGCATTTTCCAAATGTTTTCAAGTCAGAATAGAGCTTTGAGGAAGATTAAGGTACCAATTGTATGCCATGTCCCCTAAGGAGTAAGGGAACAACCTATAGACTACATCATGGTGAGCTATCTGAGCTCTAGTACAAGCATCCTTGAAAGCTTGTATGTGCTCTTGAGCACTCCTTGAATCACCATCAATGTACTTGAGGCAAAATTTCTCAGGGTTCTTGGGTATATCGTGAAAACCTCCAGGAATAGTCCCCAGTGGAGAGGGATTATTCTGAAAGAATGCCATTGGTGGGGGTGGTGGTTGAGCCAGCTATTGTATGGGTTGAACTAGTTGTGATGAAAATTGGGATGGACATGATGGTGGATTGATAGGTATCCACTGGGGTATTGGTGAAAAGCCTAGTGGAGTGAGCAAAGTTGATAAAGGTGGTATGATAGTTTCCCAAGTCTTGTGAATCTTGTGTCTTGTTGGGGTCTTGAGTTCTATGAAAGGTGATGGATTTTTAGTTGATCGAAGAACTTTGTGGGGCTTCTCTAATGGGAAAGACCGAGCTTTATCTAGTTTTCCATTCTAGCCCTCCCTCTAGCGCCAATTTTTGTTGATGTTCCAAATGGCACAATCAACATGCAAACAGAATACTGCTATCATGTTTCTCCTGAAAGAGAAAGATGATCACCTAGATATCTTAGCTCCCAAGGTCTATGTAGTTGGTTATCAACTGTGCTAATGTTGCTCAATTGGTCAATGTAATAGTAATGTTCAAGGGGCCTACTGGTGTTGGGCTTCTAGGTCATTCTAAGATCAAGCATGAATTAAAACCTGATCTAACTAGGTTTTTCAAAGAAACAACAAAAGATAGGTTAGAGCTTTGGAACAAAAAAAGAATGACAATCCTTCTAATTTAACCAGACTTGCTATCTTTCAAAGAGTTTGTTAACTATAACTACAGAACAAAGTAAACTCGTGATTGACACACAACCTCTTTCATTAACAATGCTAATTCAAATAACAGATTAAGTTATCATTTAAATAAAAAATAAAATAACATTTCACTCCTTGAAGACATCACAAATCAAATGATCAAGTTAAGACAAATATCATTCAGGAACACAATATGAAGTAGATTAAACTCTGATTGCTTCTACTGTTAATGAAACAGATAAGCAATGTTTACAAGGCTGGCACAATCACTAGTGTACAGAGAATCTACGATTCCAGATTGTTTCCAACTACACTAAGAGAACTTGCAAAATACATTACAACCAATACTGAATCTTACTACTAGACAAGAACACAAAAGAAGCTCTCATTACTAAGAATCAAGATGCAACTCTATCTCCTACTTTTGAAATTCCTACTCGATCACTGCTCTTAAATTTTTACCCTTCCTTTTAGTTCTAATCCTAACTGTCTCTTCAAATTTCTAACCTCTACAAAGAGGAAAGAATGCCACATATATATAGAATGTACCAAAAGAATGTGTTGTCCCCTTGCATTAGGGTTTACAAAAATATCTGCTTCTAGGAGAGTCGGCTCTCAGATATTTCTGAGGAGAGTTAATGTTGTATTCAATGAGAAGCCTTGTTGTCCGGGTCAGTGATGGCTTGACCTCAGGAGAATCCTTTTGATCTTTTTTGCAGCTGCAACATTTACTCTTCATCTTCGTGTCCACATTGAACTTTGTTATGGTCGCCTTGAATGCTCCAATGCACTTTACCATTAATATTGATCAACCTCTATTGGTGGTTACCACAGCTGTCCTTGTGAGTCACAGATCATTCCTTCCTTCGGCTTCCTTCACGTTCCAGACTTCTTTTATAGGTTGACTGTCTTCTGGAACATCATCCAGCCTCCTTATAGATTTGAACATTACACCCGAGCTGATCCATAGCCTCCCTGATCTCAGAAATAGATCACTGTTGGCAAGACCTTCAGTGAACTCGTTTTCATTCTCGCCGAGCCCAATTTCTTCCTCTCCGAGCTCGAGCTCTTTTCCTTTCAATGTGACCTTAGCTCTTTGGCAAGACACTATACCGAAAGGGGATTCAATTGGCAAAACCTCAAACTGTCAGGGAGACATCTCCCCAAAACAAATCCGTCTAGTCAAACTCAAATTTCATGTCAATGAGACCTTCGAACTTCGGCCAGACCTCATGGCACACATCTTTCTTCTCCCCGATGGGATGCCCTGTCGGTGTGACACTTCTCTATCACCAAGACCTCCCGATGAGACTCTAAATCTTCCCCGAAAAACCCTTAGGGAACCTTTGTCGGCAATACCTATGGCGACATCCCTTCCATGTTGTCGAGACTCTATCATGTTGGCCAGACTTCACACTAATGGTGAACCACTCTCCCCGAAGACAAACCTATAGAATCCCCTTGCGTTGTGTTGACAAGACCTCAAGATTTCACCGAGACATCTCTCCAAAGAAAAGTCTCTCACTGAGATGAACATCCTTATCCCTGGTCGATGAGACTTGAAGCCTTTCGGAAAGATCATACACCAAAGATAGACTCTTGCTGAACTGTCAGTCTGGTCTTTGCTAGTTGGTGAGACTTGATGAATTTTCTGAGACATCTTGGCGAAGAGAAAACCTCCTGCCGAAATATGGATCCCTTTTCCACCGGTCGGTGAGACATGAAGATCTCACCGAGACTTTTTTCTGAAGGAAACTACTCATGCCGAAGGGCTACTCCCATTCGCCAAGACGATGACCTTTGTCCTACTGATAGATGCCTGCATATGAGTTCCACTCGCTGTGACATCTCTAGGGTCTTGCTGATAGGAAACACAGATGCATATCGACAGGATACACTGGTAGTCGGCAAGACATCAGTAAGGTCTTGTCGACTCTTGCCTTAGAGGATTTTTGTTACCAATTGGATTAAGGAATGCCTCCCAACTGAGCTCATTTGGAAAATATCATCATGTGTGGTGATTTAATCCTACAAAAAAATGCTTCCATTAGTCCCCCAAAGCATATAAAATATATTAAAATAAACTATCATGTTGCTTATGATTATTTCATTGAATACTTGGAAAGAAGGAAACCAATTCAAGCTGAGACAGAACCAAGATTTAAATCAGGCAGAACAGAGGACAAGCTCAGACAAAAAATAGAAGCACCCCCAAGAGGAAAGTAAGTCACCAAAAGCAAAAGAAACCAGAAAGAGAAAGGGGGGCCCATTTTGTTCCAAAATAAAATGGGGTGGTTATGCAAGGAATAAAACTATAGATCTTGACACTACATGATATTTTAGTGAGACCTTTCCACAATCTAGTAGCAAAAATGACAAAAATAAAATAAAAAATGAATAGTCTTTAGGTGAAAACCGTAAGGCACCTTCTGACGAAGAAATAGTAAAAAGAAAGGATGTATCTGAAGGCAAAAAACTCTTTGAGGCACCCACGGATGGAGGGTTGGACTTTCTCTCTATCAATCAAGAGAGATCCCTAATTCTGATCAAAGACATAATAAAAGTCAACATCAGTACTACAGATAATCCTAAGACCGTTCTCTTTGCAGCATCCCTGACAAAAGAGGATAAACTGGAGTTTCAAGCATTTTTTCAAAGAATGCCAAATGAATTTTTCATGGTATAATGCTGATATGCTAGGGTTGGATCCCAAGTTGGTCTTGCATCATCTACCCTTGCATCCAAATGCAAACCCAATCAAATAAAAGCTTAGGAAAATGCACCCTCAAAGCTATGTTGATCAAAGTTGAACTTAAGAAACTATTGGATGTTGGTTTCATAAGACCTATTGACTATGCAGAATGGATCTCAAAACTTGTACTAGTGAACAAACCAAATGGGAAAATTTATATCTGCACAAGTTTCTGGGACCTAAACAAATCATGTCTGAAGGATGACTTCCCACTCCTAAATATAGACATCATAGTCGACCTAACAGTTGGCTACGATATTTTTTCCCTCATGGATGGCTTCTTGGGGTATAATTAGATCTATATCACTCCTAAAGACCAACACAAGATGACATTCACTTTCCCATGGGGTACATACTACTAGAATGTCATGCCCTTTGGACTAAAAAATGTAGGTGCAACCTATCAAAGAGCTATGACCACCATATTTCATGATCTCACGCACAAATTAATGGAAGACTATGTTGATGATATTTTGGAAAAATCCTTGACATGTGGTGATCAATTAAGAGTCTTAGACAAGATTTTAAACTAGCTAGAAGAATATAATGTCCACCTAAATCCCAAGAAATGTGTCTTCGACATGACATCAGGAAAGATTTAGGGATACATTGTTTCCCATCGAAGCATTGAAGTAGACCCAGTAAAAGTCAAAGGAATATTAGACATGCCTCCACCTAAAGGAATCAATCAACTCTGAACACTATAAGGCCCACTCCAATATATTAGGTGCTTCATTGCACAACTTGAAGATAAACATCAACCATTTCAATATTTGTTACGCAAGGGAGTCTGTTTCATTTGGACAAATAGGTGTGAGGCATATTTTCAATAGATTATAGAGTATCTCTTGACACCTCCCATCTTGATGTTTCCTATCGATGGAAAACCCCTTATTCTGTACATCTCAACTACTACAACTGCACTTGGGGCATTGTTGGCTCAAAATGACAATGAGGAAAAGGAACATGCAATCTATTATATTAGTCACACTTTGGTGGGATATGAGCATAAATATAGTCCAATTGAGTGTGCTTGTCTTGTAGTAGTTTTTTTTGTTCAAAAATTGAGACACATGTTAAACTATCAGACTAAGCTTGTGGTCAAAATAGATTCTCTGAAATATCTACTTAGTAGGGTAGCATTAATAGGACGATTGGCTAAATGGGTCATGATACTCAATGAATATGTCATTCAGTATGTGGAATGTAAGGCAATAAAAGGACAAGTCATTGCTGGCCAACTAGTAGATGCGCCCACACAAGCCAATCACCCTTTGGTTTCAAATTTTCCTAATGAGTCAATATTCACACTAGACATAGGAGTAACATGGAAATTGTATATTGATGGCTTGCATACTAGTCATGGATCAGGTGCATGTATATTATTTATTACCTCTCAAGGTGATACAATCCCTAAATCTTTCAAGATAGCCTTCCCATGCACCAATAACATTGCAGAGTATGAAGCCTTGTTGAAAGGATTTCATATGGTGATAAACTGGAAAATCAAGAGTCTATAGGTCTTTGGTAATTCACAATTGGTCACTAGACAAGTCAATGGTGACTATTATACTAAGGACGAGAAATTGACTCCATACAAAAGAATGGTTGATAGTTTCAAGCAATACTTTACAAACATATCCTTTTTCCAAGTACCACATGTTCAAAATAAAGCAGCAGATGCCATGGCCATTATTGGGTCTCTTTTGGATATTCTTAATAATATTTCAAAGTACAAGTTCTTATTAGAACAATTGTTGGTCCACATCTTTGATTTCCTTGAGTCCAAGATGGTATGTGAGCTTGTTGGCCTTATTCCCCTTGGTACCAGGATATCTATGACTACTTACATTTCTAGACCCTACCACCCGACCTTCCCAACAATCAATGCAAGTCCTTCATCCAAAAATTTGCTCTCTATGACATCATCAGTGATACCTTATATAGACGTAGCTTTGACAACACCTTACTTAGATGTCTTGACACTAACAAAGCATAAACTACCTTACGTGAAGTACACGAATGTATATGTGGAGCCCATTCTAGTGGTCCGACCCTCACTAAAAATATCATGTGACTGGGATATTATTGGCCTACAATGGAGCACGATGCCTATCACTTTGTGTGGAAATGTTGACAGTGTCAGATACACAAAACCTCACTCATGCACCTGTGCAAGAGTTGCACTCCATCACTTCACTATGGACCTTCACCCAATGGGGACTTGATGTTGTAGGAAAAATTTATCCCACCTCATCAAATGGCCATAAATTCATCATTACCGCCACTAAATTCTTCATGAAATGGGTTGAAGCCATCCCTATGACATACGTTACCAATAAAAAAATCTCCAAATTCATCCTCAATTACATCATATGTCGATATGGTGTCCCTCAAACCATCATCACTAACAATGGTCATCCCTTCAAAAATTAGGATGTCTATGAGTTATGTGAGAAATTCCACATTCAACACCATTTTTCCACTACATATTACTTGCAAGGAAATGGCCAAGCTAAGGCATCTAATAAGACCATAATCAAAATTCTTAAAAATACTTTCAATGACACTAGTCGTGACTAGCACATTTAGCTAAACCCTACCCTATGGGTGTATCGAACGAGCATCTACACACCTACTACTACCACTCCATTTTCCCTAGTCTTCAGTTCAGAGGCTATCCTTCCTATCAAGGTCAAAGTCCCCTCCCTACAAGTCTCCATGAAAGGGCTTGTTGATGATGAGGAATATTGTATATCCTGGTTGCATGAGTTAGAATTGCTTGATGAACATAGATAGAGGGCCTTGAATCATGTACAAGAATATCAAAACAAACCTTTTTGCAATTACAATAAAAGGGTTTTGATTAGAAACTTTGACATCAGTGACTTGGTGTTGATGGAGAATCCAAAAAAATCAAGCCGAATATGAGAAACCTATTAAATTCGAGCCCAACTACCTAGGTCCATATGTCATAACAAAAAAAATTGGTTTCAGTGCTTATTAGTTTTCCACACTTGAAAGGGAACCATTTTCAGAGCCTATCAACAGCTTGCACCTTCACAAATTCTATACATAGCTTCAAAAATTCATGCTAAAACCATAAAAATACAAAAAAATGAAAAATCAAGAAAATCATTACCTTGATGAAAACCTGGCAAACAAGCATCTTGCTCCATCATCTACTATCACTCTACCTAGTCTTCCACCTGCATCCATAATAATTCCTTTACCTTCCATCATCTCCCATTTGACATTCATCATAAGGCATGGTCATATTTATCATGAATTTCAAGTGGTTGACGTCTTGCATCCTTTCTCCTCCATGTCTTGTCCATAATAAACCCCTATCCCATCCCATCCCTAATGGTTAGTCCTAGACATGGCTGGGGGCACATTTCCTAACACCTGGTTTCATTGGATTCTACATTGGTCATTGGTGGTCAACATATTTGAAAAAGACAAAAAATCACATATTCCCAAAAAAGACAAAAAAATCAAACATTTCAAAAGGAAAAAAAAATATAAAACTTAAAAGAAATCCAAAAAATAAAAAAATGTCAAAAATACAAAAACATCCAAATAACTTTCAAAATCCAAAAAATAGAGTTAGAGTCAGTCAAGTCAGTCTTTTTCCTTGTCGAACTATGTTTCCTCTACAACTGGACGTAGGCAAGGCCATCTATCGATGTGCCCCCAAGGCATTAGGTTAGTCCTTTAGGTATTGTCAAATAAAATCATGATTCAACCCTTTGTCATTTCAACAAATTCAAAGGTCATGTTAAACTACGAGGTATGTAAGTGCATGGTGTAGGCAAGGCCATCTATCAATGAGCCCTCAAGGCCACCTAGGCCAGTCCCTTAGGGTTTGTCATGTTGTTCAAATAAGCCAGACATAGTAAAACTCAGACATAAAATAGTAATCAAAACATCAACATTCAAATCACGAACCAACAAACAACATAGTCCAATCAGTCATCATGTCAAAAATCAGTCAAATTTCCAAAACAATGTCAACCTAGTCACTCTATGGTCCCCTTCAAGATGCGTCCTTCTTGGAGTTAGACCCCATCAAAATTTCATTTTCCTTTTTAGGATGTGTCCTTCCTGATGACAAGCTTTTTCACATTGTCACTGGCCTTTTTAGGATGTGTCCTTCCTAGTGATAGGCACCGTCAAAACTGTTAGACTATCCAATTTTCAAACTGTCAAACTTTCCAACAATCCACCTCCGTCAAACAAACATTGGCAAACACATTGAATGGTTGTTAATTTTTTTGGTCTATTTTGTCTTAGCTCTTTATTTTTTGGTCTCTTGGTCATGTTACTAGCTACTACGAGGATGTCCTATAAAGGATTTAGAGCTGCGATGATGTCTCATGACTTGTTTTTCCTTCATTTTTGTCTTTGGTGTGTCTTGACAAAAATACTAGGGTAACTTAGCCCTTAGTATGAGTTAGGGCATTCCTTGTCTATGACTGTCTATTTTTTGCAAGTGGATGACCTTGTTCACCTTGGTCTATGTCATATCATGGTTTTTGTTGTTCATTTGTCACATTTTATCGCCTAATGATGATTATGCAATGCCTATGATGTTATTTGGAAAAATATTAAAGTATTCATTTCTCGTCCTAACATCCATGTATTTCACGCTAACATTTCTTCTATTTCTTCATCCTCTAGTCTTCTCATCCATTTCGATAGCACACTCGTGTTCTTTGAACCTTCCTATCCTCTCGAGGGGCCATACCACTACCTCCTCATCATCCTTCCTCTCCTCACTTTCACATTGGGGCATATTGTTGACTTGTTTTCTTTGACACAATGCAATAAATTGCATTATGTCAAAGAGGGGAAAAATCTAGACACATAAAAATGATCTAGGCCCCCAAGCTGCATTTTTCTTATGTCAAATGACCTCACATAATTCAATTATTTAATCATTTCCTAATGTCATAATTCCTAATTATTCATCCATGATTATTTAAATAAATAAATTATATTTGTTTATTTAAATGTGTCACTAATTAATCTTTACTCATCATATAATTAAATAAATTTCCAATTTGTTTAATTACTGATTTCGAGCTACAAATTTAGTTTCTACATTCTCATTTATCCTTCAATTAAATAAAATTAATCATTTAACCCAATTTTCATCCCACAAGTAAATAATTAAAATAATTATCTATTTCCTTTTGTCTTATTCCCATTTATGAATTAAACCATTATCTCCCAAAAGTCAACTTTCCTCCATAAATTAAATAATTTTTATTATTCCAACTACCTCTTTTTCTCCACCATTGATTTAATTTCTTTCAATTAAATCTCAACCCTTCATTTCAAAGCTTTCCCTAACTTTGACCTAACATTTCCCTAGCCCTAATGCTCCTTATCACATTGAATCCTAGCCTTTGATCTTAGGGTTTTATAAACTTTTAATCCTGGCCATCCATTCTTAGTTTAGTATTCTTTAAAAGGCTCTCTCCCAATTCATTTTAGACATAGAGTTATTTTTTAGGATGCTTGAGAACTTGAGTACTTGAGCATACAATACTTCAATACTTCAATGTCTTACTTGTCTTAGGCATAGTTATAGTTGCACTTCAATCTAAGGGAAATCATATGATTTGCAACAAGATGGAGAAGGCCAATAGAGCTCAATCAATGGAGGCTTGAAGACCAGGTGACTTTGTTTCATGTTTATTTGCTTCTGGCTTTCTTTGTGCTCTATTGTTGTTAGGGGTTTAATCTATTATTCTATTTGTACAACTAACATGAAAATTTCTCCCTAATATAGTATGTTTGTGAGCTAGTTATCGCTTCATATATCATCTACAAGTGTGTTACTTTGTGCTTATGTTGGTTTCTCATAGGATCCTGATCTTGGGGGCTTGGCCACCCTCTTGGTTATTGTCATTCTATCTTACTAGCATTCGTACATTTGAACCCCTCTTGATTGTGTGGTTGGCTACTTTAGTGTGAGTTTGAAGCAAGTTCATCCTCTCACTAAAGTGGGGGCTAAATTTAGTGTAGGAAAATGCATACGCTTGCATTTTCACACTTGTTTGGGCTTGCCTTGCTTTATTTGTCCCTATTTATGTCTTAATTGGTCCTATTTTGCATCCACAAGCTCAATGAATTCTATCTTTTTTATGGCTAATCCCAAAATATCTCAAAGCCCCTAGGAAATGATAATTTAATTATTCTAGCTATGTCCCTAATTTTTGGGTCGAGACTAAGATGCCACCTAGGGCATCTTTTTCCCCCAAACATCTTGGCACCTTGATTTCAAATGTGCATTAAAGTTGCCCCTTTTTGGAGACTGTACCCTAATTTTCATGCCTCAGCACTAAGATGCAACCCAGGGCATCTTAGTCACCCTTAAGGTATTTTTGAGAGTTAATTTCAAATCTTGGTAGGATTTAGCCTCCCTTAATTAATGAATTCATATGTTGGCTTGTTGTGGTGTAATTTCAGGATATTAAGATAAATAAGTATAAATACAAGGTTCCTTCATTCATTTTTATCCAAGAATTTTTTGAGAGCATTCATCATAGTATAATTGAGTTCACAAGAGCATTCAAGAGCAATTCATCAAGCATTTGGATCCATAATCAAGATTCAAGCATCATATCAAGGATATTATTGCATCATGTGTTTTTTTGAGCTAACATTTGTGATGTAGGGTTTTGATTCAAGCAAGAAATTCAATTCAACATCTATCAAGCATTCAATCATTTAAAGATCCATATCCAATCTAGCCATCTCACACAAGTTTGTAGACTTCATAACAAGGGTTTGGTGAGTTGTAACCTTGCATGTTGTCCATTCATCATTTCCCTTCATTATTCTATTTCATTTCAATGTTTAATTACCAACAAGGGGTTTGACCAAGGAAAACCCCCATTTACTAACAATCAACAAGTTTTTCCTCTCTTGTGTGTTTGTGATTGTAGATTTAGGTTGAAGACTTGAAGATCATTTGAAGTGCAAAGTTGTAAGAGTTGCAAAGAATTTTGTATTGCAAAGTTTTCATTTTCACAGAAACTCACCTACAGGATAAGTCCAAAAGTTTTAGAACCTGAGATCCAAGAAGAAGGAAGTGCAAACCTTGAGCCTCAAGACCACATTCAAATATTTCAAAAATTATAGACATAACTAATTTTCCACCTAGGGATTTTTAGTCCTCTTGGCAATATTTTTCAGAAATTCTTTCAGTTTCGGTTTTAGCATCCAAAGATTCTACATATTCCCCAAAAAATAGCAGTAGGACTAAGACAACAGTAAGGGTGTCTTAGTCCTCCATAGCACTTTTTGACAACATTTTTGCATTTCTAGAATCCATTTTTCATTTCCAAACTTCCCAAGTACACATATCTTTATAACTTTTTGTTGCATAATTTTTCTCATTTGCATCCATCATTTAGCTTGCATCACTAGGTTTTGTGAGTTGAATGTTTATTTATCTTTTCCAAGGTTTTTCTTAGTGGTGACCCCTCAAAGCTCAAAGAACCCCCTCCTAGGTCTTCCTTATTGAGAATTGACTCACCCTTCTAGTTGATAGTCAATCGAATTTGGGATCCTACAACATTATTGAGTGATCAAGAGAGAATAGAAGTGGGCATTTTCCACACTCTTCCCATTTTCTCTTTGGTTCACTAACTACCTAGGAAATGATGCATTGATAAGATAAGGCTTCTAGAAAATCTAAATAAGACTTCTCAAATGAATCACATATCCTAAGTAAACTTAACATGTGAATAATTCCTCTAATATACATAGTGAAATAAATTACTAGGTACAAGACTTTATATTTATATTCACACAAACATGTATAACACTGCAAAACCAATTCACATACTGGTGAACACAACTTCCTCTCACCAATGATCCAAAACCTAAATTTTTGACTATAGCAACTTCTAACAACCTTGAACAACATATCAAATCCACGCAGGAATATCATCAACATGGAAGAAACACACAACAAAATTCGAAGCACATTCTAAACAATTGCACACCATTTTTTTCTCAATTTATCAAATTTTCTCAAAAGAACTCAGAAACCAAGCACTAGAGACATCTTATCAACCCATTACTTCATTCCAATTCATCTTCAGACACTACAATAAAAGGATAGCTCCATGTACTCATAACACTTCCTCAATATCTCAACTACACATGCACAACCTGCAACAACTTATTTTCCTCTTTTCACAATTTTCTCAATATCCTCGACATCTTCATCATGCAACAACTTCCTTAACACATAATTGACATAAATGACAACACAAGTTGGTAGAATTCTTGTTTGCATCAATGAAAACACCTTCATACTTGCAACAATCTCCCCCTTTTTCATTGATGGAAACACAAGATGTGAAAAACTATCAAAGACAACATACAAACATTCCCCTCTTTTTTTAGATTAGATAGCCTACACAACATTCCTTCACACTCTCCCCATTACAAGATTCTCTCTCCCTCTAAGTAGATAAACATTTTCACATGATACTTTATCTCTCCCTTTGACATCAATAGAAAAGGATAAAATATTTTGCATTGTTCTCCCCCTTTAACATAGAACCAAAAATATCTGCTCTGAATAGTCCCCCTTAGGAGTACACCAATTCAACATAGAAACTCTACAACAATGACAACAAATGACACTACCTACTCCCCTTGAGAGGTAGCCACCAACATTAGTCCATAAAAGAGATAGATCCATAGATCCACTAGACTGATGCATCTCCATATGTGTCTAGCTCAAAGAAGGAGGGGCAATAACCCCCAACTTCTCCCGGAGATACTCAAAAGTATCTTTAGGAAGAGCCTTAGTAAATATGTCATCAATCCAATCCTTTGTATGTATATACTCAAGATTTACCTCATTCTCCATAAATTTCTCTATCAAAAAGTGATGCCTAATAGATATATGTTTTTTCCTTGAGTGCATCACTGGATTCTTTGAAATATTAATTTCACTTGTATTATCACAAAAGATAAACATAGGCTCATCATACACTATTCTAATATCCTTCAATATTTGTCTCATCCATAAAAATTGTGTACAATATGATGTCGTTGCAATATACTTAGCCTCTGTGGTAAACAAAGAAATTGAATCTTACTTCTTAATCAACCATGAAACTAATCTACATCCAAGAAAGAATGCACCACCACTTGTACTTTTCATGTCATCAAAACAACCAGCCCAATCTACATTTGCATAAGCACTTAGTGTGAAATAAACATCCTTAGGATACCACAAGCCATAGTATGGATTACCTTTTAAATATATGAATATCATCTCCACTGCTAAAATATGTGTTTCTTTAGGATATTCTTGAAATCTAGCCACAAGAAAAATTGCATTAATTATATCTAGTCTAATACTAGTTAGATACATCAGTCTACCAATCATAGATCTATATTTGCTCAGGTCAACCTTAGTTGAATCATCATCTTTGCTCAATTTACAACCAATCACCATAGGAGTGCTTATCATTTTGGAATCATCCATTCCAAACTTCTTCAACATCTCTTTCACATACTTTGACTGTGAAATGAAAATCCCTTTATCTGTTTGATTGATTTGTAGCCCAAGGAAGAAATTCATCTCCCTAAACATAGACATTTAAAACTCTTTACGTATTTCTTCAGAAA
This sequence comes from Sequoia sempervirens, assembly GCA_007258455.2. Lineage (NCBI taxonomy): Eukaryota > Viridiplantae > Streptophyta > Pinopsida > Cupressales > Cupressaceae > Sequoia > Sequoia sempervirens. The sequence continues at coordinate 134,654,345 of VDFB02058242.1, read as the reverse complement.
ATTTATTACACATAGCTTCATTTCCTCCAAATTTAATTTCATCCACATACATAACCACTATAAATATTTTGTCTTCATCAATTTTGAAGTAAAGATTACTATCTGTGGTGCTTTTAATAAATCCTTGATGTATTAAATATTTGTTCAATCTTTCATACCAAGCTATGGGAGCTTGCTTCAATCCATATAAGGCCTTCTTCAATTTATATACCATATTTGATTGATCTAATAACTAAAATCCTTTCGGTTGTTCCATGATAACTTCTTCTAGTTCATCATCCAAAAAATTAGACTTCACATCCATCTGATAAACTTTAAAGCCCTTGTGTGCTGCAAATTCCAAAAATATTTTGATAGCTCCCATCCTAGGCATAGGAGAAAATGTCTCCTCAAATTATATTCCTTCCACTTGTGAGTAACCCTTACATACAAGTCTTGCTTTATTTCTTACCACTTCTCCATTATCATTCAAATTGTTTCTAAATACCCATGTACTTCCAATTCCCATGTACTTCTTCTTGGTTGTTAGTCTAGGAACCAATTCCCAAGTCTATTTTTTCTCAATTTTCATAAGTTCTTCAATTTCCCTCATCCAATGTTCATCTTTGCATGCTTCACTCACTATTTTAGGTTCAAATTTAGAAAGTAAACACATATTTACCTCAACTTCAGTAGCTTTGCTTCTTGTCAATACTCCTTTCCTCTTGTCTCCAATGATTTTTTCTTTGGAATGATTCTTTTGTACATACTTAGGGGTCTTCTATGTCTTCTCCAAGGCTTCTTCCTCTTCATTCTACACTTCTTTTTCATTAGGTTTTTCTTCTTCTACTCTGCAATCAGGTTCATTTGACACATATCCATCCACTACAGTTAAATTTTGTAAATTTTCATCAACCTTAACATTTTCACTTTCAACCATCTTTCTCATCCTTTTATTGTAACATCTGTAAGCTTTTCTTCTAGTAGAATATCCAAGCAAGATACCTTCATTAGACCTTGCATCAAACTTTCCTAAGTTTTCTTCATCTCTTTTGATATAGAATTTTCTTGCAAATACTCTAAATTACTTTACAGTAGGAATCCTTCCATACCATAACTCATAGGGAGTCTTTGTGTTGCTAGATTTTGCTTGTACTATGTTAAGTATGTAAACAACAGTATGAATTTATTCTCTCCAGTAGACTTCTGGTAGATTTTATTATTTCATCATAGTCCTAGCAACTTCTTGAATCATCTAATTTTTCCTCTCAATCACTCCATTCTGCTAAGGATTTCTAGGGGAAAACAAATGCCTCTTTAATCCATGAACTTCATAAAACATATTAAACTCATTAGAGGTTAATTCACCACCTTTGTTAGACCTCAAACATTTTATTTTTAGATCCATTTCATTCTCAACCATATATTTAAATGCCTTCAATTTGTCTAGTGCATCAATTTTTCTCTAAGAAAAGTAACCCATGTCATTTTATAGTAATCATCAATTAGAAGCATAAAATACCTATCACCTTGTAAACTTCTCACCCATGTAGGACTAGAAAGATCTGTATGAATTAATTCCAGTAGTCTGGTAGTAGATTGTTCCTTTCCCTTGAAATAACTCCTTGCTTTCTTTCTAAACTGATAATCCCTGATGATAGCATTGATAGGATTTGTGATTCTTGGCAGGTCTCTCATTGCATGAATTGAATTGATTGTCACCAAATTATCAAAATTCATATGACATATCCTCTAGTTCCATAACCAACTGTCACTAATCCGTGACATAAAGTAATGACCATAGTCACCCTTAAGCTAATAGATGTTTCCATTTGTTCTCTTACTAGGAGCAATCACAGTCATGGGCCCTTTTATGATCTTACATGCTTCATCCTTGAACTCAAGATTATATCCCTTGCTACACATTTTTACAAATCTCAAAAGGTTATTCCTTAAACCCTTAACATAGTAAACATTATAAGTGTTACGCTTGTCATCAAAACTAATTGAACCTATTCAAAAAGTCTTAGCTCTTGAATCATCTCCAAATGTAACGAGTTCTCCATCATATTTTTCAAGTTTAACAAACTTACTTTTTTCTCGAGTCATGTGATTAGAGTAGCCACTTTCAACAACCCAATAATTCTTATCTTCTTTAACATGAAAAGTAGATACCAAAGTACCTTCGATCTCATCCTTCTTCTCTAGAACAATTTCCTTTACACAAATTTTAGAGTTAGTGGAACTAGATTCATCTTTTATAGTAAAGAACAAGTATTCATTCTCATCAAAGTCTCCATAATCAGATTCATCATTAGAAATACCAACATCTTCCCTAACATAGTAATCTTTCTTAATCATCTTTCCTTTATTATCCTTACTCTTATTGTATACAACTCTTTTTGGACATCTTGAAGCATAATGACCTATATCACCATAGCTAAAACATTTGAAAGGTATTTTACCTTTGTACTTAATAGAGCCATTTTTCATCTTTTTCATAAAGTTAGCTTCCACATCATCAAGATCTTCCTTATCTGAATCTTCAACCTTTTTTTATACTCTAGCCTTAAAAGCAGTCTCTACATTTGTACCATTTTTCAAGACCTTTTTTCTCATTTCAAAAGAAGTCAGTGTACCAATCATATGATCTTTGGAATAAGTATTAAGATTTGCAATTTTCTCAATAGTAGATAAATTTTTACTATAAGAGTTAGGAATAGATATAAGAAATTTCTTTACCACTTTAGATTCTTTGAATTGTGCACCAAGACCTCTCATTGCACTCATCAACTCTCTACATGTACATTTTGATTGTTTCATCTTCAGACATATAAAAGGTCTCAAATTGTGCCTTCAAATTTTGTAGCTTTTCTTATTATAATTTTTCATCTCCTTCGTAAATACTTTCTAGCTTATCCCAAACCTATTTGGCAATAATTAAACTAATAACTTTAACTAATTAAGTATTTGAAAGACTTCACAATAATAAATCTTTCCTTAGAATTGATCTCATGTTCCTTGATCTTTGTACTTGTACTTGGACCATTTGTAAGTGGATTATATTGATTCTTTACTACCATTTCAATTTCATATCAATGAGATACCAAATATCCTTCCATCTTTGAATTCCAGAATGCATAATTTGTGCCATCGAATCTAGGGCATTCCAAAGAAACCTTGTTCACCATCCCAGATCCACCTCAAGAGGCTAAGCTCTTTTCCAAGGAACCTTGCTTTGATACCAATTGTTGAATGAACAAGACAATTGAGAGGGGAGGTGAATCAATTGTATCTAATCAAAACATCAAAATCCTCAATGGTAATCAGACCCACATACATTAATTAAACCCTTATTTTGTTATAATAATTAAACATGAATGTAGATAACTAAAACTAAAATAACAACACCATACACAAGAGAACACTATATTTACATGGAAAACCAAATGATGGAAAAACCACGACAAGGATTAGCTCACAATATAAGTAACAACAAAACTAATACAAAAGGGATCAGTACTAGAATATGAAACATTGTCCAAAAGGCTCACAACTAGGGCTCACTTCCATAGAAAGAACAAGAAGATAGAAGAGAAAGGTTACAAAAAGAACACTTTCTAAATGCAACTTGAATCAACCATAAATGCTCCAACACTTTCATATTCTTGCATGAAAATTTTTAGACACATTTAGCTCACTAATTTCAAGAATCCAATACAGGTATGTGAAGGATCATGATGGGCCAAAAAGTGACAATATGATGGGTATTTGTAGGGTATGTGGCTGACGACTTTTTTTAATCCAAAATTGATGAATCTAAAAGGGTTTTTAAAGGAGATTCTCAACTTTCCACCAATATAAATTATGCTTTACTTTGAATTTAATAAATAATTATTATTCATTTTCTATTTCAATTACGACTAAAGTCTTGATTGATAGGCTGATTGAAAAACATCTAGAGCTTTCAAACGATATCACTTTTTTTGAATCTAAAACATGTGTCACATTATATGCTTCACATACTATAAGATTAAAAAAAAATATTGAATTTCATGAAGTTTTGACCAAGTTAAGGAGGTCAGACATACAAGTTTTTATATTTTTTAAAAGTTGTACTAAAAAAAACATAATTAATTATTTACTTGGAAAAAAATTACAAAAAAATATGCATCACATTGGGACATGATTCCTCTACTTATATCTAAAATATTATAAAAAACTATTATCATTTTATTGTGGTTAGGGTGGTTATACAGACACATTCAATTTGCTACAAATTCTATTTTTACATATTTTTGAAATAATATAGATAACTTATTCAAATTTTTACGTCAAGTTGCCTAACTCTAATTTTTCTAAATTTTTCACCACTTAACGGTCTACTTTTTCCATGATGATCCTGCACATACCCATACTTGAAATTCACATTTCTCTACTCAAATTAGCATCACACACATCAATTACATTGATCTTGCATCTATCTTGCTTCTCTCTTGATTCTTTCTTAAATCTCACAACAACTCCACTCTTATTTATATCAACCTCAGCCTTAAACACCTTCTCCAAGGTCGGCAATCTATATGTTATATTTACAAATTCAAATTAGTTTAGCACCTAAATATTCCCGCAGTGGATAGGAATGAAAGGGGACCAAAACAAAACTTAAATGAGACCCAAAATTAAATCCCACATGCCACACTACACTTCCATTAATACTTGAACATTTTTGAATGTAGTGTGAACACTAGGTTGGTCGTTACCCATGAAAACACATTAAATATTAAGTGAACACTTTCAAATATTCGGATACACCTAATCACAAATCCTTTTGAAACAAGTAAGATAACAACACCATTAACTCTCCTTCAAAGCCACAAGTCCTAAAAATCAACTATAGAGAAATGTGGAGTAAATACATTTCTCCCTGACACCTCTGTACAACACTGCAAAACCAAATCACATACTAGTGAACACAACTTCCTCTCCCCAATGTTATAGAACCAAAATTTATTAATATAGTAACCTATGACAACCTTGAGAAACATATCAAATCCACACAGGCATAGCATCAACATATAAGAAATGTGAAGTACAATCTAGAGCACATTCTGAACACTTGCACAACATTGTTTTCTCTATTTATCATTTTTTCTCAACAGCACTTGGAAACCAATTACCGAAGACATCATCTCAACTCATTAATTCATTCCAACTCATCTTCAAACACTACAGAAAAAAGGATAGCTCCATGTACTTACAACATTTCCTCAATATCTCAACTATACATGCACAACCTACAACAACCTATTTTCCTCTTTTTCACAATTTTCTCAATATCCTCGACATCTTCATCATGCAAAAACTTCCTTAACACATAATTTACATCAATTCAAATAACAATCGGTAGAATTCTTGTTGAAATAAATGAAAACACCTTCATACTTGCAACACTGTAGTGTTCCAATGTCCAATAAAAACCATCCAGATAGAAATTAAACTACAAATCAATAGTCATCTGATTTTTCAATAATAAACAACTATAACAACGAGTGTAATTTGAAATTTACTAATCTACCTCATACCAATATCAAAGGAATTGAGCTATCTATTACATAAGAGACACCATGCTCTATTTCCTTATGAACATCAGGAGGTGTCTCTACTTGCATCATCTAAAAATAAAACAACATTATTCAATTATGAAAATTAGAATAGTGATGTAGGTCATGGCTTATAATGTATGAGATAATCAACAAAATTTTGAGTACTTATTGATCTATATATTTCTTACTATTATGCTTTGATATATTTTTTCCAAGCATCCATAGCTTGTTTGAAAGCACCTATTTTATGATTTTAACCATAGCAGAAAGGTAGTGAATTATTTGATAAAATGCTTTGGTAGACATGTATGAAAAATGTGGTAGCATAGATAAGGCAATGAAGTGTTTGTAAAAATGCCTCAAAGAAATATGGTCTGATGATGATGGAATTCCGTGACATCACCATGATACCACATTTCTTTGAGTCTTTTTTGAAATAGTTCATTGCCTTTTCTATGTTATTGTTTACTATTATGCTTTAATAGATTTTTTCCAAGCATCCATAGTTTGTTTGAAAGCACCTATTTTAGGATTTTAGCCATAGTAGCAAGGTAATGAACTGTTTGATAAAATGCTTTAGTAGACATGTATGGAAAATGTGGTAGCATAGACAAGGAAGATAGATGTTTAAAAAGATGCCTCAAAAAAATGTGGTCTCATGGTGATGGAATGCCATGACATCACCATGAGACCACATTTCTTTGAGGCATTTTTTCAAACAATTTACTACATTGTCTATGCTATTGCTTATTATTATACTTTGATAGTTTTTTCCAAGCATCCATAGTTTTTATGAAAGTACATTTTTTAGGCTTTTAGCCATAGTAGTAAGGTAGTGATCTATTTGATAAATTGCTTTTATAGACATGTATGGAAAATGTGGTAGCATAGATAAGGTAGTGAACTATTTGGAAAAATTCCTCAAAGAAATTTGGTCTCATGGTGATGGAATGCCATGAAAATCAATTTGTCATGGCATTCCATCACCATGAGACCATATTTCTTTGAGGAATTTTTTCAAATAGTTCACTTCCTTTTCTATGTAATTTCTTACTATTATGCTTTGACATATTTTCTCTAAACATCCATAGTTTGTTCGAAAGAACCTGTTTTATGCTTTTAGCCATAGCATCAAGGTAGTGAACTATTTGATAAAATGCTTTGGTATACATGTATGAAAAATGTGGTAGCATAGACAAGGAAATGAACTGTTTGAAAAATTCCTCAAAGAAATGTGGTTTCATGGTGATTGAATTCCATGAAGAACAATTTGTCATGGCATTCCATCACCTTGAGACCATGTTTTTTTGAGGCATTTTTTCAAACAATTCACTACCTTACATCTATGCTATAGCTTACTATTATGCTTTGATCGATTTTTTCCAAGCATCCATAACATAGACAAGGTAGTGAACTATTTAAAAAATTGCCTTAAAGAAATGTGGTCTCATGGAATTCCATGACAAGCAAATGCAATTGGCAGTTGGTCTTACTGATTAGTTATGCAATGTGAAGTAATTGCATAATTGCTTATGTTGACTTTGAAAAAAACTATAATGTAATTGAAATCTTTCCATCTATCAGCATCTAGTTATTAGTTATGCAATATGAAGTAATTCTTTGAGTTTGAAAGATGTGCAATGCAATGTAATCAACAATTTGAATATAAACTAAAAAAATCTATTTTCTACAATTGATTAGTTAACATCTTTATTTTATTACTTGAGTGAAGCTTCGATGTCCACCTCCACTGGGAGGTGTTGTCATCAAATCTCCAAGATTAACCTATTCAACATCCAAGATCATATATAATAATTTAATTTATATAACAATGCTATTCACATGTAATATTTATAATTGTTGACTAGTTGCATACCTCCACAGTACATGTCAACATGTAATAAGGAGGTGGATGATCACTGAAAACCAAATCAATACTGACCCTAAAATTTCATTATAATCATTAAAATAATTTAGTTAATATTGAATTTCAAAAATGAAATTTAATAAATTAAATTCAATGAACTTGCTAACATTTACCTAACTATCAAGGTTGAATGCCTCATTAAGGAGGGCATCTATCATCACCATCCGATTAGCTATAGATGAACCTTATGCACTTGTGTCCTAACTATGTGTGGGGTCATAACCATAGGGTGTCCCGTAAGCCTAGAAAATATGAAGTGAACTCTACTCCCCAAATACTTAGGCTTGACTCACCCTATGCTATAGGACTACCATGTTGTATGAGGCTTTGGGTCAAGGAACTAATCGATTGTTGTGTCTCGACCTCAACACTCTTCTTCACAATGGAAGGGATAGCAACATGCTCATATGCTAGTCTAGCAAGTTCTCATCTCATTGGTCATTGTGGGTCAAGATGTTCCCCCTCTCTATCCTATGAGAATCCCCCACCGAGCTACCCTAAAAATCCTACATATTAAAATAGTTTGGTATTTTATTAAGGACAAATTCATAGTAGGGTTTCCTAAAAAAATATTGTGGTATCTCATTGTTGTTGTATGGAGGATGGTCAAAAACCATCCACCACCTCTACCAAAAATGGTTCTTTATCCCTTGGTGGTTGCAAAAGTGGATATGGAACCTCTTACTTGAAGGGTGTAAAGGTTGATTTGTTTTAGGGTTTTTTAATAGGGAACACAAGTCAAATTTTATAATTTTTTCATCTTTCACTTGTTTATAGGATAATTTATCTACAAAAAAAAAATTATACTCTCTTCTCTTATCTTACCAACTAGTTATTTGATTGCTAATTGAATCTACATTTGATAACATCGATTTAAGTGATTGAGCAACCATGGCTCTATGTGAGGTTGAGCTTGCAGGATCCTTCAACCTTGCAATTATATCCTCAATTTTAATTTTTTTCAATTTGTTCTATTAAATTTTCTTGGGTTCCTGGAGCATATTGAGGAATTTTATGAGGTATTTGTTGGGGTTGTTTTTCAATGGGTATTTTGGCTTGAGGTGATGGAGGATTTTTAGGAGAAGGAGGTGCATTATCATTTCCTATGAATTAAATAAATTTACATCAAAAAATATATTAAATGTACCTATTTAGTAATAAATTCACACAAAAATACAATCAAAACTTACTCCTTTGACCTCCCTAATGTCGTGGTGAAATTTTTGCAAATATTTGGCAAAGATTCAACAAAGAAACCATGAATAATGATGTCTCCTAAAATGTGAATGTGATCTTGCGTGTTTTCAATTCATTGATAAATAGGAAAATGTAGAAATGACAATGAATGAAAGTTGATTTTTTTCTTTATAATAATTATAACGTGCTCATGTTATAAAATTAGTACATTATGGCTTTGGTGTGGCCAAGCCTAAGGCTTAGTCACACCAAGCCATAACATGAGTGTGTTATAATGCACTTGCATTATGACTTTTTTAAAATTTGAAAGATGATTGGCCACTTTTTGGCCCCCCATCTTTTTGCACCATCCCATTTCAATTATATATAGTTTCAACATGTTTGATATTGGTTTTAGATCTCTTGGAGTTATAATGCAAATTTTATGTTTTGGGAGATCACATAATTTTTCAAACTTAGTCAAATTTTAGTAATCAACGTGTCATTTTTTTTGTATCAACAAGTTGTATCATCCTTCTCTCTCTCTATTTCTATTTTACTCATTGTTTATCCCTTGTTCTCTATACCTCTCCCTCTCACTATCTCCATCCATTTATCTGACTCTAGATGCTTTCTATTTATCTTCCTCTTTCTCTCTCACTCTCTCTCACCTCGCTCTCCCTCCTTACATATCCTTCCTTCTCCCCCTTCCCTCTCTATTTTTTTCTATCTAAACTCTCTCTCCCTCCCTACATCTCCCTCCTCTCTCTCTCTCTCTGTCTCCTCTTTGTCTCGCTTCTCCCTCTCCCTACTTACCTCTCCCTCTGTCACTCCCTACCACTCTCTATCTTTCTCTACATTTCTCTATCTCACCTATCCATCTTTACCTATCCCTCCATCCCTCCTCTCTCTCCTTCCTTCTCTCTTTCCCTCTCCTCTCTACCTACCTCTCCCTCCATCACTCACTACCTCTCTCTCTACCTCTAACTTTGTTCCTCCTCCCCCCACTCTCTTTCTCTTGTTCTCTCCTTCCCTCTCTAGTTCTCTCTATCTCACCACTCTTTGATATAGAGAGAAAGATGAATGCAACCTTTTTCTTACTAAAATTTGACCATATTATTATTTAAATTTTTTTTCCTAATTATTAAAATTTGACATGTTTATTATTGAAATTTAACTATGTCTTAAAATTATATGATCTTCCAAATATTAGACTTTGCATTATAACTCCAAGAGATTTGAGACCACTCTCAAACACTTTGAAAAATATATACATGAATATAGCTTAAAGTATAAGAAATTAAATGGAAACTTATACTTAAATGTTTATTTCAGGTATCTAAAATTGAGGTGGAGGGTTTATGGTATTCAATTTATATTTGAGGGTATTAGTATAGATGCATCATTCACATTTGGTGAGCACCAAATTTGGTGCTCGAAAAATAAAAATTTCATTTGGCTAGCACCAAATTTGGCACTTTCCAAATGATTTGCATTTGAAAATACCAACTCTTTAGGTTGGATTTACTTGGGAATCCAACCTAAAGGGTTGACGAACCATTTCATACCAAAGACATGTTTTTTGAAAAGGTAAAAAAAATCACACACTTTTGGTTGTTCTCTCCATCAGGTTTTCATGTGTTTCAAAGAAAATGTGTAAAAATACCATGATGACATTAAGCTCTCTTAACTATCTAACCATATAAAAAAAATTCACATTTTGACTATGTTAAGGTTTTTATCTTTGATTTCTTCTATTTGTGTGCCTATTTTTTGTCAAAAACCAACATGTGGTATTTTGGGTATAATTTTTTACTCATTCATTAAATTTTGAAAAAAAAATTAAAAATTAGAAACTAGATGCTATGCTACATGTATTGAAAAATAAAATTGATTTTTGATTAGTTTTCAAAAAAATTAGGGTGGAGCACTCTTGAATTTTTGTTTTTTAGGATCTATCCACTTCAAAAATTAGTAAAAATCATATATTCATTAAAAATTAGCCAAATAATTTGGTATAAACTACACGATGTTAGCTAATTTCTCACTAGAGTGATTTATGAAATTCTTAAAAAATATTAACATTTTAGGGGAAGCACACCAATTACTAAGTTATATTTTAAAAAAAAAGCAAGACCACTTTGTGTTCTCCCCATTTTTGAAACCCTTAATCTTCACCATTTAAAAAAAAAAGTAGTTTATAAAGTAAATTTGGAGGACTAAAACTCTTTTTCTTATTGCATATTCAAATTTTTAGTGTAACTATCTTCATTTTCTTGTTGAATATTAGACTTTGTTGATTTAAAAAAAAAGTGGCATCACAAGACCCCATTTTTGTATCGCATCTTGGTGCACTTACCCAACTGACAAAGGATTTTTCAAATTTAAATAATAAAATACCAACACTGACATATCCAAAATGGAGCCTAAAAGGGTTGGTCAAGGGTATCAAGCTATTAGTATGTTACATGAAGATATGTTCTCCTAGGTCAACCCATGAAAATGTGTACAAATATTTAAAAGGAACCTTCAATCATGCATATGTTCATATGATGTTCATGTAGGACTAGATTTATTTTAATAGTGTATTGAATCCAAATGGTTTTCTCCTTAAAACGAAAGAGGGCTCTTGAATATATATCTCTAGTAGGCTACATATAGTGTGAAGTTTCAACTGGAACCCTGTCCCATGCCTAGAAACAAGTTACATGTTACTAAACTACACATTTTTACCAATTACCTAAAAAAATTATAGTACATAAATCAAAACTTATTTATTCATTTAATAGGACAAAGCATGAAACTAATTACATCAAATGTTGGTTGAATAAATGTAGAGTATCATTCCTGGCATATTTTTTTGGTGCTAGAATTTCTTTCAAGAGTTATTCAATAGAATTTGATTTGCTTTGAATGTATCTTTTTCAGCGACAAACTATATTTGTGCATTTTAATTTATATTGCCGCTAAAGGTTGTTTATAGTTTTACTCTATATCACTACATAACACTGTCTATTAATAGAATGAATGATATAAAGATAAATTATAAAGAGTTTGTAGTGGAGAACATATTAAACAGTATGAATATCAATAGTATGTTTCATATTTTAGTTATTTTCTCTATTTTACCTTTTACACTAGCTAAATCCATTTAGACGTACGTAGAATATATGAAACAAAAAATTTAGAAACATAAGACAAAATAAAGTGTGTCCAACCACTACAAATAACCTTTGATTATGTCAACTAAGTTCCTATTTCCTATTGTAGAACCCCAATCCTAGACCTACACAAACACAACAAACAAACACATCATTAGACCAAATGCAAGTAAGAATAAAGATTCCCCATGAAATTCATTTGCAAAGGTCAAATAGGAAAGAAAATGAAGAAAATGAACCACAAAAGCAATGAAATCCTATTTTAAGATGCAAACTCTCAATCCCATGGGGGAATTGGTGCCAATTTGATGTCGAAATTGGCCCTTTCCCAACTCCTTTGATGCAATGTTGATGAGTGATCCACTTTGTTGAAGATTCAATTGAGCCCCATGATGAAATTTCTACATAACCTAGCTAAGACCTTGATAAAATTGATGGAAATAGATATGCTTGAGGATAAAATTGAGTATATTAGACTTGCTCAAATTGTGGATGATCAAAACAAAGGATGAGCCTCTTATTTATAGAAAGAAAAGATGGAGGAATGAGCCAAATGGAGCAATGTGGGATCATTCAACATCCAATGGGAAAGTTCCATTTGTTAAGATGTGAATGGAGGAAGCTTGAGCACATTTTGATGAATGAGCACAATAAATGAAATCAGGTGGAAATTTGAAAGATATGAAATGACATGTTAGAGGGAAAAAGAATGAATTAAATACCACTTGGCTCAATGCACAAGGGCATGTAAGAGAGAACGAATTTCTTGTTGGAAGGACAAATCCACTTGGAGGGATTTTCAAACTTGGAGGAATATTCCCCTAAAGATTCCAAGTTGAAAGAAAATAGGGATTTAATAAATCCATCAAATGTATTTTCATGTGCAAGTGGAAAAATCTAGAGAAATTGGATGATTAGGATTAAATTAATCAAGGTTTAATTAATTTAATGAGGGATTAGATGATGTGACTATTTGATTTAAATTTTTGGGTTGATTTAAATCAAAGTTGAGAAGAATGTGATTCAGATCTAATTAAATAAAATATTTGATTTATTTAATTGGAGAGGATGATGTTAGTGTTAAATCAAATAATGGTGAATTTATTTAATTTAAATGGATGACTTTAGATATTAATTAAATAAAATGAATTATTTAATTAAATAGAGACCATAGGATTAATTAAATAACATTGGTTTATTCAATTAATGAGAGAGGATGACTTAATCAGATAAATGATGATTTATTTAATTAAGGGATGAAGAGTGATGATTTAGCTAAGAAGATGATTTAGGATGAAAATATGTTAGTAATCAGAATCAAGTGTGATTGGTAAATTTTTTGTGTCTACATTTTCCCCCTCTTTGAAGAAAAGTACTTGTTGTGTTGGTTCAAAGAATAAACTATCTCGATCAAAATTTAAAGAAATTATGATTTTCAAAATTGCCCCACTACTGCCCTAGTGGATGAATTATGCTATCATACTGCCCCCTCGAGAGATCGGATGAAAATTTGTATTTTTGGGTGATCTCACGAAAAAAAGAAGACAAGGTGCCCGACGATCTAGAAAGGCTTCAAGATGCCAAAAAAATGAGATAAAATGTGAAAAAGTAGTGCAAAGAAACCCTTGGTTGGGAAAAAATGGGATCGAGGGATCAAAACCCTAGCTGGATGACTAAACGGCATCAAAAACCCTAATTTTTAGGCTTAAATAGGCCTCGAGGGGCCATTTCCAATTCATTTGCACATTCAGCCCTTTGATATTTTGCACTTTTGAGCTCTGACCCCTTCATAAGATGGCGCAACGACAGCTTCCCCAACACATTTTGGATCGAGTATGCACACACTAGAGGCTGCCCGACACTAGACCATCGATCAGTCAACTTGATCCATCCTCATTTTTTGATTTTCATGTGCATTTATTAGCTTAGGAATTTAGGTCTTTAGCAGCAGTCTAGTTTAGCGCCGCTTGAAGGTCTCTTTCAGTGTTGTGTGGCCTCAAACTGTGTCATAGGCATGAATAGCAATGTTGTGGTGTAGTTTGGAGTTAGGGTTCAAACTCCAAACTTAGCTGCATATAAAAAGTGTGCCACAGTAGGCCTCTTTCACAATTAGGGTTTTCCACTAAACTGAGTCGCACCTCAAACTGAGATGTCGCGATAGAGTTTGAGGATTAAAGGCTCCTAGCGGCACAGTTTGGAACTTTCAAACTACACCACACCCACAAATAGTGATGCACAAGTTGTTTCACTAACTCATTTGACTGCAAAATCTAATGAAATTTTTTGACAAAAGATGTATAATTTGATGTATTATTGGGATTTGATGTGTAAGTTTCAATTTTTTAAAATTTTATCCCTGTTGTTTGTCAAAATTTTGACGAACCTAGGTTTCGTCAAAATTTCAACAAACATTCAAAATCAGAAAAAAATGAATTTGTGGTTGACATAAATAAAAGTGAGTTCACCTATTTATTGCGATAGTGTTTTGCTATACTTGCGAATTTTCTCTACTTGCGATAGTTTGTGGAGAACTAAGGACGATTTTCTTGGGAAAAACTAAAAAAAAATCAAGAAGATATCACCAGGTTGAGGGTGGCCATTTTCTTTTTCCATAATTCATTTGTGAAGTCAAATTTGTACTTCCAGGTTTGAAAATCATATTTTAAAGCAACATCTCATCAGATTTCATTTTTAGACTTGTGCATTTTGAGAATTTTATTTCTAGATTTTTTTGTGCAAGTTCAATATTCTAATTTTAGGAGTCTAACGGTTGGAAATCATAGTAAAATCAAAATTTAATAAGTTCTAGAATTACCATTTTAAAGTTTTTTTTGGGGTCATTAACTTTAGGCTATCTTCTCTTTTGCAGGGGTGGTTATGCCAAAATTTTTTGGTGTAAAGTATCATAATTATTAGATTTTGTTACCTGTCTATGATTAAAAATTATTGGAGTGTGAGTTTGATATTTTTTGAAGATCTAAATATTCAAGCTTGGTAAAGAAAAATCATGTTAGATAATATTAGTCCAAAACAAAATGAAGAGACAATTGCTAGAATGTGGGCTAGATTGAAAAGAAAGGGTGATGGGAAATTTTATTGTCCTTGCAATAATTGCAAGGGATTAAATATGAGAAGACTTTTAATCACAACAGTTGAGAAACATTGTAGGTAGCATGGTCACATTGAAGGGGGGCATGATTATCATCCATTGGTAAGTTGTTCATTATATGTGTTTATATTGATTGAATTTGTAGATGTTTATATCGTTTTAACATTTTATATATAAAAAAAAATAAACTTGATCATGATCATGGTTTATTTGTGTCTATCATTATTATAAAGGTGGGGTGCCCTAGGGCACATGATATGGATTATCACGGCCCGAAGAATGTGGTTTTTCAAGTGGAGGAACATGCTATTGTGAATATTGAAGATGAAGTTAATGATCCTATGGAAGAACATGATCATGCACTAGAAAACACAGTTAAAGATGATGGTACAAATACATTGATTCATGACACATTTAGGGGCACAACTAATCATGATGATTGAGATGAATTTGATGATGTTCATGATTTACCTGTACTTGAGAAGGCATACGAGCCCCTTTATGAAGGCTTCCAAACAACTCTTCTCTCTATTTATTGATGTTGATGAACTTGAAGGTTATGAATGGTTTATCCAACATAGCAATCTCACGGATGTTAAGGTATGTCATATATGTCATCTTTTTTCATCTATTTTAATTGTTGTTAGTTCATCACTAGTAAATAAAGGATGAAATATGTAACATTAATATTATTTATATTAACAAATTATTATTTTTTTGTAGATTGATTGGTGAATTTTTGTTACAACCATCAAATATTTTGCCTCGCTCATACTGAGATTTATCTAGCATTATGAAATATATTGGAATGGAGTATCAAGCAATAGATGCATGTCCCAATGATCATATTATATATCATAAACAACATGAATTTGCAATAGAATGCACAAAATATCATATCAGTAGATATCGAACATATCAACTAACAAAAAAGGTGCCTCACAAGGTTCTTCGTTATATTCTCATTATTCCATGTATGCAATGATTATTTAGGTGCAAAAGCTTAGCGCAATTTATGGATTACCATGCACTGAATAGAAGTAGAGATGACATTCTTCGAATGCCTGTGAATGGTTTTTCATTTAGGGACATGGAGGAAAAATGGCCACACTTTAAAGAATAACCTCATAATCTCAGGATTTCATTGGCAACGGACAGTGTCAATCCATTTGGAGAGCTGAGATCTATTTACTTGGTGTGACCTATTTTTGTTATCAACAATAACATTCCTCCATGGATGTCAATAAAGAGGGAGCACATAATGTTGTCAATGATTGTTTCAGGTATTTTTTTACATCAATTTTCTTTAACGTAGTAGCATATCATTTGTCTTATTTGTTGCATAATGACTTATATTTTTCTCATTTAATAATCATGTACATTAATTTATATATATTGCAGTAAAATGGTTATAATAATTATGTAATGTTTATGTTCATTCAACTAGGTAAGTACCAAGTTAAAGATATGGATCTATATATCAAGCCTCTTATCGACGAGTTACTAAAGTTATGGAATGGTGTCACTATGTATGACGTCTCTAGACCAATAGGACAAAGAAAATTTCAATTCCATGCAATGCTTGTATGGACAATTCATGATGCCCCAGGGCTAGCACATTTTTGTGGTATGTTATAATGTTCAACTGCACTTTAAGGATATTTCATTTTATGAAGTAGATATCATGCATGTTTTTGAAATAATCTATTTATTATATATAATTATAAAAATTGACATATTTAATCCAATTATATATGATCTTGCAGGTCTTCAAACAAAGGGAAAATTTGCATGTCCAATTTGTGGTCCAAAGATGAAATCTCATCATTCAACAAGTTTAGGAAAGCAGGTGTTTGATAATTATAGGCACTTCCTCCACAGAAATCATAAGTATCGAACTACTGAAAACTATTTTTTCAATGGGAAAGAAGAGACTACATCAAAACCACGAAGAATGACACCTCGCCTATGGAATTTGGAATATAATAGAATTAATTGTCAAGGTTATACATTGGATCAAAATTTTTATCTATAATATATGATATGTTTGGAATTTATATTTTTATATTATGTTGTGTTTACTCATGTTGTAATTGACAATGATTGTCGTTGTTAATTTTTTTTAACTTATATGCTTCATGAAGGTCATCAAGGCATTAATGGTCGGCTTCCACAGGGACTAAAAAGTTATCCCAGACAATTTATTAGGTTGCCCTACTATGAGAAACTACAAATTGTGCATTTGTTTGATACAATGCATATCGGAAAAAATATAACAGAAATATTATGGAAAATATTGGATGGAAGGCATGACAAAGAAAAAATCATCAAAATTTGTAGTGAAATTCAAGAAGCCAATCATGTAATGGAAAATTTCATTCAATTGAATAGCGATGGAGACCAAATTAATATAAGTTCCCTTCCTTGGTTATTAATGGAGCAACAAAGCAATGCTATAAAATAATTCATACGAAAAATTTGATTTCCCATAGGATTTGCTGTGAACATAAACAATATCACAACAAAGAAAGGTGAATTTGGGTCAGGGATGAAAATGCATGATTGGCATACCTTCATTAAGGTAATTATTCTGGTATATTATATACACTTGTATACTGCATGTACTTTTCAGTTATTATGTTTACTACTTTTGGAAAAATAATGAAAAGATCATTTTATAATTGTTGCAGTACGTTCTACCTCTATCTCTCCCCGACAACTTTGACAACAATGTCAAGCAAGTTATATATGATGTTGGAAAATACATGAGGTAAGTAGCGATATTTGTTCAATTCATTGTATAGATCTTATAATTTCTAGTTTTTTTACTTGTTATGTAATATATTGTATATTTTTGTTAAATTTCATTAATATATTTGTGCCTTGAATCACTTGTAGATGGTTGTCATCTAAAGAAATCCATAAAGAAGATATAAATTATTGGCAGAGAAAAATTCCTCATCTAATGTGTGAAATGCAAAAGTGTCTACCTTCGACATTTTTCAATGCACAAGAACACTACCTCATAAACCAAGTTGAGGAGATTGAATTGTGTGGATCTGTACACATAAGGTCAATGTGGACAGTTGAGAGTCACTTGCAATTTTTGAAGGATTTGGTTAGACAAAGAGCACATCCTAAGGGTTCTATGATGGAGGGATATATGGTATACCAAACCATGGTGTACATTAGTGAATATCTTCGTAAGTTTGCAGCAAAGATCCATGTAGATTGCATTTGGGATCCCAACTCCATTAACAAATTCAAAGGGGAGTACCTAATTGGGAAAGGTAGATTGAGGAAAGTGAGGTAATTATAAGATGGTCATGGAGATTAATTAGAATAAATTTTACTTATGGTTTTTATGTATAGTATACTTATTTAATTATTAATCTTCAATATACATCAATTATAAATTAAGGTTGTATACCGTGGTAATTACCTAATTATACGTCGTTTGTGAATTTCAATTTTTTTTATACAATTGGTCGAGAGTGGGATGCACTACATTTGTACATCACAAACAATCTTGATTTGATGATAGTATGGATTGAACGATGTCAACAATCTGGTCGCACATTAACATGCGAAGGTGTGGCTTCATTGGTTAAAGAAGCTCATCGTAATTGAGATTCCAATGTTACACAAAGGGAAATTGATTTAGCATATGGTTTAAGAGATAAATAGGTACATATAAATATATTAATCACCCATATTATTTAATTATTTTCAATTATATTGATGTATCTATGATGCAGAGGATCCAACACCAACACCAACAACATCATTTCATGAGGGTAAATCAAACCCAATCAGAATCAGGAGAAGATCAAATTCTTAATTTACTTTCTTTTTCCTCAAAACTCATACAACTTATTTTGATTCTTCTATTCTACAAGACTTGAAGACAACAAGTTAGCACTCCAATTTCAAAAAACCATATGTCATTATTAGTATTTCAATTGACTCATTCAAAGAAAAAACCATATCAGAAAACTTTGACTCAATCAATCAGATTCACATCATTCTCAACCACCATATCCACATCTATACATTCTCTGAGCCTTTCATAAGGAAAAAAATGATGCTCACTTGCTACACAACCAATTACCAATCCTTCAAATTCTTGTATATATCATATCCTCAAGGCAACAAAACACTTATTCTAAATTAGATTCCAAAATGTCAATAACCAAACTTCAATCATTGAAAACAGTTTAAACTTCTCAAATAGCACCAATTCATTTTCCTTACAAGGAAAACTAACAAAGACCAGTCCTTCTTGCTATCAACTAGTTAATCAGTCCTTCAAGACACAAGATTCGTCATGTTTGACAGAAATCAATTCAATACATCAATGTATAAATATCAGATCTACCTGCTCTGTAAAGATACCAAGACACACAATAGAATCATCATTCTCAAAACAATATGCATTGCCTTTACAACCTTTATATGTTTGACATATTGCAAGTGAAACACCACAAGGCTATGTGGTGCAATGGTCATAAATTTTGAATCAAAAATTTGGATGATACGAAGAAAACTTGTGATTCTACTATAACTGCAGTCTTTCAGGTGACTAATGTTTCATATAGAAGCGACATACATCCATAAGTCTCATAAAATTGATACTATGGGATTTTGGATGATATAATTGAGTGTGACTTTAAGTCCTTCAAATTATTTATGTTTTTCATCCTATGGTACAAGTTACAATTGAATGAAAATGATCCTCAGAGAACTGTTATTGAACATGATAATGGATTTACCATGGTTAATACAAGGTCAATCGAGCGAGCTCGAAATGAACCCTATGTTCTTCCAAGCCAATGTGAGTAGGTATTTTACTCAGAGGTTTTAGGTAAACTAGGTTGGTCATTTGTTGTTAGACATGATCCAAGAGGAAGGTCGATAAAGTATAATGTGGTGGAAGAACAAGATACCGAAGAACTAGAAGATGATGTAGATGATGATTAGGATCAACAATTAGTTGATGATGTGCCTGACGAAGATGTTGAAGAGGAGGAACTAGATCATGATGTAGGAATTAATGTTCATGAAGATGATATCCATGTGGATGATGACATTATCAAAACTGATATCAATGATGATGATGATGACATGACCAATCCTTACAATGTCAAATCTGGATCGGATGATACAAACAAAGAGTTGGATGAAGAAGAAGATCAATGAAATTGAAATGTATGAGTTATGCAATTATATTATCTATTTGATATTAATTTCTTGATAGAATTATATTTGACTTATGTGGTTACATAATTAATTCATGATGTTTACATTGACATATGTATGAGTTATGCGATTATATTATCTATTTGATATTAATTTCTTGATAGAATTATATTTGACTTATGGGAGATCTGATTTTATGAATTTTTATCCATGTGCAGACCTAATGGGTTGTGTTTGAACACTAAATATAAATGATACACACACACATATATTGGATGCTCTCCTAGAACAATAAATGCAACATATCATTAAATAAATCTATATCTATGTATATAAATGTGTATTTCTAAATGCAAGTATAAATGTAAAGAGCATATGGTTTTGTAGTGTTATAGATACAACATATCCATAAATTATTGTAATTGAAATTCTAAATTCTTCAGCACATATAATATGAAATCAATCAAACTATTAAACTAAAAGAGAAATAAATGAAAACAGTAAAGGGATATGTATCTGGATCAAATCCTTTCCATGGTGGACCCTGTTAGCACTCAAAAACGTTGGTTGAAAAACCACAAGAGGTTTCCAATCTCTTGGTATGCTTTAGGGTAATGTACAAGGCTTAATGAATCGATCCTTCTTCTCTTTTGGTGTTGTTTAACCTAGGTGGGTCACCTATACTGACTGAGCAGACTTAAATGATGTTATTTAACTATAGTAATCTATCCACAATGGAAAGTTTATAGTGAGCAGATGTGATCCTAATCTACCATGAACTAAATGAGAAATATGTTCAGTTAATAGATGTATAAAACGAATTAGATTTATGGATGGACAAGGGGAGACCAGTGCCTTATTGGGTATATGGAGTCTAATGAATATCTAGAAATGTGGATTTCAATAATGGCAATAATTCAAATTATCAGGCACAAAAATTGTTTACAACTTGTGTAAACGTGCAAGTGAAAATTTGACAAACTCTTCTTGAGATAGAATGGCAATTCTAGTTATGTGATTCTTCTAATTAATCCAACTAACACTTCCCAATTACTGTGATTGATTAAAATATTTTAATCCCTACTTGAGAGAACCAAATAACCAGATCACACATATATAGCAAATTTACAATGATAAACAGAGTATAAACTTGTTATATCAATTTAAACAATAGAGAAGCATCAGAATGGAGACAATCAAATAACTGCATAAATTTAACAAACAACTGATACCAAAATCTTAATCTGCGACTTAGATATCTTCATTTAATCCATCAAAATACATGCATCTGAGTCTCTCTATATGAAAGCATTTTTCTAGAAAGTTATCTACTAAATATCTCCTAACACCTATATCTGTTGCATTACTATGGAACAAATATAAATACATCAAAACTTGGAAGGCACATGTCCCTTCACAAATGTTTTATTTTATTTAACTAATTAAAACAAGAGATTAGGCTCTATTTATCCATAGATGAACATTTGATAAATGATATAGATAATCCTGCCATTGATGAGTATCGACATCTCCTAATGCATTCCTGGCCGATATTTCCACCTTTATCATCCTTTCATTCTACTTGTAGCTCTCGTCCAATGTCGAATCCTTCCCTATAGCATTTTCCATAATTCTCTGTAGCATCAACTCATATTCTTTGATCCACTTGGCTTTCTCTTTCAAAATTTCTCCATCTTCAAATAGTGTAGGCAGTCCCATATTCGTAACATCAACTAGCCCCTTTGCATCTTCTCGCAGTTCCTCATAAAGGTCCCTATGTTTCTTTATAATTTGGTCACCCATACCAATGGCCACACTGTCAGGAACATCTCTTTCATTTAATTCTCAAATATTTTCTTGAATCCTTCCATCAATTCTCTTGTGTTCTTGTCCTATAACATGGTTCTTTGAATATGCTCCCCATAGCTTATTCAACCAAATCATTAAGTTGGCCTTCCTTTTTTTGATTATTGCAACGAGTGTATCATATTTACCTTATGAATATGCAGTTGACTCATCCCAATGATCTTTTAATTGTGAGATTTCACCTTGTGTTATTAATTTAGGAGGCCCCATTATGACTCCTAGCATGTCCTTCAAATGGTCATTTTCTCTCATGATCCTTTCATTACTCATTTTGTACATTTCCTTTTCTTTGATCAACATTTGTATTTGGGCTTTATTCAGTTTTACCACATTAATCCCAATGTCTGCAGTCACCACAGGATCTACCTCTCCAACCTTTAGAGTCATGACATGTCCAAATGCTTTCTTAGTATTAATCACCACTGACTTTCTATGAGGTGGATACAAGGCCCATATCATGAGTGATCCTTCATCTGGGTTATATTTGGATCTAGCATATATTTTTGTCACCCCCTCTGGACTAAGCTTGTGTGTGGCACTATTATCCTTTAAGAAGCTATCAAAGACCAATGCAAAATTCAAATCCAGCCCTGGAAAGATCATAACTCCAGCATCCTCTAAAATTTTCCTTCCTTTATCGGGGGTCATATTATCCATTTCTCTATCCATAGTTAATTTCAAATTATTTAGTAGCCGCTCCTCATTGCTTGGTGTAATATTATCAATTGTCTCCCTTATCTCCTTGCCCTTTTGTTTATACAAGAAAGATCTGAATTCTGAAGAATTCACAAATTCATTTTCTGGTACAAATGACCTATATGCCATCTCTCTAGTGTATGTATCTTGGATCTCTTCAACACTTGGTTCTCTAGGAGGGAAGTTGTAATCTTGAGTTTTTAATCTGGAAATCCTACTGGGTAGGTCTCATGGCATATCTTCTCCAGATTCCTCATCTCTATAAAAAGGGAACCCTGTATCCGAGAACACTAGGTTTTATTCCTCCACCACTCTCTTTGCTTCCTCTACCTCCAAATTTCTAATCATGTCATCAAACTGACAGGGCACATGATCATATCCTCCAAATTTTATCCTTTGTCTGGCAGAATTGATATATCCCTCTGGATCAAAACCTTTTCTTGGTGGAACCTTATTCATATTATACTGCATTAATTTCTCAAGGATCAAATCATATCCTTCCTTTGCAAGCACATTAAAATCACCAAAGCACATAGTACTAGGCATAAATTTTTGTTTCCTGAATGAACCAAAATTCATGAAACTAGAAAAATTCATTTGTCTTACAATTTCAAAATATGCAATCCTATTCGGGACTGTTTTAGGCAAAATGAATGGAGAATCCTCAAAACCAAACACCCTTACAATAGTAGCATCTTCCAAGCAATACCATTCTCCCCAACTATGGTCAATTGGTCCATTAAAGTCCTTAGGTTTGAGGAAGTGTTTTATTTCATCAAACAATGAGTATGCACAAGGATGACTATAGAATTCCTATACTGGCTTTACAAAATATTCTTCAAAATACAGGTAACTGGAATTAGTAAACCTACTGTCCCAAATGGTAGTCCACAATTGAATGGGTAACAATTTTCCCTCTTTATCAAACTATGAAACCTTCAAATTTTCAGGCCAAATTCCTAACTCTTGTCCGAAGTACAATACTAGATGCATTAAAAGAGAATAATGCCTAAGGTGCAGAATAGGGGATTTATTCTTGATTGCCATAAATGATAAGTCAAGTTCCTTGGAGAAAAATGAAGCATAGTCAAAAAACCTAGAATTATGGCATTGAATGTCAACTACAATTACCATGGGAACAATGGGCATATACTCAGGAACTTCCATACCCAACACTTTTCCTATCGAGAAATAGGTATATCTCATATAGGGCTCGAATAAGTCCACATGGAATGGAGGCCCATCGCCATCGTCAAGTGGGACAGTTTTACCATCTTGTTTAATTCTATGCAAGGGAAACCTCCAACCCTTGTAAGTGGTGTCCATTCTCCAAAAATCCTTTTCCAACTCTTCATTCACAATTTTCTCATTACTCCAACCTTCCAACTTCAAAACCTCACTTATTGAAGCCTTTGATATGTATATGAAGGGTTCCCCAATTGGTCCGCATATATGGCCTTAAGTTTTGAGTCATAGTTGGTGGCCAACAATTTTACCAGATCTGTATTGACAAACACATTAGGGCAAACCATCTTTCCCAAATTTAGATGCCACAGATTACAAACTAGCTCAAAATGATCTCTTCGCTGAAATTGGAATTTAAAAAATTCATAGCCTCTTATTCGGGTCCAAATGTCTCCTATGTGCTTGCATTTATCATCCATTTTTTTCACTTCCACCCTCAGTTGCACAAAGCGCCTACCTCTGGGCCCAGAGCAAGGAAATTGATTAATTAAATCCTAATTCAGCTTTCGTTCAGCACCCTCCGGCTCAATTCTAGACTCAACTTTCTGCTTCTTACTCTTAGGGTGACTGCTCTCACTTGCTTTTCTACCTTTCAGCTTCCCTAAGCTGGTGGCTTCCATATTACTTGCTTAAAATTGCATAAATGAAAAAGTTAAAATGCATAGGACTTGTTGGTTTTGATTGAGGTCTTTCAACTGAAACAATTCTCTGGCCCTTTATTTGTCTCCTCATTTCCTTTGCTACCAATTCACAACAATGTTCATTTTTCAACGATTTCCTTTCAATTTATGAAATTACCTGTGCTCCATGACACCATTAATGTTTTAACTTCAGGCATGAATGTAACAGATTTTTGAATTCCTTACTATGACATCAAATGAACTAGTTGGCAAGACACCTTCAAACTTTGGGTGATCTATACATTAGGCCCCAACCAACGTTTATTGAATACTCTGTTGATTGGGGTAACACTCTACACATCTAACTGATGTTAAAATTTGTCCCATATACATCTCCAAGAGTCACCTCGACAATCATTTTGGTTCATTTGTTTCTTCATCGGCCTGAATTTTAGTATCACTAACACATTCAGTGGTTCCTCTGGTGTTATAAATCTCACCGATAACACATCAAATGAACTGGTCAACAAGACACCTTCAAACTTTGGGAAATCTATACATTAGGCCCCAACCAATGTTCACTAAATACTCTGTTGATCAGGGTAACAATCTACACATCTAATCGATGTTAACATTTGTCCTATATACATCACCAAGAGTCACCCCGACAATCATTTTGGTTCATTTTTTCTTCATCGGCCTAAATTTTAGTATCACTAACACATTCAATGGTTCCTCTGATGTTATAAGTCTCGCTGATATATTTTCTTTTGGTCTTGAATATGTCTCCAAAACTCCTGCCAATATCCTCCTATTGGTGTAACTTAGCGGGTTGGGTGAACATTCAGGATTTTCACCGATTGCACATGTCTCGCCGATATATTCCCAGTGCTCCTATCGGTGAAAGAAATGATGGTCTCACTGATGAAACTTCATCGGTGAGACTTAAATTTTTGGGCCAACATATATTTTTCATGCCGAGATGACTTGTCTTGCTGATAGATTATCTTCATCGATGATACCATAAGCCAATCTCCCTGATATGTCTTCTTTAGTAATCCTAATCACTACAATAGTTTTGATGTCTCATCAATGTGATAAAAAGTTCTTGTAACCCATAATACCAGTTGGGAAGACCCATACTAGCTCATACCGATGTGATTTTTTTGCCACAATATCTTTGATCAGAAGGATTTTCAGGAGTAGAACAAGGTGACCATGGGTAATTATATTCTATAGGGCCAATTACATCCTTTTCTGACTCAAAATGTAGTTAATTATTATTAAAAAATTTACATGAGTAAATCATTATAAAATTTTGAAATTTTTTATAGTTCCAATAGACCCTTCTTCATGTTGTATTGCAGCAATTTTTTGAGAACCATATCATATCCATCCCTTGCTAATACAGTGAAATCACCGAAGAAAGGAAGAGAGGTGGAGATAGAGAGTCAATGGATAGGGGGATAGGGAGGGAGAGATGGTGAGAGATAGAGAGGGGGAGGGAGAAAAGGGGATATAGATAGGTAGAGGAGGAGGGTGATATAGAGAGTAATAGGGAGAGATATATCAATCACGTTCCCTATATCTCTATCTATTCATCCTTATCTCTTTATCTCTCTACCTTTCTCTATCTCTTTGTCTCCCTTTCTATTTGTATGTTTCTCATTATCTCCCTCTCTCTCTATATTTTCTTCCCTATATGTATAGATTTGTCTCCTTAAGTGTGCAATGGGTACATTGAAGAGGTCTTAAAGGAGAATTATCATATCTTTAATCAAATGGCATGCTACCTTGACCATAACTCCCCAAGGACACATGCCATCCTAGGATTGTTGACATGAAACAACAAATCAAAATTTAGTTTCTCTTTTCTCTCTCTCTCTTTTCCTTTGTATCTCTTATATTTCTCTCTATGATGCTCTCTCTCTCTCTCTCCCCCTATCTATCTAAGTTCATATCTTTCTCTCATTCTCTATCTTTTTAGTTTCTATATCTCTTTCTATTAGCTAATAGGCTACATATATTGTGAGATTTGAGCTTGAAACAAATCTCATGCCTAGAAACCACTATTGTGTCATTGTCTTTGTATAGAGAGGGTGGGATAGAGAGGGGGAGGGAGACAAAGTTATATAGATAGGTAGAGGAGGAGAGATATAGAAAAGGGGGAGAGATAGAGAAGAGGGTGATATAGAGAGATAGAGGGGGATGGTGAAAGAGATAGAGAGATCATGATAGAGAGTCAATGGATAGGGGGGATAGGGAGGGACTAGAGATGGTGAGAGATAGAGAGGGAGAGATAGAGAGGGGGAGGGAGAGAAATGGATATAGATGGGTAGAGGAGGAGAGATAGAGAAGAGGGGGAGAGATAGAGAAGAGAGTTTAGGGTTTAGGGAGATAGAGAGCAACAGGGAGAGGTATATCAATCACGCTCCCTATATCTCTATCTATTCATCCTTATCTCTTTATCTCTCTACCTTTCTCTATCTCTTTGTCTCCCTTTATATTTGTATGTTTCTCATTATCTCCCTCTCTCTCTATATTTTCTTCCCTATGTTTATCTTTGTCTCCTTAAGTGTGCAATGGGTACATTGAAGAGGTCTTAAAGGAGAATTATCATATCTTTAATCAAATGGAATTCTACCTTGAGCATAACTCCCCAAGTACACATGCCATCCTTGGATTGTTGACATGAAACAACAAATCAAAATTTAGTTTCTCTTTTGCCTCTCTCTTTTCCTTTGTATCTCTTATATTTCTCTCTCTAAAGCTCTCTCTCTCTCTCCCTATCTATCTAAGTTTGTCTCTTTCTCTCATTCTCTATCTTTTTAGTTTCTATATCTCTTTCTATTAGCTAATAGGCTACATATATTGTGAGATTTGAGCTTGAAACAAATCTCATGCCTAGAAACCACTATTGTGTCATTGGAAAACAAGTTTCAATTGCCATTTAATGGTAAACCAACTATAGTGTAATGGTAAAATCCTCTAAAATATTAGGTAAAAGCCTCTATATACTATTATATAATAATAAATGTAATTATATTATATATAATTTAATCTAATATTACTATTATATTAATTATATTTTGCATTGGGATAACACCAAGGAAAATATAGAATATATACTTTCATGAAGACAAAACATGAATGCCTATTATTAATCTACAAGAATAAGCTACAAAATATAAATCTAATATAGCTAATATATATTTAACTAATATATGCTTAACTATATTGTGGAATATTAAAACCTAGCTAAATGGTGCCATAATTTTCAATTTAGGGTATGTGCAGGATCATCATGGAAAAAATAGGCCCTTAAGTGGCAAAAAATTCAAAAAAATCAAAGTTAGGCAACTTGACATAAATTTGAATAAGTTATCTATATTATTTCAAAAATATGTAAGAATAGAATCTGTAGAAAATTGAATCTAGTTTCTAAACTACTAGGTTTGTTTAAAAAATAAAATCTATTTGGTGAAAATTTAAAATTGCAATGTAGTGGTACTTAAATTTTAGGAAAAAGAGGAAAACTGTCTGACCACCCTAACACAACAAAATGATAATTATTTTTATAATATTAGAGAAGTAGAACTCATGCCCCGTGATGCATATTTTTTTGTAATTTTTTTCAAGTAAAGAATTAATTATGATTTTCTTATTACAATTTTTTTAAATGTAAAACTCGTGATGTCTAACCACCTTAACTTGGTCAAAACTTCATGAAATTCAATTTTTATTTTTTTAATCCTATAGTATGTGAAGCATATAATGTGACGCTGTGTTTTGGATTCAAAATGTGATATCGTTTGAAAGCTATAGATGTTTTTCAATCAACCTATCAATCAGGACTTTTGTCGTAATTTGAATAGTAAATGAATAATAATTAATTATTAAATTCAAAGTAAAGAATAATTTATATCGGTGGAAAGCTGAAAATCTCCTTTAAAAACCCTTTGTTTTATCAATTTTGGGTAAAAAAATAGTCGTTAGCCACAAACCCATCATATTGCCACTTTTTGGCCCATCATGATCCTGCACATACCCTTTAATTACATACTCTAAAACTTAACGAAACCAAGTTGTAGCTCGTCAAATTGGAGAAGTGAAAGGTCAATACCAGTGCTGAGGAAGAGTTTGGAGGAGTGAAAGCAAGTCCAATACCAGTGCCAAGGAAGAGTTTGGAGTTAAAACAAGGTCAATACTAGCGCCGATGAAGAGTAGAGGAGTGAAAACAAGGTCAATACCAGTGTTGAGGAAGATTTTGGAGTGAAAACAAGGTCAATACCAGTGTTGAGGGTGAGGTTGAGGGAACTCAGGGAAAATTGACGACCAAGGGACAATGAGTACTATAAGTTTGGCACCCCCATTCTCTTTAACCTGCAATTTTCATGCCTAGTTTCCAAAGATCTTCTCGTACATTGGCATCCCCAAAGGTCTAGGATTTCATCACACATAGCCTTCATCACATGATTCTGAAGAAATTTTAGACTTAGTCCAAGTATATGCTAGGTTAAAAGCTAGATCTAATGAATGGAAATAGAGGCATACAATTCTTCTTTAATACCTCCACCACAAACATATGCAAGGAAAGGTCTCCTCCTTTCTTCGTAGTGATAACCTCCTCCACACACAACCCTTAAATATTATGAATAGAGGAATATAATCTTTGAAGAACTAAAATTTGATTCTCTCCTACCTAATGCAATTAGTCAATTTATCCTTACAAACATTTATAGTGATTACTAGAGGCACATAGACCAATTCCTCATAATAGAAGAATTTGATCATACTTTTCCAATGATGGCATTATGAGAAAACCTTAGGTTAAATGAATAATTCCTAGCTAAGTTATTTAAATAATTTCCAACCATATAAGAGAAGACCACTGCTATGTGTACTTGGATACCATGGAGAAAGGCTCTTTGGGCTCTTTCATCAATCAAGGTATTGTTAAATTTTAACACCTAAAAGTGAGAATGAAGAATCTTTCCTAGGATGGTGACCATCCCATTATAGCTCTTAGAGTTGCTAGAGATATTTTTGTTTCAAAGTAGAGATTGGTACATAGAATAGTGTCACCATGACTCTACCAATATATCCATCAAATTGACAAACCCTGACTTAACAACCACAATTTCACAAGAAAATTTCCCCTGTCAGCCCTAGGGAATCAATTCAATGCCAAGTTTCTTTCTTTAACAGACCCCTAAATGCAATGAACCTCTATCATACCATGTTTCACACCAATCCACCAAGTTATAGTTCCAAGACAGTGGGTGGATTGGTGGATGTCATTTCTATTTAGACCTCAAATCCTTACACAGGCAAAACAGGGTAGTCCCTGTATTTGATTGTTTTCTCCCACAAAACAATGATCTCAGAGCATATCAAGCCTGTGTGAACACATATATTTAT
Source organism: Sequoia sempervirens (assembly GCA_007258455.2). Classification (NCBI taxonomy): domain Eukaryota; kingdom Viridiplantae; phylum Streptophyta; class Pinopsida; order Cupressales; family Cupressaceae; genus Sequoia; species Sequoia sempervirens. The sequence goes on along the minus strand of VDFB02058242.1, from coordinate 134,624,340 downwards.
CTACACCAATTATCTTAGAGCATTTCAAGCTTGTACGGATCCATACAACACAAAAGAACTTCAGAAAAAGAGTAAAAACATAGAAAATTGCTTCAAGAACATGGTATTTGATATGAAATTTTGGTATCAACAATTGCAATAGGATGGGAATATAATATGATAGAAGTGGGATAAGAAATGCATCGTTTGAAGCATCAAACCAATATGCAAATATGAAAGAAAGTGATAACCCCTTAAACTGAAAAAGTTTCTTTTAACTTTAAGTTTGTTGGGTAGCCAATTCTTTTAAGTTATCAAATCCTACCATCATACATAATGAAAATGTTGTTGTTTCAAATGACTATGAGCACTAACCTTCACTATTTGAAGATGTTGAAACCTTGTCATAGAGAACTAGAACATTTATGCAACCACTCATCCTACCTTAAAACATACCAAAAGTCTCCTAGCAATTAGACATAGGAAGATTTAAGATGACTTAAACATTTTTTATTGCCAAAGCATAAACTTATGATGACTTAACCAGGCCTAGTACACACTCCCTCCCCATTAACCACTTAGACATATGGAAATTAAATGTAAATTTTCTATTATTTTTAGTCATGTAGGTGTCCAATAAACCACTCGGTGGTGTTTCCCTTCCAGTTTATTTAATTGAATGAATAGAAAAATTCCTTTGATTATAATTACAGAATACATTTGAGGCCTTGGTTGTGTAACTGGTGGACCATAGTCACATTTAACACTTGTTACAAAGTTTGGGAGTTAATACATTAATTAGATTTGATTTGTGATGGACACATTTGGACGGTAGTAACAATAACTTATAATCTATCAAGACTTGATTACCTTATAACCTGTCAAATTCTAGCGATGAAATGATAGATTTATCATAATGTCACCTTGGGATCACATCACCATGAAAGAAATTCATCCAATATCCTTATGAGTGTAGGTACCACAAAATAGGTATTTTTCAAATATGTCTTCCTTGAGCAAGGGATATTCAGGAAGAGAAGAGGAAAGTGAGACATGTAGTAGGTCTAAAAGAGTGAGATCAACTAGAGGTCAAAAGATTAGAAGAAAATTTTGTAAATGCATGGAATTTTTTCTTGCTGAAGGGGGGTCATGTTCTTATGATGATGAGAGCATAGGTGACATCGAGGTGCCCTTGAGGTACAAACATCTATGAAAACAATGGGTACCTAAGGAACTTCCTCCAATAAACACTAATTTTTGTGTCAACAAGAGGATATATCACATAGAACTATCGTCATTACATGGTTTGGGCTTATTTTCCATGGATGGCATAAAGTTTTGTTACGAAAAAGTTATTGAATTGATGGAGTATGTTGGACCATGTTATAGTTACAAATATTGGATGCAGCTGGTTCGATATACACGAAGTGTGCGTAGGTATGCACTATCAACAAATTATATATAGCTAAAAGATAAGGATCAAAATAAAGGAGTGGCTATGTACATTGATGGAAGGCCAAAAGTATCAAGGAATATTGCAGGGTTTATAAACAATACACAACCTGGGTCAAAAAATAAGCAACCCAATTGCACATTCGAGGATTGCAAGGGAAACCATGTATTCGTATGTGTGATAAAATCAATAACTATAGGGGAAGAATTGCTAATCGATTAAAATTTGAATCAATTAGTTACAAACAGAGTTACTATGGGGGTGGTACATACAATGTACCATTTTACCCAACCTCCAATTAATGACTCCAATATACCATTTTATTCTTATGTTTTTTTTCGTAAGTCTATTGGTTTCATTTCGGTAATGCTTTTTTATATTTAATTTTTGTCACAGTGGAACATTGATCATACGGGGAAGCATCCATCCCAGAGCATAGATCGTGATGCATCTTCAACCACTTCTACCTGACAGGTTTACCTCATTGTAATTGTACAAATTAGATACGGGAAAAATGTTTTATTTTTATGTTTTTTTCATAAGTTCCTTGGGTTTTTGATAATTTTTTTAATATTCTTGATGCAGTTAGCTGATTAGGGAAAGGAACTAGTAGTAGAGGAGAAAATCCATAGGGAGGTGCAATCAATATTATGTGATGATGATATCGCATATTCAGCAAGCCCTCTCAATATGTTAAGGAAGACCCAAAAAAATGCAATGAAGAAACCCTTAAGTTGATATTCATAGTGCCTCAAATAGATGAGATAAGAGAGAGGGTTAAAATATTGACTGTGAGAGCACAAAACTTGCAAGTAAGTTTTCATGAGGTCTTTAATTATAACATAATTTCATTCATGGTTTTATATTTTGTACTCTTTTATGTCATGAACTAAAATATGTTTTGTTTTTATAGGATTATTTGCATCCTCATGATGCTGCTAGCCATGATCAGGGTACTGGAGGTGCTACCGAGGAGTAGGGGTTGGTACAAGTGTCAATCCTGATCTTCCTGTGCATACATCACATCATCTGACCCCATCATTTGTGCCTATATTGTCACCTCAAATTTTGAAAACACATAGCATGCAGGCATCGGGTAGTGCACCCTCTCGTAGTGAACACATGCATCAGGACATGTACCTGGGGATGCAAAGGCCACATCTAGTACTAGTGATGTTTTAGCAGCATTTCCTGGATATTCTCGTATTACTAGTATGAGAACATTGTCGGTCACATTTGTGGTGACCGAGGATTTCATTCCCATAAAGATAAAGAAGGTATTACATACTTTAAAATGTTTTAATTATTATTATATATAATCCAATTGAAATATACTTATTGATCACTCTTTTTAGACTAATGATCCCATGATAATTTTGCAAGAAATGATGTTTTTATAAATATCTAAGTGATATTACATTGGAGCTCTTCGGGCCCACCATATGTACACGGTGGAATGCCTAAAATAAATATTTAAAAGATAAGCTCATTAACCATTTAGTTGTGTTGTTCAGTGATAAAACATTCAACCAGACGAAGGTCCTTAAGAAATTTGGTACCTATCTAAAGTATGTGAGGGACCAATATAGGTCACATTTAGAGAAGAACAAAAAGTATGAGCTTCCCCCCATGATTCCGGAGAGGGAGTGGAAGGACCTGTTGTCAGATGGAAAGGAAAAGGTTGAAAAGAAAAAAGGAAAGACACCACCGAGCCAAGGAAGGTATGTGATACTATCAACAATATAATTATATACTAATTACTCTTTCCTTTTACATAATCTAATGTATTTAAAAATTTTCATAGGTTGCCCGACACATCAAAGGAAACAAAGGAAAGACTAGAAAAACATGGGCAGCACAAACTTGGCTCTAGTGGTTATATGAAATTAGCCGCACGAATTGTAAGTATCAATAAATGAAATATTGCATCCAAATAATAAATTGCAAACAATTTTGGTTTTATCACACCATAGAAGAAAAATTCATGATCTTATGCAAAAATGAAAGGCTTTGAATTCAATAGAGTGCCCACAGAAGAGGACCTAAAGATTGCCTTCTAGTAAGGCTATGGAGCCATGGCTGAATGCCTAAGAGTCTTGACTGGGAAAAAACAATCTTCCATTGCATCCGACACGTAGGTAAATAAACTTAATAAAGTTTATTTAAAATTGAATACTTGTGCAATATATTCAATATTAATTTCCACCATAAAGTAATTATGTGCCTATTTGTTTTAAATAGACAAGAAATGATAATACTACACATAACATTGGAATGCAACATGGTGAGGGTGGAGCACAACCTACAGATGAAGGTCATGGTGTGCATCCCGGTACTGGATGTATTCATGTGCTATACAAAACATAGTGTGGATTAGTACAATTAAACATCTTTAATTGAAATTGGTGTATTAATTAATGTAACCTTTTATGTTCCAACTTTAGAGCATGTAGAGCATGATCAGGCTAGAGAATATCAGGAACATGATGTGGTCCCATCAAGTAAAGATGACCACTCTAATGTTATTTTAAACATATTTAACTGCAATTGGTGTATTAATTAGTGTAACCTTTCATGTTTCAACTCCAGATCACAATTTAGAGGGTGTTCAACATGTTGAGCATGAGGCTATAAGAGAAGATCAAGAACATGATGTGGCCCCATCAGGTAAAGATAACCACTCTAATGTTCTTTTAATTAATGAAATACTTGTAACAATAATAATAAAACATATCAATTTAACATTTCTTTGTTATTGCAGTAGACCCCCCCTTACAGTAGTGTGCACGTCATGAATACATGACTAGGCATACATTAAGATCACAAGCAAATGGAAAAAAAACTAAAGGGGGGACATATGATTTAGAAAACGATACTCCACTTTAGTTTTTTTTAGCTTCAAAAAAGAAACAACAAAAAATGTGATTGTAATCATATTATGAATGAATGTGAATATGTTAATGAATGAATGCTATGTGTTAATGAATGAATTTTATATGATAATGAATGAATGTTATATGTTATTAATGGATGAATGAATGATTAATGTTATATGATCGGGTATGGGGAATTGAGAGTGATGTGAGAGGGGGCAAGGGGGGAGTAGGGGGGGTGCGGGCAAATGAGCTTCCACTGTCACGTGGTTGGCCTTATTAAGTAGAGAATATTAAACTATTCTCGAAACAAAGAGAAGCTCAATAAGGTAATGAACTTTTGAATATAAGAAATGCATTGTTTGAAGCATCAAACCAATATGCAAAGATGAAAGAAAGTGCTAACTTTTCACTATCGTGGCAGAAAAATGATTCTTTATACCCTGATGCCTTCATTTTCCAAGCCAATTTCTCCTGCTTTACATAGCTCTGCCATGTTTGTGGATGTGATATGACTCCTACACAAAAAACATGTACCAGTTTATGGCCTTCAATCCAACTACATCCAAGTATCTTTTTAATTCATCTATCTTTCATCAATCCGTTTACTATTTGAACCTCGTATAGATGTTTTAGATGAAGAACCCATTATTGTGAAATTTGTCTCCAATTGAGTAAAGTGAATCCATGCTCTGTATCATAATTTTAAGTTGTTTCCATTCCAATGTTCTGAGTTTAGTTTGTTTGTATGGATTTCTATGAATACCACATTGTGTTGTGTGTGGATTTGGTTTCAAAGCGCTGTTTTTTTTTTTTTTAGTGGTGACATAACTCTAAAATTTGACTTTTGAGCATAACAGGTTAGTGGAAAAATTGACAGCTCTGAAGGGTTTAGAGGCTCGATTGAGATAGATACATGGATATTTGGATCTTATTGTTGATGGGAGGCTTCCACTTAACCATTAAATTATGTTCATATGTTTTGTACTGATTTTCAAGAGCTTGAAGAAGAGGGGAAGCACCCACCTGACCTCCCAAACCTTAAGAGGAGAATAAAAGAGGATAATGTTTTAATTTTGATTGTTGATGCATTGTTTTCAAGATTACAAGGCATCACTTGTTTCATCTATTTGGACTATGTTTGAAATATATGGATAGAAAGTGATAGAGAGAGGACTGAGAGGGATAGAAATATGTCTTTGTATTGTTGCAATATCTTGTTGAACCTTTCTTGCTGCAATGAGGTTGGCATATTTGTGAGCACTATTAATGTGTGTACTTTCTTGTGTAGGTGTATTTGTGGACTGTCAGAAGCAAAAATTTCTATGTGTGGGCAATGATCTTGCAACATTGTTTAGTAGAGACCAAAGCTAGTTTGGCTTGTGCTATTAACTCAAGGAGGTTAAGTTTCCACTTGTCATTATGTATTGTCCATTTTTGTGCCTTAAAATGGTAAATTCCATCATGATCATACACTCATGGTTGTCCAATATAAACAAATTATATCTTTTTATGTATAATTTTAGTTATCTTCTTCTGCCGATTTTAAATGAGTAATATTATTTTTCAATAATATTTTAACCAATAGATATGTCTGGCAGAATTCACAGACTCCTATATCTACCTTGAAAGAGCTCACTGATGGAGGGTAGAGGCCACATAAGACTCACTAATAGGCAACAAGTATATGATTCTAACCTTCTAGAGGAGTATCTATCTCTTCTATTTGTATTTCTAGTTATATCACTTTTTTGCTTAGGCACATTATATTATAAAGCTTTGGCAATTTTTTTATTCCCTTACACTACATTTTTTTGTTATTTTGGTTTCAGGAAAATTAAGATGCATTGATCAAGTGTATCATAGAAGATGTTGGATTTAATAATGGAAGACCTATAGTTGCATGTATCATCTATAAGTCACTTCTCCAATGGCATTCATTTGAAGTTGAAAGAGCAAGAGTTTTTTATCGTATCATTCAAACGATTGGTTCAACAATTGAGGTATCATTGATTTTTCATTTCCCTAGTTCTGAATAGTTTATGTGAATTGTCCCTATAGAATATAATGATTTACTCATGTAAATTTCTCAATAATAACTACATTTTGAGTCAGAAAAGGATGTAATTGGCCCTACATAATATAATTACCCATGGTCACCTTGTTGTACTCTTGAAAATCCTTCTAATCAAATATATTGTGGAAAAAGAATCACATCGGAATGAGCTAGTATGGTTCTTCCAGACCTATTATGGGTTACAAGCACTTTTTAGCACATTGATGAGACATCAAAACTATTGTAGCGATCAAGATTACTAAAGAAGACATATCAGGGAGATTGGCTTATGGTCTCATCGATGAAGATAATATATCGGCAAGACAAGTCATCTTGGCATGAAAAATATATGTTGGTTTGAACATTTAAGTTTCACCGATGAAGTTTCATTGGCAAGACCATAATTTCTTCACCAACAGGAGCACTAGGAATATATCGGCGAGACATAGCGGGTCAGGTAACCATTCATAACTTACCCCAATGGTATAAGTCTCCCTAATATACTTCCTCGTGCTATAGCTCCGATGCAATTTTGATCTCATTCCAATGGCAAGATCATCGAACAAACGATGAATGTTTGTTGAAATATCAGGGAGACTGGCTTATGGCCTCATCAATGAAGAGAATCTATCGGCAAGACAAGTCATCTCGGCATGAAAAATATATGCTAGCCCGAACATTTAAGTCTCACCGATGAAGTTAAATCAGCGAGACTGTCATCTCTTTCACCAACATGAGCACTTGGAATATATCAGAAAGACATAGCGGGTTGATTAAACATTCAGAACTTACCCCGATGGTATAAGTCTCAATGATATACTTCCTCGTGCTCACTGATGAGACCACAAATCAGTCCTCTCGATATTGCTATAGCTCCAATGCAACTTTGATCTCATTCTGATGACGAGATCGTCGAACAAACAATGAATGTTTATTAGAATTTCCATGAAACTTGGTCGCAATTCCAAAAAAAAACTCATTTTGTTCTGACAATTTGATAGAGGCATGCCACATGTGTTATGGCTATTGTTTGTCGCTAGATCAATGCAATTTTTGTCGATATTCCAATGAACACGAGGTCCCTTATTTTGTGGTGGCAACTGACAAAGTTTAGTTGTGATTTCAACATTTTGAAGCTTGTCAAGATACCGACGAAAATTCAGTGGGGAAAATATTTCAAGAGATTCGTCGGAATTCTGACAATAGTTTGTCGACAGTTCAACAAACTTTTGTTAGAAAGTAGAGTCAAATACAATATTGTTTGGAGGTACACCGAGACAAATCAGGATCACAATTTTTGATGAATTTTAACATGGTGACTTTCCTGATGTAGCTGGAGGAGGTGATGATACTTCATTCACGAGAGCACAAGTCTTGGGAGCTTTTCGGCATTTTGTAGGGTATTCCTGAGTGACAGCAGGAGCATCTAGGGGCGATCATACTTTGGTACATTGCTTACACACCACCTGTGAGGACTCACTTGGGGATGATGATAGTGCTTGCAGAGTAGTGACACAATGAGACATCCTCCTTCCACCTTTTGACAAGTGAGGCCATGGTCACACTAGAGGACATGTGGCGAATACTTAGATTTCCCATTCATGGAGAGCACATGATATATGATGTGGATGTCGAGAGGGAGGCCTGCTATGACATGATGGGACTTGACGAGATTGTCTTTTGTGAGGGTTAGATCGAGCTGGAGCGTTATAGGCTCACCATGTCACCCTTTCAATTGGTTAGAGAAGCTATCATATCAGATCTTGCTGCACCAGATTAGTGGGGCTGATACTTCAGTCCTGGATGGGGGCTTAGTTGGGAGTACATGGTCTAGAAATGAGTATGCTTTGCATGGGGGCCAGCTATTGGCCTCATTGTACAGATATTTGCATGATTTTGCATACATTGACGACAGAGCCATTGGGCGGGGGTCACACTCCTTCATATCTGGGCTTGGGAGAAAATTGTTCTGCTCCATCTAAGGGTTCTTCTAGTCGATACAGAGTCAAATGATCCAATTGTTTGGAAATACAGTGGAGGAATTTCTTTCACACACATAGGAAAACATGAGATTCCCCACTGGAGGAGAGTCCTTGATGACATGTGACCTTTCACATGGCGGCCATATCATGGATGGCCCACATGGTACAATGATGTGCAACAACTCTTTTTTGCTTGCCAAGATAGACTGATGCAGGGCAAGGAGCACACTATCATTGAGAGATACCTATTGGGTCATGTGCAGAGACAGTTCAGGGAGCCCTAGGATAGGCCCGATGATCAGTATGTTGCGATATTTGCACGTATGATGAGTTAGACCTCATGGGGTCGATACATACCCATAGCCGAGGCGGTGCAGAGTTTTATGCAGCTGGTGGCCAAGCCATGGCCATATGATCAGGGTTAGGAAAATTTAGGTACTACCTAGGCATACAAAGATTGGTTCCAACCATCTCTTAGATTGATAGTACCAAGCACACCATCCATACAACGTAGGGCCAGAGGAAAAGGAGCGAGTTGAGGCCAGGACCAAGGAGGCCGAGGGGGAAAAGATGAAAATGAGGATGGATATGGGCCACCACATCAACCGGATCAGGACAGAGCCCCCCAGGATTAGCAGCTAGATCAGTAGAGGTAGGATTCCCCATGACAGGATTAGGACAAGGAGCGGCAAGATCAGGATGGATGGGATGGACAACCTCCACAGAGAGATTAGGGACCTCCACTACCGCTGCCACCGCCACCTCCATTTGATCAGAGGGATGAAATGATATAGCAGTTGTAGTCACAAGTTGTAGGGTTACAAGGAAATGTGGCTTCCTTGATGGCAGAACAAGACTAGTTGAGATAGGAGAGGGACCAAGCTATCCAGCAGAGGCAAGTTGTAGAGATTAGAGTTGCTCAGGAGACAGGCCATCATCAACAACTAGAGAGAATGTTCACCTCCTCCTCCTGGAGTTTGTGTTTCGTTACATGCATACAGGGAGGCAGTCAGGGAAGCCAATTACTATAGATTGCATTATCATTAGGCGATGCCTAGAGCATCCCGAGTCTTGGATTATTCACAACAGACAAGTTACAGGGCACCTGAGGACCATGAAGAGAGATAGCCTGGAGAGGGTGAGCGCAGCCAACAAGGCTAGCTAATTTTTTATCAGAGACAAGATTATTTTTTGTGCCCCATGGGCTCATTTTTTATAGCCCCATGGGCCATTGTACTTTATGTATTTGATACACACTTGATCCAGATTTGTACCATGACAGTATAGATTTGATGATATATATGAGATGATCTAATTTTGATCTGATGTATGGTGTCCTATTATATTTCATGCATTTATGTATGGATTTTACTTCTATATGGGATGTCATGATTATATCTTATGTGATGCAATGCAATGATGTTATGCAATGATTTTATGGATGCATTTCCTTTTCAGTATCTTTCCTTATGCATTTTTGATGATGATGTATGCAAAATGTTATGATATGCAAATGCTTAGACTAACAAATCTATATTATGCACTTAATGGATGATGATGGGATGTATGAGATGTAATTTTTTTTATTTTTAGTACTTTCTCATGTATGATATGAGTATGATGTGATAATGAATGGTAATGCATATGATATAGAATGATGTATGATGTTTATGATATGATGCATATGTTATGATAATGCAAATGGATGATATGTATGCATATGATGTGATGTATGTTAATACTGCCTATGTATATGATGCACATGATATGCTCTTTATGATTATGTGATAGATGTTTTATGAGGTATGTGATATGAGTTAATAATTCCTATGGGATGATTTCCTTTTATGCTTATATAATGAGTGCATATGTATGGTTTATGAGATGCTTAGAATAACCAATCTATATTATGCAATGATTTAGGTGATATGATAAATACTTTCTATATGATATGATATGTGTTATGCAATATGTTGATGGTTTATGGATACAGGATGGATGTACTAGTGACAACGATTTGCGATTAACTATCATGGTACCATGTTAGCATGGAAAAGAAGATAGAAGAAAGAAAGAGATTCCAATAAGACATGAGATTATGATGATGATGATGATTTGCTTGCTGAGGAGTTGGGATTTTAAAAGGGCCAATTACCTTATGTTTAATAACACACGTAGGCATTATGCATCAAGGTATAAAGAACCAGGATGGCATTGCACCTAGTGTGATGGAATTTGACATGACAATCAGATAGGAGTACTCATGTCCACACCTAGCATACAAAACCTTATTCAAAATGTATTTCAGATATTTTAGACATCTCAGACCAAAACATAGGAATGAAAGCCTTCCTATGTGGTCTACAAGACACCTAAAACACCTTCCCTACACCCAAAAAAAGCACGCATGACCAAGGTTATATTACAAGAATATCCAACAAGCACAATAGATAAAAAGATAATGATCGTTGCCCCATTCCTTTCTCTCTAAATCTCTAAATGACTAAACTATGATGATGCCTGATGTTTATGTCCATTGTAGGAAGGATGCATCCTAGGACATGATGATATCAGATCATTGATTTGGGACTGATTGGATGATAGGCTATCGACATAAAGAGTTGACCAACTTGTTTACGTACTGACCTAGACTTCAAACCTTGACACTTGAGTTTTTACTTTTGAACTGCCAGACTTGTTTGTGATTGTTTTACCAAAGGTTGAGGATGACGATTGATTTATTATGAGTGATGTTTATTGCAGGTGAACACGAGATGGAATGGATGGATTTTTTCAAATATTTGGATGTTTTTGATGTGTTTGAAATGTTTCGAGGTTGTTTTTGGTATTTTCAAGATTTTACAAATGTTTTGATTTTCAAATTTTCAAATGTTTTGGAGTTTTATGAGATTTTAACCAAGAGACTAACCTAAAGACCTATCCTAAGGGCCTTGGGGGCTGATCAACCAGATTAGCCTTGCCTACATTATATACATAGAGACCACATAGTTCGATTGACACAAACTCGATTATTGATGAGATATGAACAAATGGATTGCTAGTTTATTATGATGGACTCCTAAAGGACTTAACTAAGTGTCTCAAGGGATGATCAAAGATCAACCTTGCCTATGTTCAAAGCTCAGAGACAACATAGTTCAATAAGACGACTCTATTTTTTGACTATTTGACTGACTTTTAACCTATTTTGGCTTTTGATATGTTTTTGGATTTTCTTAGTTTTATGAATGTTTTTTGACTTTCTAATTTTGGGATTTCAAGAACATACACGAATCTAATCTGATGAGAATGTGCCCCTAGCATGATGTAATAGACTACTCCGATAAAGGCAGGACAAGCTAACCTTAAGAATGTGTCGAGTAGTACTAAGAGGGATCATGGTATGAACACAAGACCAAGCTATGATGCAGACGTGGTTAGGTGATGGAAGTGTAGTGGATGGATGATGCAGAAAAATCCATGGAGATCTTGATGGATGGAAAGTGCTTATTTAAACAAGGCGCCTATTTGCTAGGGTTTCACCAAGGTACTTGCCCAAAGCGCCACCAAAGTGGTTTTCACTAGAGGACATTTTTTTCTCTTTACTGTTTTTAATCCTTTTTCTAATTTTTATTTGAATTTTTGCTTCTTTTCTTTTTTTCTTGTCACCAAGACGCTTGTTTGCTAGGTTTTCATCAGGGTGACCATTTTTTCAGGACATTTTTTTTTTTTTAATTTTTTGGTTCTATACCTTGAAAGATTTAGGCATAAAACTTTTTAAGATGGGAGTTGTTGATGGGCTCCTGTAGAGGTTCCCCTTCAAGTGTTGATAACTAATATGCCCTTGAATTGTAACTTGTTGTGATGACGAATGGTCCCAACCAGTTGAGCTCAAATTTTCCTTTACCGTTTGGATTTGGAATGTTCTTCTAGTTCTCCTTTAGCACAAGTTCTCTGACTTGGAAGGTCCTGCTCCTAATCTTCTTGTTATAGTTTCTCTTGAGTCAGTTCTGATAAACCTGCAAGTAGTTCAAAGCATCCATTCACCATTCATCTAGCAGTTCCAACTTGTTCAATCTTGACACCCAATATTCCTCATCCGTGATGAGATTCTATAGTGATATTCTTAGTGATAGGAGCTTGATCTCAATGGGTAATATGGCTTATGATCCATAGACTAGGGAAAAAAGAGTGGCACCTATTGGTGTGTGAATGTTGGTTCAATAGGCCCAAAGGGAAAGATTCAGTTAGAGATGCCAATCACAACCAACTTCATTGACCATTTTCTTGATGATTTTCATAATGGTCTTTTTTGTAGCCTCAACTTGGTCATTTACTTGGGGATAATATGAGGTGAAAAAGTGATGTTGGATTTTGAATTTGTCGCATAAGTCATAGACATCCCAATTTTTGAATGGTGTCCCATTATCTGAAATAATGGCTTGTGGGACACCGTAGTGACATATTAAATAGTTCATGATGAAATTTGATATTTTCTTTCTAGTAATGTATGTCATTGGTACGGCTTCCACCCACTTTGTGAAGTACTCAATGGCAATAATGATAAACTTATGGCCATTGGATGAAGTGGGGGTGATTATTTTAATGAGATCGAGCCCCCATTGTGAAAAGGGCCATGGTGTGACAATAGGATGGAGCTCTTGAGCTGGTGCATGGATGAGGTCTCCATGCTATTGAAATTGTAGACACCTTTTGACATAGTCATGTGCTTCTCTTTCCATAGTAGGCCAATAATACCCCATCCTCAGCAATTGTTTGGCCAAAGTCATACTGCTCAAATGTGAACCACATATGTCATTTTGTACCTCGGTTAAGGTGTTCAATGCCTCCTCAGCATTCAAACACCGTAACAGGGTTCCTTCTATGCTCCTACGGTAAAGGGTTTCTTCTAGGATAACAAACCGGGATGCTTTCTTGGCAAAGGTTTTCTTAAGGTTTGAGGTTATGTCAGCTAGGAGGACTCCTATTCTTAGATAAGTTTATATTTCATGGTACCACGGATTTCCGGTACCAATGATTTCCCACACAAATTCGGACTTTGGTAACTCGAATTTAGGCATGAGAATCTACTCTACTAGGAATTCATGCTTTGGGACATTGCGAGGGATGTCTAATAGGGATCCAATTGTCACCATGGCATCTACCACTCTATTGTTTTCTCTAGGTATCTTCTCAAATGTGATCTCAATGAAAGACTCCTCAAGACTTTCCACCAATTTCTTGTATGGGTTTAGCTTGTCATCTTTAGTCTGATACTCATCATTTACTTGATTGATTATAAGTTGTGAATCCCCAAATACCTTGAGAGCCATGATATGCCACTGCACTACTATTTTGAGTCTTATGGTTCGAATCTCATATTCTACGATATTGTTTGTGCGGGGAAATGCAAACTTGTAAGATCTTGGTATGCAGTCTCCCTGTGGAGTGATGAAAAATACCCTGGCTAATCCATGCTATGTGTAGGATCCATCAAAGTACAACTTCTAGTGGTCTACTATGTTCAAGTTGAAGATGGATTCATCAGGGAACTATGAAATTAGAAGATTCTCTGAATACATTGGTGCTTCTACCAATTGGTTTGCAATAGCTTGTCCTTCGATAGCCTTCTACTCTACATACTCAATATCATATTCTAAAAGGATCATGACCCACTTGGTCATCCTTCTTGTGAGAATTGGTTTGGAAAGCAAGTACTTGAGTGGGTCAATCTTGGCAATGAGTTTGATTTTATGTGCTAACATGTAGTGTCTGAACTTTTGTGAGGAAAACACCACTGCTAGACAAGCTTTTTCGATGAAGGAATAATTTAACTCATGCCCTACCATGGTTCGGCTAATGTAATAGATGACCCTCTCTATTCATTTTTCATCATGCTAAGCTAGGAGAGAACCAAGAGTTGCTATTGTTGTTAATATATAGAGGATTAGAGGCTTTCTTGGGATTTGTGGCATAAGCACTAGAAGTGTGAGTAAATACTCTTTGATTTTGTTGAATGCCTAATCTCACTTGTCATTCCACTTGTACACTACCCCCTTGTGGAGTAGGTGATAATATGTAATTGACTTCTCTACTAGATAAGCTATGAACTGGTGGATTGACTGGAGCATACCTTGTAGGCCTCTTAGTTGTTTCAATGTCTTAGGTGCCTCCATATCGAGGATTTCCTTTACCTTAGCGGGATCTATTTCAATTCCTCTCATTGACACAATGTATCCCAACAACTTCGCTGATTGTATGCCAAAGACGTACTTCTTTAGATTAAGGCATACCTTGTATTTCTCAAGTCTGTCAAAGATGGCACTCAGTGCTGCTATGTGGTCTCTTCTCTTTCTAGATTTTTCCAATATGTCGTTGACATAATCTTCCATAGTCTTATGGATCATGTCATGAAAGATTAAGGTCATGGCCCTTTGATATGTTGCTCCAGCATTCTTTAGGCCAAACGGAATCATGTTCCAGCAATATGTCCCCCATGGACGAGTAAAAGTTGTTTTGTGTTGATCTTCCTTGGCTATTATGATTTGGTTATACCCGGAGAATCCATCCATCAATGAAAGCATGTCATGTCTCGTGGTCATATCTACAATCATATTAATGTTCAGAAGTGGGAAGTCATCTTTGGGACATGCCTTATTCAGGTTTCTAAAATTTGTGCATATATGGATGCCCCCATCAAGCTTTGAAATAGGTACTGGATTTGATACCCACTCCGGATAGTCAACTAATCGTATGAACCCTGCATCAAGTAGCTTCTTCAATTCCATTTTTACTAATAAGGAAATTTGAGGATGCATTTTCCTAAGCTTTGGTTTGATGGGCTTAGCTTCGAGGTAAACTGCTAGATGGTGGACCACAATCTCTTGATCAACCCTGGGCATGTCGGCATAGCTCCTTCCAAAGTTGACCTTTCTCTCCCTTAAGAAAGCAGCTAGGAGCTCCTATTCTTCTGGCATCAATGATTTAGCATAAAATGTGATATGTGGAGTTTCTTTGTTCCCAAATTGACTGGGTTACACCTCTTGGCTAGAACTGCTAAGTTTTCCTGATGTAGAGCACTGAAAGGAAGATTGAATCCTTCATCCTCAGGTGCCTCAGAGAGGTTTTCACCATTAGATATGTCCTTTTTTTTACTATTTTTGGGTCAGAGAGTGCCACAGTATGGTTTTCACTCAAAGACCTTGAGATTATTCTCAATTTTTTGCTTTTGCGACTAAAGGATTCGATCGTCTCCCCATAATATGCATGTGTGTTAGCTCAGTTTCAAATCCTTCTTTGTGATCCCCATATGGAATGTTATCCCACAGTCCCAAGAATTCTGAGACTGCCTCATCATTTTTGAAAGTGTCCAAAATTGGCGGTCCTCGTTGGTTGTAATTGATGAGCTGGGGGTAGATTAGGTTGATTTCATGGATTTGATGGTCATTGGTCTCAAAGTACATGGTACTAATCATGACCAAGGAAGTATCTTCAAAAATCATTGGCAAGTCGGTTACGAGATCTTCCTCACTACATACATCTATGACTTGATCTATCGATAGGGGTATTTGACGAGTGGGTGCTGATTATCAACAAGGATTTTTTACCTTCTTAACTGGGATACTTTTTCCACATATGGTTATACTTGAAGGAGTACATTTGAGGCCAATATTTCTCATTCACATCTCAGGAATGATGGGTATTAAAAGGCCATTGTCATTTTTTCCAAGCTTTCTGTTTCTGTCATAGCCCATGGCGAGCATCATTTCTAAGCCTTTACTGCTATCATGAATAGGTTGGTCAGTTGCTGGTCTATTGTCTTGGTACAAGAGATGGGATGGGTCCTCTTATATTACTTCATGGCCGAGATATCCCCAACTTCTGAAGTTAGAGGAGCCTACTATGAAGGTTTGGGATGAGGAAACATCATTTGATTGTGGTCATCCTTGTGACTTGGGAGATTGTGGTAACTCTCCTAACACAAAAGCATTTTTTGGAATTGTATAGTGTCCACACCCATTTTCTTGGATAATGACCTTCATATCGAAGATGGCGAGGATGGCAGGTGTCTCTGTAGTAGAAGTGGAGGTGAGAGTAGCTGCATCAATGTATGGATTTTAGGGGCTTTCATCGTTCTTTGGCACTTGGGGGATTTTGTAATATTTTGCTTCTAGGCTCTTGCAGTAAGATAAGGGTTCAAGATCCCCATGGATAGTGACCTCTTGGCATTGGTATGTGAATTTGACACATTCGTGAAAGGTTGATGCCACTTCTTGCATCCCATGGATCCACAAACACCCCAAGAAAATGTTGTAAGGAAAATTGAGGTCAAGGACCTGACAGGTGGTTTCTATAATTGCTAGCCCTACTTGAATAGGGAGTTGGATAGTTCCTTGAGACACTCTTTCTTGATCATCATAAGCCTTAATTGTGATTCATTTTCCTTTTTCAATGGAGTCCTCTGAGATTCCCAAATTATTTATGAGTTTGAGGGAATAGATGTTTAAGCATGCACCTCCATCCACCAAGACTCTCTTGACCTTGTTTTTATGGACTAGGACCTCTAGATGGAGTGTGCGATTGTGAGATGGTTAGTTGGGGAAGTCTTGATCAGAGAATGTGAGAAGATTTTGGGTAATGATGTTTCCGACCATAGCTTGGAATTGTTCAGTATCAAGATCCACAGAGACAGTGGATGAGGCTAATGCTTCTTCAAGGATCTTTTTGTGGGCTGATGATATCTTCAGCAACTCCACGATGGAGATCTAAGCAAGAGTTCATTTTAGCTGGTCAAGGACATTGTAACCATGAGGGATGGATTTTGGATTGGAGGTGGATGCCCTAGGTGGTTGGGATGGTCCAGCAATGGTGACTTTGCTGCCATGTGTGGTGACTCCCCAATCAATATTGACTCCTTAATGTTAATGACAAGGACATATTCTTCAAGTGTTGCAACAACATGTTTATACACATTGTTCACATTCTTGTATTTTCCTTTGCCCTTATCATTGTTTCCTTTGTTATGGTATGGCATCATATTTTTGTATATCTTTAGGTCTTGGTTTCCTATGGGTTGGCCCACATTTATGATCTTTTCATCAATGAGGTCCTGGATTAGGTTCTTCAACCTCATGCAATTGTTAGTGGTGTGCCCCTTGATTTTGTGAAATTCACAAAGCTGGTTTTCATCATACCAGGGCGGTTTCACTTGGGGTTCCTAATAATTATCATAGGTGGGAGTCTTGCTGAGATTTTCATTTATCAATTTCTTCATGACCACCTCGAGTGGTTCCCCAAGGCCAGTGTACTTCTTCTTGGAGGGATTTTTGTTTCACGGGGGTGGTCCCCCTTGATTATTTAGGTTGTTGACTTGATTATTGGTTGGTTGTTGTTGCAATACCGCGTTGGTTTGCGTATTGTTTCGATCATTGCTTTGTGGTTGTTGGTAGGTTTGGGTGTTTTGTCTCGAAGACTGATTACAACCTTAGCATCCACTGCACCATCATTTGTGACATTTTTGTTCCTCGCCCACGTGTGAGGTTTCTCATTATAACTGGTGGATGTGCAATTGTTTTTTTGTTCAGGATATGGAGGTGTCCCTCCTTGTTTAATAAGGGCTCACTCAATGTTAAGCACTTTGGAGATCAATTGGTCATACATGGTGATACCTTGTACTTTAAGATGGAATTCCAAGGTTCCCTCTATATTGGAGATGATGGTACAAACTTGTTGTTCTTCTAGCATGACCCATTTTCTCCTATTGGCCTTGGATTGCCATCATTGTAGGAAAGAAGCAAATGATTCATTTTGACATTGTTTAAGAGTTGATAGTTCCTCTAGACTGACATCCATATCGATATTGAATGCATAATTTTTTATGAATGCATCTACTATCTCTTGGAACTTTTTGATGCTAGGAGGAAGGCGGGAGAACCACTCCATGGCGTGGCCAGCCAAAATTCTAAGAAATAGTCGCATCAGATATGTATCATCATATGTGACTTCCATGCAATGTACTTGGAATTCCCTAATGTGATCCTCAAGGTTTCCCATCCCACAATATTTATCAAATTTGAGAATTTCAAATGCATTTGGGAATGGTTTCATTGCAAGAATCCTGTCAAATGGATAGGGACACAAGTTGTTGGGTGTCTTTGTGGTTTTTCCTGATTGAAGATCAAGCACTTGTTGTGAAAGAAGTCTGACTTATGTTGATACATCATATTGTGGATCATGGGGTGGGGTGAAGGTGTTTTGCGGTAGTCGAGGTGTTTGAGCATTGGGTGTGTTGGTGGGAGTTTGGTGCAAGCTTTGTTGATATGCCTGCATTTGTTGTTGTGCCAACAACACTTATTGTTGGTCATGTTGTTGTTGTGCCAACAACGCATATTGTTGGTCTTGTTGTTGTTGAGACAACAAGGCTTGTTTTTGGTCATTTTGTTGTTGTGCCACCAATGCTTGTTGTTGGGCTAATAATGTTGCTTCTTGCTATGATTTATACTATTGCAAGGATTTTTGATATGTTAGTTGTTGGGCTGCTTGCAATTGTGCCTGGTATTGAGCTTGCACTTGCGCTTGCGCTTGCGCTTGTTGAGCTTGGTATTGGGCTTGCGCCCAAGCTTGAGCTTGTGCTTGAGCTTAAGCCTGTTAGGTAGCTTGTGTAGCCTATGCATCTTGTGCGGTTTGAGCAGCTTGAGTAGCTTGAGTAGCTTAGGCAACTTTTTGTTGTTGTAATAAAGCTTGGGCTTGAGCAGCCTTTTGTGCTTGTTGTGCGGCTTGAGTTGCTTGAGTAGCTTCAATGGCTAACTATGCAGTTTGTTGATTTTGAATTTGTTGAAGTGATTTTTGATAAGTAGCTTGTAAGGTTGCTTGTAATGCAATGCTATATTGGTTTGACATATATATGTCTGGTGGTGGAGGTGGTGGCGAATTTGGAATGGTGTTTGTTGCTGTGACGAGAGGAACCGTTGTATTGATGATTGGGATTTGTGTAGTGGATGGTGCAATCAATATGCTTGGTCCTTGAGAGGCCATGTTTTGAGGTATTTGAGTAATGGTTGATGATACAGTGTTTGTTTGTGTTATTGGGATGGTTTCCATCTATTTTTGTGATATCGATGGCAAGATGGGAGGATTTGGTATGATGCTTTGATTGATGATTGGGGGATTGTTTTGAGTGAGTGGTGGCAACGAAGGTAACCCCAAATTGAGAGTTGATGTTGATGTTGGCGGTAAGGGTGGAAGTGGTGGAAAAGTGAATGGCATACTTCCTTGGGGAAATGATGAAGATGAAGAGTCAAAAGTGCTCCCTGGTCAAAATAAGTCTCCTTACCCTTGCAAGGTCATAGGGAGAGAGGTTTAATGTGTTGTGTGAAATGATGATGATGGGTCATTAGGATCATGAAAGGTGAGGGGGACATATGGGTGTAATGGATTTTGGGGTATAGGTTGCCCCAAGATAGTGTTTCTGTCCAAATCTTGATTATTCACAAGGGGGTATGTTTTTATTTCATTGAGAAATGTGCTCCCTTTGTTAATAATAGGTTGAGTTGGAGCAATGGGGGATGTAATTTGGGAGATGGGTTGGGTGATGCTTTGGAATGGAGGTGTGGATGAGATTGGGGGCATGGATGAAATCAAAGGTATGACCCCAAAAGTTTTTTCCACAATAGTGCTCATATCCTAATCGGAAGGGAGTTTAGCCCCTTTTTTTGCTAATTCAAGCATATATTGTGAGCGATGAAGCCTCATCATGATGTTGACAATTCTATGATTTTCAGGATTTTGGACCATTTTGATGATCTCGTCTTGTGTCATCCCAAAGGAATTATTGGTGATATCTTCTAATTGACTTTCGTCTTGAGGATTTTGTGATGATGAAGGAAGATTAGTTAGGGGATTACTTGATCAAATGGGATTAATTTCAGAATTGGTTTGGCTGAGGTCACTTGAAGTTGATGTTGCTTTGTTGGTCTCCATGTTCTTCTTGTGTTGTGATCTTGTTTGAACCATAAAATGAGGTTCAAAAGAGAAGATCTAGGATGACTTAAGGATCAAAGGTGTGATGGTGAAATGTGTGAAAGGTAGATGATATGGATGATTAAACTCTTAGAAGATCTTGAGGGGGATGCTAGACTTTTGGGACTTTTTTGGATTCTTGGATTTTGATTTTGGATTCTTGGATTCTCAAATTTGGTTTTGATATTTGACTTGGTTTTGGATTGTTTTAATTTTGGACAATGAACAAATGGATCCCAAGATGTTTGATGTTATCTATGGGATAGACTTGCTCACAAGATGATAATTTGACTAAGTGTAAGGATAAGGATGCATCTACCCACACTTAACCAAACAAGATGATTTGATGATAATTCAACTAAGTATATGGAGAAGGATGCATCTACATATACCTAGCTAAACAAGATGATTTGGTGTTTGATTCATGGATTTGCCAAAAAGCCTAGCATAAAGGATGATTTCAATGTTTTCAAGAGTTGTTGGTGAGATGATTTTTGGTTTGATGTTTGAAAGATGGATGAAGGTTGACTTTGATCGTATGTGTACCTAAAAATGACTCTTGTTTACAAGACCTTGGTTTTGAAGAACACACTTTACTCTAAACAAGATTCTCAAATTGTTGAAAACGTCTCAAATTTTGACAATAATAAAATGAGTACAAGTTGGGATTGTCTCTTGAAGCTCTTTTGTAAAAGTTGAAAAGCAATCTTTGTCTGAATTCGTAGAGTATTGAGAGACACTTTTGATGATCTTTTGGACTAAGAGCTTTTGACTTTGGTTTCCAAATTTTGATTTTGAATGAAATCATTTGAGACACATGTGTCGGGTTCAATTGTTCTTAGCTTGGCTTAGTGACTTCTTTTTACCACAAAAAATTATTTGCTTAGGTTTTTGAGCTAGATGTCTAATGTCTTAACTTCTCATCCCACAAAGTACATTATGTGGAACTTCAATGAAATCAAGGAAAAATTTACCTATTGTTGACTGTAGTAAGCAAATTGAGATATAAACTTAAGTGCTTAGAAACCACTAAGGAAAGAATCCCTAGGACAAGCAATAGCACTTAAATTTTGTCCAAGATATTTTTTTCCTAAATGATTTGACATTTGATGACAATGTTGAATGTTTGCTTTCCCAATGTTTACGATCAAGCAAAGTGTTTTGTTTCCAAGAACATGCACAACCCTATGGATATGAACGACTTTATTTGTTGAATCCCCACTTGGACAAGTCTAGCTATGCCTACTTTTAGCGAATGGTTAGATGCTTGACCACATAGGCTCCCCCTTATAGTGCACTCACTTCTTGGGTCAGCCAAGCATCAATACCCATGAATCTCCCATAGCATACTTTCCATTTCTACTAAGATTCATAAAAGTGTGGGGCGGCTTCAAAACGACCATTCTTGCACCAACAAATAGATCAAGGATTTTGGCCTTTTCTAAACAAGGGTTTTAATGTGGGAATTTCGTTCATGGGGGACCATCCATGAGGCAAGAGACCATTGCTACCCTTCTCATCGGAATAATCCTCGTGATACTTTCCTTTCCTCAAGTACCCACACTTATATACCGGTTGCAAGTCACTTGGTTTAAGCGTGTTTCTGGTTGGGTCGTTCCCTTGGGTGATTACTTTTTCCCACAATGCAGACCCTCTTAAGATAAACAAAATCAAGCAAACATATCTGTAGTTCGATCAATCTTTGTTGACAAACAAAGAGAGAACACATGCAATATGTTCAACTCACACTCACAAGATTTGTTCAATTCTTAATCTCAAATGAAATGTGGAGGAAATCACTTACACAACTTAAGACCAACAAAAAGCCTTTTGATTCTGAAGAACATCGTGAGGCGCGAGAGAAGTGCATATGTCTTTTTGATGGTATTATTTTGGGTAAGTGATTACAAGACAAAGAAACACATGTTCATTTTATCCTTTCAAAGCAAGAGTGACTTCTTTTTAAGCACCAAAGGAAGTGTGATATTTTGATTGTTCAATTGTTAACCTTAAACAAAATCTAGTAGATTTGCCTAAAGTTATTTTTAAACCTTTTGTAGAAAAAATGAAAGCTTTGGTAGTGTTCTTTTTAGTTCCCTAAAGAAATTTAGTGTGTCCTAAGCACATGAAAGGTAAAAAATCCATAGAAGAAATGTTATAAATTCCCCCAAAGTGTTAAAAAAAACACTAAAGTGTTTAAAAACACTTGATGTAATGAGATGATGATATCATTATGAACCTTCAACTTTGTTTCCTTCCTTCACCTTTGATTAAGCCAACCTGCAAAAAACTAGTTAGAACTGCAAAACAGAGGTTAGAAAACCAGTTAGTAGCCCAAAGTAACCAAAATAGAAAAAGCTCATGTCAAAATTAACTAATTTTAAGCTTTTTACTCTATTCTAGCGGCGCAACTCGCATATGTGGCACTGTTTGAAGAAATCAGCGACGCTATATAGCGTCGCTAGGTCTATAAGTGACACTCTACAGCAAACCAGAGAGCATGATGGTGGCACATTTTTGCTCATCGGCGTAGTTTCAAGTTTGAAAATTCCAACACCTAGAAATTGGACCAACGTTGCAATTTGAATATTTGAATTTATGGGCAGGAAGGTTGCAGCGACGGAGTTTGGAGTTTATAGCGTCACTGTATGGCGTTGTTCGACTAATAGCGGTGTTGTATGGCTCTGGTAGACTGATAGCAGTGCAGTTCCCTATAGACACCAAAAAAATAAAGAAAAGCATGAAATTTTGTTAAAAAACATGATTAGAACTTGATATTTCCCCTCCCTCTGGCACCAAATGTAGAACCCCAATCCTAGACCTACACAAACACAAAAAACAAACACATCATTAGATCAAATGCAAGTGAGAATCAAGATTCCCCATGAAATTCATTTGCAAAGCTCAAATAGGAAAGAAAATGAAGAAAATGAACCAAGAAAGCAATGAAATACTATTTTAAGATGCAAACTCTCAATCCCATGGGGGAATTGGTGCCAATTTGACGTCGAAATTGGCCCTTTCCCAACTCCTTTGATGCAATGTTGATGAGTGATCCACTTTTTTGAAGATTCAATTGAGCTCCATGATGAAAAATCAACATAACCTAGCTAAGACCTTGATAAAGTTTATGGAAATAGATATACTTGAGGATGAAATTAAGTATAATGGGCTTGTTCAAATTGTCTATGATCAAAAAAAGGATGAGCCTCTTATTTATAGAAAGACAAGATGGAGGAATGAGAAAAATGGAGCAATGTGGGATCATTCAACATCCAATGGGCAAGTTCCATTTGTCAAGATGTGAATGGAGGAAGCTTGAGCACATTTTGATGAATGTGCACAATAAATGAAATTAGGTGGAAATTTGAAAGATATGAAATGACAATGTTAGAGGGAAAAAAAATGAATTAAATGCCACTTGGCTCAATGCACAAGGACATGTAAGAGAGAATGAATGTCTTGTTGGAAGGAAAAATCCACTTGGAGGGATTTTCAAACTTGGAGGAATATTCCCCTAAAGATGCCAATTTGAAAGAAAATAGGGATTTAATAAATCCATTAAATGTATTTTCATGTGCAAGTGGCGAAATCTAGAGAAATTGGATGATTAGGATTAAATTAATCAGGGTTTAATTAATCTAATGAGGGATTAGATGATGTGACTATTTGATTTAGATTTTTGGGTTGATTTAAATCAAAGTTGAGAAGAATGTAATTTAGATCTAATTAAATAAACAATTTGATTTATTTAATCAGAGAGGATGATGTTAGTGTTAAATCAAATAAAGGTGAATTTATTTAATTTAAATGGATGACTTTAGAGATTAATGAAATAAAATGAATTATTTAATTAAATTGAGACCAGAGGATTAATTAAATAACATTGGTTTATTCAATTGGGAGAGGATGACTTAATTAGATAAATGATTATTTATTTAATTAAGGGACGAAGAGTGATGATTTAGCTAAGAAGATGATTTAGGATGAAAGGATGTTAGTAATCAGGATCAAGTGTGATTGGTACATTTTCCGTGTCTACACCTATTGATGCTATTTATGACCATGGGTTTTTTTTTAGATATTAGTTCACTTTGATGACCTATTTTGTTGGGTGATCCCACAATAGTGGTTTACACTTTTTGGCCAAACTAGACATTAAACTGTATCTTTTTAACTAAATCTTCACTTCTGGGCACCTATAGCTGCTAAACCATGAGGAATTTGAAGATGATGCAAACTAGTGATTTGTGAAATTTTGTTTATAGATTCTAAATATATATTTTTTAAAATTTTTGAAATAAAATTGCATTTCTTTTTCCATCTTCTTCAAAAGCTAGTTTTTAACAGTAAACACCATTTTTAAAGAGTGGTGTGTACTTGCTAACACATAATTTTTTTCTATGAAGGATAAATTTTTATTTTTATTTTTAATTTAGATTCGTAACTACGATATCTAGTGCATGCAATTGGTTTCATAGTGTTTTATTGAATACTTTTTTCTTAATTAAGTTTTGAAGTCAAACTAGTTACAATTTAGACATAGGTTTACTTGCTAACATATAATTTTTTTTGTATGTATCCAAATTTATTTATTTTTGTTGGATCAAGGACATCAATATCTAGTGCATAGATATTTTTTAGAATTTTTTTCATAATCTACTATTTTTCCATGTGTAGAATAAAGAGCTTGATTTTTCAGTGAAAAACCTATGTTTAATTAAAGTAAAAAAAACATATTAAAAGAAAAATATATTAAAATTATATTTCATGGATAACTCATTCCAAGGACTACCATCATTTAGTTGGGTCTGTGAAGTTTCCTCCATTTTCATCCTCAACCTAAGCCTAGAAATGCAAAATTTTGCAGTAAAATGAGAAAGGAGGGGGAGAAGGGAAAAAAGGGGGGTTTGAGTGAACCCCCTTCAAGTAAACCCCCCTGGACCCTTTGAGTGAGGGAGTTTCTTCAAACCCCTCTTTTTTGTAATTTTCCTTTTTCTTAATTAAAGAAACATTCTAAAAAGATGATGACATCACAAAGTGGTTCGCTGGAAGGGGAGGTTCGCTCGAACCCCTTTTTGGGTTCATGCAAACCCCCCCTTTGAGCAAACCCCTTAAACCCAAAATTTTCTTCTTGGGAGCATTTTTGCAAATTTCCTTCATGAAGGGAATTGTAAACCAATATTCTTGAATCATCTTGCTCTTTATTAAAGTCTCGTCAAATCATTCAAGAATATTTTCTCTTAACCCATAGACCCGATTCCTTCCTCACCATAGATGCTAATGTACCATTAAATTATTATGAAAACTTCTACAATCATAGAGAATAGAATATTGTACATGAATGTGGTGGCTAGATTATTATCTCTTTACAATTTCCTAATTTTATGATAAAGATCATTCTTTGTGGTGTCATATCTCATCAACTTTGAATCTCTTTTGACATATCCATGCTTTTTAATTCTTGCTTGAAAACTTTTTCTTTCCATTGTTTCTTGTTATGTACATGTTCTTGGTATCAAGCATCAAATCATCTTCAAACAACAATGATGATCTTTTAAGTGAGTCTCTTTGAAACTTTTTAAATTTCTCAATTTCTTTATAAAAATGCAGCCACACAAATTGGTTTTGTTATCTATATTCTTTATTGATTCTACACCATCCATTATGTTGATAGTTTACCTCCCTTGCAACTCTTAGGTAAGTTGAAGCTCAAGAAAAATATATCCTCACACCATTCCTATGAAATACCTTCACAATACCTAGCAACATTAATAGAAATGGAAAATTTTAGCATGGCCTCACCATCTAACAGAGAATTCAAGGTTTTATCTTCTTTAATGCCCTATACTAGTCTACTTACAACTGCCAATTCAATCTATTCATAGTGAAAAGATAGAACAAAATATTTTTGGAGCCTTTAGAAAAAATATTGCATGGTGATGAGAACAAGGAAGTTCACTAACCAACATGGAGTATACTACTGAGCCAATTGTGGGATTCATGCAACTACTAGGTGTTTTCTCCCTATGGGTCCTATTAATTAGCATGATGTGGAAGAGATAAATTATAGTATCATCTTTGTAAATTTGGGTGGTTCTAGTTTTAACTTTTCCCCTCCATGTTTTTCCTCATAAAGGTTGTCTCTTCCTAACCATAGTCACCATGAAACATGGGATACAACTTGTTCACACTACCCAAACTATTTTGGTGCAAGATTGCATGAAAAACGTAAACTTATAAGCCTTTGATTAATTATTGTAAACTAAATTTGTTCTCTATGTTAGAAACTTTGTTAACATTGAGATGGTTCTCAAATTCTTCTTTTTAATGGAGTGAAGTTTGATAGATCATGTTAAATAGAAAACTAGGGACTAGTAGAAATTAATATTTATGGAGAATGGACTTGGTGTTTAATATTAGAATGTCTTAAGTGTTACTTAGGGTTTGGATGGCCGGATCTAACTCTAATTAAATGCAGATTTTATATAATAAGCGGAGAAGTACTACCTGGAATAAAATCATAACACGGGAATTTAGCAGTGGTTTCGCAATCAGGGCTACATCCACCAAACCTTTGACCATCAATACTTTTCATTATCCACATTAAAAACCTAATTACAATCTTAGAATAGTTTTCATCATATTGAAATACCCATCAAACCATGGGCGGGGTGTCTGATTATACCATGGGCTATCTGATGCATAACATGATCGATTAAGCCACATACCAACATTAGAATAAATTGGTATGCTACTCTCTTAATAATATTATACTCATTTTTTAGTTCCATAAAATCAATGACACCTACCATGCTCTATAAAACCACTAAACTTCCATTTCTAACTTTTTTGGTTATTTCTAATTTCAAAAGGAAATAAAAGAATTCATAATTTTACCATGGAGGGGAAGGTCGTGAGAATGCAATTTGCATAATATCATAAAAATTTACATATGTTAGGCATGGTGGATATGAATTAGTGGTCTCTATGTGGGAAGATAAAATCAATCCCTCATGCATATCTTCTAGTTGATGTATATATGAATAATTGTGTTTACATTATTTAACTACTTCAAGGAGAGTGCATAGGGAGCGAGAATAATCAACAATAAATATGAATTCATTAGTACAAACAAACTTCAAAGCTATTTGTTTCCATGTTAGCCTTAAAGATAGTAGGTGATTGGTGTTCAACCAAGATTTAGTTTTTTGGTAAAAAGGTTAAGGAAAAACACATCACTATAATAAAAATGGAGGTTTGTTAAATTTGTGTTTGCTATGTGAACATTACATGTATATTTTGAGTTTCAGATTAAAATTGTGTGTACTAAGGTAAGAAAGAGAGGAGAATGTATGTCAGCATTCATCGCTTATGAATTTTTAAGCAAGCTAGAAATTTCTATATTATCTAGAGTTACAATATAGATGATTGCAACTTAATCAAAATGTGTTTTCTTTTTAACAAATATTAAGGAAGACAACACACTGTATTTCTAAGTGCTTCATTTCCAATCAAAAGTTAATAAAATCCCTCAATAATTTTCTTGGATTAAGCACGATAAATTTGAAATCTTAGAAAAATAAATGACAGATTATATTGATTAAGTGTTTTGATTTCAACCAAATGTTAACTTTGTTCTTCATTAAGAAAGAGATTTCTCTTAGCAGTTGACATAATGTTTGGGATTGACATGTTTTGCATATCTATGTTTTCTTAAATGTACCTTATTAGAAATCAACTTATATATAATTAATATCTATCAATGTAACCAATGCACTAGTGCAAGTGCTAGTTAATAATATAAATGAATGCATTAAATACCTTTAAATATAAGGACCACGGTGACACATCCACACAAATTTTGTGTTTGAGTCAACCTAAAAGAAAGGTAAAGGCGAAGTCAATGATAATATTTGAGCTTAAATATTTAGTTGCATAGATAAATTTATGGCTAAAGAAAACATCTTCATCACTATGAACTTACCTTAGAACATAAAATAAACTAAATCATAATGGATAATATGTCTATAAAAATGTATTGCAATCATAAATATAAAACAAATGCATGGAGTGTGTAATCATATTAAAAGAGTTAATGGATATCTCAAGAGAAAAGGACACTTCTAGATGGTGGGTAGGGTAACCTTGAGCGAGGGGTCCATGACATCAGTGTCTGAGTCAACTATTTTTTTTTGCCACGTGCCTTCACTGTCGAGCTGGCAGTTTGAAATAAAAATTTGGGGAGATTTCGAGCATGATTTCCAAGGTTTTTGGGGAGATTTCCAAAAACTGCCAAAAAAGTATAAAAATTAGGTGTATACCTATCGCGGACATCTGTATGACTGATGGTTGTTTGGCGCCATGCGAGTACTTGCAACTAGTAGTCCTAGTTAATGTGTATTAACTGCTACACATTCCTCGTCGTCAGTCTTAATGCCTACCACCTCAGCATGCACACCATTTGCTTGGTCTTGTATTTTGTTCACAAAACACCCATTCATGAGACATCATTCATTTTCAGCAGTTCCATTCAAAACCAGCTCTGGTTAGGATGGATGCCGATGGTGGTGAGGCTATGGCCGAGTGGTGGTGATACATTTTTTGTGCTTTCTGTGTTTATCAACATCATATTCAGTAAAAGGAAACTATATTTAACTTCTTGCTACGCAGGTGAGGTTGTCTTCCAACCTCACTTAGGCAGTAACTATGCATTGCAATATTTTTCTAGGTTTTTCTTGCAATTTTCTTTTGTTAAAATAGAAAGAAAAATTTGTAATGATTTCATCGTGTAATGAAGCTTTGTTGCAGCTTTTTCATGGCTGCTACTATGTATATTATGGCCAACTATGTGTATATGTGACTATACATATATATATATATATATGCATATATATGGCCGACTGTTTGTAAATGTGTGTATACACAGATATATATGCATATAAATGTATATATATGCATATATATTTGTGTATACACACATATACATAATGCAACGGCCCACAAATGTAATTTTCCAGCAATAATAGAACTATATAATGGAGAACTATGTCTATATGTGAGAATATAGTTATATATATACATATAGATGGCCCACTATGTGTATATGTGTGTATATAGTTACATTTATGTGTATATATGACCAACTATGTGTATATGTCTGTATATATCCATATTTATATGTCTACACACACATATACACACACACCACCATAATATATGTGTTTGTTTTCATTTTATACCTCTATAATTGGAATATATGCATATATATGTGTGTATACACAAATATACACACAGTCTGCCATTCATATAGAGCTTTGTTTGCATTTTATTCCTCTGTAATTTTCATATGTATAGTGGTTGTATGTGTATATTTTTTACCAACTGTGTGTATACATATACATACCATTCATATGTTTTTGCAGCTCGACTGTGAAGGGTTTTATGCACCTATGCTTTAGTTGGCTATTTCGACTGTTAACGTGAACCCCTCGCTCAAAAATTCCCGACCCCCATCATCCACTCTTCCCTTTCCTTCATCTCTGCTTGAATCGTGGATTTTTAGGGAATACAGTCATCCATTTATAGGATTTTCCTAGTCAATTTCGTAATCATTTTATTTTTTTAATTGACTAAT
>VDFB02058242.1:134553309-134594242 GCA_007258455.2 Sequoia sempervirens | reverse complement strand
TGGTCATGTTGTTGTTGTGCCAACAACACTTATTGTTGGTCTTGTTGTTGTTGAGCCAACAAGGCTTGTTATTGGTCATGTTGTTGTTGTGCCACCAATGCTTGTTGTTGGGCTAATAATGTTGCTTCTTGCTATGCTTGATACTGTTGCAAGGCTTGTTGATATGCCTATTGTTGAGCTGCTTGCAATTGTGCCTAGTATTGAGCTTGTGCTTACGCTTGTTGAGCTTGGTATTGGGCTTGCACCCGAGCTTGAGCTTGTGCTTGAGCTTGTGCCTAAGCTTGAGCCTATTAGGTAGCTTGTGTAGCCTGTGCATCTTGTGCGGCTTGAGCAGCTTGAGTAGCTTGAGCAGCTTAGGCAACTTGTTGTTGTTGTAATAAAGCTTGGGCTTGAACAACCTTTTTGTGCTTGTTGTGCTTGTTGCGCTTGTTGTACGACTTGAGTTGCTTGAGTAGCTTGAGCGGCTAACTATGCAATTTGTTGATTTTGAATTTGTTGAAGTGATTTTTGATAAGCAGTTTGTCGAGCTGCTTGTAATGCAATG
This sequence comes from Sequoia sempervirens, assembly GCA_007258455.2. Lineage (NCBI taxonomy): Eukaryota > Viridiplantae > Streptophyta > Pinopsida > Cupressales > Cupressaceae > Sequoia > Sequoia sempervirens. Next base: position 134,593,698 of record VDFB02058242.1, on the reverse strand, counting down.
CTATATTGGTTTGACATATTTATGTTTGGTGGTGGAGGTGGTGGCAGATTTGGAATGGTTTTTCTTGCTGTGACGAGAGGCACCATTGTATTGATGATTGGGATTTGTGTAGTCGATGGTACAATCAATATGCTTAGTCCTTGAGAGGCCATGTTTTGAGGTATTTAGGGAATGGTTGATGATACGGTGTTTGTTTGTGTTATTGGGATGGTTTCCATCTATTGTTGTGATATCAATGGCAAGATGGGAGGATTTGGTATGATGCTTTGATTGATGATTGGGGGATTGTTTTGAGTGAGTGGTGGCAATGGAGGTAACCCAAAATTGAGAGTTGATGTTGATGTTGGCGGTAAGGGTGGAAGTGGTGGAAAAGTGAGTGGCGTACTTCCTTGGGGAAATGATGAAGATGAAGGGTCAAAAGTGCTCCCTTGTCCAAATAAGTCTCCTTCTCCTTGCAAGGTCATAGGGAGAGAGGTTTGATGTGTTGCGTGAAATGATGATGATGGGTCATTAGGATCATGAAAGGTGAGGGGGACATATGGGTGTAATGGATTTTGGGGTACGAGTTGCCCCAAGATAGTGTTTGTGTCCAAATCTTGATTATTCACAAGGGGGTATGTTTGTATTTCATTGAGAAATGTGCTCCCTTTGTTAACAATAGGTTGAGTTGGAGCAATGGGCGATGTAATTTGGGAGATGGGTTGGGTGATGCTTTAGAATGGAGGTGTGGACGAGATTGGGGGCATGGATGAAATCAGAGGTATGACCCCAAAATGTTTTTCCACAATAGTGCTCATATCCTAATCAGAAGGGAGTTTAGCCCCTTGTTTTGCTAATTCAAGCATATATTGTGAGCGATGGACCCTCATCATGATGTTGACAATTCTATGATTTTCAGGATTTTGGACCATTTCAATGATCTCGTCTTGTTTCATCCCAAAGGAATTATTGGTGATATCTTCTAATTGACCTTCCTCTTGAGGATTTTGTGATGATGAAGGAAGATTAGTTAGGGGATTACTTGATCAAATGGGATTCATTTCAGAATTGGTTTCACTGAGGTCACTTGAAGTTGATGTTGCTTTGTTGGTCTCCATGCTCTTCTTGTGTTGCGATCTTGTTTGAACCATAAAATGAGGTTCAAAAGAGAAGATCTAGGATGACTTAAGGATAAAAGGTGTGATGGTGAAATGTGTGAAAGGTGGATGATATGGATGATTAAACTCTTAGAAGATCTTGAGGGGGATGCTAGACTTTTGGAACTTTTTTGGATTCTTGGATTTTGATTTTGGATTCTTGGATTCTCAGATTTGGTTTTGATCTTTGACTTGGTTTTGGAATGTTTTAATTTTGGAAAATGAACAAATGGATCCCAAGATGTTTGATGTTATCTATGGGATAGACTTGCTCACAAGATGATAATTTGACTAAGTGTAAGGATAAGGATGCATCTACCCACACTTAACCAAACAAGATGATTTGATGATAATTCAACTAAGTATATATTGAAGGATGCATCTACATATACCTAGCTAAACAAGATGATTTGGTGTTTGATTCAAGGATTTGTTTCAAGGATTTTGATATATGGATTTGCCAAAAAGCCTAGCATAAAGGATGATTTCAAGATTTTCAAGAGTTGTTGGTGAGATGATTTTTGGTTTGATGTTTGAAAGATGGATGAAGGTTGACTTTGATCCTATGTGTACCTAAAAATGACTCTTGTTTACAAGACCTTGATTTTGAAGAACACACTTTACTCTAAACAAGATTCTCAAATTGTTGAAAACATCTCAGATTTTGACAATAATAAAATGAGTACAAATTGGGATTGTCTCTTGAAGCTCTTCTATAAAAGTTGAAAAGCAATCTTTGTCTGAATTCATAGAGCATTGAGAGACTCTTTTAATGATCTTTTGGACTAAGAGCTTTTGACTTTGGTTTCTGAATTTTGATTTTGAATGAAATCATTTGAGACACATGTGTGGGGTTCAATTGTTCTTAGCTTTTCTTAGTGACTTCTTTTTACCACAAACAATTCTTTTCTTAGGTTTTTGAGTTAGATGTCTAATGTCTTAACTTCTCATCCCACAAAGTACATTATGTGGAGCTTCAATGAAATCAAGGAAAAATTTACCTATTGTTGACTTTAGTAAGAAAATTGAGATATAAACTTAAGTGCTTAGAAACCTCTAAGGATAGAATCCCTAGGGCAAGCAATAGCACTTAAATTTTGTCCAAGATATTTGTTTCCTAAAGGATTTGACATTTGATGACAATGTTGAATGTTTGTTTTCCCAATGTTTACAATCAAGCAAAGTGTTTTGTTTCCAAGAACATGCACAACCCTATGGATATGAATGACTTTATTTGTTGAATCCCCACTTGGACAAGTCTAGCTACGCCTACTTTTAGCGAATGGTTAAATGCTTGACCACACAGGATCCCCCTTATAGTGCACTCGCTTCTCAGGTCAGCCAAGCATTAATACCCATGAATCTCTGATAGAATACTTTCCATTTCTACTAAGAGTCATAAAAGTGTGGGGCGGCTTCAGAACGACCGTTCTTGCACCAACAAATAGATCAAGGATATTGTCCTTTTCTAAACAAGGATTTTAATGTGGGAATTTCGTTCATGGGGGACCATCCATATGGCAAGAGACCATTGCTACCCTTCTCAACGGAATAATCCTCGTGATAATTCCCTTTCCTCAAGTACCCACACTTATATACCAATTGGAAGTTGCTTGGTTTTAGTGTGTTTCCGGTTGGGTCGTTCCCTTGGGTGATTAATTTTTCCCACAAGGTAGGCACTCTTAAGATAAGCAAAATCAAGCAAACATATCTGTAGTTCGATTGATCTATGTTGACAAACAAAGAGAGAACACACGCAATATGTTCCACTCACACTAAGATTTGTTCAATTCTTAATCTCAAATGAAATGTGGAGGCAATCACTTACACAACTTAAGACCAACAAAAATCCTTTTGATTCTCAAGATCATCGTAAGGCGTGAGAGAAGTGCATATGTCTTTTTGATGGTATTATTTTGGGTAAGTGATTACAAGATAAAGAAACACATGTTCATTTTATCCTTTCAAAGCAAGAGTGACTTCTTTTTAAGCACCAAAGGAAGTGTGAGATTTTGATTGTTCAATTGTTAACCTTAAACAAAATCTAGTAGATTTGCCTAAAGTTCTTTTCAAACCTTTTGTAACAAAAATGAAAACTTTGGTAGTTTTATTTTTAGTGCCCAAAAGAAATTTAGTGTGTCCTAAGCACATGAAAGGTAACAAATCTGTAGAAGAAATGTTATAAATTCCCCCAAAGTGTTAAAAAAAACACTAAAATGTTTAAAAACACTTGATGTAATGAGATGATGATATCATTATGAACCTTCAACTTTGTTTCCTTCCTTCACCTTTGATTAAGCCAAACTGCAAAAATCTAGTTAGAAATGCAAAATAGAGCTTAGAAAACCAATTAGTATCCTAAAGTAACCAAAATAGAAAAAGTACATGTCAAAATTAACTGATTTTAAGCTTTTTACTCTATTCCAACGGCACAACCCACATATGTGGCGCTGTTTGAAGAAATCAGCGACGCTATATAATGTCGCTAGGTCTACAAGCAATTCTCTACAGTAGACCAGAGAGCATGATGGCGGCACAGTTTTTCTCAGCAGCGTAGTTTCAAGTTTGAAAATTCCAGCACCTAGAAATTGGACCAACGTTGCAATTTGAAGATTTGAATTTTTGGGCAGGAAGATTGTAGCGGCGGAGTTTGGAGTTTACAGCATCACTATATGGCATTGTTGGACTAAAAGCATGAAATTTTGTTAAAAAACATGATTATAACTTGAGATTTCCCCTCCCTCTGGTGCCAAATGTAGAACCCTAATCCTAGACCTACACAAACACAACAAACAAACACATCATTATATCAAATGCAAGTGAGAATCAAGATTCCCCATGAAATTCATTTGCAAAGCTCAAATAGGAAAGAAAATGAAGAAAATGAACCAAGAAAGCAATGAAATCCTATTTTAAGATGCAAAATCTCAATCCCATGGGGGAATTGGTGCCAATTTGACGTCAAAATTGGCCCTTTCCCAACTCCTTTGATGCAATGTTGATGAGTGATCCACTTTTTTGAAGATTCAATTGAGCTCAATGATGAAAAATCAACATAACCTAGCTAAGACCTTGATAAAATTTATGGAAATAGATATGCTTGAGGATGAAATTAAGTATAATGGGCTTGCTCAAATTGTCGATGATCAAAACAAAGGATGAGCCTCTTATTTATAGAAAGATAAGATGGAAGAATGAGAAAAATGGAGCAATGTGGGATCATTCAACACCCAATGGGCAAGTGCCATTTGTCAAGATGTGAATGGAGGAAGCTTGAGCACATTTTGATGAATGTGCACAATAAATGAAATTAGGTGGAAATTTGAAAGATATGAAATGACAATGTTAGAGGGAAAAAGAATGAATTAAATGCCACTTGGCTCAATGCACAAGGACATGTAAGAGAGAATGAATATCTTGTTGGAAGGAAAAATCCACTTGGAGGGATTTTTAAACTTGGAGGAATATTCCCCTAAAGATGCCAAGTTGAAAGAAAATAGGGATTTAATAAATCCATTAAATGTATTTTCATGTGCAAGTGGCAAAATCTAGAGAAATTGGATGATTAGGATTAAATTAATTAGGGTTTAATTAATTTAATGAGGGATTACATGATGTGACTACTTGATTTAGATTTTTGGGTTGATTTAAATCAAAGTTGAGAAGAATGTAATTTAGATATAATTAAATAAAGGATTTGATTTATTTAATCAAAGAGGATGATGTTAGTGTTAAATCAAATATAGGTGAATTTATTTAATTTAAATGGATGAATTTAGAGATTAATTAAATAAAATGAATTATTTAATTAAATTGAGACCAGAGGATTAATTAAATAACATTGGTTTAATCAATTAATGAGAGAGGATGACTTAATCAGATAAATGATTATTTATTTAATTAAGGGACGAAGAGTGATGATTTAGCTAAGAAGATGATTTAGGGCGAAACAATGTTAGTAATCAGGATCAAGTGTGATTGGTACATTTTCCGTGTCTACACCTATTGATGCTATTTATGACCATGGGTTTGTTTTTAGATATTAGTTCACTTTGATGACCTATTTTGTTGGGTGATCCCACAATAGTGGTTTACACTTTTTGGCCAAACTAGACATTAAACTGTATCTTTTTAACTAAATCTTCACTTTTGGGCACCTATAGCTACTAAACCATGAGGAATTTGAAGATGTTGAAAACTAGTGATTTGTGACATTTTGTTTATGATTCTAAATATATATTTTTTTTAAATTTTGAAATCAAGTTGCATTTATTTTTCCATCTTCTTCAAAAGCTAGTTTTTAACAATAAACACCATTTTTAAAGAGTGGCGTGTACTTGCTAACACATAATTTTTTTCTATGAAGGATAAAATTCTTTTTTTTAAAATTTAGATTCGTAACTACGATATCTAGTGCATGCAATTGGTTTCATATTATTTTATTGAATACTTTTTTCTTAATTAAGTTTTGAAGTCAAACTAGTTACAATTTAGACATAGGTTTACTTGCTAACACATAACTTTTTTTGTATGTATCCAAATTTAATTTTTTTTGTTGGATCAAGGACATCAATATCTAGTGCATAGATATTTTTTAGAATTTTTTTCATAATCTACTATTTTTCCACATGTGTAGAATAAAGAGCTTGTTTCAGTGAAAAACCTATGTTTAATTAAAGTAAAAACAAACATATTAAAAGAAAAATATATTAAAATTGTATTTCATGGATAACTCATTCTGAGGACTACCATAATTTAGTTGGGTCTGTGAAGTTTCCTCCATTTTCATCCTCAACCTAAGCTTGGAAATGCAAAATTTTGCAGTAAAATGAGAAAGGAGGGGGAGAAGGGAAAAAAGGGGGGTTTGAGTGAACCCCCTTCAAGCAAACCCCCTTGGACCCCTTCGAGTGAAGGGGGTTTCTTCAAACCCCCCTTTTTTGTAATGTTCCTTTTTCTTCATTAAAGAAACATTCCAAAAAGATGATGACATCACAAAGGGGTTTGCTTGAAGGGGAGGTTCGCTCGAACCCCTTTTTGGGTTCATGCAAACCCCCCCTTTGAGCAAACCCCTAAAACCCAAAATTTTCTTCTTGGGAGCATTTTTGCAAATTTCCTTCATGAAGGGAATTGTAAGCCAATATTCTGGAATCATCCTACTCTTTATTAAAGTCTCGTCAAATCATTCAAGAATATTTTCTCTTAACCCACAGACCTGATTCCTTCCTCACCATAGATGCTAATGTACCATTAAATTATTATGAAAACTTCTACAATCATAGAGAATAGAATATTCTACATGAATGTGGTGGCTAGATTATTATCTCTTTACAATTTCCTAATTTTAGGATAAAGATCATTCTTTGTGGTGTCATATCTCATCAACTTTCATAGTCTCTTTTGACATATCCATGCTTTTTAATTCTTGCTTGAAAACTTTTTCCTTCCATTGTTTCTTGTTATGTACATGTTCTTGGTATCAAGCATCAAATAATCTTCAAACAACAATGATGATCTTTTAAGCAAGTATCTTTGAAACTTTTTAAATTTCTCAATTTCTTTATAAAAATGTAGCCACACAAACTGGTTTTGTTATCTATTTTCTTTATCGATTCTACACCATCCATTATGTTGATAGTTTCCCTCCCTTGCAACTCTTAGGCAAGTTGAAGCTCAAGAAAAATATATCCTCACACCATTCCTATGAAATACTTTCACAATACCTAGCAACATTAATAGAAATGGAAAATTTTAGCATGGCCTCACCATCTAATAGAGAATTCAAGGTTTCATCTTCTTTAATGCCCTATACTAGTCTACTTACAATTGCCAATTCAATCTATTCATAGTGAAAAGATAGAACAAAATATTTTTGGAGCCTTTAGAAAAAATATTGCATGGTGATGAGAATAAGGAAGTTCACTAACCAACATGGAGTATACTACTGAGCCAATTGTGGGATTCCTGCAACTACTAGGTGTTTTCTCCCTATGGGTCCTATTAATTAGCATGATGTGGAAGAGAGAAATTATAGTATCTTCTCTATAAATTTGGGTGGTTCTAGTTTTAACTTTTCCCCTCCATGTTTTTCCTCATAAAGGTTGTCTCTTCCTAACCATAGTCACCATGAAACATGGGATACAACTTGTTCACACTACCCAAACTATTTTGGTGCAAGATTGCATGAAAAACGTAAACTTATAAGCCTTTGATTAATTATTGTAAACTAAATTTGTTCTCTATGTTAGAAACTTTGTTAACATTGAGATGGTTCTCAAATTCTTCTTTTTAATGGAGTGAAGTTTGATAGATCATGTTAAATAGAAAACTAGGGACTAGTAGAAATTAATATTTATGGAGAATGGACTTGGTGTTTAATATTAGAATGTCTTAAGTGTTAGGGTTTGAGATGGCAGATCTAACAATTAAATGCAGATTTTATATAATAAACAGAGAAACTAAAACATACACAGAATAAATCATAACACAAAGAATTTAACGTGGTTCACCCAATCCGGGCTACATCCACCAAACCGCAGCCATCCAATACTTTCATTATCCAGTAAAAAACCCTATTACAATCTTGCGAATAATCGCGTTTTTCATCATATTGAAATACCCATCCAAACCATGGGCCAGGGTGTACAGTATACCATGGGCTATACAGTATAACATGATCAGTCGCCACATACCAACATTAAGAATAATTAGTATGCTACTCTCTTAATAATATTATACTCATTTTTTAGTTCCATAAAATCAATGACACCTACCATGCTCTATAAAACCACTAAACTTCATTCTAACTTTTTAGTTATTTCTAATTTCAAAATAAAAGAATTCATAATTTTACTATGGAGGGGAAGGTTGTGAGAATGAAATTTGCATAATATCATAAAACTTTCCATATATGTTAGGCATGGTGGATATGAATTAGTGGTCTCTATGTCAGAAGATAAAATCAATCCCTCATGCATATCTTCTAGTTGATGTATATATGAATAATTGTGTTTACATTATTTAACTACTTCAAGGAGAGTGCATAGGGAACGAGAACCAATCAACAATAAATATGAATTTACGTAGTACAAACAAACTTCAAAGAAAGCTATTTGTTTCCATGTTAGCCTTAAAGATAGTAGGTAATTGGTGTTCAACCAAGATTTAGTTTTTTGGTAAAAAGGTTAAGGAAAAACATATCACTGTAATAAAAATGGAGGTTTGTTAAATTTGTGTTTGCTATGTGAACATTACATGTATATTTTTAGTTTTAGATTAAAATGTTGTGTACTAAGGTAAGAAAGAGAGGAGAGTGTATGTCAACATTCATCGCTTATGAATTTTTAAGCAAGCTAGAAATTTCTATATTATCTAGAGTTACAATATAGATGATTGCAACTTAATCAAAATGTGTTTCCTTTTTAACAAATATTAAGGAAGAAAACACACTATATTTCTAAGTGCTTCATTTCCAATCAAAAGTTAATAAAATCCCTCAATAATTTTCTTGGATCAAGTACGATAAATTTGAAATCTTAGAAAAATAAATGATAGATTATGTTGATAAAGTATTTTGATTTCAACCAAATGTTAACTTTGTTCTTCATTAAGAAAGAGATTTCTCTTAGCAGTTGACATAATGTTTGGGATTGACATGTTTTGCATATCTATGTTTTCTTAAATGTACCTTATTAAAGAAATCAACTTATATATAATTATCTATCAATGTAACCAATGCACCACTAGTGCAAGTGCTAGTTAATAATATAAATGAATGCATTAAATACCTTTAAATATAAGGACACAGTAACACATCACACAAATTTGTGTTTAGTCAACCTAAAAAAGAAAGGTAAAGACGAAAGTCAATGATATTTGAGCTTAAATATTTGAATTTGCATAAGATAAATTTATAGCTAAAAAAACATCTTCATCACTATGAACTTACCTTAGAACATAAAATAAACTAAATCATAATGGATAATATGTCTATAAAAATATGTGCAATCATAAATATAAAACAAATGCATGGAGTGTGTAATCATATTAAAAGAGTTAATGGATATCTCTCAAAAGAGAAAAGGACACTTCCACTTATAAAGTAATAAAAAGAAACCAAAAACAAGTTGAAGTTAGAAACATTAAGGGAGAGGGCTAGATGGTGGGTAGGGTAACCTTGAGCGAGGGGTCCATGACATCAGTGTCTGAGTCAACTATTTTTTTTTGCCACGTGCCTTCACTGTCGAGCTGGCAGTTTGAAATAAAAATTTGGGGAGATTTCGAGCATGATTTCCAAGGTTTTTGGGGAGATTTCCAAAAACTGCCAAAAAAGTATAAAAATTAGGTGTATACCTATCGCGGACATCTGTATGACTGATGGTTGTTTGGCGCCATGCGAGTACTTGCAACTAGTAGTCCTAGTTAATGTGTATTAACTGCTACACATTCCTCGTCGTCAGTCTTAATGCCTACCACCTCAGCATGCACACCATTTGCTTGGTCTTGTATTTTGTTCACAAAACACCCATTCATGAGACATCATTCATTTTCAGCAGTTCCATTCAAAACCAGCTCTGGTTAGGATGGATGCCGATGGTGGTGAGGCTATGGCCGAGTGGTGGTGATACATTTTTTGTGCTTTCTGTGTTTATCAACATCATATTCAGTAAAAGGAAACTATATTTAACTTCTTGCTACGCAGGTGAGGTTGTCTTCCAACCTCACTTAGGCAGTAACTATGCATTGCAATATTTTTCTAGGTTTTTCTTGCAATTTTCTTTTGTTAAAATAGAAAGAAAAATTTGTAATGATTTCATCGTGTAATGAAGCTTTGTTGCAGCTTTTTCATGGCTGCTACTATGTATATTATGGCCAACTATGTGTATATGTGACTATACATATATATATATATATATGCATATATATGGCCGACTGTTTGTAAATGTGTGTATACACAGATATATATGCATATAAATGTATATATATGCATATATATTTGTGTATACACACATATACATAATGCAACGGCCCACAAATGTAATTTTCCAGCAATAATAGAACTATATAATGGAGAACTATGTCTATATGTGAGAATATAGTTATATATATACATATAGATGGCCCACTATGTGTATATGTGTGTATATAGTTACATTTATGTGTATATATGACCAACTATGTGTATATGTCTGTATATATCCATATTTATATGTCTACACACACATATACACACACACCACCATAATATATGTGTTTGTTTTCATTTTATACCTCTATAATTGGAATATATGCATATATATGTGTGTATACACAAATATACACACAGTCTGCCATTCATATAGAGCTTTGTTTGCATTTTATTCCTCTGTAATTTTCATATGTATAGTGGTTGTATGTGTATATTTTTTACCAACTGTGTGTATACATATACATACCATTCATATGTTTTTGCAGCTCGACTGTGAAGGGTTTTATGCACCTATGCTTTAGTTGGCTATTTCGACTGTTAACGTGAACCCCTCGCTCAAAAATTCCCGACCCCCATCATCCACTCTTCCCTTTCCTTCATCTCTGCTTGAATCGTGGATTTTTAGGGAATACAGTCATCCATTTATAGGATTTTCCTAGTCAATTTCGTAATCATTTTATTTTTTTAATTGACTAATCATTTATACGATTTTCCTGGTCAATTTAGTAATCATTTTAATTTTTAATTGACAAAACATTTTTTTTTAAATTGATATAATATTCAACATCTTTATATTAGACTAAACAATAAAATATTATGTATGCATTTATACACACATACATACATACATACTAGATAATTATTTATGTATGTATGTATGTTTGTATTTGAGACATAGACATAAATACTTATACACACATACCTAGATGTATGTGTGTATAGTATGTATACACACATACATGTATGGATGTGTGTATACTTACTATACACACATGTGTATATACTTATACACACATACATACACACATGTGTGTATACATACTATACACACATGCATACATGTATGTGTGTATAGTAAGTATACACACATGCATACATACATACTTTGGCCAAAAAATAGGTGCATGTCACTCGAAACTATGGAGTGTTTGATAGTGTTCTAATACTGCCATTATATATGTGCAAGTTGCAGGTCTACAATTACATGTCTATTCAAGTGATCATATGTATTCTTTGTTTGTTCTTCAATTAAAGTGACTGTAAATATCGGCCCCTCTCCCTTACAGCTATCTGTGATGATGGTTGACTCCTACTTATGTTAATATCAGGTAAATTAGATGCATGGTTAGTTTGTTCATCAATTACACTCAATCTTACATGTATGAATTTGTTGTTACACTATGTACAATTGGTTGATATGTTGTTCATTTTGAATGAACTCAACTACATGCATGGTTAGTTTGTTCTTCAATTACAATCGATCTTACATGTATGCATTTGTTGTTACACTTTGTACCATTGTTTGATATGTTGTTCATTTCCAATTAGCTCAATTAGATGTGTGGTTAGATTGTTCATCATTTACACTCAATCTTACATGTATGAATTTTTTGTAACACAATGTACAATTGTTTGATATGTTGTTCATTTCGAATCAGCTCAACTAGATGCATGGTTAGTTTGTTCTTCAATTACAATCAATCTTACATGTATGCATTTGTTGTTACACTATGTACCATTGTTAGATATGTTGCATATGCATATGCATATTGAATATATGCAAATATGCAAATGCATATAGGAAATTGTTGTATGAAGTTAAATTTCAGTATGCTATTTGAGAAATGGTATTAACATAAGTAGGAGTCAGCATATGGCTAGTATGTTCTGCATTTGTTGTATGGAGTTATATTTCAGTATGTTGTTACACTATGTACCATTGTTAGATATGTTGCATATGCATATGCATGTATGCAATTGTTGTATGAAGTTAAATTTCAGTATGTTGTTTGAGAAATGGTATTAACATAAGTAGAAGTCAGCATATGGTTAGTATGTTCTACATTTATTGTATGAAGTTATATTTTAGTATGTTGTTACACTATGTACCATTGTTCGATATGTTGCATATGCATATGCATATATGCAATTGTTGTATGAAGGTAAATTTCAGTATGTTGTTTGAGAAATGGTATTAACATAAGTAGGAGTCAACATATGGTTAGTATGTTCTGCATTTGTTGTATGAAGTTATATTTCAATATGTTGTTACACTATGTACCATTGTTTGATATGTTGCTCATTTCCTGATCCAGTGGATATTTTCAATGAAAATTGAAGTGTCTCAGTTCTCTCTAGAATCAACACCATCAGAAAGAGCTTGACGTCCTGATTCCAACGCAACTCGAATGGAGCGAAAAGGAGTCCATTTGCACGAGTTATGACTAGTCAAAGGCAGGGTCAAACTAGGTTCAGAGGGCGTCCAGAAAGTGAAAAAAATCATTTCATCAAAAGTTGTCAAAGTTGGCATCATCACGAAGAGCTTGTCACCAGCTTTCCAACGCAACTCGTTTCGTCGAAATCCGACATCGTATGCTCGAGATATTGGCGGTCAAAGTTCTCAGTTGACTCAGTGACTAGAAAGTACAGGTGATGACGTCAGCATAACGTCAGCATGCTGACATGGCAGGCCGTACCATGCAGTTGTTGAGGTGGACCAATTATAACTTGACACGTGTCATCCGTATGATGACGTGGCAAAGGACGTGTCAGGTGACGTGGCAGACCGTATATACCAGAGAGCATACGTGTAGCTAAGTCAGCATTGTCGACGAATGAGATTCTACCACGTGGCAATCTTCTGCTGTGCCGCGTGTCCCTCCTCCATCATCGGCATCGGCAAGTAGTTGTCGAGTCGGTTAAAAGTTCTATAGTTGGGGCTCGACCCCGTGACCTGTCGCGAGCTAGCCAAACGGCTCCACTGTTACACTGCGGACCGTTTCTTTACTAAATATAGAGCCCGGTTGTTTTTGTTTCATTGTTTGGAGTTTTTTTTAAACAAACAACGGCCGATGGGTTTGTAACCCATAACCACCAGCCTACCAAACGTCTTAGCCACCGATAAGCCATTCGATGGCTTTAGAGATTAAAGTGGCATCGGTTTCTTTTGTCAAGCTATTAGAAACCGAATGCCCTAAAATAAAATAAAACAACTCCCCTAATTTAAAAATAACACAAACAATAATCTTTTTAAAGGATTAAATGAAAACCTTCTCAACCATAATAGCCCGAATAATGCTAAGTTGAAGGGCTTAATTTATATTATGGGATTTTTAAATGATTTTTATGTGTATAAGGGGGTTATGTCAAAGATTTTTATGTAATTTGGAGAGATAAGGTAGATTTGTAAAATCAATTGGTTAGTAACCAATTTGATTCAATTTTTATGTATAAAAGGAGGGTGTGAGGTGAGAGTGGAGTTAAGTTTTTTGTTTAGGTGATGAAGTCTTGAAGCTGTGGTGACACGAAAGAGAGGTCTTGTGGAGATTCTTTGAGCCATTCTTGTATACCAGAGCATTGTTATGCTGCCGAAGTACTTGGAGAATGGTTGTGGTGCTTTTGTAATTGATTTTGGAGTTAATCGGATCGGTCTCTCTATTGGAGTGGACCCGGAGACGTAGTCACGTTTGTGACGAACTCCGTTACCAATTTGTTTGCACTTCTTCTCTCCTCTCTCATGTTCTGATTTGTCACTTTAAGTTTCAGTTTTTAATCACAATTACGTTTATGTATGCATGAATTCAAATTTCATAAACTTGGAATAATCATTGTAAAAGTTTAAGCATTCAATACTACATATAGTCTAGATCCTATACAGATCAAGTTGGTATCAGAGCTCTTGGTGACTATTATTGCAGTTATTTGTTTTTTGAATGCTAACGAGATCCAGGATTCAGAAGGGTGAAGGCAAGCTCGAATACTTTGATCCTGAGATCGGGAAGTGAAGAACATTTCCGAATATTTCAGTTTCTGGAATGGAGGTTCCTGAAGAAATCAGTGAGCAGGAATTTCGAAGAGCATTCCTCGAGATGAAGGCTAAGGTGGACATTCTTTTTCAGGAGAGACAAGAACGGAAGGAACGTGAAGAAGGTTCGTCGAAGCAAGAAGATCACAAAGACAAGAAAGGGAAACAACATGGAGATGGTGACAAGCAACCAAATCATTCATTTTCTTCTTCTCCTCCCTCTTCTCCTTCTTCTCCATCTTCTCCTCATTCTATTTCTTCTAATCCTTTCAAGAGTGGGAATAAGCCTAAAATCAAATTGGATGTAAAATTTGACTTGCCTAAATATTGTGGTGAACTTAATGCTGAAAAATTGGATGACTGGGTTCAACAAGTTGAAGTATACTGTAGAGTCCAGAACCTATTAGATGATGTTGATAGGATTCAATTAGCAACTCTTCGTTTAGGCGGTATAGCCTTAACTTGGTGGGAGAGTAAGTCTAAGGCAGAAGTTTCACAACATGGTAGAGTCAGTTTAACTTGGGCAGAATTTATTAATGCTCTTAAAAAGCAATTTTATCCCCTAGGACATATGCAGCAGTTAATGATGGACTGGCAAATGTTTAGGCAAGGGAAAGGTCAAACTTTCCAAGAGTACACCCATGAATTCAGGAAAAGGGCTATTGCTTTGAATGTTCCTTTATATACCTAGGACACTTTGTTGAAGTACATAGGAGGTTTGCATTCCTATCTTAGGCATTCCATTTTGGTATTGAACCCTTGTAATTTGGATGAAGTGTCTGTTCAAGCTACACACCTAGAGTCAAGGGGTAAAGGATCTTTTATTGATAAGTTTGATAATGATGTAAAGAAATCTTCTAAGAATGCAGAGACAGGGAAAGGAAAGAAGGCAGCTACAATTAAAAAGGATGAGAAGCTTTCTTGTACTCATTGTGACAAGAATGGTCATGATGAAGAACATTGTTGGCAGTTGCATCCAGAACTGAGGCCTAAGTGGGCTCAAAGACATAATCAGAAACAGAAAGGTAAGGAGAAAGCCATGAATGTTGTTATGGATCTTGGTTCAGATTCAGATGATGAGACTAAGATAACAGCTATGGGTCTAAGAGGTAAAGCTCCTATTTCTGGTGTTTCTGTTGCTAGTTGTGCTTCTTCTTCTACAGTTAATGATTTCTCTGAAGATGTGAAAAGGAATGAGCTTTTTCATTTAAGGGTTGTTGCTAAGAACACTAAAATTGATGCACTCATAGATAGTGGATCTCAGGTTAATCTGATTCAGAAAGTGTTGTAAGAAACTTGGGATTAAAAACTACACAACATAAGAAACCTTATCCACTAGGCTGGATTTGTGAAAATGATAAGTTGCAAGTAACAAGACAATGCACCTTAAGATTCACAATCACTAGTAAATTTGTGGATGAAGTACAGTTTGATGTGGTTCCACTGGATATCTGTGGGATAGTGCTTGGTAGCCCTTATCTTTATGATAGAAAAGCAATTTTCTACAGGGAAAAGAATCATTATCATCTGTTTAAAGATGGCATTCAGTATATTGTACATTCTCACAAGGTTAAGACTGATCGTTCTTTTGCAAACACAGGGCAGTTAAAGAGGGTAATTAATGCAAGTAAAGAGTTAACTCTTATGTCTGTCAGTACAGGTGGTTCTAAACTTGAACTTGGAGTAGCTAACCAGGGTCAGATGTTGCAGGATGCACCCACAATACAGCATGAGGGAAAGATGATTGAAAGCATTGATGTATCCTTGGGTAAAAATGTTCCTGTTGTGAAGGATAGATGTGTTCTTGACTTATTCTCTTTCATTTCTGCATTGTTGTTCAGCTTGATGCTAGTCAATTTTTGTTGGTTAGTGGCTATGACATTTGATGTAGATGCTTATGGAAGTGATAAAGTTATGTTTATGTTCAACAATGTTGTTGTAGTCTTCATTGTGCTTGTGAGCCAGGTATTCAGATGTACAGAGGATATAGGACAAGTGGGGAGGCCAAGTCCTCACTTAATGTCAGAGTAAATGCCACTTTTGGAGGTCCAAAAGGTCTTCAGTGGGGAGGCCTGATCCAGTGGATATTTTCAATGAAAATTGAAGTGTCTCAATTCTCTCCAAAATCAGCACCATCAGAAAGAGCTTGACGTCCTGATTCCAACGCAACTCGAATGGAGCGAAAAGGAGTCCGTTTGCACGAGTTATGACTAGTCAAAGGCAGGGTCAAACTAGGTTCAGAGGGCGTCCAGAAAGCGAAAAAATCATGTCATCAAAAGTTGTCAAAGTTGGCATCATCGCAAAGAGTTTGTCACCAGCTTTCCAACGCAACTCGTTTCGTCGAAATCCGACATCGTATGCTCGAGATATTGGCGGTCAAAGTTCTCAGTTGACTCAGTGACTAGAAAGTACAGGTGATGACGTCAGCATAACGTCAGCATGCTGACATGGCAGGCCGTACCATGTAGTTGTTGAGGTGGACCAATTATAACTTGACACGTGTCATCCATACGATGACGTGGCAAAGGACGTGTCAGGTGACGTGACAGACCGTATATACTAGAGAGCATACGTGTAGCTAAGTCAGCATTGTCGATGAATGAGATTCTGCCACGTGGTAGTCTTCTGCTGTGCCGCGTGTCCCTCCTCCATCATCGGCATCGACAAGTAGTTGTCGAGTCGGTTAAAAGGTCTATAGTTGGGGCTCGACCCCGTGACCTGTCGCGAGCTAGCCAAACGGCTCCACCGTTACACTGCGGACCGTTTCTTTACTAAATATAGAGCCCGGTTGTTTTTGTTTCATTGTTTGGAGTTTGTTTTAAACAAACAATGGCCGACGGGTTTGTAACCCGTAACCGCCGGCCTACCAAACGTCTTAGCCACCGATAAGCCATTTGATGGCTTTAGAGATTAAAGTGGCATCGGTTTCTTTTGTCAAGTTATTAGAAACTGAATGCCCTAAAATAAAATAAAACAACTCCCCTAATTTAAAAATAACACAAACAATAATCTTTTTAAAGGATTAAATGAAAACCTTCTCAACCATAATAGCCCGAATAATGCTAAGTTGAAGGGCTTAATTTATATTATGGGATTTTTAAATGATTTTTATGTGTATAAGGGGGTTATGTCAAAGATTTTTATGTAATTTGGAGAGATAAGGTAGATTTGTAAAATCAATTGGTTAGTAACCATTTTGATTCAATTTTTATGTATAAAAGGAGGGTGTGAGGTGAGAGTGGAGTTAAGTTTTTTGTTTAGGTGATGAAGTCTTGAAGCTGTGGTGACACGAAAGAGAGGTCTTGTGGAGATTCTTTGAGCCATTCTTGTATACCAGAGCACTGTTATGCTGCCGAAGTACTTGGAGAATGGTTGTGGTGCTTTTGTAATTGATTTTGGAGTTAATCGGATCGGTCTCTCTATTGGAGTGGACCCGGAGACGTAGTCACGTTTGTGACGAACTCCGTTACCAATTTGTTTGCACTTCTTCTCTCCTCTCTCATGTTCTGATTTGTCACTTTAAGTTTCAGTTTTTAATCACAATTACGTTTATGTATGCATGAATTCAAATTTCGTAAACTTGGAATAATCATTGTAAAAGTTTAAGCATTCAATACTGCATATAGTCTAGATCCTATACAGATCATTTCCAATCACCTCAATTAGATGCATGGTTAGTTTTTTCTTCAATTACACTCAATCTTACATGTATGAATTTGTTGTTACACTATGTACAATTGTTTGATATGTTGTTCATTTCTAATCACCTCAATTAGATGCATGGTTAGTTTGTTCTTCAATTACACTCAATCTTACATGTATGAATTTGTTGTTACACTATGTACAATTGTTTGATATGTTGTTCATTTTGAATTAGCTCAATTAGATGCATGGTTAGTTTGTTCTTCAATTAAAATCGATCTTACATGTATGCATTTGTTGTTACACTATGTACCATTGTTAGATATGCATATGCATATTGCATCTATGCATATGCATATTGCATATATGCAAATATGCATATATGCAAATATGCATATATGCAATTGTTGTATGAAGTTAAATTTTAGTATGTTGTTTGAGAAATGGTATTAACAAAAGCAGGAGTAAGCAGGAGTCAGCATGTGCATGTGCATGTGCATGTGCATGTGCATATGTATGTGCATATTTCCAGCAATTTCCTTCTCCATTTACATTTAAATTAGATGCATGCTTAGTTTGTTCATCAATTACACTCAATCTTACATGTATGAATTTGTTGTTACACTATGAATTTTAGTATGCTGTTTGAGAAATAGTATTAACATAAGTAGGAGTCCGCATATGCATATGTATGTGCATACTTTCAGCAATTGCCTTGTCCATTTACATTTAAATGAGTGGACATCTTGTTAATTTCCATAACCATCCTTTATGTTGACATCGACCACTCTCCCTTTAAGCTCTGTTATGGTCAAAATATTTCCAACCCTTTCAAATACAACATTACCATATATATGTATGCTGCACAGAATGATACAACATACTGAATTTTCAAATTAACTTAAAACAACAGATTGATACACCGTTATGATACATATATGTATAGATTACGATAGATAGATACATATGCTTCATATTGCATAGATAGACAGTAACATGATGGAATATGTTGTCTCTATGGTATCCATACTGATGTTTCAAGTTAGAAACATTCAAAACAAAAAAAATTCAAACATCGTTTTGAATCCATCAAGAAGTTCACAACAAAAAACTAGCAACCAAACATTCAAATCAATCAAAAAATGTAGGAAAACTAAAATTTGATGGTAAGTTGTCTTGTGAGTTGGATGTGGCCTGTGATGGAGAAGGACTCCATGATTGAGTTGGTTGGATTATGCTTGGGTTGGGTGAGGTTTGATAGGCCTGTAAATGAGGACTCCAACTCTCATATGGTTGGCTTCTTGTGGGGCTAGGTGATGGACAATATTGGGGGCATTGAATAGATACAAAATCTGTGAAGATCCTATGGCGGTCAGGAAAGGGATTTAGAGGGTTGTTGAGTTGCCTCTCCTTTGCACCATTTTCTTGGTCCTTCTCCAACTCTTTTTCCCTTTTTGTGGCTTCCTTTTCTCTCCGTTGGTCCTCCCTTTTTTTGTCCTCCTTCTTTTGCAGCTCCTTTTTAGCCTCTGCTACTACTCATTTCTTTTCCTTTTCAATTCTCATAAGACTTTTCACCTCCAATTTTGCAATCATTTCTATCTTGCGCTCTGCAAGCTGTTGCTTCTTCCTCAATTTCAGTTCTTCTAGTTCCTTCTTCTTTTCGTCTTGTTCACTTAGCATTTCCATGAAGTCATCAGTAGTTAGAAGTTGGATCCTCTTTGCAATTTGATCACATGCTCAGCTACCTTATTAGACTTGTCTTTCACCACATGAACCGGTAGCTTCAAGAATTGTGAGATGTGTGAAGTTTGTTGGCCTCCCAAAGGCCCAATCAAATCGACATTTTTTTGTTTCTGGCATCTCACTATCTGTAGCATCCATTCTATCTCCTAACTGCTCATTGTCATTGTCTCCACAATCAACATAGAAATGTACTAACGTATTCGGACCCATGCAGTGCGGTGGATATGGCATTGAACGACTCTATTCTTTGTCCACATGCATATCCATAGCAAGATTGGCAGTATCATCTAAGAGCCAGGAGGGATGCTCAGGTGGAGTTGGCAAGGAAAGAGATATGTCTCCAATAGTACTGTGGTCTCCCAATATTGCTGGTTCAAGTGGTTCATTGGAATATGAAACAACAAATTCATACATGTAAGTTTGAGAGTATTCGAAGAAAAAACGAATCCAATCCATGTAATTTAAATGCAAATAGAGAATGCAATTGCTGACAGTATCCACATACATATGCATATGCTGACTCTTACTTATGATAATACCATTTATCAAATAGCATACTGAATTTTATCTTCATACAACATATGCATATGCATATTGCATATTGCATATGCCAACTCCTACTTATGTTAATACCATTTCTCAAACAACATACTAAAATTTAACTTCATACAACATATGCATATATGCAATGCACATGCATATGCATATTGCATATATGCATATATAACTTCATACAACAAATGCAGAATATAGTGTAACAAAAAATTCATAAATGTAAGATTGAGTGTAATTGAAGAACAAACTAACCATGCATCTAATTGAGGTGATTGGAAATAAGCAACATATCAAACAATGGTACATAGTGTAACAACATATTGAAATATAACATCATACAACAAATGCAGAACATACTAACCATATGTTGACTCCTACTTAAGTTAATACCATTTATCAAACAACATACTAAAATTTAACTTCATACCATTTAATTGCATATATGCATATGCATATTTGCATATATATGCATATCTAAAAATGGTGCATAGTGTAACAACAAATGCATACATGTAAGATCGATTGTAATTGAAGAACAAACTAACCATACATCTAATTGAGCTGATTCAAAATGAGCAACATATCAAACAATGGTACATAGTGTAACAACATACTGAAATATAACATCATACAACAAATGCAGAACATACTAACCATATGCTAACTCCTACTTATGTTAATACCATTTCTCAAACAGCATACTGAAATTTAACTTCATAAAACAATTGCATATATGCATATGCATAGTTGCATATATATGCATATCTAAAAATGGTGCATAGTGTAACAACAAATGCATACATGTAAGATCGATTGTAATTGAAGAAAAAACTAACCATACATCTAATTGAGCTGATATGAAATGAGAAACATATCAAACAATGGTGCATAGTGTAACAACAAATACATACATGTAAGATCGATTGTAATTGAAGAACAAACTAACCATATATCTAATTGAGCTGATCCGAAATGAGAAACATATCAAACAATGGTACATAGTGTAACAACATACTGAAATATAACTTCATACAACAAATGCATAACATACTAACCATTCATCCCATTTTGCTGATCTCCAACTTATGCAGTTCCAACATTAGACTCGCCCTCATTGATTGCCAAACCATTGTTCGAAAGGCTTAGAATTTTTGTAGCAGTTGATGCTTCCTCGGGGGTAGCAAAGTGGAATGTCTCACTAACCCCCATGTCATTATCCAAAGCATTTCAATCAAATGGCCAAATACCTGTCCTCCTAAAGCCAACTGTAATGTTTGAAAAAGTCAATGACTTTTGAAAAGCTAGGCTGCCAAGTGTAGCCAATTCTGCCCTTCTTATCTCCAGATTTGGATGTCTAATGGTCCAATTTGTTCTTTCCTTTTTGAAGTTACACTTGAAAGATGAAAAAATACTCACATCAAGAGGCTGCAACTTGTGTGATGTGTGGGCGGGTAGGGTGAGCAAGTCAATACCAAGCTCCCTTGCTTTGGTAATGGTAGAGAAGGCTACATGGCTATCATGCCCATCAAATATCAAGAGGTGTCTATGGGTGGGCGAGCAACCCCCAGGTACTTGCATAGCAAAGAACTTGAGCCATTTGATAAAAAAACTCTTTCATCATCCATGCGTGAGGTTGAACAACCATCAATGCTCCTGGCTCACAGTTGGCTATGTAGTTTTGCACATTTTTTTTGCTCTTGAACAAATAAAAACTTAGAAGTTTTTGACCTACAACGTTTACACATGCTAGAATAGTGATGCACTCCCGACTCTTTGGGATAATGTAAGCAACACTTCTCATGCCTTTCATGGAAAGCACCTTCACGTTACCATTCTGGCTAACTTACAGCCTTGTCTCATCACAGTTCTAAATCCTTTGTGGTCCATAGTTCCCTCCTGCATATGCCTTCTCCAAAGTGTCGTAGAAATCACTTACAACCGGTTGCCCCAGATTTATAGCACAGTCTCTATCTTGACCTCGGGCTATTCTGAAGCAGAGATCAGGATGTATTCTTTTCAATCCTGTCCACCATGACTTGCCAAGAAGCCCGTTCTTGAAGGGATTATTCCTTGTTTCGCATATTTGGGCCACTTCCATTTTCAGATTGACGATCTCCAAACCTTGGCCAACAGCATCCATCTCCTTGCACCATTCGACAATCAATGACTCTTCCTCCTTAGTTAGGACTGTTGGGGGCCCTTTCCTTTTTGTAGTGGTCACACCACCTAGCCAATTGGACAATGTTGAGGTAGGAATGCCCCAATTTTTTGCTGCACCTCTAGTTGACCAGTCGTAGTCTTCGACATCTTCAAGGGCATGGTCCATGTCAGCCTGGGTCCATTCACACCTCGGTGCAACCTTTTTGGTTGATACAGCTGGGTTAGCTTGCACTATAGATTCAATTGGTTGTTCCAGAACAATTTCTACCTCCTCCTCACTACTTGGTTCTTCAGTTTGCTGGTGAACAGGAATGACAACATCCTCCTCATCGCTATGTGGGAAATGCACACCTCTCTTGTGTGCGGGCATAGTTGTGTAACTCTACTTTTGTGGAGGCTTCCTCCTTGAAGATCGCCTTCTATTTTTTTACGCATTTATCTTCCTCTGTATTGAACCAACATATTGATTAGTAAACATCATACACTTAATATTGAAAATAATAATATCGACTAAAACAACGAATTCATACATTTACTATTGACTGTAATTGAAGAACAAGCTAACCATGCATATAATTGAGTTGATTTGAAATGATGAAGGGTATGTCTGCAATGAATCAAGCAATGCATGCTATACTATCATATGTATAACTCTACCTCTTATAAGCATTTCAGTGATACCATTAAACCCTTCGTCATACAACATTATGATAACATTATATATAAACTTGAAACAACAGTATCATACAATAGACACATCATTATGATACACATATATATGAACTTACAAAAATAGAATGATACAAATATTTATATCTTCAAACAACTTTACGAGACAAGAAAGGGTTTCAAATATTTCTATCATATTGCTGTTTCAAGTTGTGTTAATGTTTCATAATGCTATTTGAGATATTCTTCGCATACTGACACTTGAAAATTGAAGAACAAACAAATCATACATCTAATTAAGTTGAATGTAACCGATGGTGGGTAGGGTAACTTTGAGCAAGGGGTCCACATCATCAGCGTCCCAGTCGGGTAATTTTTTTATGCCACGTCCCTTGACAGTTGAGCTGGCATTATGCAACTTATATATATACATATATATGTGTGTGTAATATATATGTATAAATATGTGTATCTATCTATATATGTATATATATATCTATCTTATTGATGTTTCAAGTTATTTATTCTCTTTCATTCCATGGTTATAACACAAGTAGGAGTCATATGCTATCACAGTTGGTTGTAAGGGAGAGGGGTTGTGAATTACAATCGGTTAAATTGAAGAACACACACATAGACAAAAGGGAGAGGAGCTATGTGTGGGCATAGGAGCCGATCGTGGGTATACATTTGGACATATGACATATGGTGGGTATGGTATGTGAAAGCCTGCTTATACACTATCAATTTAATTGAAGAACAAACAAAGTAACGGAGGAGCTTTTTTTCCCTACAGAGAATGCAGTGAAGTGGTATAAAGTTCATAGCATTTTCCATGAAATTTAAATTTTTGGCATTTTCCAATAGTTTATAATTCATGGTGTTTACCATGGATTTTATAGCAATTCTAACTGCATGCATTGCAGGGAAAGAGCGTTTTGATGTGACGTAAATATCGACCGCTCTCCCTTACAACTAACTTTGATGATGGCCGAGTCCTACTTATGTTAATACCATTTCTCAAACAACATACTTAGATATAACAAATACAACATATAAATGTGTATAATTTTGTGTGTCATGGCTTTTAATTATTATATGTAACATAAGTAGGAATTAGCCATTATGATAGTTGACTGTAAGGGATAGAGGTCGATATTTACAGTCACTTTAATTGAACAACAAACAAAGTATACATCTAATTAGGTTCAATGTAAATGAGGACATACATACAGTCACTTTACAAAGATAAATAGATACTTAATTTGAATGTGAATGAACAAGGTATAAATTGAATGTAGATACCTATATTTGGTGATGAACTGTACAGTAATATATAAATTTGAGTATGCAATATATATCTATTTGTGTATATGTATATATATGTAGAGATAGATAGATACCTAATTTGAATGTAAATGAACAAGGCATAAATTGAATGTAGATACCTATATTTGTTGATCAACTATTCAGTAATTTATTAATTTTAAATTGCAAAATAGAAATATATATACCTTATTAATTTACATTCAAATTAGGTATCTATCTATCTATCTGCAAATATTTATATATACGTTTCCCATAGCCCTATCCATTTTCATGAAACTTACACATTTATCTATATCTGCAATATATATGGCCCTATTCATTTTAATGAAACTTATGCATATCTATCTCCCTATATATATATATTTGTGGAGATAGATAGATACCTAATTTGAAATTAATACATTACTGAATAGTTCATCAACAAATATAGGTATGTACATTCAATTTATACCTTGTTCATTTACATTCAAATTAGGTATCTATCTATCTTTGCAAATATATTATATATATAGGGGGAGAGAAATGCGTAAGTTTCATTAAAATGAACATGGATATATATATTGCAGATATAGATAAATGTGTAAGTTTCATGAAAATGGATAGGGCTATGGGAAACATTCATGGATATGTATCATTTTGTGCAGCATATATATGTATGGTAATGTTGTATTTGAAAGGGTTAGAAATATTTCTACCATAACAAAGCTTAAAGGGAGATTGGCCAATGACAACATAAAGGATGGTTATGGAAATTACCAAGGTGTCGATTCATTTAAATGTAAATGGAGAAGACAATTAGTGATAGTAGAAAATAGAAATGTGGTTTATATTTTTGCGAAGGCAGGAAATGACTTACCGTAAAAGCTGAAGGAGGAGACCGCATCAATCTGGAGGAGTTCATCGTCGCTCAGGAGCATGTAGCGGAAAATGAGAAATTTGAATAAACTGTAATGTGTAACTTGCATCGCACAAATGAGGATTGCCTGCATAAATAGGTTTGTTGAATTTGAATTGGTAGCAAATGGATTAATTTGAATTATGGGAGGGAATTTGATCTGCATTCAATGGATTAATGGTAGAAGTGATAGCTTAATGGGTACGTAGGATTTCTGGTTGGTGATTTGAAGTGATATTAAGTTTGTTTTTGAATTGTAACCAGTTTTTAAAAAAAATTATGATTATTGTTTTTTAGGTGGATTTGTAAATAATAGAGTGATAATTAAATGTTATAATGAAATTTTGCAATGCATAGTGAGCCTAAGAGTTTGTGTTTTTCAATTTTGCAGGCAAATTCAAAAAAAGATTGATTATTATGGACATCCGAAAACCAATTGATAGTAAAAAGAATATGAGAAATGGGACATATTGAAATGTATTTTGTTCAAATATATTTGGAATTAAATCACTTGGCAATGTCGTATGTACATGTCAACTCACTTTTAATGCAAGAAGACTTATATTTTGGTTAATAAAATATCCCTTCACAACAACCTTTTATTGGGAAGGTGACAAATATTATTTATATTGTGGAAATAAGATTATCATTATGCATTCACTTGATATTGTGAAATAGGCAAATAAATGTCCACTTGCATTCACCCACTATTGAGAAGGTGACAACAAAAAAGTCAACCTATGATAGGACATAGTGTGAAGTTAATATGAATCTGTCATATCATATTTAAAAGGAAATTTGAATTTTTTATTGGTATAAATATTACCCATCGGTGGGCTCCAGGCTGTCCATAACTATACCAGCGATGGGACCCTGTCCCACGATCAGCTCGTCTCCCTTACAACATAAAAGACAACATTCTCTGAGTTGTCATCATTATCATTCTATATGCGCCTACTACCTTCGGCATTTAAAACAATAAATTAACAATAATTTTAGTAAAATATCAAGCAAGCCCATTACAAAAGGGCAAAAGTCAATTATTTATTTCAAATCCTTACGTTGAGATGAAAGCATGATGCAACAGTCATGTGATGAAATAAGACTGAATTCATTTTACAGAGACAGTGAGCCAACAAAAGATCCTGGAGCTGGTGGCACTGCGATCTCAACTGTTCCTTCCATCATCTGCACTACCTTCTTGATGGAAGGCCTTAGAGCTGGATCTTCCTGAACGCACCACAGCCCCACCAACACCATTCTCTCCAACTGCCTTGAATCGATTCTCTTACTACCTTCAGCTTCTACTTGCTGCTGCTCCACCAGCTCAGAAAGTCTACCATGCTTCAAGCATTCATAAACCCAGTCGGACAAAAGGATTTTATTTTCTGGAGCACCCAAGTCCATGGTTTTCCTGCAACAAATAATTTCCAGTAGCATCACTCCAAAGCTGTAAACATCTACTTTCACAGTAATTGGCATATTATTAATCCACTCAGGCGCAATGTAACCCTTTGTGCCCCTCGTCGCCGTGAGTGTTGCAGTCTGATCTGCCTTCAATAATTTTGCCAAGCCAAAGTCGGCTATTTTAGGACTGTAGTTTTGGTCCAGCAAAATATTTTGGGGTTTTATGTCACAATGCAGGATCTGGGTCTTGCACTCTTCGTGCAAATAGAGGAGCCCTCTTGCTGTGCCCATTGCAATCTGAACACGTATCCTCCAATCAAGAAATCCGATATCTACGAATAGAGCAGCGTCCAGAGATCCATTGCTCATGTACTCGTAAACCAGAAGCCGGTGAGAGCCCTCGTCACAGAAACCGTAAAGCTGAACCAAATTTTTGTGATGGCTTGTACCAATCACGCTCATCTCTGTTCTGAACTCCCTTTCTCCATATTCTTCCTGCGTCACGTTATCATGAAGATTTTTCACAGCAATTGCTCTCCCATCTGGTAATTCGCCTTTGTAAACTTTGCCGAAGGAACCCCTTCCCAATTCTTGTCTGAAACCAGCTGTAGCAGCCTCTATTTCTCGGTAAGAGAAGGCCTTTAACCCCTCCACAACCTTATGCTGCGGTGTAATTTTTGTGTATCCGTGGAGCTTGCTGCCACATAACCACGTCACTAAGAAGGCCGCTACAAGAAGAGATGAGGAGCAAGCCAGGAGGGTTATGCCAATCACTACAAGCGTCTTTCCCTCTCTTTCCTTTCTTCGCTCTGGGAACGGAGGAAAGGGAGACTCTGCATTGAAGTCGTCGGATACTTTCACAAAAGCTCTGCTATTAATTTCCAAGGCTTGACGGCCGTCGATTAGAGGCAACCGTTTCTTCCTGCAAACTGCGTTGTCATATGTGACGACGACACACATGCAATCGTTCAAGCAGGACTGCTGGCATTCAATTTCACTAAGATCCAGTAATACAGAATAATCGCTATCTCTCTCGCTGCCGCGCAACCAGTCCGTGTTGTCAAGCCGCAACATCGTACTCCTTGTACTGCAACTCTGCCCTGGCGATGAGCTCCGCAGGCATCCCTTAAAATGGTCTTGCCCGTTGATAAAATTGAATTGACGAGGACAAATACAGTTGGGCTTGTTCTGGTCAGTTAGTCGACAAATGCCGTTGTTTCCACACTGACCCTTGACGTCTTTACATGGATCTTTCACAGGTTGCCATACAGATGACCAAGAAGAATCAATATGGTCCATGTTCCACACATACTGTGCAAAAGTTCCCTCGATTTCGAGTGTCACTCTGCGAAGAAACCGCCCGTCTCCAGCATTGCCCTCTGTGAGCGTGGAAACCGTCATGTTGGTACTGTTTACTAAATACAACAGCCCGCTCGGATCAAATTCCAAGCTTAATCCGTTTGGGTGTTCATCAGTATTAGAAGCCCAGTACGCGCCTTCAGAACTGCCACTCCGCTCCACAGCATAAAGGACCAAATTGCCGTCCTCTTGCATGGAAAGCTCAAATCGGCCTGCTGAGAAGTTTGTAGTTGAAGACTTAGAAAACATGGTAGAGCCGGTCTTGAGCGTCTGACCGGGCAGGAGGGTGTCCGTAGGAGAGTGGAAGCTCTGCCAGATGGGTTCAAATAAAGCATTTAACAGTACAAAGTTGCCATTGTCGAGCATTGCAGCCGCGGCTACCTTGCCAGAGTAGTCAGATGTCCACAATGAATTATTTCCATCGTCGGACAGCCTGAGGCCGCTGTCTGTAAGCTGAAAACTGGACGTCTTTTCAACAGGAATATCCTTGTTCTCCTTGAGAACAGTCCAGGCTAGAGTTCTAGGAGTTACTTTGTTAAACCAAACTCCTACCACGTAAAGATTTGAAGCCTGCGGATAGAATCCAAAAGCAAACTGCCCATTTGGTGAAACCCATTTGGAATTTTGAGAAGGACTAAGAGTGGAGCCAAGCGTGATATTCTGCAGCTTCTGAGCCGAAGCGTAGAAGAGAATCTGAATGAAAATGAAAATGAGAGAGAGTATCTGAATACCAGCCATGGATGGAAAGGGGGGGAAAGAAACTACCAAATTTAATGGAAGAGTTTAAGGATGTGGTACCTATATTATAACCAGGCCTAACAAGCATTGTATTCAACACACAAGAAAATTTTGCTCTGGCTAGATGGGAATTATAATCAGTCAATTTAGGATTCTTCCGATTTGACGTGGAAAAACTGCAAAAGGATTTTCTCGCTGTGACAACCCATATTATCACTAGACCTATCAAACATTGCATTCAACCCACAAGAAAATTTTGCGCTAGGTGAGAATTGCATTATTGCAGTCAGTCAATGCTGGATTCTTCTGATTCCGCGTGGAAAAAAATGCAAGGAGGCTGGACGAAAGTGCTCAAACGACTGATCTTGCATTTGAGCCATTCAAAGCACAATTTTTTTTGGTTAGAGACATAGATAAAAGGGGGTCTCCTTTAGTTTAGATTAAGGGTATCCATTTCATCAAGAAGACAACTATTTTGACTCATAAGTATATTAATTTTTTTTTGTATCAATATAATTTGTTTTTATTTCAAAATTTCTGTAAAAATATTCTTATTATTTAATTAGGACTAAATTAAAGATCAAATTATTTTAAAGTACAGTTCATTATTTATCATTTTTATGTGAAATGAATTGATAGATAGACTGGTGTTTAGGCAAATTATTTGAGGTCAAACGAAAAATTAATCATTAAATACTGTTCTCAAAGTCTTGAAGATAGCAGCCAGTAAGACTTCCCCAATCGCAGAGCATTTTCAATGGCTGAGGTTCCATGGGGTCCATTCAAACAGCTGTATTGCAATTTACTTCTAGTCAGGCAGAGCAGGTGAGCATTTTGAATGGCTGAGCTTCCATTGGATCCATTCAAACAGCCGTATGGCAATTGCCTTCCGCTAAGAAAATAAATTTTGGCAATGCCGCGTTGCCAATTCGTTCAAGGGATATTTTCCAATTCTCAAGTCAAACTAGCAATGCCACTTAATATGCCAATTGATATGTCTATAGGTTCCTACAATGAATCTAATTTTAAATAATTATTAAGAATAGAAAGAAAGGCAAACATTTTTTTTTACATTGGATTAAAGTCTTTAAGAGATTACATAGAGCGGATAATAAATGTCATTCAATATTATTTTTGTAATAATGGTAGACATTTTGTATAGTTTATATTTTAATGGGGTGGGGCATTTTATTGATGCAAGGGTCTATAAATTCAAGATTGATATTGTATGTAGATGATAGTCTATTTGTCTCTAGATGGATATATACGCTATCTTTTCTCTCATCCTCTTAATTAATAACTTCTCTAGATTTTCACATTAATTGAACTAATATTACAAATGCCACCATCTTCATTAATTTGGGTGTGATCTATCATCATAAGTACCAAACTCATTTTTTCCAATTGGTGTCACTTAGTGTCAAATGTTGAGCATTACCAAAATGAAATTTACTTTATTTTCTTTATAGATGGAATCAAATATATTGTATCAACAGACTCACGTTTTGTGACTTTATTGCATCTTCACATTGTTAAAGATCTTAAAATACCATCATCTCATGTAATTTCCATGTGATCAATTAATTACATATAACACTATATTTACACAATGTTGGAATCTACCCAAAGAATAACACAATGCATTTAACACTACTCTTGTCTCTCTCCACATGTTACTTTTATTGCTACTAGAATGCCATAACATGAAAAAAGATAATACATACAATGTTCTTATGATTTAATTGAAGAAAAAAACTGTTGTTACTACTATTGGAATGGATATGAAAAAAGATAGCACATTTAATGTTCTTACAATTTATTTGGAG
Organism: Sequoia sempervirens; assembly: GCA_007258455.2. NCBI lineage: Eukaryota > Viridiplantae > Streptophyta > Pinopsida > Cupressales > Cupressaceae > Sequoia > Sequoia sempervirens. The sequence continues at coordinate 134,563,250 of VDFB02058242.1, read as the reverse complement.
AAAGACTATAACATGTAAACCAAAACGAGTCTTTCTCATTCATTATAGAAAAAAATATATCAATCACTACCTAAAAATCATCAACTCACATTACCTTCCAGATTACTCACATACTATAGACTTTGTGAGTATACTATCTTCTTTCAAATAAAACCTCAAATTAGCTTTCTTATTCTTTAGGTTGCAAGAATTCTTGACAAATAAACATATTAAGGGATATAGGTCCCCATAAATTTTTTTACCACAAATCAAATTTCCATTCAAGTATGACTTAACACAAAACATGCAATATGGACATAACATGCCCTTAAATTTGTGAAAATCGCTAAGCATTAGATCTCTGACATCAATACCTTGAAGATTCATATAATTAGTATTTCATTCAAATATATATGTTTTAGTGGATTACAAAGTATGATTGAAGACACATATGAAAAGAAACCAAGTCATATAAGGAGGAAATATATATTATGAAGATATATACAACCACTATTTATGAAAAGGGATTCAACAAAATGAAACCCTCTCAAAATATGTTTCGAGCAACGACAAAGGGCATTATAGGAAGCACAAAAAGCACAAATTTGAAAGCTCCCCCTACCTCCCACTCCCCCCCCAAAAAAACTAGGAGCAATGTGACCATCTAGACTAGTTTCAATCATCCAATCAGCAACATCATTACAGTATGGTATTTAGGATCAAGAGAACTCTAGTGTCCATCAAATACCAAACTAATTTATTAGATAGACTATATATGCTCAAGTGAAACCAAGGGGAATAGCATGCACATTCAATCACTTAGGCTTTCAATCTTCAAGGTCATTAAAATTTGCATTACATCCCTCTTGCAACAAAACTACAGTGGGATATGGGTCAAATGGTGAGAGTATAACTCTATTCAATGCAGATAATTTGATAACATAATGCATACAAGAGGTCAAAAGGTCTCGACTCATTAGCAAGGAATATAATCATAAAAAACTAAAAAAGGAAATAAATAATAGTAAGTGCATATATATAGGTGTAGTCAAATGAGTTCATTACCTAAAGACAAATGTATTTGTGAGTAGTGGTTATGAAAGATATCCCACATTTGTAGTACAAGAGATTGCTTATGTGATTTTGAGTAATGATTGGATGTTGGAAGCTATAGGTAAATTGCTTTTGTGGATGATCTTGTGAAGGCCCATTAAATGAGATATCTTCATGTGGAGGAAATTGTGAAGGCATTGATGGACTAAGTGGTTTTGGTTGCAAGAGAATGAAATAGCATAAAAATGATCTTCCAAATTAGGTTCAGGGTAAACATAGACCTTGAAATGGTGTGATGGCACTAATTTAGTGGATGTGAAACATATATAAAACATGACATAAATTTTGTACAATGTGACATATTAAACTTCTAATATGGGTAATTAAAGTACATGTTATCATGTGACAAACAAGGGACGTTTAGGTAGAATTCTAGTTTCATAGATTTGTAACTGTTAACCAAAGGATTCATAAAAGTTTATTGGTTGTCGCAACACATGGTTATTGGTGTCATCTATGCACAAGTTTTGGTCAACACATTGAAATGACCACTTAAGAACCTACATCCACATAACGACTCATCTTGTGGTCCTCATTACTACGAAGCCCAAAAGAATGCCTTAAACTCTTAAGTCACATACAAATTAATATTTTTGTTGAAGTCCACACATGAGTTTTCTATCACACTTTGAAATGATTATTGAAACTGTTTATGCACGAGTTTTGGTCAACACTTTGAAATGACCACTTAAAACTTTGTGTTCACATAATAACTCATTATGAATCCTCATTACTACCCACAATTAAAAAAATAAGTTAAACTATTAATTCACATATAGAATGATATATTTTTTTAGGTGAAAGTCTAATGATAAATTTAGAAAGTTAAAATGTGTGAAATTATTGTGCATGACCACCAGATCATCTCCCCTAGTCAATATGAGAAGTGGATAATTTACGATATTTTTTAAAGCTAGATGCTTTGAAAAGAATATGCCCTATTCCTTGCCGCGTTCACGGGATGTGAGCGTCTCCCGCCCGTACGCCACTCGTTTGATCCAGTTGATTCCGCGAAATAACCTTAGCTAGGCTCTAGGTAGCGCGTGGAATGGAAAACTACTCTGCCATTGACTGACTGCCCTAAAAACCTAGCTATATTAGTCTAGTGCAAAATTTTCTTGCGTGTTGAATAAGATATTTGGTATGGGTAATATACTACATAAGAGACAGCTTCCAGCAATTTGATTAGCTTTCTTTCCCTCCATCTATGGCTGCTCCTACAATACTTCCTCTTATTATTGTTATTCTGACGCTCATCTGCGCGTCGGCCCAGAAGCAGAATATCACGCTTAGCTCCACTCTTATTCCTCCTCAAAATTCCAAATGGGTTTCACCAAATGGACAGTTCGCCTTTGGATTCCATGAGCTAACCCCAACTCTGTACGTGTTAGGTGTTTGGTTTGACAAAATACCTAATAAAACTCTGGTCTGGACGGTTATGAAGGATCAGAGGGACCTTCCTGTTGAAAAGATGTCTACTCTGCAGCTCACTAACAGCGGGCTCAGCTTGTATGATGCCCGAAAAAGTTTGAAATGGTCCGCTGCTCCCTCTGAAAAGATTGCCGCGGCTGCAATGCTCGACAGTGGCAACTTCGTGCTGTTAAACGCCTCATTTGAGCCCATCTGGCAGAGCTTCGACTATCCTACGGATACCCTCCTGCCCGGTCAAAAGCTCAAGTGGAAATCTACCATGTATTCCAAGGCTTCATCTACAAACTTCTCATCAGGCCGATTCGAGCTCGCCTTGCAAGAAGACGCCAATTTGGTGCTTTATCCTGTCGATCGAGTGGGTGAGTCTCAAGGCGCTTACTGGGCTAATGGTGTATTCAATCAGGAAGTGAGCTTAAATTTTGATTCGAGTGGATTCTTGTATTTGGTAAATACCACCAACATGACGGTTTCCACGGTTTCCAATGTCTCAGCCGGCGGGTTTGGAAAGAGTGGGCTTCTTCGTAGAATGACGCTCGAGAGCGACGGAATCCTTGCACAGTATGTGTGGAACACGAGCAATGCTTCTTGGTCATCTGTAGGGAAGGCAGTGAATGACTCATGTAAACAAGTCAAGGGTCAGTGTGGGCGCAACGGCATTTGTCAGCTCAACAGCCAGAATGAGCCCGACTGCACATGTCCTCCTCAGTTTAATTATATCGATAACCAAGACCATTTTAAGGGATGCGTGCGAAGCTCATCGCCAGGGCAGAGCTGCAGCGCAAGTAGCACCATGTCACGGCTTGACAACACGGACTGGGGGGGCGGCAAAGACTATTCAGTTTTGCAGGATCTTAGTGAAACTCAATGTCAGCAGGCTTGCAAAAATGATTGCTTCTGTGTCGTCGTCACATATGACAGCTCGGTTTGCCGGATGAAACGGATGCCTCTGCTCGACGGCCGTAAAGGTGATGACATAACAAGTGTAGCTTTTGTCAAAGGATCTGACGACATCAACACGCCGTCTCCCTTCTTTCCTCCTCCTTCAGACCAAAGAGAGGAAAGCGAGAAAAAGTCCCTTGTAGCTATTGGCATAAGCCTCCTAGCTTGCTCTTCATCTCTTCTTGTAGCTGCCTTTTTGGTGTGTTTGTGTGGCAGCAAGCTCCACAGGATGAGAAAGGCTACACAGCAGCCTATAGTTGTGGAGGGGTTGAAGGCCTTTTGTTATAAAGAAATAGAGACTGCTACAGCAGGTTTCAGAGAAGAATTAGGAAGGGGTGCCTTCGGTAAAGTTTACAAGGGGAGCTTAACGGATGGAAGAGCAATTGCTGTGAAAACTCTTGTTGATAAATCAATGGAAGAACAAAATGGGGAGCGGGAGTTCAGAACAGAGGTGACCGCGATTGGCTCGAGCTATCACAAAAATCTGGTTCAATTGTACGGTTTATGTGATGAGGGCACCCACCGGCTTCTGGTGTACGAGTACATGAGCCATGGATCTTTGGACACCGCTCTATTTGTAGATAGCGGCTTTCTTGATTGGAGGGTGCGTGTTCAGATTGCAATGGGCACAGCAAGAGGGCTCCTCTACTTGCACGAAGAGTGTAGGACCCAGATCCTCCATTGCGACATAAAGCCCCAAAACATTCTCCTGGACCAAAACTACAGCCCTAAAATATCTGACTTTGGCGTGGCAAAATTGTTGAGGGCAGAACAGACTCGGACAATCACTGGAACTCGGGGCACAAAGGGTTACATTGCACCTGAGTGGATTAATAATATGCCGATTACTGCAAAGGTAGATGTTTATAGCTTTGGAGTGATGCTGCTCGAAATTATTTGTTGCAGGAAAACCATGGACTTTGATGCCCTGGAAAATGAAATCTTTTTGTGCGAGTGGGTTTATGAATGCTTGAAGCGCGGTACACTTGGTAAGCTGGTAGAGCAGCAGCAAGTGGAAGGCGAAGGTATGAGAATCGAGTCGAGGCAGTTGGAGAGAATGGTATTGGTGGGTCTGTGGTGCATTCAAGAAGACCCAGCTCTCAGGCCATCTATGAAAAAAGTAGTTCAGATGATCGAAGGAACAGTTGAGATTGCAGTGCCCCCGCCTCCAGGATCTTTTGTTGGTTCATTGTGCTTGTAAACCATAAAACTGTCGGCTTTTAGCGAGTCATCGACCCCCCATTTTAATAATCCCGCAGTGTCTCGCCAATATATTACCTTATACTAATAATATAATCTATCTTGGCTCTAGATATGAAGGCCAATGGATTTAGTAACATTTCTTGGTACCATTTCATAATTAATGTAGTGTTTTACTCTGGATGGTAGCCTCCTTTCGAGAGGAAATATCAAAGAGGTTATTTTCAGAGATATTGCATAGAGTTTGTTTGACCTTTAAAATGATAAAAACGCCTATCCTACGAAACAAGTTATGCACAATGGCCTCATTGTCTTTGACCCATTTTTATGAGACTAATTTTTATGAAACTGTATAAATAGTATAATTTTGAATTAAGGGTGACCACTTAATGTTTATTTGTGCTTATTAGTATAGTGTTTTAAGTATTGGTTTTCATATATTGTTTTTTTTTCAAGTCAAATTTTTAGTTGTATATTTGTAAAAATGATATCTATGGAGATTTAATTTGAAAAAATGTAAATTTATTTAAATTTTTGTCTGTTTTTTTAATTTTGTCTTGTGGTCTTTTTTTTCATTTTTCATATGTTGAAGCATTTAAATCTTAAAATTATCTAAGATTGGAGGCCTTTGTTGTATTTCTTCTTTGTTTCCTTCTATTATTTTCATTCAATTTTCTGTGTTTTCAAAGTTAGAAGGTTTGTGGTTTCATAAACTACTTGAAACCTATTGATGCCAAAAATTGGCAAGGTAACAACTATTATGATAAACTTAATTAATGGGGGGACCAATTGCGCTAAACAAAGTGACCTCCAGGTTTTTAAAGAAGTCAACTTCTTTTGTAATTGGGGTTTTGGAATGGGAAAAAGAAACAAATATAAAAAATAAAAGTCTAAGACAATACACCAAGGAATATATATATTGGCATGGTAAATCTATCTTTTAGGATTCGATTTAAAGGTCTAATCAGCAATATGATATGATCCAGAATAACAGAAATCAAAGATGAAAACCTGAACAATTCATTCAATGACATAAAATAATTCTAATATTCATTTATTGAAAAGAAGAGTCAAAGACATGGTCTAATCGAAAAACTTGTATTTAGAATTATAGAAGTTATGTAAGTAAACAATTCAAGATAACAATGACACAGTATAATATTTTATCAAATAGCTTAAGAAAATAGAGAGGCCAAACAATGACACAGTCTGAGAATCTTATACAATAATCTAAAGCAATACAAAAGGCCTAGTGTCTTTTTCCTAATTTTTTTGTATCTTTCGAACTCATTTTCGAAAAGAAGTAGTATATATAGATAAAAATCTCAATGCCTGGTGAGCCAATAACAAAAAAGATCTTGTATCATGAGCAATGATTCTTGTAGCAATGATTTCCTTCGGTCGTTGCAACAGAAAATATTCAGGTCATGGAACGTAGTCACTTCTCAAACAAATGCATCCCCCCGAATGATGGCAGTGGTCCCAACAAACTCCTTCGTAGACATGTGTCATTCAATCGTACAGTTAGTTAAGACATGCGACAGCTTGGCGGGGCATGCAATTCGCTCTTGCCTTCCCTTCAATGAAGTCTCTGCGAAAGAGACATGTGGTAGCAAGTCGGGGCCCACTTGTTGATTCCTCCTCCTTGTGTTGAAAGACTACGTAGTGAAGACAGGTGGAGGCATTCTTTATTATTGAGATTGATTATGGGGTTTGCCAAAAAGTATACGCAGATGAAAGCTCTGTGGAATGCGAACGGGGTCCGATTGAAAAGTGAAGGGAAGCAACCCTTAAGTGCTCGTGATGACAACATGTGGAAGCATGGCAGAAGCTGGTAGGAGAGTGAAGGAAGGCTTCCCTGTGGTGAGTGTCTGGAAAACATGTGGTAACAGTGGATGAAGCTCAAAAGATGAGGCGCGAGCCGGTACTTGCAAAAACAAAAACCACTCGTAGGGAGCTTAAGGAATTTAACATTCACAACTTTTGGCAACTACTAGTGGTGTTTCACCTGTGGAACGAGGAACCCAATTTTTTTTGGCTTACAGACTATAGCCCTATCCATTGGGTGATGAAATCAAAGCTTAGAGAGAGTGGCCTATAGAGGCAGCAAGTCGGCTATGAATGGTGTCAATATGTCACACAAATTCTCTTGCACTCCGCTCAGATCAGTTATTTCTTTGTAAGGCAGCATCACGAATATACCGGTGGCCCCAAACTAAGTTGGAAGAGCAGCCACACAATCTAATGAGTGACACCTTCAATATTTGCTTGTAGTAGGGGGTTGACTAAAACTTTGGAAAGCAGACATGTCCTATTGCTTCTCTTATATTTTTTCCACAATCTGCTCTACAGTCACCACCGAGTCATCAAAAAGAAACAGGGAGGGTAGGCCCATCTAGGTTAGTTGGGAGAACCTATCCCACATGCTATTCATAGTTTGGTTCAGTTTGGTAGTACACTCACTAGCATGGAGGATGGCCGCATGGAAATGGATAAACCTGTTTGTTGTTTTGGCAATGGCCTTTCGATCCCTAATCCCTGTACTTGCTAAGACCTCATTTAGGACCAAGTATAGCTTATCCATTAGTTTTTCTGCCTTAGGAATCTTCTCCGTGATGATTTACGAGAACCACTCAATTGTTCCATGAAATTCCTTGCCTAAACTTGTCACCTTTGCCATAAATTAGAGTGTTGGTTGAAGGGTCGGGAAAAATGCCTTGACCTTATCCCATTATGAAACATATAGTTGTTGGGCCATAGGAAGGAGATTTGGCTAGGCAGCAAGGGCTTAGGGAAGACTTCTCAAAAGACTGATCTTTGCATCCCTTGAGCCAACATCCTATATTAGTTTTGCAACCCTTTTGTTTACAACCACAAGTTGTCTCTAGATGTTTCTCAATTCTGCGAACTAATTTTCCTCGGCCTAATTTTTCTTTACTAATTCTGCCTCAAGGGAAAGCTTCATCTCCTGGAGTTCCTTCTCCAATTGAGCCCTTCAGGCCTCAAAGTTAGTGTCCTTTTGTTGTAATTTTTGCTCTAATTGAGCACGTTGATGTTCAAACTCCTCACTTTTTTGTTGCATCCCCTACTCCACCAAAGCCAACTAGTTATGATATTCTTAGTTCCTCCACCATAGCGTGGCAACCAGATTGGGGTCATAGGATTGGAACTTTGTAAGTTCCTCTCATATTTTAGTCTACTCTACCTGCGCTGCCTGCGCTTTCCCTAATAAGTGCACAAATTCTATTTCTCTTGCCTTGTCTTTTTCCAATAGGACCTCAATCTTATTTTTTATGAGTTTCAGCTCCTCTTCCTTTTTCTTTAGCTGGTGACTAGACATGAGGAAATCAGTGGTCGCCACCCACTATGTTTCTTCCATGAGCTCAACTTTGTCTTACGGATGAGCTATACTTAGATTGACAAGCATGTTGTAATCATTGGGCTACATTTTCCCCTATGGTTTGATAATGTTTGGGTACATAGTTGTGAAATGTAGCAATTTTTAAGCTTCACTGAAAATAGTATACACCTTTAGCTTTGTTGGCTTCTCAGCATCCTTGGTCTTTTTCTTCTGGACTCTGATAGCCTGTGCTTCCTTTTTTTTATTACCTTGTGCCATAAATTGGGCTAACGACTAAACTAGCCCACCTGCGAAAGGTGTGCCGAGAGGAAGAACGAAAGGGAACATGAGGGTAGTCTTTTCAGGCATTTTATTTCTTGAAAGATCAACTATAAGCAGGGGAATGGAGGGATATGCCAGAACCTGATGTGTAAGCCAATAGGAGGACTCATCAGGTGTTGTGGCGGTAGAGGGGTCATGACGAATTCCATCTGTTGGGTGAGCTGAGTTTGGCTCGACATAGTAGTAGCAGAAGGGGTATCAATGGTGGGCGCAGATGCAAAGGGTGAAGAAATAACAGATGTAGATTGGGAAACAACGAAAGGTGAAAGGGTCCATGAAGGAGTAAAGGAAAATAGCCTCACCTACAAAAATTGGGAGAAACCTCTCACGACCATTGCAACAAAAGTGGAGAGAGAAGGGCCAAAAATTGAAGTGATGGGTGACACAAAGACAACAAGGGAAACCAAAGATTGTGAAGTAAGAGAAGAGGGAGCAAAAGTTACTTGTTTTCTAGATGATTGCAGTTCCTAGCTCACCATGGCCTCCTGGCTTGTTGTGGGCTCCTACGAACTCTCTACAGAAATTGCTTCTATGCATTGTCATTTGATAGGCAATGAATCATCCACCTCCACTGCCTCTAACTATTGTTTTGTGATCATCCTGGTCCTTTTTCTACTCTAGGTACAAGTTATTGAGGCCCTTGCACATCATATGCTCACCCGCACATTTGAAGAGACCTTGATAGGCTGTGTTGGAGTTGTTTGTGCTTCTACTTCCTTCTCCTTTCCCTTCCCGGTATCTGTTTTAGCCTCCTTTGAATCGCCATCTTCATCATCACTTATGTCAGAATCAGTATGTGCTTCATTCCACAATTTATCAAATCTATCATCCATCTCCACACTTTGATAAGGGGCATCAAGGCGTTGGATTTCTTGTCGGTAGACGGTCCAAAAATCCTTAATTTTTTTCTCACTCTAGTTTTTTTTCTTGACAACTCATTACGAAGAGTGGAACCAATGTGAAGCTTCTCATTATACTTTATTGAAATGAAGTAGCACTTGAGCCATGGCATTCTACTATCATCAGTTGGAATATGAGCTAGATCAACCAATAACTCATCCTCGTCCTTCAGTGGGTTTTGTTGCTTCTCCCAGTAAGGTCAGGCTTTGTGCGTTGCCTTGACATGTTCATTTGGTAACTCATTTTTAGGGGTTGTAATTCCATTTGTCACAAATCCAAACTAGACCCACATGAGCCAACTTCTCCTCTAGCAGCTTATGTGTCTTCTTCTTGGTCATTGCCATCGATTTAAAGCTTAGCGGACAGATGAAAAATCCTTTTTTCTTGGCCTTTCCTCCACAAAAAGTATAGTCAATAATTGATACCTACCGGAACATTTCGAGGGCCAACACTTGATTTGTGAGACATGTCAAAAGTTGGAATGGTTCTTTGGTGAAGCCACAAATCTGAATGAATGTGAAATCTTCTCCAAGAAACTAGTTGTATTTCAGAGTGAAATTATGCATATACTCTATCTGGGCTATGGTGAGCCAGTAAATACCACCATCCTCACTCAAATCTCATAGAATCAAAGTCAAGAAATAATCCAAAAATGCTTAATAATCATAAGTTGAGGAGATGAAAGGAGTCCATACAT
>VDFB02058242.1:134385770-134545129 GCA_007258455.2 Sequoia sempervirens | reverse complement strand
AGGTTGGGGGTTTTTTTGGAAGCAGCATTAGAGCAATTAGGATACTTTGAACAAGTGATGTTCAATCATACGCTGAGGGAAGGCAATACCGAAGCTGATGCTTTATCAAACATGGGAGTAATTGGTCTTGGCTTCAAAGAATGCAATTTAGTGTGAAATTAAACACTGTGGATGGTAGGGTGCCCCCCCCCCTCGTTCCTTCTCTTTCTCACCCACTCACTCGGCAAAGAGCTATGATGGATGATTTGTTGGCGGAGAGTGAGGACACTAGGGTGTACGGGGTATGAAGGATGTCAGACACGTGGCGTCGGCGAAAGGTTTTTTGTGGGGTTGGAGTCAGCTCAAAATAGGGTGCTTCATGGAGGTGACCGACGTTTTAATGAAATATGATGGCCTTGCCAAATGGAGAGGCACGAAGGGTACGAAGTTCATAGTAGATCATGTAAATCGGTCGGGTGGCAGATGGTTTTTATTACGAGGTATGTTTGGATTAAAGCTTGTTTTCGAAGGACGAAAACTACATGCAAGGACGGATAGCCTTGCATCATCATTATTCCTGGCTCGTGTGTTATGGATCGGCCTTGTTGTTTGCGGGCTTTTTAATGTTGGTGGGCGATGGCAGTTCATTCGTGTGCTTTTCAAAAAAAAAATGTTGGTTGTCTCTGTGCAGGGGGTTTTTTCGGCTGGAGTGCAGATAATGGCGAAGCCGAGCCGCTCAAAATTCATTATTTCAGTCTCCATTGAGGGGCTGGAATGTTTCGGCGCAAATACTCTTGTTTCTTTGGTGGTGACGGAGAGGCAAGCAACGTTCATGGAGATCACAAACCAAAGGCTTAAACGCATTCTGCTCGTGGGTGATCCATTGGTCTTGGTAGCGGTTAAAATGGTTTTAGGAAAGGGTTACTTGGCCAGAAAGGAGTTCGCAAGGGATAATGCTTACATATCCTCACGGTTCTTGGCTGCTATTTTGGACATTGAAGTGTCTGAGACGGATGCTAGAGAATTGATGGTGAATTTATTCCATAGCGACTTGTTGGGTGGTCTGGAGAAGACCTTGAAAGCAGCCTTCATGGGCAAAGGGATTTCACGTCCCTCTGGCTTGGAGCTCCTGTGGAAGACGGACGAAGCAGTGAAGGTCTACCCCTTTCTCTTAGACTTAAAGGGGGCTGAGCTCATGAGGCACAGGATGACCTCGGCAATGGCCGTTGAATATCTTAAACGAAAGATAGGGTTGGTGGTGGAGGAGGGCTTGGAATGGGTAGAAGACTTCTCTACATTTGCAGACTTGAACGGGTTCCTTTGAGGCTTGGCCTCTGTGTCTAAATTTTTTGTCTTAAGGTTATAGTTCTGGAGTTGGGTTTTGTGGAGGGCAGGGTGACTGTCAATTTTGCTCTAGTTGTGGAGTGTTCCCTGGTGTGGTAGGGTTTTAGTTTTCCATGGTAGTTCAGCGGATTTTACCTGCATTGCAGACGATATGCATTTCTCTTCTAATATTTTAATATAAAATATAAACCTTGCGTATCAAAAAATATATATATTTTAATTTCTCCTTGGCCAAATAATATTATTATTTCTCTTTTATTTTCCAATGGCCCAAAATATAATCAAATGCAACAACTCATCCCCTATCCAACCGCATTAGCCTACAGGAATGGCTAATAGGCTAACCAACCTCCTAAATGATGATCACTCTAGAAATGGGGACATTACAGTCCTCCCTTCCCAGAGATTGTTTGTCCCAAGCAATCGATACCTACATACCCAACACCAACTTCCAAGATCCCATATCAATCTCAGAAATCTGCAAACTCTATTATCTGAAACACTATACTATAAGAGATCTGCAAATAACATCACCTTATCTCTCCTAGATAGTAGTCCAATAATTCCCAGCATGCAATCAAAAGACTCATCATCATATACCTTAGTCTTCACAGAAGACCACAGCGCTACTCTAATTACCATGCTCCCCAAATCCTCATAAGGATGATGACTCGTGATTGGAACTGAAAATATCATGCAACATGTAGAATCATTTGCCTCATCATGCACAAAACAAGCCTCCATCCTTTTTGTTGATGCTATCCTTGGAGCACCCTCTGCTAAAGCTCTCAATACTATCTTCTTCCCATCTGATATGAACTCTAGCTCCATCCGCTAAAAATCTTGGATATATCTCCCAAGCGACTGTAACCACTGGATTCCCAAAACAACATCAGACTCACCAATCCCAACCACATAAAAATCATCAATGACCACATAATCATTCAACTACATGCTCAACTGAGGGACCTTCTTAGTACAACTCATTTTAAATCCATCAGCCATCACAACCCTAAATCCTAGAAATTCATCAACCTACAATCCCTTCCTCACAACCAATCCCTCGTCAATGAAGTTATGAGTAGCTCCACTATCAATCGAACAAGTGGCCCGTTGTCCCTTAATAACTCCTCTCACTCAAAAAGGATGATACTTAGGAACTCCTAATAGTGCAATAATAGTACCATGAGCCATATCTCGTGTTAGCATTATTGTGCGGTTGCTTCTCATGATCACTATCTGAACTCGTGTCAACAACCTCCTCATCAATATCAGAATAGACCTCTATGTAATGTGCCTTCCCTTTCCCAAGGCACCTGTGACCTGTTTCCCATGGTTCCTTGCAAGTGAAACATAACTTCTTCCTACACAGCTCATTCCTTGTTTCAAAATCCATCATAGGTTGTGTAGGCATGGGCTGATTTGGCGTTCCCCCATCTGACTTGTGTTTTGATGTATTATCCTTGAAATTCTTCTTTCGGGGCTGAAATGTAGAAGATGATGTGTCAAGATCTAGTGCCAGCTTGATAGCATCAAGAAGTGTCCTAGGCTTAAGCAGCTTGACTAGACCCTTTGTCTTGTCATTCAATCCTTCAATAAACAGCATTATCACCCTTTTTTCAAACATATTGAGAACCATAACAGCAATCTTTTGAAACTCATTAATATATGTATCCACATGTCCACTTTGTTTCAATTGTGCTAACTCTCTATAGTACACCTCCACATCCTTTTTGTCAAACCCAGCTATCAATTTGTTGTTGAACTCATCATAGGAGTGAATCAATCCATGGTTTTGTGTGACTAAACCATGATGCCACCAATCATAAGCAATGCCCTCAAGGTGCGTAGTTGCAAATTTAATTGCCTCATCTAACTACATTGGCCTAAGTGTTAAAAAGGTGTCCAACTTGTGAATCCATGCTCTAGCACTAGTCTTCCCACTACCATCAAATGTAGGAAGAGTGAGTTTACTTGTAGCTTGTTTTAGGTCCTTATTTTGATGCCTGGGTCTTCATTCTTGCCCTGTTCTTCTACTATCTCTTCACTGTCCCATATACTGAGGGAAAGATAAAACATCCTTGACACGTTGAGGAAGAGCATCCCACCCATCATGCATAGTCATAACATTGTCTGTAAATGATACCTCCTCATTAACAACCTCCTCTTTTGCTTCATTCTTGGATAAGTAGGCATTAATGGTCTATCTGAAGTGCATGTAGGAGTCCTCCTTGCTCGTGGTGTACCTACTCTACTGTCATTATCTACATGCTCATTATTGTCTCTCATGGGACCCATGTTTATTTGTTGGATAGTTGTTGTAAGTTGTAAAACATTAGCCACGTGCTGCTGCCCTGCTGCAATACCTCTCATGATCTATCTTGCTTCTTTGTCATCATCATTAGCTCCATGCCTTGGTGGACTACCACCTCTTCTATCTCCCATCATGTCCTATTGTGTACCTGCAATTGGATTTTCTTGTTGACAACTCTAAACCCTCCAAGCAAGCTCTGATACCACTGTAAGAACCCCTGCTCATTCTGCCCTAATTTTTCACTTTAGGTTGTTTGACATTTTGTCAACCAACCTTAATGGGGTTTTGTTTTGTTTGATTCTTAATGGATTTCAATGCCAAAATGATCACATTAAACATAGAAATGATAAACAATTTTTGCATAAACCAATAACAAGAATTTCACATGCAATCTCCACTTTATTGACAAGATATCAGATCTGAATACACTGATTATCAGGTCTGATACAGATGATATCAGACTAAAAATACTTATAAAATGTGTCTACAATATATAAACAAACCATAGGATTGGGTTCATCACATACCCGTTAGCTTGTTACTTCATTTAGGCTTAAAATGATCACATATATGGCAAGAAGTTGCTGATTTAGATGCTATCAAACCCTGCTGTTAATGTCTAAAGTATTTGTTGATAATAATGATGTAAATGGCTGCCAAAACAAACCTAAACTCCTCCAAAGGAAGGTGGCTAGGTCTACGATTGGAGCAATGAAACCCTAGATTGATGTGATGTCAAAACAATGCCAAAGTTGACCACTATAGAAATCTGATATAAAACTATAGAAATCTGAAACACAAAGCTGCACCTGAATATATGTTGCCAATGACCAAAAATTCCTTCCAAAACAAGGCACTTCACTCCCAAACCATAGTGATGCATTTGTAGATGAAAATATGCCAATATAATCTTCAGATCTGAATGCTTTGTCCTCAATCTGCAAATAAAACTTCAAACCCTAGCTGGAATGATATTTTCTTTCAAACCCTAGCTGGTTGAAGTTCTCCAATAAAGCCAAACCTGCAAATAAGCTCAATGATGAATCCACCTCTCAAATGTGGAGTTGGGTTTTCGTCCAATCCAAAGATTTCTAAGTGTTTTCGTCCTCAGAAATGGCTGCACTTGAAGTGATCAGCTGAAAATGGAGAAATCTCAAATACGCCAAATCAAGAATGAGAGCCTTGGAGGAGAAAGAGGGCCTTATATAAAAAAATTCTAAACCACTTTTGGACCCCAACACTTCATTAATGATTTTTAATAAATTATTTCCCCTCCAACCCTAGGCATCCACTTTTGGGAAATAAATATTTTATTTTAATTTCCTTTTAAACTTTTTTCCCACTTAAAGTCACTTTATAATTTTTAATTTATTTTTCTCAAGTGACTTATATTATTTTATAAAGGCTCAATAAAATAATATTTTAATTTCTCCTTAGCCAAATAATATTATTATTTTTCTTTTATTTTCCAATGGCCCAAAATATAATCAGATGCAACAACTCATCCCCTATCCAACTAGATTAACCTACGGGAATGGTTAATAGGCTAACCAACCTCCTGAATGATGATCACTGCAGAAATGGGGACATTACATAGGCACAGTTGTGCTAACATCACCACAAGCATGTTGGGGTCCAATTACTAGAATCTATCCCTACTCTTCCTATTGCAAGCTTGAGTTCATCTAAATATCTTGTAGATTTTCTCCTTCAGTCTCTCCATCCAAGTTCCATCTCTGATATCGATCTTGTCAAATTTCTTTAAACCCGTTATTCATTAACCTAAATCTAGTTCCTTTTCCAATTAGTCCCATTTGAATTAGGAATCTAATTCAAATAAGACATTTTTCAGCATTCTAAATGAAGAACAAATAACTTACATTTAGTTGGTAAAAAATTCATTTGTGCTTACCTAGTTTGAAATAAGCTAAAGTACGCTCTTTCACATTAAAATGCTACTGGAAATCTAAGATAGATAATTAAAAGAATTTATCCTAACAATTCAAGTAGGTTATCTATTTCCCTAAACAAAAGTAGTGTCCTCCTTTACCTCTTATCAAGCTACAACAAATTGTTTTCTGCATCTTTTTCTTTCCAAAAGTCAATGCAAGTTTTCTTTTGGCTAGTTTTCCTAATCTGTGGCACTTGATGAAATTACGGAAGAAATGATAATAGAACCTAAGAAAAGGGTAGTATAGTTTGAAGGCTTTATGAAAAACCCTCCAAATTAACCACAGTTTCTGAAATATATACACTAAACCATCCAAGGAATCATCAGCGCAGGGACAAGGTGGTGGCTCAACACAAGAGATTCTAAGTCTACGTACAATGATGGTTCAAGGTGCACCAACCCCAAGCAGAGTCCATTGTCTTCATTATTTTCATTCCGGGGTCAAAGAGAAGTACCCTGAATGGCCAAAAAAAGTCAGACGCAGCAAAGGCATTGATTTCAGCACTCCTGCAACATTTTCCAACTGAGGCTGGGCTCCAATGCAATGTGTGGCTGTCACAACAGAAGTTTGGAGTCAATGGCAAGAAATTTTCACCATCACTTTAGGAATTGCCAGAAGATAAGCTGTTTATCTTCCCCTCAGGTCTATTGAACTTCATTTCGGCACATATCTGCTAAATATGTATTGTCTGGCAGCTGTTCTTGAAAGATGATGGTACATACCTTTCCATATCTTCATATGGATTTGTCACATAAAAGCAACTTAGATCAATGCCTTCCTGATTTCAGTTGCTTCTGCCTATACTGTTCTCTATATATAAATATGGTTATAAGTTCTCCTCTTGCACTTGCAGTTGTTTATTGATAACAGTATAGTTTGTTTCTGCTGTAATACATCAAATTTTGAAATCTTGTTGTATTGTCCCCTGGACTAACTCGGAAACCCAATGAAGACTATTTTGAACACAGAAAAGTGTATAGGTTCATCCTTTATACTCTTGAAAGTATAAGTATTAATAGAAATCTGAAGAATAAGAAAATATTGTTTGGATTTTCAAGTTTCTATCCTTGCAGGCATAGACAAATAGATGCCTAGAAAGAAGAAGTCATAATTTTCAAAATACCTGGAATACTTACGCATATAGAAAAACATTTAAGATGCATAGGTAGCGTTGTGTCGGTGATACGGTACGATTCACCTCATCCATGACTCCGTCAAATCTGAGTCCATCAATATCCATGAAGTATAAGGGCATGAAAAGCAAGCCAAGCAGAATTGGAGCTAGAAACACTCCCATTAAGAAGTGCAGAATGGGCAGCTGCATCCACAATGTATTCAAACATCAATCTTATGAACCTTACAAAATTCGCAGAATATTTATTTATACACAGCGATAAAAAAAATGAATGAATAACAAAGGAAAATAAAACTTCTCACACAGGGTAGAACAATTTGAGAAGGTTCAATAAGGATTTGATTGTGCAATAACACCAGTTCTGCTCTCTACTACTTTCTAAGAATATCCAACATAAAAATCCAGGCAGATCCTAATGTATATCTCTAAGAACTTGATAATTCAATATATTAAGATATTTCAGTGTGTTTCCCAAATATAATAAACGAACTACCAGAGGAATACTTCTCTAACAAATAATAACTAAGGAAACTTCTCAAATAAGATAGATAACTTTGTGAGGATCTAGTAAGGGTTCGATAGTGCAGCAACAACAGTTTGTGATGTTTTGCTTCAAAGAACAAAAGAACAGACCAAGCCCAATCTTGAGACGAGCAAATCTTTAAAAAAAATTCTACGAGATTCATCGTCCAACATAGGATGATATTTACATTGAGTTTCCGTGAATAACAAATGATGCTTTAATTAAGGAGCACTGCTCCAGAAGTAATGATGAAGGAAACAGAACTCTCCAAATAAAGATGGAATAATGTGAGAGGGTCCAATAAGAATTTCACTAATCAATTACACCAGTTTGTTCTTTCTAAGAATATACAAAATAGGTCCAATGGGTTGTGGTGTAATGGTAATGGGATGCTTTTGAAAGTGAGTGACCAAGGTTCAAATCCCACTACATGGTAAAAAGACCTACCTCTCAATGGACTGTTAATGGAGCATAATGTTAATATGGTCAATAAAATCATCAACACATTGAAACTAAACTCCCATCCTTGGAAGGGTGCCATGTCTGAGCTAGGGAATATAATCACGGGCACATTGAAATTAAACACCCATCCTCAGAAGGGTGCCAGGTCTGAGCTAGGGCTCCGTGATGTCCCTAGTCACTCTAAAAAAACAGAATATGCAAAATAGAAAGCCAGGCCCAATTTCGACACACACAGATCGCCAAGTATTTCTATAAGAACTTTGTCATGTAATTTAGGATAATATTTACTTTGGTTTTTCCAGTATAATAAATATTGTTTTAGTTCCATTTCAATGGAATGAATAATAAAACAGTCACAGGGGTTGTGGTGGCAATGGTACTGCAGTTCAGTGGTTGTGGTGTGATAGCAATGGAGGCCATTCTTAGGAGTGTCACCCATGTTCAAATTACCCCATCACTATAAGATGTGCCAATCTTCATCATTGCAATTTTTACAAATTCATCAAAATCCCAATAAGTTCCATAACGAATGATTTATAAGGCACATATCAAAGCTGACGATATTGCCAAGTGGGGTAGCAGGCTAAGCACGCCTAATTTGGGAGCAAACTCCATGATTAAGGTACAATACTCCTTGGAGGAGTTGTAATGTGGTAGCAAGCTAAGTGAACTAATTTGTGGGACGAATTCCATGGTTAAGTAAATTTGTGCAGAACAGTACTGGGATGGATGGCCTCTAGGTAAATACATGTACATGATCCTATGAGCATTAATTAAATGCAATGAGTGTCAAATGAACCGTTCAGCTGAGATGGATTCCCATAAACCACTAGGCATGAAAGATGTGTATCAACATGCAGCTAATCTCCGAAAATGATATTACATAATGATGAATAACTACTCGTGAAAGATGGGTTATGGAGATTGACTCAATACTGACAAACAACCAACTCCCACACAATGGCGCATAACCTATGTTACCAGAAACGCGACGGCAAAGCGCCATTTCGCGTTTCAACGGCCGAAACCCGTTTCCCCGTCGCCAACGGCCGTTTCCAACCCGTCGAGCCGTTTCTAAGGCGTTGGAGTAAAAAAAATAAAAACTGCTTGTGTTTTTAGGCTCCCCGGGAATTAACATACACTTTCAGTTAACCTGCAAAATTCTCTGCCATCGAATTAATACACTGTCAGTTAGTTAAACTGCACAATCGGTGAGTAAAATAAATGCTCCGTTGTTTAACTGTAGAATTCGGGGAGTATAATTAATAATGCTATTAGTTTTTTAACCATTTTTGGTTTTTGTTTTTGGTTGTGTTTATAATTAAATTGTAGTGTTATATATATAATTGAAGTTATTTAATGTATTTATGTATATAAATCTATTTAAAATATAAAAATATGTTTTATAATTTAAATTATATATATACACACACAACACATACATATATGCATACATAACATATATATATACATTTGAAAATTTGAAAATATATATGTAAGTAATCCGTTTCTTATACGCAACCTTTAAATATCCCGTTTCTCGTCACGCTGCCGTTGCCGCTAGGTTTCGCTTTCTCGTTTAAACATAAGCATAACTCGTGAAAAATAAGTAGCAAAGATTGGCTCGACATGAAAGCAAAGCTAATTCATGAAAAAAGAATACTAGCATGCTTAGAAAAAATGGGTCATGAAAATTGAGTTAACATGAACATGAAAATCAAATCAATGATGCATAACTTCTCCGGAAAGGTGGGTCATGAAGATCGACCTGACACAGTTAATTTCAGAAAATAAAAAGGTGTTAGAATATTATGCACTGCATCAACAGCAAATGCATTTAAAAAGTTGGGGGATTAAATTGAAGTTGAAAAAGCCAGCAGAAAGTAAAAGTAAACTAATCTAATTAACCACCATTCAATTCCTGTCGGTGTGATTGGAGCTGGATTCAACCCCAGGTGATCTTGATGAGACAGATCACCCCATCGTGGCCTCAAAGCCTAAATGGCGAAGAAACAGTACAGTTCTACAAAAGCAAAAATTTATAAACTATTATCTCAACTACCTTCAAGCAGGCGACATACAAGTCCTGGACCAAAGAGATGACGCCCTTGTTCTGTCTTACAAATAGCTCTTCCATACCTCTTCTACCCTTGAGCCTTCTACCTGATAGTTTTGTACTCACTCCTTCAAACGTTGCAGCTCCCACACCTCCTGCACCACCATTATTGCTCTTAATGTTGGCAGTTATATGATTAACTAAACTCACTGTGTGCTTGAGCCTCCTCCATCTGCTCCTTGCACTTGGCTGTTTGCATCTGCTCTCTTCAAACCCAAATGACCCATCATCAAGATCTACTTGATTTTGTTCAAATCCCTTGAACTTGGTTGAATCAAAGCTGTTAAAATCCTCGTTTTCTGATTTGAGCTTATTTGTAGTGATTCTTCTTCTGTATGTTTCAGGCATGGAACCCATTCAAAAAAAATATGAGTCAATGCAATTGACTCAAAATCTACACAGTTGAATCCTGATAAAACGTCAAATAACCATTCTCTGATTGTGCTTAATTTCTTGTCTTCATCTTTGTCATCTTTAAGATAGTGGAGCTCCCACCCCCACTGTAAAACGAATACCGTGCTTTCTGCTCTCACCTTTAGTTTGTTTTCCTGCATTGTTTTTTTTTTTATGGACATTGGCTTTCGGATCTCTTATTTTTAATTGGAGCACATGCTTGGCCACGTAACGAAGTTAATGGGGCGCTAAAAACAGATTCAGGTGAGAAGCACCGCCAACCTTCTCGAGACTTGCCAATCCTAATATAAGATGAATAAGTAGCACAGGAACTCTCATCTTTCTTCGTAAAATGTTGATATTAAATTCAAATAACTTAGAAAATTCAATAATACAATCGCTGAAATGGAATAAAAAGGACTATTATATCTTTAGTCAAAGATTACCGCTCTATTTGAAAGAGAAAATACTAATATTTTTAATTAAATAGTTGGTGGAAAGAAGTTATTTATCAAAAGGTTTATAAACACAAATATTGTTCAAGAATTAAAAAAAAGGAAATTATTGATACTATTGTTTCTTATCAAATGGATTTGAATATTTAAAGTTTGATTAGTGGCAACTATTTTACTTTTACATATTTGTAATAATTGTATAAAATTCAAACACCAAATATTTATATATACATAAATGATATGGTTGCATTTTATAAATATCATATTAAATAGTTAGTTATGTAAACATTATGTTAATAATATTAACATTTACACAATTATAATTGTATGCACACATTTGAAATAGAAATTTCATTGTAAATGCAAAGATTATTACATTGTTTTAACAATGTCATGTTGATTTATTACAAGCAAATCATGTATGTTTGGATGTTTTCCTTAAGTATCATCTTATAAACAAGGACCACAACCAATGCTCTTTATTCTTTCTATTGTTGACATAATTTGTATTTTATTGTAAAAAGAAATATTCAAATGATAACGATGGTGATATTTTCAATGTTTTGAAAGATTTAACTCCAAAGAATAGTGAAGTGCAAACCAACTCTCTCTACATCACCAATGTTTATTGTGGCCCTTTCCAAAATTAGCACCATTAACTTTTGTATGGTTAAAACTCATGTCATCTTGACAAAGAATTGTGTGTGATTGTCTCTTGTAAGAATAGAATAGAAACAAACCTTGGGTTATCAATGTCTCATGGTACACTCACATAATTAACAAAATTTCATGATCACATATGATGGTAACTCTCACAATATGGTACCTTGATGATAAACTATATTCTTAACAATATCAAGTGCCCCACTAACTAAGTCAATATTCATCCACAAATTGCACACCAACATTGTGCATTGGCTAACACAAAATAGAACCACTATATCCAAATGATCATAATTAGCATCATGTGGGTCGATACACTGGGTATATGTAGACACACTATGTGCAACTAGCTTAACTGATGAATTCATTATTCTCTTGTTATGGAGCATGAACATCTTATTTATGGCTATAAATGCATAGATGCATCAAATATTGCACATTCCTCAACACTCACTAAGATGTTTGTTTGACATGTGAGGATGTATATCCTCATATTTTATAGTTGCATTCTTAATGTTTGTTAATATTTCTCTAAATATGACTTGTTATATATCATGCCCTTGTTGACAAAAAACTATGTCCAAGGTCACAATTGTTTATACCACAATATTTTACTAGATTTGTTGTATACAAACACATATAATACATTTTTTTAAATTATATAGTTCCAAAAATGGTGTACACCAATAAATCATTATTAAGCATATAGCAATACAATGGGAGATACCTGCATATAGTAATATGTCCTACATGGGAGGTATATAATGTGAAAGTTCAAAGTTATGCCTCACTTTAGACCAACTTATCAACACAACTAAATTTAAGCGTTTACAATTGAAAGTCAATTTTGGTCAAAAATATGTTCTGGTTGGATTCTTTCTAGCTAAATTAGATTTAGGTCACAATTTTTCTAACTGCAAGTGTCCACTAGATACATATATAGCATCATTTTGATGTCAATATATATATATATATATATGAAAATTTTAAAACATTCTCATAACTCCTACTCATGTAAATATTTTTTTAATTTAAAATTAATCTTTTGTAGATCTATAAATGTAGTTTTTAAAATATAGATAGTTTGATTAGTGTTTATATTTTCTCTTTTATTTTTACCAAACGTAGATCATCAACACCAAAATGTAAAGTGAATTCTCTTCTCAAGAAAAATATTAAATTTTATTACAAATAAATAAAAAATATGATGCACTAGAGGAGAGGTATAATTAAAACAAAAAATGGAGAATCCATGTACTAAGTTTTCAAGTTTCAAATATGAAAAAAATTGAAGGAAAAGAAATAAAATTTATTATAAAAATTGTGGAAGTCCCCTAAAAAGCACAAACCTGTGTCACACTTTCAGCCAACTAAGTAGTTCCAAGCAAAATAGTTTCACTCTAAACAATTTTGAGTGAAATAGTTTCGCCCAAAACTACATGATCTATATGTGGCACATACAATTTCGGGTGAAACACTTTTTCCCTAAACTATAATTTTTAAATTTTCACTTTATAATTTTCAAACATCCCTCAATTTACATGTAAAACTTCAACCAAAATATTTTCAACCAAAAGCCTTTCAATCCAAACCATCTATGTGGCATCCTTGTTGGTAGCCACCTCATCTTTTTTAAAAAAAAATTGAAACTTTCCACTTGAACATGATATTTCTTTAGTCATAATGATTTTTTTCAGAAAACCAAAAATTACCCTTTTGTAGAGATCGGAGTCAAGAATCCAAATATATATATTTTTTGATATTTTGATTAAGTTTTAATATGTTTTTTTTAAATAATGCAAGTATATTGTTATAATAAAAAAAAATTAAAAAATAAAACATATTAAAAATTTTGAAAAATATATGGCACACTGAGGAGAGAATCCTCTCTAAAAGAGTATAATTTTATTTAATTATTAAAAAACAAAAAGACAAAAGTTGAAGTCAAGTGAAAACTACCAAATTATGGTAAATTTGACTTTAAAATGTTATTACGAGGAAAATATACATCAAAAATTAAATTAAAATTTTCCATGCACTAGATATTGAAGTAATCTATTTGGAAAAAATAAATAAATAAATAAAATTATTTTCTCTTTTTTTGGTGACATCTGTCACTTTTTTCTAAGATTTTCAGCAATTAAAAATCTATTGATAAATTTATAAAAAAATATCAAAACAATTTTTAAAAATTACAAGCATAAACTTCATCAAGAGTTATACATTTCATTAGTTTACATCATTTTGAAATTCAAAATATAAAGATCATTTTTATATGGTCAAAGTTGATTTTTTTTGTGTTGGTTGATTCCTTTATAATAATGTGACATGGGTTTGTACTTTTACCTCTCATTTTTCAACAACTAAATTATAATGTCAATTTTATAAAAAATTTGCATTTAAATAATTTTTTAAATACAAACATAAAATAGAGTAAAAGATCTACATTTCATTGGTTTACATCATTTCAAAATTTAAAATATATATGCTACTTTCTAGTGATTCAAGTTAGAAAGTTAAATCAATGTTAATCATTTCCTCTGTAAAAATGCAATAGAACTTTGAACTTTCACCAAATTAGGCATGGTTACCAACAAGGATAATCAACCTTCCACCAAAATCTAGTGTTTGTAGAATGAAAATATAATGTCTAGCACATATTGATATCAATAGTCAACTTGAGGCCTATAAAACTCATTTCATCAATGAGATAGCATTGAATGTGTTGATCTCTTCCTATAGTGCAACTAACAATCAACCACTTAAAGGTATATATTCTTGATAAAAAATTTAAAGAGGTGTCAAACATAGTGGCATGTATGTTGAAAATAACAACTCATGTTGGTGCAAATAGCAATAAAGGGCATTTTCCATCAACTAACTTACTATCCATTGCATGCATAATACGTTTGATTATGTAAGATTTATCTAATATAATTAATTCTTGAATTATCATCCTAAGAGGTTCATCATTACCAAGTAATTCAAAATCTATCAAGATTGCATCAAATACAATGTGTTACTTTTCTCTCAAATTACTTGAAGGTCTCAATTGAAGTTAGAATTCACTCTAAACTAATAAACCCATTTCTACATGTTATCATTAGCAACATGATCTTCAAGCTTACATCATCAATATCAGTGCCCTTTAAATAAACAAGTGTACAATCTTCATGTCATCCATGATATATATTTTCTCAATAAAGACTTATTGTTCAAATCTAATACCACAAAATGATTTATATAACAATAATTCACTGCAATAAAAATACACATATTTAGGTGAGTCACTATTTTAAATTGAAATAAATTTAGGTCAAACCATAAAAATTGATAGTGTATTTCAAATTTAATTTTTATTGCTCATGATTATAATGTGGAGAATCTAACCAAAATCTAAAAACTTTTACCATTCATAAATGATATAATTGTATAATGCATTTCATATATCTATGGATGA
Organism: Sequoia sempervirens; assembly: GCA_007258455.2. NCBI lineage: Eukaryota > Viridiplantae > Streptophyta > Pinopsida > Cupressales > Cupressaceae > Sequoia > Sequoia sempervirens. The sequence goes on along the minus strand of VDFB02058242.1, from coordinate 134,530,333 downwards.
AGTTTGTTTCAAATGAATCATCATTGTGGCTCAAATGTAGATAACAATTCAACATCTTTTATTTGACATTCAAAAAAATGAAAGACCTTGTACATTAAATAAAAAAGAATATTTAACAACATATGACATGTTTCTTGTGCACCTATGTTGTATTCAACAACTATCTCAATTAGGAATGCCATATACACATATAATGTAGGATCATCTAAGATACTTGTGTCAACTAACCTAGACAACATGTCATGATAACTCTCTAAATTATTTTTCCTCGTTAAATACATATTTTGTAACATATATTAGAATTGTATGATGAAACAATATCAGTTGATAATATATATTTCCCCATCATGAATATTTACTCTCATAATTTTGTGTTCATAAATAGTTCTTATGTCCATCTTCATTGAGGAACAATTTAAGTTCCTCTACAACTACCAATGAGTATTGTAATAACAAACATTGACTGGCCCTTTATATATACACATGTATCTAAGACAATTTTGGAATGATAATCAACGTGATTCAATAAATTTGTGTAATATGCAAGTAGCCAAAATTCTATCTATACCACCAACAAGAATATTCTTAATGCAAATCATGACACAAAACCATTCATTTCATTCCCTTCAAGATGATTTCATGCACTTATGAAATTTTCATACAACTCGTTCACCTTTTCAAGCTTTACTTAGATTATTTTAATCGAACATGTATATATTAAGTATGCCATTTATCCTTATGGCCAAATTTAGATGGACACGCCTTTGCACAAGAACACAATACAATATCATTAAAGGTGCACATTATATAACAACAAAGAAGTCTTATTGATAATTATATAATTTTAGTTGAATACCTTCTTTTTTTTTATCTCTCCACGTGTGTGTACCCTTTGAATATGGGGCTTGATTTGGCATTAGTCAATGTAGATTGCACTCAAAATTATGAAAAAGGTAGGGCATTCTAATTGTTTTATCATATCGAGTAATTTTTTTTAATATATACCAATAAGTCATAGTTCCTCTTGTTGGTCAAGTAGACTATTACGAGGAAAATCTTCAAAATATTATTGCAAATTTGTAATAATAATAGGTATACCATTTTCTATATAATGTTTTATAAATGTTGTATGTGTCGTTTGACTTCATTGTTGTAATATCAAATTTAACAGTGAATAATAGAATAAGGGGTAGCTTCCAAATCTACTATCAAAATATCTCATTAAATATATGTATATTCATGTATACAAACACTTTTTATGTGTGGTTGTAACCACTATATGATATAGGCTATGAAGAAAATAGATAAAACCACTTATTAAACTCACGTAGCATATCAAACTAAATCAACAAATCTTGCAAACAATATGGCTTCAATATATTCTAAATAATGAGAGTTTAATTATATCACAAATGTAGCATGAAAACTCTCCTTGTCCTCAAGCTACAACATGGCCTATCTTTAATATTGAATAATAGGCTAAGTTAAGCCTAAAACTAATCCAAACAAATTCATTCTATTTGGAAAACTAAAATAACAATCCCTACAATTCCTCTAATCTTCCTATCTTCTAGTTGAAACAAATTGATTCGGGGAATTGTAAGGAACTTACATCCTCTCATTATTTTATCTAGAAACATTAGAATAAAACCAAAAAAATATGATGCGTCTGCATCACTATACTTCATCGACAAGAAATAAGGTGAGAAATCTAATTTCAAATATTATTTTGTGTTGTATTCATTAATTGGTGAGAAGCTAATATGGTATGATAAAAAGTGTTAACTGATATTTTACCTATTGGACCCAAGAATGTAATGCAAGAAACAAATGAGAAACAAACAAGACTTAGAAAACTAGAAAAAATATCTAATGAAATCTTTACCTTTCCCCTTTCATGCATTGATCAAAATGTGATACAATGTGTGTATTTAACAATATAAAAATGAACATTCAATTCATCTTCTAAAAATATAAAATATTATCATATTATTCATAGTATCATGTACATTAGGGTTACATCACCCATTAATCTATAAGGATAGTGGTAAAATCATTGTTTATGTTACACATCAAGCAACTTATTTATGGTGTCTCTTTTTTTTATATGAAGCTCTAGTGTTCTACAAAAGGTTTTTTCTAAGTCATTTCCTTCTACAATTTTAGAATTTTCAAGAGCTAATATACTTACTTAGCAAGGACCTAAGTTTATTTTCTCAAGTCAAGTCAATTATCCATTATGTTATATCTCATTTTGAGAGAATACCATGCCCATTTACTAAGAAAAAATTCAAAACCATTTTCAATTTTGAGTGATGAAATTTATAAAATAAAGTTGTTCAACTTTTATCTTTGTTGCTTCGATGAGTGAAAATTAGAGAACCCATTCCTATTGCACCCATTAGTAGTCCAAAAGTGTGGCAACTAAACATGTGACCTAAAGAATTAATTACCTCAATTAAGTGCGCCTATGAGTAATCCAAACATATATCGAAGCAGGGACTAAATGACTTAACTTTCTATTAAGATCAAAATGTGAACCACTTGTTTTCCATAAAAAAATAATTCTATTGCAAAAATAATTGCATCAAAAAATGAATGCATATGATGATCTCGTTCCACAAATAGTCACCACAAACCAAAATGAAGTGGGCAATCTTAAGTGTTCAAATGTTGAGTTGAGCATTACTTATTGAAATGTTATATAGATAAGCAACAATATGTTATAATTTATAATATGTTGTAATGAAAATCCTTAATGGAAAATGTGATAAAAATCCAAGTATCATGCTCAAAGAACTCAAATTTTGAATTCTAAAGGTTCTCCAAGCATCATGCTCGAAGAACTCAAAATTTGAATCTTAATGTTCTTGCTCGTAAGATGGGAGTAGAGAGTTGTTGTAAAACCCCTTGGAATGAAAACAACATATATGAACCTATGTATAGAAATCTACAATTTGATGATTCCCTTTCAATTTTTTATCACAAGTCTCCATCAAGCCACATTTTCAAGGTTTCAACTTAGTGGGAATATCTTGTAATCCACCCTTTTGAGTTTACAACTTATAAATCAAGTGCAAAAGTATGATCAACAAGAGGAAATATATGTAGGATAAAATTACATATTTTAAATTTTCAACATGTTCACTATTAATATCCCAATTAGAGCAAAAAATTATAGGTACAAAAAATCATTACTTTTGTAGACGCCATAGAGACCAAGTGCATAAGTATGCTTTGTGGGAATTGAGTGTAACTCTATAAATTTATTACTTTATTTTCACTCAATTGTATGTAAGTATCAACACTATTTACAATTCTAAGCTTGTCATCAATTTTGGTAACAACATCTACATCATGAGTAGATAAGCTCAACAAGCTTTCATACCAATTCTCAACAATATGTGTACTACAAAGTTCATTATGAACTAGTTCAACAACATCCACATAAGAAGTAGATAAGACATTATTTGAACTAATGGATTAGTCTCTCCTATATAATTTTGACAAAAGGTGAGCCTAATTTTGCCATTTAGAATGATCCATCCATGCAAAATTTGTATGCATTATTGATTTGGTCAGCATGTCTTTGACATGTAACAATATTTTATAAAATGTGTGTGTTGAACATATAATAGACAAGGATGTAGATCAAAAAAATCACTAGACGTATAACCTTGACGTCCACAGTGACAACATGTTTAGACTTAATGGGCTTTAATGTAAGGTGATTTAAGTTGGCATGACAACTTGTCAATTTTACATGGCTAACCAATAGGTGAAGACTCAACTTGACTATTATTATTTAGTACCTCAAACACAAATTTGACAAGTTTAGAATATTTTGGTATATGTTCAGAACACCTATGTACCCTAGACCAATATGATGTTTGTTGGGTATTATTCTCTCCTAGATTTGCACAATATGCATAAATTCAACAATAAGAGGACTAATAGTTGGTGTATCCTCAATGCATTTCAAATGACAACATGCTTTTTGACTTAGACACAAAAATTGACTCGAGAGAGGGCTCAACACTTGTCTTTAGATACTTTTTATCTTTAAATTATGCCTCTTGAGTTATACTTATTAAAGAAGGAATATATTTGCTCTCTATAACACTATTTTGCGCACATGAGGGGGCTTAACACTTTTCTTCAAGGACTTTTTATTTTACCATTATTTTGAATCAAATTTCTTGAAGAAGGAACATCATTGTTGACAACATCTTTTTTCTCTACTAAGGTATTGGGTGTCTAATCTTGTAGTTGATCTTGCAGCCTATTATTTATTGCCAAAACATTTTGTATTGATTGTAAAACTACATAAATGGAGGCTTGCATCGATGTCAACATTCATATATTAAATTTTCTTCTTGCTTAAAACTAACATTAATTTGTAAAGATATCATGTCATTGGTGTACAAAGTAGACATGATTACAAAGATTAATCAGATTCCACCAATAAATCTTGTAGACAATACAATTCATAACACCTTATGAATTTACTATCAAACAGAGATGGATTGGATCCTTATCACTCCAAAGGATTATCTTTTATAGTCACTACTAGACCGATATACCAAACATCTTGATATGCTCACCTTTTTGGTATACATATTAGTATGTGGAACAAATGTGTCATTTTAATATACCAATTAGTATGTGAAACTAATGTTAAATCATGTGATAATAGAGAGATACATGGAACTTAAGAAGCATATGAAAAGGATTCATCCTATCAATGGTATCTACTTATAAATAAATTAAAAAAAAAGTTAGAATTTACTGCTTATAATAGTGAAGAATGAGTAATAGAGGGAAATAAAAATAAAAATTGTAATGTCCTTATTTCTCCCTAATAATTTATACAGATGAAGCATAAACACTATTTTTGCAGCTATATTAGGTGTTTGGTATAGTAGTTCAATCATGACGACTTGACCCATAAACATAAACCAAAGGCACCTCATAAACTAAACATTGTAATTATTTTAGGTTTATAAATTTTATTTTGATTTTTGTTTATAAAAATGAATCATTTTGCTATATTTAGTACCCCCTAAAGTGAAAAAAGATAAACATAACCTCCAAATTTAAAAACTTGTGACCATAGTTTTGAATAAAATAATTCCCAAAGTATAACAATAAAATTAAATTGACTCCCAATTTATTAAAATACTCACTCAAAGTCAAAATATAAAACATAAAGTTTAAAGAATATAGCTTATTAATTTGAGGGGAGTCAAATATCAATGAACCACAAGCATGTGAAGAGTCACAATAGTGATTTTAGAGTCTAGGCCTACAACTGAGGTTGCATACTAATGCAAGTGGCATGGTAGAGGTATATGTGAGAAGTGATTCAACAAAGAGCCTATGTCTGTGAGCCACAAATAGGTTTGAGGGATATAAAATATTCTCAAAGCCACAAAATAGAACAAATATATGTAATTTCATTAACCACAAACTATAACTATGCTCATTTCCATTGATAAATCAATTTTTAAAACTACCCTTTTCTATTGTACTATAATTGGTTGCATTGTGAGAGTCCCAAATATTTTTGTTGGGGAAACTTACTTTTGTGTCCATTATATGAAAGCATGCTCATTTAGGGCTTAAAGACGAATCTTATGGTTTCAAAATGTGATTTTTTTTTCGTTTTAGGCTATAAATGACATTCTTGCTACTAGCAAATATGAATTTAGATTGATTTTTATCAATCTTGCTTAGGAAAACTTGTAGAGATGCTAAAAAATTATTGATTTGTCTAAAAAAGTGAAACTATGATGGAAGAATAGTGTTTTGATAATTATTTTTAAAAAAATAGAAGTGATAGTCATTAGCTTATAGGAAATGCTAAAATTAGCTATAGACTGCACCAAGGATAAGTATGACAAAAAGTTACAAATGCAAAGAAATTTGGATGAATTGGTAATAAAACTAGATCTCAATCTTCATAACTATGGTTAGATGGTAAAATTAGGAGTTTTAAGTGAGACAACTCTGACATTAACATTATAATATCTATTAAACAAATCATTAGAGAATAAGATGGAATGCAAGTGAATTGTTAAGGAAAGTTAATGCTAAACATATAAGAAATATATGTAAGGAACATCTAATCAACATAGATTATATCCATCGCATCATACTCATTTTAAAAATGGAATATATTTTCACTTCTATGAATAGAAATATTTGTTTCTCCATAATACATTTAGAAATTGCACATTGAAATCTTCACAAGATGAATGACCATTCAAAATTTTAAAAAATGAATGTTCTAAGAAAAATCACAATATAAATTTGAACGTCATCATTACTCTTCTACTTCAACCAAAGGTAGCATTCTTTGATAGCAATGTCAAGCCCAAAAATGTAACAAAAGAAATGATTGACAGATGAACAAGACTTAGACAACTAGAAAAATATTTAACGAAGGTTTTGTCATTCATCCAATCATGCATTGATCAAAATGTGATGCAATGTACATATTTAACAATGTGATCATGACTATTCAGTTCATCTTCTAGATAAAAATTCAGCTTCTAGTGTAGCTAAGAAATATAAAATATAAAATATTATCTTACTATTCCTTAGATTATCTAAATTAGTGTTACCTTACCATTTCTCTCAATAAATCTTTCCACTTCTTATATTTCCCATTACATTGAACTAAATCGATCTACAAAAGTTGTATATTGATTTTGAGGTTCATCTTCTTATTCATTAGCCATCATCACATACATTTGATATGTTTGCACCATCAATATTGGACTAACAAGTTGTAGGCTATTGGAGGCATCCATATCTTCTGATGGCAATGTCATTATTTAGCTTGACAATGAAAAAGATGGTTCTATGATCTTGCTCCAAATTTAACTCATCCACTTAATCAATTCTTCATAATTCTAGCTCTTTTTGCTACACCTACACACAATAATTTTGCTTCCACTATCTCATGCAATTAAATATAAAAATATAGTAGAAATATGAATATTTAGCAATTCACACTAAAATTGCATGTAATATCTATGTACATAATTGGAGCATACAAGAACAAGTTAAACAATACAACTATTCTACCCACAATCTATGTAACACTCAAATTAAGTAAAAGAGTTAGTAGACATTAATGAAAATAAATAAAAGCTTTCCAAAATGAACCCTTTTTGCATCAACTATACGGTGGTTGTGATCAATATGGTGATATGTGAGTGATCCTACTTACAACATAACACTTGTAAATGGTTTGGGAAAGCATCCCATTTATAAAATTTTGGCTCAAGGATTGGATGGATAGGATTAAAACTATAGATCAAGGGCTCAAATTGGTTGAGGCCCTTGAAGGGATTAGAGGAGGACAAGTGTCCTCACTTGGTTGGTGGATGGGGAAGATCCCAATATTAAAGGGGAATATATGGTGGGGAGTCCCCTTGGAGAAAGTGGAATGATGAGATGGAAAAGGCATACTTTGGAGTACCATAGGGGGATGAGCAAGTCCTTGATCCATGTGGCATGTACAAAATTCCATGTCACATGTATAAAGACTCATACTTTTTGTACAAAGGTCATACATATGCACACATTTGGGGAATGTGCCTAATTTAAAGAAGGTTGATAAAGGCTAGTGTGTGCAAGTGGGAGATTATTGAATTAATAAATTTTAACTCACAAAGGAAAAGTGGATGGGAAAAGGAAATTAAATAAATAGGTATATTTATTTATTTATTTTGGGAAGGGGGTGAGGAACTTAGATAAGTGAACATTTATATTTATTTGCTTAAGATGAATATTAGAAGAAGATGGATTAAGTGATTTTAGGTTGGAAATAAGACTGCGCAAATAGTGATTTTATTAATTATAATAAAGTATTATTTAATTAATAAGAGAATGAAAATGGGATAATTAATTGAATAAATAGGGATTTATTCAATCAATTATGGAGAAAATTGTCAAGTAATTAGTTGAAATGATGAATGTATCAATTCTAGGTGTCTATATTTTGCCCCTTTTTGAGACACTATTACAAAGTAACATCATTTCAAATAAAAATTGATTGGTTGGAAGAAAATGGTTAGGTTAGGAAAGATACTTGATCATTCTAAGGAGGAGTGACTAGGAAGAAAGATTATTGGGATGTTGTCCTTATTCAATCCACCCTCGAACATCCATTTACAATCACATCTCTTTAATCCCCACCTTCACATAATCTATCCTCCTTCACTCCACCTCCAAAGGCACCTTGGAGAAGCACACATTCCAAACAAATAGATTCTACCAACCTACAATGGTCATCCACCATGGGCTCCCCTACCTTCATATGAAACAAGATACTTGAGTCCTTTCCCCACCCACATCCCCTATCGTCTCATCCACTTATCCTCTCTCTAAATCCTTACCTTCCACATTCTTATCATTCATTCCCATCCATCTATCCCTTCCCTCCTATTCAAATTTTGAAAAAATAATTTAAAAAAATTGTTAATAAATAAATAAATAAAGTAGTAAAGAGAAATAATCCATCTAATGGAACACCTGGAAACTTGGAAAATAGGTACCTTGAGTGAGTACCATGATGAAAACTTGGCAAACAAGCATCATGTGTAATCCCGCCATCCACTTGCACTCTACACTTGGGGGAAATTTTATTCATATCCACTCCATCCTATCTACCTCATCTCTTCCACACCTACCATATTCATCCCCTCTACCCTCATGTACTTGTCCTTATTTACCCATGATTTCTCATACCCCAACCTTTCTTTGATCTTGATAAGGATAGGGGAAAAAGATCTAAACATGCTTTGTAAAATACAAACCTTGCCTTCTCTACCACCACATCCCCCTTGTGCCTTTTCCATCCATAAATATTTTACTACCTTCAACCATCAAACTATCCTCACACACCCACCATCCCACCCTACCATGTTCCATGAATTTGGTAGAATTTTCCATGATTGTTATAGAAAATCCCCCACACTATACCCAACATGTGTCATCCCCTTCCTAACAAATCAACTCCTTGGGTTTCCTCCCATATTTTAATCCTTACCTATCCATCATTTGCATTCTATATGCATGCTTCCTCTAACTTTCCCATCCAAAGACCCTCTATCCACTACCCTCCCATCCCAACACCTCCATCCTCCCTCTCCTACTACATAATCCTATCATGCATGCCAATACCTCACTATACATGACTTATATATAGTGGGGCATGTTCCTCAATGACTTTTTTCTTGGAGATCTCATTCACACCCCTCTCTCCATCATGAATTTATGGTCAATTTCCACCCACTATCAACAGTCCCTTTATCTCCTCTCATCCCACTCTCCCATAATCCCTTCCCTTTTCATTGGTATCAATCTATAGGATCTATCCACGCAATCTAATGCAATCCCCCCAATAGTTCAATGCGCCTAGCAATCCAGTATCACAAGCCACACCTTACTTGATACAATCCATCTATTGAATCTACACAAATCATTCAATCACAACCTTGGTTTTTTCCCTAGCCTCGCTACAAGCCTTGGTCAAAATATAATCATCATCATTAAGATGTATCATTCTCAATTCTTGTGTTATTTTTTTAGGTATTTCATTCCTACATCAACAACACCTCTATCATCCATCAATTAATTTTGGATTTTCAACTTGACCAAGGTAACATCATATTTGTCTTTGTATTTTTTTACGTGTTTTATTGCTTATTTATGTGCATTATCATTTTTATTGCATTTCTATTTGTCCTTGCAACCTACCTACCACACCAATATTATGATCTTCGATAATATTGGACTAATAATTTGTAGGCTATTGGAGGCATCCATATCTTCTTTTAAAAATGTCATAATTTAGTTTGACAATGAAAAAAGTGGTTCTACGATCTTGCTCCAAATTTAACTCATCCACTTAATTAATTCTTCATAAGTCGATATATTTTTGATATACCTACACATGATAGTTTTTCTTCCACTGTCTCATCCAATTGAATATAACAATGTAGTAGAAATATGAATATTTAGAAATTCACACTAAAGTTACATGTAGTATCTGTGTACGTAATTGGAGCATACAAGAACAAGTTAAACAATATAACTTAGTCTACCCACAATCTATGCAACAATCAAATTAAGTAAAAGAGTTAGTAGACATTGATGAAAATAAATGAAACATTGCCAAAACCAACCTTTTTTACACCAAACATATGGTAGTTGTGATCAATATGGTGATATGTGAGTGCTCGTACTTGCAACATAACACTTGTAAATGGCTTAGGATAGCATCCCATTTATAAACTTTTGGCTCAAGGATTGGATGACTAGGATTAAAAGTAGATATCAAGGGCTCAAATTTGTTGAGATCCTTAAAGGGATTAGACAAGGACAAGTGTCCTCACTTGGTTGGTGGATGGGGAAGAGCCCAAAATTAAAGGGGAATCTATGGTGGGGAGTCCCCTTGGAGAAAGTGGATAGATGAGATAGAAAAGGGGTACTTTGGAGTACCATAGGGGGATGAGAAAGTCCCTGATCCATGTGGCATGTATAAGATCACATGTCACATGTGCAAAGACCCATATTTTTTGTACAAAGTCCATAACTATGCACACATTTAGGGAATGTGCCCGATTTAAAGAAGGTTGATAAAGGCTAGTGTGTGCAAATGAGAGATTATTGAATTAATAAATTTTAACTCACTAATGAAAAGTGGATGGAAACGGGAAATTAAATAAATAGGTATATTTATTTAATTTTTTGGGAAGGGAGTGGGGAACTTAGGTAAGTAAATATTTAGATTTATTTTCCTAAGGTGGACATTAGAAGATGGATTAAGTGATTTTAGATTGGAAATAAGACAAGGTGAATAGTGATTTTATTAATTAAATAATAAAATATTATTTAATTAGAAAGGGAATAAAAATGGGATAATTAATTGAATAAATATCGATTTATTCAATCAATTATAGAGAAAATGATCAAGTAATTAGTTGAAATGATGATGTATCAATTGTAGGTGTCTACGTTTTGCCCCTATTTGAGTAGTGTTATAAAGCAACATCATTTCAAATAAAAATTAATTGGTTGGAAAAAATGGTTAGGTTAGGAAATCTACCATGATTATTCTAAGGAGGAGTAACTAGGAGGAAGGATGATGGGGATGGTGAATATCTTTATTCAATCCAACCTCCAACATTCATTTACAATCACATTCCTTTAATCCCCACCTTCACATAATCCATCCCCATCCATCTATCCCCTCCCTCCTATTCAAAATTTAAAAAATAGTTAATAAATTGTTAATAAATAAATAAATACAATAAAGAGAATTAATCTATATAATAGTGAAAACTTGGCAAATAGGCACCTTGGACAAGTACCATGATGAAAACCTAGTAAACAAGCATCATGTGTAATCTCCCCGTCCACTTGCACTCTACACTTGGGGGCAAGTTTATTCCTATCCACTCCATCCTATCTACCTCATCTCGTCCAAACCTACCATCTTCATCCCATCTACCCTCGCGTACCTATCCTCAATTACTTATCATTTATCATACCCTCAACCTTTCTTTGATCTTGATAAGGATAGGGGAAAAGATCTAGACGTGCTATATAAAATAAAAACATCACCTTCTCTACCACTACACTCCCCTTATATCTTTACCATCCATAAATATTTTACTACCTTCAACCATCAAACTATCCCCCCACACCCACCATCTCACCCTACCATATTCCATGAATTTGGTAGAATTTCCCATAATTATTTTAGTGCACATCCCCCACACTATACCTAATATATTACATCCCCCTCCTATCAGCTCAACTCTTTGGGCTCCCTCCCATATTTTAATCCTTACCCATCCATTATTTTCATTCTATATACATGCTTCATCTTTCCCATCCAAACACCCTTTATTCACTACCCTCCCATCCCAACACTTCCATCCTCCCTCTCTTACTACATAATCCTATCATGCATCCCAATGACTCATTATACATGACATATCTATAGTGGGGAATTTTCCTCAATAACTTTGTCATTGGATATCCCATTCACACCCATCCCTCCGTCAAAAATTATTAATCCATTTCTACCTTCTATCAATAGTCCATTTATCTCCTCTCATCCCACTCTTCCATAATCCCTTCCCTTGTCATTGGTATCAATCTATATGATCTCTCCACACAATCCAATGGAACCCCCCCAATAGTTCAATGATCCTAACAATAAAATATCACAAGCCACACCTTACTTGCTACAATCCATCTATACAATCTACACAAATCATCTAATCACAAGATTGGTCTTTTTATTAGTCTCGCTACAAGCCTTGGTCAAAATATAATCATTATCATTAAGATATATCATTCCCAATCCTTGTGTTGTTTTTTAGGTGTATCATTCCTACATCAACAACACCTCCATCATCCATCAATTAATTTTGGATTTTCAACTTGACCAAGGCAACATTGTATTTGTCTTTGTATTTTTTTACATGTTTTCTTGCTTATTTATGTGCATTATTGAATTTTTATTGCATTTATATTTGTTCTCGCAACCTACCTACCACACCAATATTATGGTCTATCATATCATGGTGCTATATGGCACAGGGTTACTTGTGACTTGTATTCTTACACATGGGACACATTATCAACTTGAATCCTTATTTATCCCATTTTCACTTTTTTATCAACTAGATAATATTTTTATCATTTAATTAATAAAATCACTATTCATCACTATCTACCCAATATTATTTCTAGCCTAAAATCACTTAATCATTCTTCTTCTAATGTCCACCTTTGGTAAATAAATCTAGATATTTATTTATCTTAAGTTCCCCATCTCCTTCCCATAAATTAAATAAATAGGTGTTTTCCATTCAATTTTCATTAGTGAGTTAAAATTTGTTTTTTCTAATCCCCCATTTGCACACACTAACATTGGTCAACCTTATTTAAATCATGCACATTCCCCAAATATCAACATAGGTATGGATTTTTTACACAAATCATGGATCTTTGTACATGTGGCATGGGCTTTTTACATAGCTATATATTGAGCAATGTCCAGTTTCTTCCATTGAGAGGGATAAAGTTATATGTGAACCTTATGCTAGTGCAGTCAAGAGTTTTATGTATGTTATGGTATGTTACCCAAGTAACGAGAATCCTTAGCCAATTTATGGCTAATATTAGATGAGTATATTGGGATGCAGTGAAGAGGGTCTTCAAGTATTTGTGGGGTACCTTTAAGAATTATTTATGCTATCATGGTAATCCTACAAGGGAAAGACATTATGTTTGTATTCACAGATTTGTGGATTCCTATTAGGCTAGATATATCAACATCATAAGATCTACCAATAGATACATTTTCATTATGTTTGGTGGTGTAATTAGTTGGATGAGTAAACAACATGCTATAGTTTTTTCCCGATAGAGAATCTTAGTACATGACAACAACTCATGCTTGTAAGGAAGGCATCTGACTTAAGAGATTGATTTCAAATGTTGGGCCAAAGGCAAGAACCATTATGATTCATTATGATAGTCAAGTGTGATATGTCTAGAAAATAACCCAACCTTTCATGTGAGGATGAAGAATATATGTCCAATACCATTTTTTAAATTATGGTAGAGAATAAGAGGGTGATGTTGAAAAGAGTTGAGACTTTGACTAATGTTGTACATGCACTAATGAATCCAATCAACGCAAAAAAGATCAATTGGTGCCACAATTCTATGGGCCTCTTGGCCCCTAGTAATTAGATATGGTGTTTATACTCGATTTTCTCTTGCAAGGTGTTTGAAAAGTAAGAGCATGTTGTGAAAGGTATCTAAAACTTGCTCCTAATGTTAATACTACAAAATGTGTGTTTTTAAGATATAAAATAAAAAAACTCAATTTTAGGCTATATAGTTAGCTTTTGATGAAAATACATATTCTCAATTATTTAGCATTACCTATGGTGGTTTTTTTTGCACATATTTACATTTGAATACTTCAATTATAAAAGGGGGCTCAATTAGACCATTAGATCAAAATTTATGGCCTTTGGAAGTTTGCATAAGAAATTAAAAAACATTGTAGATATACATTAAAGAGTTGTAAAGGGGAGATACACCTATTGGCCAACTTATGATGTGTGTAATGATATAAGACATATTCTATTGGGGATAATTTGGGATCCATTTTTGGATAATTTTATCTCATGGGTTTCTAATACCATTTGATGGTTTCAAGTTTTATATTTCCTATATATTAGGTGCTTGAGATTTTTGTGTAGATTTTTGTAGATATTGTTAAACTATCAGAATTCATATATATCTCTAGTCGGTGATACTCTTGTGAAGGCTTGCTCTTCAAGTGTATTGTAATTGTAGTTTATTGAATAATACATTGAATTGATTTGGAGTGTGGGGTTTTTTCTCCTAAAATGGTTTTCTCTACATAAATGTATTATGGTATGTATTATTTATTTTATGTTTAAATGTGTTTCTACTTTTTGTAATTGTTAAGAGATTAAAATTTTCACAACACCCTCCTTGGAATATTAGTGTAGGAATCATTTTCATGTATCTTTCCTCCTTTTACAAATAGCATGGAGCAATAAGTCATTGTCACTAGCCATAGTACTTAAATTGGAAAAAATCTCAATATTCATTTAAAAAGGAGGTTAATTAAAAATATTGAAGGTTATTTTTGCTTTCTTGAAACTTCACCTATATAAGCTACTTGACTTCCCATTCTTAAATAACCAAAAGTTCATAGTGTTGGTTTTCCTATATCAATGATTCAATTGCATCAGCACCCTCATCTTTATGGCTCAAGATATTTTTCTCACTCTTATTTTCATAGATATCTAATACTTCATCAAATTTCATACCATCTACTTGCATTGTAGATTCCTCTAAGGTTTTATTATTTTCAAACTATTGCAATCTATATTTTTTACCTTGATTTCAATATTATTCTATAAGAAATCACACTTGTTAGCAGTCAAATAAATATCTACCTCTCTAGCCTATGGTTGAGAGATATCCATCACTCTCGTTTTTGGGTTTTTCTTAGATTTATTTGGTTATTTACCTAATTTTACCTCTTCTTTCATCAAACATTAATGGCTTGGATTCCAAGATGCTTTACATGAGAAGATTTTTTTGTCTTCTAAGCTCATTTTTGTTAACCTCCCTTTTTGCAATAGAATATATCTTCTTTTATTCATGCCTAAGAGGAGGTGCCTTGTAATATAATTTATTTCTAGGAATTAATTTCCCTACTATTATAGTTTGCATGGTAGCTTCTTGAGGCTTTGGTTTTAACTATTTTTCTTTTTGTAAGAAAAAATATTTTCTTGACCTCCTTATGTAGTTAAATACAAGTATCTTTTATTTGAATTCCTATCTTTGAGAAAGTTCAAGTAACTATCAAAAGGTGTAATGAAATAACTTGCACAATAGAAGAATATGATAGGAAATATGCTGAAAATACTTGATAATAATTGAGAATAACAAGCCACTTCGAGGGGGAACCTCCAAATATCTCCAAGGAGAACACAATTTGCAATATGATGAAAAATAAGACTCCTACGTCCTATATATACCCTACTTATGTGTAGGATATCATCTAGGCTAACTTAGATAATCATATATAAGCCTTAGGCTGACCCAACTAACTAAATAACAATATATAATAATGCTAATATGACTTAATTAAGAGTTAAGATAGCCACAAGCTAGCTATTCATAACCCTATATACTCTAATATTAATTAGAGTGTAACATGCCCCCTCTTCAGAGAAGCATTATCCTCAATGCTAATCAAGTGTGGATGCTTCTGAATGAATTCCTCATCTTCCCATGTGGCATCTTCAATTGGTAATTCTTCCATTGGATAAGATAATAAGTGAATTCTCGTAAGGATACAATCTCAATAAGGCCCAATCCCCAACTTCAAAACTTATTTCACTACAGTGTTGGTTTGCCTACTACTTCATTTGATTTTGTGTCATTCCTAGATTCTCCTTGAGTCTTGAGAGTACTTATTCTTGATGAAGCAAGTGGTCCTCCACTTCTTTAAATATTGGTGACACCTTCAATGATGATGTGATGGAAGGAGGTTGATATCCATATAGTGCCATAAATGGAGACATTTTTACGAACTATGAAAGGAAGAGGTATACCACCATTCTGCTAGTGGCAACCAATCTACCCATTGAGACTATTTATCTAAAGCAAAACAACATAGATATGCTTTCAAAAATTTATTAATAACCTCAGTTTTCCCATCATATTGAAGGTGGTATGAAGAACTATGAGCCAATTAAGTACCCAACACATGAGAATAAATCTATCCAAAAGTAACTAGTAAAGATAGGATCATAGTCACTGACAATAACCCTAGGTGTACCATGTAGCTTTTGTATATTCTCCAAGAAATATTTTTCCACTATACTTGTTGTAAAAGGATGTGATTATGCAATGAAATGTACATATTCATTGAGCGATCTACTACTTCCATGATGAAATCATTACCTTTATTTCTCAGAAGCCTTTTGATGAATTCCATGGATACCTCTTCCTAATGTTGGCTAGGAATAACTAAGGGTTGTAGGAGAATCGGTGTCTTAATTGTCTCCCCTTTATTTCTTTGACAAATCAAACATTCAACCATTAAAAAATTAACATCACCTTTTAGCCCTTCCCAAAAAAGTCTTGCTTGACTCAATGATACGTCTTCAAAAATCTTGAATGACCACCAATTAGAGACTCGTGAAGCTCTATGAGAATATTTTATTTAAGAGAGGAATTCTTGCAGAGATACACTCTTTATACCACAAAGAATCTCTCTTCCAACAAAACTTATTTGAACTACTAGGATCACTCCATAATTGTTGAATAAGATTACTTGTAGTAACATCATTCTACCACTCTACTTTCTCTTCTACTACCCACTCTACTTGTAATATTGAAATGGTACATAATAAAGCTTCATCCTTCTCATCCTTCCTAGAAAGTGCATCTGCCACAAAATTTTCCTTCTCTTTCTTATATATAATTTCAAAGTCATATCCTAACATCTTAGTGACCCATTTTTTCTCTCCAAAAGATAATCTTTGTTCCAAAATTTATTTTAGGCTATCATGAATTATCTTAACCTTGCAATGTCTACCCATTAGATAAAGCCTCCATTATTTTTCTACATGAAGAATAGCTAGCATTTCCTTCTCATGAATAGGTCTAAGTTGATTCTTACTCTTTAATTGACAAATCTCAAAAGTAATGGGACGACCCTCCTATATGAGAACTACTCCTATACCATTTATTGAAGCATCACATTCCAAAATAAAATACTTGGGAAATTCTAGAGTAGCAAGCACTAGATTCACATGCATAACCTCCTTCAACCTCTCAAATGTTGTATTAGAGGACTTGTTCCAATGAAAATAATCATTATTCAACGAATTTGTGAGGGGTGCTACTATATGGCCATAATTCTTCATAAATCTTCCGTAGTATCCAGTCCATCCCAAGAAACCCCTCAATTTCTTAATGGTTTTGGGAACAAGTCATTACATGATAGCCTTAATTTTTTTAGGATCTATCTTTACTACTTCATGTGAAACTATGTATCCCACCTTGTTGAGACCAAAAGCATACTTAGATGGCTTAGCATAGAATTGATGATCTTCGAGAACTTGTAATGATTGATTTGCATGTTGCAAGTGTTCTTCCCATGTCTTTCTATAAATCAATATATCATCAAAGAAAACTAATACAAACTTCCTCAAAGATTTCTTAAAGATGGAGTTCATCGCACTTTGAAATGTAGATGGTGCATTGGTAAGACCAAATGGTATCACCAAAAACTCATAATGACCCTCATGAGTTTGAAATGTTGTCTTAGAAATATCTTCTTCCTTAATTCAAATTTGATGATAACTTGATCTAAGATCTAACTTGATAAAATACAAAACTCAGTTCAATTCATCTAGCAAATCATCAATGAAGTTAGAATAGGAAACTTATCTTTGATAGTGTACATATTGAGCACTCTATAGTCTGGGCATATACACCAATTTTCATCCCTTCTTATGCACCATTACCATGGACGAAGAGTAAACACTTTGGTTATGCCTTATAATTCTTTCCTTTAACATCTCCTCAACAATATTTTCAATCTTACTTTTTTGTATATATTGGTACCTTTAAATCTTGATGTTAGGTGGTTGGATCTCTAGAACTAGTTGTATGTAATGATCTTGATCCCTCTTAGGAGGAATCCCTTTAGGAATATCTTTGAAAACTACTAAGTCATGATTAATAATGGCTTGTAAATTTGGATGGATAAGAGCACTAGTTTTATAGGCTTCTAATGAACATAATTGGGCCACAAATCCATCAACTCTTTTTTTAACCAACTTTTTCATTTGATGAGAGCTTATCGTTTGTGGGTATTGTGTCTTCAACCCTCTTAGCTCTATTATCTTTCCTTCTAATTGAAATCTCATGAATAGTTCTTGAATGTTCATCTTAATTGTTCCCAATGTAGTAAACCATTGTACTCCCAAAATAATATTTGCTACACCCATGGAGATAGCATACATTGGGCTATCAAGATGATAATCTCCCATTAATAATTTAATATTGTGGCATTTTCCAAAATAACTAACAATATCACCATCTACAATCAATACTTGAAAGTTTGGAGATGGATATATAAAACAATTTAGACAAGTAACCAAATTTTTATTGATAAAATTATGAGTATTAACCAAATCGATCAATACTGTTCCTTTATACTTCTTTAAGAAACCCACTACCTTGAGAGTTTGTGGGGTGCTAAAGCCTAAGAGTACAGGATAAGAAATGATTGGTTGGGAACACATAATTCCTCATCTGAATCCCTATCACCCTCTAATATTGGTTCCTCTTCTTCTTCCTCACTCAAACCTTCAACATAGAATTATTTGTTTTCATTGCATGTATGTCCTTGACTTTATTTGTTGCCACAATTGAAAGACAACTTGTTTTCTCTCTTCTCCTCAATTTTTTTGTGGATTCAACTTAGTAGGTTGAGGTAATGGATGTGTAAGAGAGATTTCTCTTAATTTAACAATCCCTTATCACCTATTATCCAAAAAATTCTTAATTTCTTTTGCCATAAGTATCACTTGTGAAAAGGATTGTGGTTGGAACAAACACACCTCATATTTTATATGGTCATTTAAACCTCCTAAAAATAATTGATAAGCTCAATCATTGGCTAGTTTTCTTTTTACTATTTTATGCTTTAATCATTTCTTCTACTAAGTTTCAAATACATTACCAAGACCTTACATACCTTTTATACACTTTTAAGCAATTTTAAGTATGTGGAAATAGAAATATGTTATGTTGATATATGTTCGTATGAATGCATGAATGCCTATGAAATTTAGTTATATGTTTAATTTATGATTGTTAATAATGTGGATGCCTTGGGATTGAGACTAACACCTTGCAACAAGAAGGATTGTACCCACAACAACAGGTTTTCAGCCTGCAACATAAGGAATGTAGATGGTTGCAAAGAAGAAGTCAAACGACCAAGGCATGACACTTTCAAAAGGAAGCACCCAACACGGGGATAGAAGGAAATGATACGAAGGATGGATTATGGATGGTCGAAAGAAGGTAGGTCAGAACAAAGCATTGATCGATGGGAGGACAAAAGGATGGAGGGAAGGAGGAGAGAGAATAAAGATTGGAGATTCAAACTCAATTTTACTATCAGGGCTTTCAGGGGAGGGTAGAAGGTGGGGTTCGGAAAGAAAGGGGACAAAGGAGGAATAAAGAGCGAAAAGGGTCCGCCCAAACAACACAACTTCATTCCCACTCGAATTCGGTTCCCCCACCCTAGGCATTTTGACCGATTTCCCAAAGGGCAATTGAACATCGTTACGAGGGAAATGCATTTTCAATTTTGCATTGAAGAGGTAGATCGGGAATTTTCAATCAATGTTGCCATTGGACCGCTTCTTCCTAAACAAAATGGGTAAGAGTTAAGCTCCTATTTTATCGTGGGGGTGTACTAGCTCATCTGAAAGCAGAGAAAATTGACTAGATGATAAAATTGACTAGATGTTAGACCATCCTTGTTAGCCTCCATCTGGGCCATCCTTTCTTTACCCTTCGCTAGTTGAGCCTTGCTTCCCGTTAGCAGAGAGAGAGAAAGTAGAGTGAGAACTCCAGTTAACTACCTTCCTTCCAAACAATCTTATCCAGTCAAGCTCGTTAGGCTCCATTCCTCACCGTGGGTGCTCCATCCTGAACTTCTATTTTGTTGCTTTCCTTCCATCCAAACATCCAGCTTGCTAAACTAGATTGATACATTAGCCATCCAACTAAACTCTATTCTCTCTTGATGAATCGGTGAAACTAATCAACTAATTTGGATGCTCCACTTCCCCTCCCCGTTATACAATATTACCCAACTACATGATGGATGGATGGGAACAAAGGATGGTAATAGTTAAGGGGGTGAAGCTCTACTCAACTGGGGGTGTAAAGAACCCACCTGGAGCACGTAGAGAATCAAGAAAGGATGACTTTCTTTAACTCCTGAAGGTGAACTGGGGTGGGTGGGAGGAGATAGCAGTCGAATGGAAGCAACTAACCTGAACACCCCCTCTCTTTCTCTGAACTGAACACCCTAGAATCCCCTCCCACCCTAAAAGTGAGAGTATTTATGGGTAGGATGGGAGGACAATAAACTTATGGCTATCTAGTCAACAATTGCCAACTGGGGGTGTGGGAAGGTATCATAGTGTTGTTGGTGGGGGATTCTATTCCGAGTTCAAACCCAAGCTAACCTCAATATTGAACAAAGCAGGGAGGAAGGCAACAAGTAACAAAGCTCATTGGACGGCTAGCAACTAATTTGGATGGCCAACAACTAACTATAGTTCACCGAGGGTGAATGAAGGTCCAAACAATCAATTGGGGGGTCGATCGTCTCGCACAGTAAAGTACCTCTGAGAACCCACCTTCTCTACTCCCATCCTCTTCACCCCTGCATGGGTGGAGCAATACACTAATCTGAGGGTTAAGTGAAGGTGATCAGTTATTGATCAGCAATGAGTCACTGCGTAATATGAGCTTACCTGCCAAATAACACAGCTAGGAGAAGGAGTCTACTCTCAGTAGGACTAATTTATGACAAGATTTTTCTCAGGAACACGTCTTTGTTAAGCAATTAAACTATTGGGCATAGAATTCTAGTTTGGATTCTTTACTCCTTTATAGTTATTATTTTTTGTTTCAGACTAAATCCTCTTCCTATATTTGAGGGAGAGTTGATGGTTTCTTTATGAGTTTGTTTTCAGTCTACAAATAATAGAAATCCTCACATGCCCTATTTAGTGGGATCTTTTGTCGAGGAGGAAATCTAGTTGATAAGTTGATTATTGCTAGTTAGTTGTTTATCTATTACTCAATAGTTGCAACAATAAAATATGTGTTACTGAATAAGAGATATTTAGAAAATTCCTATTGGATTTTATGTTCTTTCTACTTCTTCAACCACAACTGCAACTTGCAACTTTGTTTCCATTACGCCTTCAAAAAGACATATCTCAGTTGCAATCTCTTCTCTTTCCTCTTAATCCTTTTGCACAATGATCTCTTCTTTTTCTTCATTCTTCATATCTGCTACAATCTTTCTTTCTTCTCCTTATGCTTCAAAGGATTCTCAGCCACTTCCTTCTCACCTATTGCAACTTTGATGTTGCTTTCTTCTTTCATACACTCATTGGGGCATATTGCTACAATTTCTTTTACCACTTCCTCGTATTTATCTTGTAATGGATTCAACACATATTCCTTCCCATCCTTGATTATGCTATAGGTGTTACCGCTGCCTTATGTATAGCTTCCCTATGCCAAAGCCAAGGTTGACCCAACAAAATGTGACAAACATCTATGGGTACTATATCACATACAATTTCATCCTTATATCTTCCAATGTGAAAATTCACAATGCTTTGTTCACTTACCTAAATTCAATGACCTCCTTGCAACCAAGAGACATAGTATGGCTTAGTGTGCTTCATCCTCTTCAAGTTCATCTTCTCAACCATTTCCAACAAAACCAAATTATTTCTACTATCACTGTCCACAGTCACTTTGTAGCACTTTCCGCCAGACTTGCACACAATTTGGAACAAATCACGTCTTTGGATGGATTCTTGTTTCACTTTTAGTGGCTTCAAATATTCCTTCTTCATCAACAAACTCTCTCCATGTCTCCAAGACATTTTTCCAAACAATTATGGCACACTCTCAATTTGTAACCACAAATAAATTAGAGCCAACACTCATTGCCTTTGTAGGTCCCCTTGCAACTAAACTCTCACTACTATCCTCTACCCAACAGGATTATGGAAGATGCACCTTCAAGATCTCTTCTACCCACTTCCCCTCAATTGAAGAGATTTGCACACCTTCTACCCAACTTCATCTCTATTGGAGGATAGCCAACATTATTCCCATAGAATCAATGGCCTCTCAGGGCTTCTTCACTCTTTACTAATTCTTCACCCATAGTCTTGGTGGATTCTCTCCACTCTTAGGATTACCCACTCTGATACCAATTGACGCAAGGGGAAAAAACCCCTCTTCCAACCCAACAATTCACAAATAAAAAAATGAAATCTCACAAAAAACACAAATCTCCCAACACAACTCTACAACCAAACTATTCACAATTAATTAAATCTGACTATTTCATTTGTCAATTTGAATCTCCATTCAATTTAACAATTAAATGGATGTCAAATCAAAAGAAATAGGAGTTAAAATTTGTTGACATTCTAATTTAAACACTATAAAAAATCTATTCATTTACATGATTTATTTTTATAAACTCCAGGACAAACTTTGCACTTGGTCATTGCCTCACTCCTACTTTTCACTATCTCATGTCATTCTTTTCCATCGACCTCTCATACCCTCTTCAATTCGCATTTTACCATATCATAAATCATTCCCCTCATAATTGTCTGCACAATATTTGCACTTGTATCGGTCCTCTTTCAATTTATTTCAATGATACCTACCCTTCTTCTCTTCTACGCAGCCCTCACATATTATCTTTGTTGCTTTATTCACCTTCCTGTGGGTGCTACCTCTTGCAAGCATTTACTTCTTCCCTAAATCCTTAAATGCAACCTCTATTCAAATGATCTTTTTAAATTCCCCCTCTCCAATCTGCGCAACCCCCCCTCTTTTTGGCTTCACGCAATTTCTATATTGCCTCTTTAGCTAGGTGACCATTCATCTACTTGTGTGGTCTTAAATTTTTCCTTGTTTATATGTGTCACCCCTTTGACTTCAATTTACCTTTATTTGGAACAAATGTCTCTCCTTTTTAGTCAATTCTCCATCCAGTGTCTTTGTTTTATTTTCCAAAATCCCGCGTTGGATTTTGAAGATAAAAAGGCACAAATGAAAGCCCAAGATTCCTCAACATGCTGGTCTATGATTCCGCATTTGCATATATAATCGACAAGGCAATGGCAATGCCAACATCTTAGCAAAATTTCTTTTAATCTACAATGGTAAATTGCTAATAAAGTTAAGAGTTTAGCTTTACGCCACCTAATAAACAAATCCATTTTTTCATATCTGACATTTCGTGTAGCATTCAGTCAAACAGTTCATGTACCCGGTCTATGCTCCTGCATCAGATTCTCTACTCCTAGTTTATAGTTTTTTTTTTTTTTGTTTCAGACTAAATCCTCTTCCTATATTTGAGGGAGAGTTGATGGTTGCTTTATGAGTTTGTTTTCAGTCTGTGAATAATAGAACTCCTCACAGACCTATATAGTGGGATTTTCTGTTGAGGAGGAAATCTAGTTGAAAAGTTTATTATTGCTAGTTAGTTGTTTATTTGTTACTCAATAGTTACAACAATAGAAGATGTGTTATTGAATAAGAGATATTCAATAGATTTCTGTTGGATTTTATGTAAGAGTTTAGTGTTATAATGCAATAAAGGAAATTAGTTTGATATCATGATTTATTGAGTAAGTGAGTGCTTGACAATTTCTGTGGAAGCATTAACTCAAGCAAGGGCCACTTGAGGTATTGCTAACCCACTTCATTTTCTATTGTTAGATTAAATAATGCATTGTTGAATTTAGTTAGTAGTTTCCGGCTATATACATGTGTTGTAATTTATGAAATGAATTATGTAGATTCATGTTTGGTTTCATACTCCAGAAGAATTAGCTAGGCTATGACACTGGAGTTTTAACAGTTGACAATTACAGTTTTAAGCATTAGGTACCTGTAGCATAAGGCAACAATTATATTCATTTCCCTTGTTTTGTAAATTAGCAATTCATTTCACTTTCTAGCTTTTGCAATCTTTTGTACTGTGGACACTTAAAATTGTCCCGAGCTTATGACGCCATTTTTTTGATTAATTTCTTGTCTAATTCTTCATCTAACCATAATTCCTTGTTTAACCCTTAATCCAATTTCACCCTCTTTTCACGCACACGTAATTAAATATTTATTATTATTTAATTATATTAATATTTCCCATTTCATTAATCCATCCGATTAAATAATTATTAAATAATTATTTAATTATTAACATTATCTTTGATTAAATAAATACTTTAATTTATTTAATCTCACTAATCTAATAATTAATTAAATTATTTAAATTTAATTAATTATCCATGGTTTTGAAAATAAATAATTTTTAATTTTCAAAAAATGGACTCTTACATTTCTCCATGATTTTTGAAAAATGAACTCTTACACACCACTAATTTCAAAATTTAAACTCTACCAAATGGCCATGATTTTCAAAATTTAAACTCTTCCAAATTGCCACTAATTTAGTTGATTTTCTTCCACCCACTAATTTTTCCTCAATTCCACAAATTTCTCCAATCACATGGCACTAATTTTGAATTGGACAATGAGCAAGTTTCCCATGAAATTTGTCTCATTTGATCTCAACCCTTCATTTCTTTACTCAATCTCATATGTCCATTTCGCCATCTTCTCATCTATAAATTTGGGCTTTGAGATCTTCATTTCTCTAACCACCACCATCTTCAATCTTTCGCTATCCCCATTTTTGTCTCAAGCCTTTAATTTGTGCACTTTAAAACTGAGAGCAATATATCTTAAATATTCAAAAGCGAAGGAGAGCAGAACAATGGAGATCAACCAATGAAGGTATAAAGGTATAATTTACTTTGTTTGTTTGCATTCAATTTACTTTATGCTTATTTGTGCTTCATTGCTTTGGATTTGATTTTATAACCTTAATTCTAATGGTTTGGTGGTTGCCTTCAAGGATTTAAGCTTCACCAATCGAATTTTTAGATCCATACAAGTACATGTGTATTTTCTTATACTACATTGATGTAGGATGTGTCTAGGATCTATGAACACATATATTTTTCCAGCACTATCTAAAGTTTATGAGTCCTTGTTGACAATTAAATGCAGCCTCTTATGAAAGATGGATTTTTCAATTATAATTTTTTCCTTTGAGATGTGTGTATACCTAGTAGCACCAAGTTAATTAGACATTAGAGAGGCTCTACATTTTTGGTTTCATTGTCGGGGATGGTGCTAAGTTCAAAATCCTCTTGTGTATTTTCAATTCCTTTCAAGCTTTCATAGTTTAGCAATTTGGTTTTCAACATTAGGGTAAATAGGTATTTCAACCATCAACAATAGCATGAGTTACTAACAATGTGCAAGAATTGTTGATCTAAAGAGTCACAACCATTGCATGCAGAGGTAGCGAGATGCTCTAGGAAGATTTCTACACTTAGTGTATGAAGCATTAGAAGATATTGGTGAACAAAGTGAGCAAAATGAGGGAGACCTTGAAGAAGAATCATCCCCTACACCAATACTTACACCAACCATAAAGGAGACTTCTTGAATAAATAAACATCATGGGTGATGTAGTAGTAGAAGATCAACCAAAGCATTTAATGTTTGAATTCCCTATAACCAACCAAGAAAGTGAAACTATTTTGAAGAACATACCTCCTTCAACACACCCTATCTTTTATGGACTAGTCATAGAGGATCCATACACCTTTCTTTTTGAGTTTGATGTGTTATGTCGAAGCTATGACTACACCATGGATGCTCACTAGCTCAAATTGTTTCCAACTAAGCTAAAAGATGTTGCTCTATGATGATTCATGGGATTGGGAAGAGATGTTGTTCCCAACTGGAATACAATGAAGAAAAAATTCTTGGAGAAATGCCAGGATTATTGTAAAAGCACAGATAGAAAGAGGGATGACATCTTTAAAATGTCACAAAAAGAAGATGAGCCATTGGAAGAATATGTTGAGAGGCTCAGTTTTGTCTCAAGAAATCCCATCAAAATAGACTTTCTGATGAATCCTTAAAATTGGTTTTTTTATGGGGAGTTCATGAAGACTATATGGACACCCTCAATCTCATTGGAGTAGGGCACATCTCACGATTACCCTTTGATGATATTTGCAAGGTGTGTAGAAACTACTCTAGGTCTTTCATCAAGAAGACCAAGGGAGACAAGACCTCTTCTCTCAACAAATCATCCACTGGAGTCTCAAGGGTAGAGCTGAGCAATCTGCAATCAAACATGAAGGAGGACATCATTAGACACTTCACTACCCAACTATATACCCTCCATATCGAGAAGACACAAGAAGAAGTAGAGGCATCACTCATAGAATTTTTCCCACTTTGTCACCAAAAGAAGATTAATTGTAAATGTAAGAATTTGGCTAGTATTTTTGAAGACAAGGGAAGCCATAATTTCATGCCCTATAAGATGAGGAAGGTATCACTCAACAGAAACCATGGAAGCAAAGAAAAGGTATGACCCAAGATCCCTTGACTTATAATATGCCATTTCCTAGTAATAATGCACAAACTTCCCAAATTCGAACCCTTAATCTTGGACCAATGTGAAAAACTCACAATGTCCAATGTCCCAAGACTCTAATTGGACTAAAACACATGGCATATGGTCACCACAAAATTACCAAGGACCAAGTTATAATTCCCAGTGGCCACCCCAACAAAACCAATGGCCACCGTAGTGGCAGAGAGGTCAGCAACGACAAAGAGATCAACAGTGGCAAAATCAAAATCAAAAGTACTAGCAACCACAACAACCCTTTTAGCCATAGTAGCCAACCATAATGCCAAATCTAGTAATGGTTGCACCAACACCATCAAGAGCACCTCAATTTCCAGCACAACCTGCACCGAACCTAAATAATAAGCGTGTCCAACAAGCTTATGCTAACTACACCATACAATACCCTACTTATGGGGTTGAGGTGAGTGATATCCATCTCAGATCAGGGAAAATGCTAGTTGGTCCTTCATCCCCTCACATCATAAAATTGTTTGATGAGGAAATCCCAACAAAAACTATGGACAAACAACTTGGGGAACCTTAATCAAATCAGATCAACCCAACAAACATAAGTCCAAAACCTCCATTCCTTGAGAGATTAACAATACAAAAACATCATTCACAAGCTGAATCTAATCTATTGGGACAACTCAAAGATGTTTACATTAAGATACCCCTCATTCAAGCAATTAATGAAATACCAATTTATACCAAAACAATGAGGGAGTTATGCCTCAAAAATCCAAGCAGGAAAATAAGGACCCTCAGACTATGCATGTTTTAGGACAACTTGTAGATATTATGTTAGGAAACATAGTTGTCCCCAAGTATGCAAACCCTAGGAGCCCTGTTGTGGATGTCAAAATCAATGGCACTCTCATCAAGAATTCCTTAATTGATCTTGGAAATTATTTTATAATCAACTGGTTGCCTCCATTTTCTATTACCCACTTTCAAAGATATTTCAATAGGGAGCCCTTTGGAAAGATCCATTTCAACACATAAGTGTGTGTAGGTGGAGCTTGTATAGTTAGTTGCTTCCTCTAAAGCATAATAAAACTTACCAAGACCTTCACCAATAGCTCACAGACTTTTTGATTCCCAAAATTGCAAGGGAGATATGGTAATTGAACCCAGAGATAAGTAGATGTGAAGGTCTTTGAGCGTGGATCAAAGGCTAGAAACCAAGGTTTCATGAAAAGGAAATCTCCCTAAAAATCCCATGGTCTATTTTTTAGCACTTTTTCTTTGTCTTCAATGGAGTCAAACTTCAAGATAAAGAAACCCTTGGTGCAGGGGTAAATCCAAATTTCTTCCTCCATGCCATCTTTTCATACTATTGTGATCCAAGCATGCAAGTCACAAAGCTTTAGCCATGTTTTAACAAATATGCAAATGAGAGTGTGATTCTACAAGAATTCCCCATGTCGTGGATGAATCCCTCAATACAAATATCTAGTATATGCATCAACTAGTGGAGAATGAGGGGGAAACACACCTTACCAAACCCATCAAAATTGGCGTTACCACAGGAACCTCTGTTTAGGTTAGAGCTATAGTGAGGAGCATTGGTTTTGGTTTTTGGCAATCTAGACTCCCCCCCTTTCATGATAAACATTATACCCCATGCCTTACACCCCCATACATTGATAGCACCATGCATTTTCTCCCTACCTCGGCATGAGCTTAGGGTTTTCGCATGGAGGGAACTTTTAGAGCAGAGAAGAAATTTGCATTATATGACTATTTTTAATGTATGTATTTAATAATTTTATTAGAGTACAAAATAACTAATTTTTTCTTTAGTAAAAATTACTAATTTGATATAGTTTTATAATATTTGTAATTTATTTTTTGATAATTCTTTTTTGATGGTGAAATTATCATATTTTACCAGTGGACTTATCTAGTTTTGGGTCTATTTTGGGGAAATGTCTTAATATAAATATATATTAACAATTGACACACATGCTTATACCAAGTTTGCCTCACGATCTAATGCTTATTTATATTTGTTTCATGTTCATTTATACTTATTATTATGCCTTTGAATTTATTATATCCTTATTTATGCACATGTCCATATATTTGTTATTTACATATTTTTTTAGTCTATGTTCACATCCATGTCCACACATTCACCCATTGCTAAGATTGGGTTAAGCTGGTCAAACAAATCTAATTCCCAAACAATATGAGTTGATTCCTCATCTTTGAATTAGGTAATTGCACTCTACTTTGGTAGCAACTTTTATTTACAAGCTCTTTCAATTTCAACCTACTTATTCCATCCTCATCCACATTTATTATCATGAAACTAAATTTTTTTTTAGATGTCTTCTCATTATTTATGCACATGTTTATATATTTGTTATTTACATAATTTTTTAAAGCCTATATTCACATCCTTGTCCACACATTCATTCATTGCTCCAAAATTAGCATACATTTGTCTTGGTTCAATCCCAAATGCCTTGTGATTAACCCCAAGAATTCAAAATTTTACCTTCCCACCATTTTTTACTAACTATTATGAATTGACGGTATGGATTTGGACAACTTGGTCGTATGTTTTGGTGTTTAAGACATTTATTTATACAATTAATTCATATGGTCCAACAAGGAGAATTCACTCTAGGAACATTTGAATTTGGAGCTTAAAAAGAACATAATGAATTAGAATCATTCAAACTATTTACACATTTGCATGTATTCAATGATTTGCTCTTGAAAGCCATAAAATTGGTCTATTCAAGGGGTTGACCTAGCAGAACTTAACCAAAGAAATTTGACAATTTCCTCTAAGATGTTTGTGAACACTGCCTTGACAGTTTCAAACATGTGGAAGATGAAAATAAAGAGATCTTTGTTGCAAACTTTTCTTAGTTCATTTTGATAGGTCAAAGTTCATTCTTACAACTCACATGATTCCTATGATGCTTAGATTTGATCTTAAGGGACTCATGTTTGATCTACACATATTTATAAAACTACACATAACTTGAGACATTCATCAGATTGTGAGCATTATTTTTTTTTACTTTGGTGGCTAAATTATATATAGCATTGATATTTATTGATCATCATCATTCCTAAAGCTAAGTGAATCTATCTATTGTATTTAATTTGTAAAAGTGGTATTTCAATTTATTAACCTAGCTCCTAATTAAATTAAATTTAATTGTGTGATTATTATTTACATTAAATTAATAGATTGCTTTTTGCTCCTTATTGTGTCTCATTTAATATGAAAAAGAGTAAAACACTTCCAGCCTAAGGATATTAAAAAACCTAAACCTTAAACCTTTTTCACTACCAAACAATCATTTTGTAACAATTTTAACCAAAATAATTTTTTTCATTCAAATGACCATCAATTTGCTTAATAAGTGACCTACAATGACATTCTTTTAGACTTCAAATTTAACATCACACAAAGTTTAGAAAAAAGTAAAGATAAGATCCAAAATGAATAAATAGTTTAGCATAATATGCAATAAAACTTTCATTTAAACCAATCATGAAATGCATTCCCAAATCAACCAATAATTTCTAATTTTGAAAATATATTTGATCTTTATGTACAAAACCATAAAAACAATTAATAAATTTGAGAAGCTAAAATCATGCAATGCAATAGAAACCATAAATTGATATATTTTTTAAAAAAAAACTTTTTATTTCAACATAACAAAATTTATTCATATATCTATAAAATTACTTTAACAAAAATCAATAAATAAATGAATGTTAAGAACATTGTTTTTATTTTTCTGTTGTAAAAATAAATAGTTATAAACAAACATGCTGATGTGGCATCATATTTGATGATGTGGCCCTGAAGCCTTAGTTATAAGCAGGGGATTTATCAAATAAACTGCTGTAAAAAATTAAGAGTGATTTGAAATTTCCATATAAGATAATTAAAAGCACGAAGTTAAGGTGCACAACCCCTGAATCCTCTCCCCTAAATTGGGGGCAAGCGGCACGCATTTTCTGAGACTGGGGAAATATGATATGCCAGGCCATTTATTTGTCTCCGTCTACTCTCTCACACAACCATAAATTAATCCGACGTATCGATATCAGATATATGACAATTTTCTGGCGAGTTTTCCCTTTTTAAACGAATCCTCGCACTCGATAAAAAACAATATCAAGCCGTCCTTTATAAAAACTTTTTCCATATTGGGCAACCACCAGGGAAAGAAAAATCATGCTTTCATATAAAGGAGCTTTGGTTGCAATATTATTACACCAAAAAAGAAGTCTTCGTTCTGAGAATATGACAGAGCACATGTCAAAATCAGCACAGATCGCATCAAACCCTAAACAAACAAACAATAAGACAGAGCGCAGATTTTCGGCAAAGAAGCGGAGCATTTGGAAAGAATGAATCTTAGGCATGCGCATTAAAAGGACACAGACGGAATAAAATGCACAGATCAGGTAAAAATAAAAGCTCTGGATTAACAAAATGGCTTCCCGCAAATTCGTACGAGGCTCATCTTTCTACTTCCAGCTGTCTCATAAACCGGGAACGGTTCCGCCCTGTAGAAGGCTGTACGTGCATTTTTTCACTTTTTCTTTTATTAAAATGGTTAAATATATATTTGCTTGTATATTTTTTAATATGTAACTTTTTTCTTTTGTATTAATATTGTATTTTGAGGATGAAATAATAAGAAAAAAAAATGGATTGTAAAGTATGATGTGTAATTGTTTTTGGATTGTATTTTTAGGATGAAATAATAAGAGAAGAGAAAATGGATCATAAAGTATGGTGGGAAAGTTGACGTGGAAATAGTCAAATTTTAGAAATATACCAAATTGATATATGAATTGTAGAAATTTTATGTCTTAAATTTAGAGATTAAATTTATAGTTAAAATTCAATTTTTGGACTTCTTGAGTATAATGGCAATGCTAGCAATTGATTGAAGCATTTTTTTTAAAATCTCTCTATTTCCTATTGGTAAGTTTATGAGATTTACAATTTAGAGGGCTTCATGGTGGTGTATCTTGTTTTTGTTATTGTATTCAAATTTTTTTTATGTCATGTTAGCACATAAACTAACATGGTGGCTAATTTGATATGTCATAACTAGAAATATTTGATTTACAATTTAATTATCCCACCATTATATTGGTAGGGTCAATTTTTTTATATGTACCATCAATTGTTGAATCACACCACAATTGCTACAAGTGGTAACTACATAGGAAGCCAACATAAGACATGTAATAATAAACATAAAATGCATTGAAGGCACCTCACCTTGCATTTATTTCCCCTACCAATGACCCTTAATCCTTCTCTTCATCCTCATTCTTTATTTTCTACACCTTCCTTCTTCTACACACTTCTACCTATCACTAGACACAATCTTATGTTGAACTTGGGACATTTTTATACCTCTTGCAATATTGTAGACAACATCGAAATATTGTGTTGGAAGAGAGTGTGCAAGTAACTCTAGCCTACAAAACAACTAATCATGTGAGCCATTTGTGGGCAAGCAAATGACCTAGCATGGGTTTTGTAAGTATGGTATACAAAGGATGGGCTTAGTAGTGAGATGCCTAATGTATGGTAGACAACATGACATGTATAGTATCTACTTATTGTGCATGTTCATTACTTAATTTGAAGATTAAGATCTATACATAAATTATTATAACTTATTATCTTGCATGTCCGAATCTAGATCTTACCTTAAATACAAATATAAATAAAATCTAAAATCTAAATAATGAAACTATATATATATATGGGTGATCCCACAATATATATACACACACATATATATATATATACACACACACACACATATATATACATATATGGGTGATCCCACAATATTGGTTTGCAATTTTTGGCCAAACTAGACACTGAACTGATTTTTTCTAATTAAATATTCACTTTTGGATACCTATAGCGGCTAAACCGTGAGGAATTTAAAGATGATGCAAACTAGTGATTTGTGACTTTTTGTCTATAGATTCTAAATATATTTTTTCCAAAAATTTTGGATTTAGATTGCACTTCTTTTTCCATCTCCTTCAAAAACTAGTTTTTTTCAATAAACACCATTTTTAAGGAGTGACGCTCACCGTATAACACAACTTTTTTTTTTCCATGAAGGATAAAATTCTATTTTTTTGAATTTAGATTTATAACTATGATATTTAGTGCTTCCAATTAGTTTCATAGTGTTTTATTGAATATTTTTCCTTAATCAAGTTTGAAGTCAAACCATTACAATTGACATAAAGACCGCATAACACAACTTTTTGTATGTATCGAAATTCTTTTTTTTGTTGATCAAGGACTTCAATATCTAGTGCACTCATATTTTTCAAAAAATTTGATAATCTTCTATTTTTCCACATGTGCAAAACAAAGAGCTTGATTTTTAGTGAAAACTTACATTCACAAGAAATAAAAAATAAATATAATAATTAAATTAAATTTATTTAAAATTATATTTTGGGAAGCTTATAATAAGGACTACATACTTACAAAAATAAATTTTAAATGAATTCATTTGATCCCCCAAAAGGTAAATCAAAAGTGGTTTTTTATTAGCATTTTGATAGGTGTAAATGAGACGTTGTTATAGGTATGGTTTAAAACTAGCGGGGTTTTATCCAAGGGTGTTTGATCTAAAGTAGTTTGATCAAACCCTCTTCAATTGGAATGCTTTAAATTGAACTTTTTAAGGTTTAAATCATTATATTTTCTAAAAATATGTGATTTCTGCAAAAAACAAAATCTCCTAAAAATTGTAAACCAGTTTTACGGGATCACCCATATATACATATATATATATATATATAGATACACACACACACACACACACACACACACACACACACACACATATATATATACATACATAGATATATATAAATATACATACATACACACACACACATACCAAAAGAAATTGTAAGCTAGATCTACTTGGTGTATCTTTACATAGCTATGATAAATGAGCCAAAATATTTTTGTATTAGACTTACACCTATACGTGGAGTATCATATATTTGTATAGGTGTAAATATTAATGGAAAAACCTAATTTATGTAAGAGGGAAATGTAATTAAATTGGGTACATGACATGTGCAACAATGGATGAAGATTTTTATATGGGTAAATTTCTATCTTAACTATTATATGATTTAAGTCAAACCCTTTGGGTGATTTCCCCTACTAATTGTTTTACCAATTTACTCTCTTGGATTCACTTTGAGGTTGCATATGTAATTGAACTTATTGAACTCTATTAGTTTGAGGGGACAACTTTTCTTATTTGTAGTTATTGTGTTTCCTCTTTTATTGTTTGAATTTGTATTGGTAAGGCCCATTGCCTAAATGTTAAAATATTGCTCGTTAAGATACCCTAGTTCAAGATTCTACTATAGAGAAATTCTCTAGCAATATATACACAATAATAATTGGAGATCAGATGATCCTTGTTTCTTAGAGAATGCACACAATTGCACAAGGAGTTAGACTAGCCTTTCAAGTGGTAAAATCAAAAGTGGCTTACTTCTACATATCCAAAAAGTGAGTTTACCTTATTACTTAGGTGGTAGTTAGTATAGCAAAATTAGGGCTAGGTTATTATCACTTGCTCCACTAGTACTTGTTTCAAGTCTTTTGCTTTCATCATGAACTACCTAATCACAAAATATCCACAAGGTTGTTTTCTTTCTCATTATGGATGTCCCTCCCAAAGTTTACATTAAAATGATTTGATCCCTTAGGGTAGCACGTTTTATCAATTGAAAATTGCTTCACAACTCTATTCTCCTTTAAATTTCATATTTCTCATTTATTTGGTACTTCTCTAGTTAAAATATTCTACCAAGTTAAGCTTATTTTGTTAATGCATACTCAATTAATCGAGAACTTCAAATCTACTTTGAAGATCTTCACATGGTGGTACATTTGATCCAATTATGTAATTTCCTATGATGTTTAAATCTTTCTTTAAGTTTTTTTATTCATGAGTTATAGTCATAGTATCTATGACGGTTAAAAACTTGGTAGAGGGTGGTTCAAAAATATGTGAAATATTTTTTAGAAAAAACACTTGAGAATCAAACATCCCACTATATGTAGAAATTCAATTTGCTTTTTTAATTTATGGTTAATTATGGTTCGAAAGATATGGAGAGGAGTGGTTCTTGATGTTTACCCATTCCATCCAAAAGATGAACATTCTATTTATTTGGTGGAAAAGAAACAAAAATATCTTGTTTCTTCCTTAATTTGGAGCTTTTTGGCTATTATGGTTATAGTTCATAAGATTGGGTTAAGGTGGTAAAACAAATCTAATCCCCAAACATTATGAGTTAATTCCTCATCTTTGAATTAGGTAATTGCACTCTACTTTGGTTGCAACTTTTGTTTACAAGCTCTTTCAATTTGAACGAACTTATTTCATCCTCATCCACATTTATTATCTTGAAACTAAACTTGTCTTTAGATATGTCTTCTCATTATCCTATTGTCAACTTATGTGATATTATTTTTAGGTTTTTCTTGGGCCTATTCATGCCCCTAAGCACTCTTCTTATAATATGATAAAAAGCTTATATTTTTTAATCTCAATAAATAGCCAATAAAAGTAGTCTTCACACTCTTGACATCAAACTCCAACATAAGAAAACTAATTAAATTCCCCTTGGTGTGTGAGTTATTTTAATTTCTAAGCTATGTTTGGAGTTTTTCTTTCTATTTTCTTGATTTGGGCTCTATTTTAGATGTATGTCATAATTGTAATTGCCTTAACCCAAATTGTATTTGGTAAATCACTATAAGTTTGTGTGCATCTTGAACACTTGATCAATACCTTATTCTTGCGTTGTGCTAGACCATCTTTCTATTCTATTTAAGATTGAATGATTCAAATTTCAATGGCATGTTCCTTTGGATGATTTGGAAATATATATCAAACATATTATCATCCTTATCTCATATAACCTCATTGAGGGAGTTCCCTATTAACTTTTTCGATAAAGGGAGAAACGTAATGAGATATGCAAATAATTTAATTATTTTTTAGGAATGCAACCAATATTCTTCTAGATGCATATGAAATTCCTTACTTCACTATCCCAAGCCATGTCTAGATATTTTCCATCTATTGGCTTGAAGTGAACATCTATTTTAGATGTATGCAATTCTTGCCCATTATTGTAACTACCTTAGCATAAAATACATATGGTGAATTGAAACAAGTTTACATCCATCTTTACCACTAAAGTAATATCATGTTAGAAATTCTACTACACCATTATATTGTTGTGTCTAAGATTTTATAATTTGAATTTAAATGGCATGCTCCTTTATAGGAAACACACTCCTTTGTTATTTTATCCAACCTTCTTTAGGGAGTTCCATGTTTGGTTTTCTAATAGATTATGAACATTGTTAAGTATCTAGATTCTATAGATTTTGACTACTTCTTAGGAATGCAACCAATATTTAATATTATTGGATGAATATGGATTTCCTTGCACTAATATTTGAGCTATGTCTAGAGCTTTTCTCTCTTGTTGTCATATGAAATCTATTATAGATGATATCCCAACTACCTCAGTTTATAAATTATGAAATGTTTACATGCTTCTTGAACACTCAACCGATGTCTTGCTCTTGCATTCTACTACACCATTTTATTGATTTGTCTAACATTTAGTGGTTTAATGGTATTTTTCAAATAGTATATAAATTTATAGGACATATTCTTCTTCATTATGTCATCTAACCTTCTTAAGAGAGTTCCATGTGTGGTTTCCATTGAAGTGAGAAACACTATAAATTATCTAGATATTTTGACATATTTTAGGAATGTAACCAATATTCTCTTGAATGCATATTCCCATAAACACAAAATTGAAAATAATATACACCACCATTTGTTATGGTCCTTATGAACCAAATAGATCTAGACACTCATAAATTTGAGTTGTTTGGTATGAGTTGCTTAATTATTTACTTTTTTCTCCTTATTATTTCAACTTTCTTGTAAATGTAATTCTTACATGACCTTATGGTACTTGCACTTTAAAAAAAAAAATTACCAATTCTTGTACTCTTATTAATTATGATAACTTGCTTTACTTTTGAATCCCATTGACATAGTAGTGGATAATAATATAATTTATTTCTCTTTCATTTTATTTTTTCCTTGAAACCTTGCTTGATCTACTTCTTATTGAAAGTAGCACAATCTTCTATAGAACAAGAACTACATTTAGTGAACCCTATTTAGATAAAAATCTTGAATTACCCTCATAATTGTTTAAAATATTACAATTCAAATCATGGATTCCTCGACATTGTGTCAATTTGTATTTGGAATCATACTTTTTTTGTGGAAATAAAGAATAGTGCTTTTAAATTTAGGTAGAAAGCTAATATTTTCTTGTATGTACCATTCTTGAGTTGTAGCAATAGAGAGTATTTCTCAATGATCCTTATTCACTGCTAGCATTTCAAAGGTAATACATTCTTGCTTGGGGGTGGGTTATTGTAAGTTTCAAAACACTCGAGCTATATGAATCCATATGCTAGGATTTTCCCACTTTCAAGATTAAATCTCACTACTTCCATCAAGAATGAAATGCATCCACTTATAATCAATACCCATTATCATGCTAAAGAAATTATCTTTACTTCTTCAACAACATATTAGAAAATTAGTCAATCTATCATTGGGTTTAGTCGTTTGATGACATTGTGGAGTTTAAACAACATACATACATATAAGAACAACATGTTAAACATATATAATAGAAAGAGAATTTGTATATAACCTTATTAATGGAAAATGCTAGGTAAGATTTGTGTTGATGTATTAGATTAGAAATTTATAAATAGAAGACGATTCTTGATTTATCTACAATAGTTGTATAAGTTGAATTAGATACAAATTGTATATCTAAAACTTAGTTACATAATGGATGCAAGTAATTATGTTGTATATTCAATTATTTTATTTAACCATTACAAAAGTATCTTCATAGAAATGAGTTCAACAATTATGGTGTTTCATTTGATGAATGGATTTTTGCTTCACTTTGTTTTGAAATATTTTCAAGAATTTTTATTTCAAATATTTTGGTTAGAGTGAAAAAAGTTTATTATTTTGTAGCCTGGTTGTTAGGGCCTCCCAAATATTGCATTCTTGTAGGTGTTTCATTTGGAAAGTCTATGTATCTTCTTGAGCCTTAATTGCAAATAATATGCCTCAATGAAAGATAATACATATGTATCTCTTTGGAAGAAGGATGAGCATTGTCTACATGTAATATGAACATCAAATTATTGGATAATTCAATCAATGATACATTCCACCCCTAGTGTTGTACACTATGTAAAGTGGCTTTGATTACTACACAAAAAATCTCTATAATTGAATTAATTAAGAATTTATACTCATTGCAAATACCTTTTAACATTGCTCAACACACATTAAGTGTGATTGCTAGAAGTTTTTTTAAAAACTTCGTAAGTATAATGGTAATATTGGTAATTGCCTAGGAATTTTAATAAACATATTGCTTGTTGGTTATTTGTGAAATTTATAACCTAGTGTCCTCCAAATAAAATAGTGGAGAAGACCCATGGTGGTGCACTCTACCTTTAATGTTGTCTACTGAGAAATTGGTGCCATGTCAATACCCTCAAGTGACACAATGGATAGTTTGGCCTATCACAAATAGAAACATTTTATTTGTAACTTAATCATCCCATAATTCGATTGACATTGTCAAATTTCTTACAAAATAATAAATGTTAGTTTTATAACCATGTCCTACAACTATAAGTGTTTACCATGAATTGTTGAATTATCACATTGGCTACAAGTAGTAAATGCATAGGAAGTGTTAGAGTAATCATGCATTAGCTAATAATTAATTACTCTTTAATTGATTATTAGTCTAATTTATTCTCATGAACTTAAGCTAAACTTAGGAGTGTTTTTCTTCTTTTAGGGATTCGCTCCTATATAGCACTCAACCCTCATTGTAACTATCTCTTGAGCTTTCATATCTTTTTGATAGTCTCTTGTTTTTGTAGATTTTTCTTCTTGAGGAATATTGCATATATTGTTTGGAGATCTCTTGTGTCAAAGGTGTATTTGTTCGTTGTTTGATCCTGAGGCTCGTGGTTTTGTGGTTTTTCACAATTCTAACATGGTATCAGACTGTGGATTTGTCAAACCCCTTCTCGATTTATGAGGTTTTTTTTCTTCAACATGGGTTACAGGCTTCAGATCTGAATCCCCTTTGTGTTTTTTGCAAATTTTAGAGGTGAGCAATTTTAGGTGCATTTTGATGCTAAAATAACCTCACCATTGGATTTAGAGCTATCAAGAAAGTCAAATTTGGCTTTTGTTTCACTTGATTTGGATTCCTGAGGTCAGATATGTGAGGGTTTGAAGCGGTTGCTTTTATTCTAGATCTGGAGGGTAGCTACAATTTTGGTCCATTTTGGCATGAAAAGGACCTCACCATTGGATTTAGGAGGTTGATTCGACAAATTATGACTATAAATTCGATCTTTGTCAACGTCAGGAGTTTTTGAGGAAAAATGTTTTTGTATAGGGACTCATACAGCCCCTGTATGGACTCGACACACATTTTTAAAAAAATGTAAAAAAAAGGGTTAGCATTTTTTCTAAAAATTATGTTTTATTTCGAAATTTAAAAACATATATGTTAAAAAAAAAAGGCTCAAGCGTTGTATTTTTTGAAAAAGTTCTTTTTTATTTATTTATTTTGGGCGCCTTTATTTAAAGGTACTTGCAGGAACACAACTCCTTGCAGACGGCTTTAATGTCGATCGATGCGTTGGCTTGCCATTCGACAAAAATATTCCCAGCCCAAAAATTTCCTTGCGCACGAAATTTGTTTCACGACTATCATTAAATTCTTTGCTAGCAACTCCCAGTTTTTCGACTAGCGAATCCCAAAAACTTCAAAGAATATTCTATTAGTCGCTCTTTATATAGGGGGCTGAATTTTTTTTCAGGCGATGGGAATATTTTGAGAATATTTTGTGACAATTGTCAAATTTAATGTTGTGCTTCGCTTACGTTAGCCGTATGGACCTAGCAAAGGGCCCAAAGTTCCCTTCTTTGGCCTCCAAGGAGCTATTTTTTTATTTTGGCCATAACTTGGCCGTACGATGTCAAATTTTGACGAACAAGATATTGTCGGAAAGCTGGTTCCTCCAAATTTTTAGTGGTGTGGGTCTCATCACTTGTTTTTTTGTTGGTACATTCTACAACTTATTGAAGTCAAAGGTGTTGTTTTCAGTCCTGAGCTCGTAACTTTTGTCTAGTTTCTCTATTTTTCGTGATTCCAGCAGTGTTAAAATTTTCTTTCAGAGCTCTTTAGTTCCATCCATGCAATTTTTCTAGATTTCTCTCTAGGTACATTTTATTGATTTTTCATGTTTTTGCACTCTAGTGAATTACTTGGATGTCTTAACTCTTAGAAACTTTTTGCTTGCGTTGGGATGACTACTTTTTGGCTATTCTATATGTATTTCTAGCATTTTGTCCTATTTGGGCATTATAGACATCTTTTTCATGCACATTCTATTTTGTAGACACATTGACATAAAGTGCCATTTTGGTGTATACTTTTTGGGGATTTTGCACATCATGTTGT
Source organism: Sequoia sempervirens (assembly GCA_007258455.2). Taxonomy (NCBI): domain Eukaryota; kingdom Viridiplantae; phylum Streptophyta; class Pinopsida; order Cupressales; family Cupressaceae; genus Sequoia; species Sequoia sempervirens. The sequence goes on along the minus strand of VDFB02058242.1, from coordinate 134,489,673 downwards.
GCCTTTTGTAATCACAATATGATATAAAGTGCCATGGAGGGTTTGAAATAAGCCCCTTAATTTTTTCCTTTGAAATTTCACCAACAACAAGCACCCGTTAAGGATTAGCCCAAAATCATAATAAACTAAAAGTAATCTTTGCCAAGAATGTTCACCAAGATCCTATTAAAGTCGAGGTGATAGCATATGGGAAGGGATCGTTAGCAACAATTGAATTGAATTACAAGCTGGAAATGAAAGCAGGCGGTGATCCGATCATGAGAATTCCATGCTACCACTTGCACAGTGGGGGGAAATAATTACAATGAACAATTCATCTACTAACAGTAGGCATCCACTTTTCAACAGGCATCCACTTAAGCAGTGGGGATACTCCACTTATTCAATTGGTGAAATAAGAAAGATACAATTGATAAATGCAAATAATAGAGATGTTGAAACAATACTACTATTACCAACATTTACAATAAGCTTATCACAATGATTTTCTCAATGAAATCTTTCTCCTATCTCAATACAATGAGTCCACACTAATTCCTATTACAAGTATGAATTGGAACACCAAGGAATTAGAGCATAAGGCAGAAATACACAAGTCTGATATAAAAACCAATAAAATAGATTTCAGACCAACAAGTTAAGATTCCATAAAACCCCATATCTTCATCTACACATCAGCCTTTCACACAAAACTGAAAGTGACCCTTTCCTATGGCTAGGCGACTGTGAAAGAGCATTAGCAAGACACAAACAACACTAAAATTTTCCCAGCTCGCATTTCCAAGCAATGATGACAAGGGATGACCTTGGGAAGAGGTCGACCTTGTCTATTAAATGCTACACTTGCTTATAAAATCTGTAAATTTGCACATTGGGGCGCCTTGAGCATAGCAATCAAGGGAACCGACACCCATAAGCAAATTAAATTTACTCCATGAGCTACAATCAAAAACCTTCTTTAGCCATACATAAACCAACAAACATAGAAATGATAAGAACATCAAAACTGCAACTGTGAAGCTCAATATGCACTTATGAATGAAGCACACTCTCAATTGACCATCTAGGGAACCATAGTTTCAGGCCCGAAGAATGGTGTAAATGCTAAGCTCCCGCTTAGTCGGGTTCTAGAATCAATCCAGCAACATTTCGATAAGATAAACCATAGATGAGAAATGAGTGAGCAAAGGCCTCCTTTTATAGAGTTTTGGTGACTTTTCAGCTTCTCCAAATGGGATGCCCCACACCTTAGAGAATAATTTAATTTTTAATCATCTTTCCCACACTTCATTTTGGCATCCAAAATCCTCTGGAAAATAATAGCTTTTGAGAGATTAATATTTAACTTCTAAAGTGATGTCCAAAATCCAAAAATATCAACCTTTGAAATATTATATGATATCTCCCAATGTGGCATCCTCCCTCAAGGTCCCCTTTTAAAAAACAACTTTAAGTCATGATGTTAGGCCAAGGGGCCAAAAACACATTATAATAATTAAATGATTTAAATAAATCATTTCTTTAAAAAATGCACCTCAGAAAGCCAAATCTAGAAATACTCAACTTCCTTGCCTAAAGAAGAAAGCCCGCTGTGATGCTACCAACCGGAACACTCCTAAAAATAGAACTTACTAAAAATAGTAAATTCTGAAAAGTTTCCCAAATCTCTTGCATGTTATATCATTGTGAATCTCTTTGAAAACCTAGAAAGAATCTGCAATCCAAAACTTGAGACTCCAATGTGCAAGCTAAAAATAGCAAGTTCTGGGAAAGGTTGTTAGATGGAGATGCATGTTACACCATTCTGAAGCTCTCCAAAAACCCAAAAAATTCCACCAGACATGCATCAGAAACTCTTACATGCAAACCTTAAAAAATGCTTCAGAACCCTCCTATAAAATAGGAAACCCTAATTTTACCTCTAATGAGCCTACGACTTTTGAAAAATAGGCTATCAGTCATCGAAGAGTGTATGGCTAAAATGGGGACATTACAATTCGCCCTTCCCAAAATTGCTTGTCCTCAAGCAATGCCACAACACTTCAAACTGATCCTACCAAAACTTATAGGATCCTGGGGTCCCATGTCCATCTCTGAAAAACCCCACCATGTTGTTGCTGCTCCACTTTGATCACACAAATATAACCAATGATCCAAAACTGCACCAATCTTCCTTCGAGCCAGGAAGAACTGAAAACATAATCCTGCAGCATCACTTGCCAATAAAACTTTGTGGAACCAAAAACAACCATGCTGATGACTAGCATGTTGTAATGCTCATGGAAGAATATTCTAATCAACTGCAAAAACACCTTATCAACATTGTTCCCCAAAGCATCAGATTGAGTCACAGCAACAAATGTGACTCCCTTAAGAATCTTTGCAAAGCAAATAGCAAATCTTTGCAAAAATTTTATACTCACCCTCATAAATCGATAAGGATGTACAATGCCTTCTTTGAAGCAAACTGATATTACTGAAAAAACTCTAAGAAATCTTCACATAATTCACTTCATGAGTCTCAGATTGATGAATCAAATCAACTAATAACTCGCTGCCCCAAACAGTAATGTATGAGATAATACTATGAAATCCATTGTTTATCATAAAAAAAAACCCATACATGAATTTTGACCATACTGAATCATTCCCTTGCTCATTGGAGGCAGAAAGTTAGTCCAAATAGGAGACAAAAAGACCTGAAAATGAATAAACCAGCTACCTGACAAGTCTGAAATAATCATCTTGGGATCTGATTTTCAGAAAATCGACATCCAAGAAGGTAAGCAACAGCTGCAACATAAGAATTTATCATCAAAATAGGCATAACTACTCATGAACAAGGCTGGTGGCACCTTCAGCAAGGGTCCCACTGCTACCACAAACCATCTTTTGATCACATTTCCTTCCCAGGACACTGATTTGTGATCATAAATAATGAGCCAATGACAGAAAAAAAAGGGTAGCAACAATCATAGAACTAAAATTTTGGCACTTATCTCTCCAACAAACCTTCTTTTTAAGCATACTAATATTCATAAGAATATACTTGGAATCCCAATCACTGATTCTCAACTGGAGACATTTCCCAACACAAGTAAATGATCACAACTACATTTTGAATATATTGTGCTGGTTTATCCCCTTTAGAATTTTCATTATTTCCTTCTTGCCAAATAATGTCAGGATCCCAAACCTCAACATTGAATTACCACTTCTTAGATGGAGAATTATTCTCACATGAATCCTCTGATTTGCCCGTTCCACCTTAATAGACACTTCTTGAAACTCCAAGAAGTATTCAACAAACCTAAGTTCGTTGAAGAAATTGAATCCAGAATCTTGTGTCATAAATTTTCGAAAAGATTCTATGAATCCTTCATCAAATTCAATTCTGAAATCAATTATTCTGAGAGAAGATGGTGATGTATTAAAGTCTGACAAGAACCTCACAAGCATCCACATCAAATAATGAATAAAATCCTCATCAATGCGCCAATCAACTATTTGTTGTCGATCACAAAGAATGTCTTCATTTCTTCGTGATCCTGGATTTTCCATTCCTTGCTAAATGGATGCACTAGAAGCAACAGTAGATTCATCTTCATGTAATTCATGTACCACCTCTCCACTGCTAGAAGACAAACTGGAATTTCCTCCTTCTTCAATAATTCCTGAAGAAATTCCCTCTTCATTCACAAACAAGGGATTTGTGTGAAGCACATTAGTACCCACTTCAAATAGTGGATTATCAAAGGCCTGAAGGGTTTTTGGATGTGAAACAGAATGCTCTGTTCTTTCAAGGCAACGTTTTAAATCATAGGTTTCTTGAATGAGATCAAGCTCATAAAGAATTTTCTGAAGCTCTTCTGCTCTTTCTTTATTTTCTTGCTCCCATGACATTTGAACAACAAAAATCCATGTTTCTGCTTCAATTAAGGCCTCATGCACTTCTCGCAACTTGGTTTTTGTAAGCTTGTTCCACTCCAATGCCTTGTCAACAATTTTGGCCACTTCGTCTTTATCACGAATGATGTGCAAAATACTTGATTTGATTTCATCCAAGGCAAACTTAATGGACTTCATATCAGTAATGGAAATGCAGCATACATCTTTTCCTCTTGGCACATCATAAATCAAATTTTCTACATGTCGATGAATTTCATCAAGCTTTGACAAAACTTGAATTCCCTTTTTAGTCGTTTGTGAACTTGAACTACAATCTTCATACACTTGCTGAGGGGATGTAGTGCAGCTTTGATAGACAAAGATTTCAAAAATCCTTTGAGCTATACTTCTCAACTTGTCATGCATGTGATGGACACTCTTCATCATCCCATCCATAGTGCCTCCCAATTCCTTAACTCTCTACCTTAGCTTGACTTCAAGTGAAGAGAAATCTGCCTTATAACTACTGGTAGCTTCACCTCCATGTTGTCTTCAACACATGATTCAAGGGAGTCGGTCAAATCAACTTTGAAGTGAGAAGAGACTTTAGCTTCCTCTTCCTCTTTCTCCTCTTTGGCTTTCCTTTCAAACCAACATCCTTCGAAATTGTGGAGATGAAGAAGCAACTCATTGACTGAGCGAGTATCATCTTCTTCTAATTGAACTTCTCTTTCATTTGGATTTGCATTTATGGACTCTTCATGCATCTCCATGTCAACTCTTGTTTCCAAAAATTCTTCCCTTGAATCTTCAACTTGAGTCTCTTTAACCAATGTTGATTCACTGTTCTCCTCTGTAGAAAACATGAGTACCTCATTAGACTTCAAGGCTTCTACTGTCACATTACATTCTTCTATAGAATGCCTGGATTCTTCATGTCTTTCATAAATTGCTATGGGCATATTGCATTCTTTTGTAGAATGCATGGATACTCCTTGTGCCTCAAGAGTAGATATTATCTCATTGCATTCTTTTGTAGAATGCATGGAAAAATGCAAATCCGTAGATACCCCCTAAACATTTGCTATGAATTCAAAGGGATTCCAACTTTCATTCCCCTCTTCAACATCAAAAATCTCCTCTTTGTTCTCAACAGTCTTCATCAAAAGAGGTTTCAAATTTTCTTCACATTGATGGAACAATTCTTTTATTAACACATCAACAGTGGGAGAAATATGCTCTTCACATTCATAAGCATTCTTGAGAAGAGATTGGACACTTTTTGGAAGATTATCAGCTTCTTTGATGGTAAGAATTAAAACGTTCATGATAGCTGCAAACACCCCCTCTTCTTGCTCACTCCAAGTCGAGGTGAAGAGATAATAAAACAAATGATAAATCTGATTTTGCATCTCCAAATATATCAATAGGATGCAAGCTCTAAGTTCTGAAAATGACTTTAATATAGTAGCCCTTCTTGGAAACAAATTACTTCCAATTTCATCCAAATCTTGAAAACTCTCCACTATCATATTTAAAATGATCTTCATGGTTTCATCATCATAAGGCATCTAGGGTACCACAATTCTCATCACTTCTATGAAGCAAGAAGTAACCAGTAGCTTAGTTTCTTCATCAGGATGCCTCAACCAATAGGGTTGATTCAAAGATGTCACTACAGGTGCTAATGCCAACAACATTATCTCAAAAGGTGATTGCTTCACCTGTCTCAAACATTGCTCCAACAAATAAAGTATTTTCACTTCATCTTCCCTAGACTAAAATTCTTTTTCGAGTCTTTTTCTTGCCATATAAAGTGTCTTTGCCAGATTCATCTCCTCATCAGTAGCCATGCCTTAATCTAACAAAACTCGGTTTCTCAAAACTTAAAGAATTTGTGCCAACTTCTGGAAACCACAAGAAATTGAACTAAATTTGTTCTGACTTTTGGTGTAGTACCGGAGATCTTTGTCACTCACTGCCAATACTTGAAGCACTGATTCATAGGATGGCAAGATCTTTGGCCCTGATACCACTGAAATAAGCCCCTTAATTTTTTCCTTTGAAATTTCACCAACAACAAGCACCCATTAAGGATTAGCCCAAAATCATAATCAGTTGAAAGTAACCTTCGCCAAGATCCTATTAAAGGCGAGGTGATATCATATGGGAAGGGATCATTAGCAACAACTGAATTGAATTACAAGCTGGAAATGAAAGCAAGCGATGATCCGACCATGAGAATTCCATGCTACCACTTGCGTAGTGGGGGAAAATAATTACAATGAACAATTCATCTACTAACAACAGGTATCGGCTTTTTAGCAGGCATCCACTTAAGCAGTGGGGATACTCCACTTATTTAGTGGGTGAAATAAGAAAGATACAATTGATAAATGCAAATAATAGAGATGTTGAAACAATACTACTGTAACCAACATTTACAATAAGCTTATCACAATGATTTTCTCAATGAAATCTTTCTCCTATCTCAATACAATGAGTCCACACTAATTCCTATTACAAGTATGAATTGGAACACCAAGGAATTACAACATAAGGTGGAAATACACAAGTCTAATATAAAAACCAATAAAATAGATTTCATACCAGCGAGTTAAAATTCCACAAAACCCTATATCTTCATCTACACATCACCCTTCCGCACAAAACTGAAAGTGACCCTTTCCTAAGGCTAGGTGACCATGAAAGGGCATTAGCAAGACACAAACAACACTAAAATCTGCCCAACACACATTTCCAAGCAATGATGATAAGGGACGACCTTGGGAAGAGGTCAACCTTGTCTATAAAATGCTACACTTTCTCATAGAATTTGTAAATTTGCACATTGGGCGCCTTGAGCATAGAAATCAAGGGAACCAACACCCATAAGCAAATTAAATTCACTCCATGAGTTGCAATCAAAAACCTTCTTCAGCCATACATAAACTAGAAAACACAGAAATGATAAGAACATCAAAACTCCAACTATGAAGCTCAATATGCACTTCTAAATGAAACACACCCCCAATTGACCATCTAGGGAACCATAGTTTTAGGCCTGAAGAATGGTGTAAATGCTAAGCTCCCCCTTAGCCGGGTTCTAAAATCAATCCAGCAACATTTCAATAAGATAAACCATAGATGAGAAATGAGTGAACAAAGGCCTCCTTTTATAGAGTTTTGGTGACTCTTCAGCTTCTCCAAATGGGAGGCCCCACACCTGAGAGAATAAATTAATTTTTAATCATCTTTCCCACACTTCATTTTGGCGTCCAAAATCCTCTGGAAAATAATAGGTTTTGAGAGATTAATATTTAACTTCTAAAGTGACGTCCAAAATCCAAAAATATCAGCCTTTGAAATATTATATGATATCTCCCAATGTGGCGTCCTCCCTCAAGGTCCCCTTTTAAAAAACAACTTTAATTCATGATGCTAGGCCAAGCCAAAAACACATTATAATAATTAAATGATTTAAATAAATCATTTCTTTAAAAAATGCACCTCAGAAAGCCAAATCCAGAAATACTCAACTACCCTGCCTAAAGAAGAAAGCCCACTAAACTGCTGCCAACCGGAACACTGCTAAAAATAGTAAATTCTAAAAAGTTTCCCAAATCTCTTGCATGTTATATCATCGTGAAGCCCTCCGAGAACCCAAAAAGAATTTGTAATCCAAAACTTGAGACTCCAACATGCAAGTTAAAAATAACAAGTTCTGGGAAAGGTTGTCAGATGGAGATTGGAATGTCCCCTTTTTGGGATAACCCTAAATCTACCCTAATTAATCAATTTCAAGATATCAAAGGGCTTAAGACCAATGAATTTCAATAATATACTTTAAAGGTAATGTCCCATTCAATTTCAGCTTTATATTGGTGATATATAAATGGTGGGTAAGAGTGTTCAATCATTTATACGTTACATTCATAACTGTAATCAATTATAATGGCCAAGATGCAGTGGACACCAACAATGGTGTGCTATTTTATGATATTCTCTTTAGAATATATGCATATAGAGGTTGATCTGTTGATGACTGTGATATTTGCTACTTAAGTTATATATACTCCCTTAAACCATGCGAATTGGCAGTGGTTGTGTGTCTGGTTTATCACTGATGATCTCCAACCTATCTAAGGATTTAGGGGCACCTTTGGAACAGTCAGAATCTCTATAAGAACTCCTTATTCTCTAGATCGATGGCTCCAAATTCACTGTTAAAAATGTGTACATATGTCTGCAATGATTCTATGTTCCCCTTTTTACCTACCATAAACCCCTTTTTATAACCTCACGCCCAATGTGAAAGATGTGGCATTTGGGGGAGAGATGGTTATTCAAAGGAAGGTGTCACTTCATCGATGCCTCTTGTAAACTAATCCTCAACTCTTAATTGACTACAAGATGGTAAACAAGCTCGATAATTATAATCAGCTCCTTGCCTAAGTTCGAATGCTTACTTGTCCTCCTGGGGAGATCAAATATTTGTCTTCCTATGGATACGACTTGGCATAGCTTGACAAGATCATCCTAGAGACTCCCGACTGACCCGGCATGATTCATCAAGGGATATAATTAATATTCGATCTTCATTCATTGCATATGATGCACTAACATTGTCGGTAGATACTCAGTCGTGATTTCCATATATGACTTCTGAACTCACTTCTCTGGCACAGCGCATATGATTTGCTAAGATATGTCGACTCGGATATAACATATGGCATCTCTTCACATCATCAAACTCTCACGAGGCATTATTATATGAAGCAGGCAGATTTCCCTGATCCACATCAGAATTAGATTTTGATTTGTGTGTCGTCGGAGAATTTGGAGGCAGCTTCAAAGTCTGACGATTATGATATGAGCGGAGGTCTTCTTTCGATAATTGCAATATTATTATATATTATATGGTTCTTATTCCAATATTATTTCTATAGATTGGTCTTATTGGTTTTTATATTAATTCTATATATTTTCAATATTTATTTTATTATTTAAAATTTAATATTGTATAATATTATATATAATAATCATAATTATAATATTATCTCATGATAATTATAATTATAACAATATTCAAATTGTAATTATATATATATTTATTTATTTTCTTTGTATTTTAGGGTTTCAAATACGGGGACATGATAATCCTCCCCTCCCAAATTTGCTTGTCCTCAAGCAATTTAGGATTGAGATGATCAAACATCTTAGTCCCTAGTTGGGAGTGTCTTAATTTTTCCCTAAATCCTTAATCTAAATAACAAGTGGGTTGGAGAATATCCCTCACTTGATTGAAGTCCTAATTGAGAGCTTGCACACAAATTAGAACCATTTATAATCATATTGGTTAGTATATTACGACCATTCACCCCCAATAATAGTAAGTAGTAGATTATTAACTATTAGTAAACTCACAGTCAAACATTGGGTTGATTGAGAAGCCCTCTAGTATCCTTGGAGGGTTCAACCATAGGAGAGTACGGGGCACATGACCTGATGGGGAGCCTAGGATCCATCATGCCAACTCTTGTTTGTTCTCTTATGATCTAGCCTCTTCGGTTCTGCTTAGTCCCCCATTATAGAAAAGTTCTCCCTTATAAGATGCTATGTCCTCCATTATCGATCACATGGTGGCTCAACTCCTCTAGACCCAAAGGCAGTACCCTCGGATACCCCAGAGGCAAGTACCCCCTTGGCCCAAGTGGGCTCATCTTGTCCACTCCTGGGTGGTGTATCTAGAAGATGACTTCCTTGTCCTAGTGGTTCAACTCCCCTAGACCCAAAGGCAATACCCTCAGATACCCTAGAGGCAAGTACCCCCTTGGCCCAAGTGGGCTCATCTTGTCCCTACTTGGGTGGCATATCTAGAGAAGGCCTCATTGTCCTAGTGGTTCAACTCCCCTAGACCCAAAGGTAGTACCCTCAAATATCCTAGAGGCAAGTACCCCCTTGGCCCAAGTGGGCTCATCTTGTCCCCTCCTGGATGGCGTATCTAGTAGAGGTCTTTATTGTCCTAGTGATTTGACTCACCTAGACCCAAAGGCAGTACCCTCAGATGCCCTAGAGGCAAGTACTCCCTTGGCCCAAGTGGACTCATCTTGTCCCCTCCTGGGTGGCATATCTAGTAGAGATCTTCATTGTTTTGGTGATTCAACTCTGCTAGACCCAAAGACAGTACCCCCTTGCCCCAAGTGGACTCATCTTGTCCCCTCCTAGGTGGCATATCTAGAAGAGGACTTCATTGTCATCTCCCTTTGCAATATCCTTGTAAGGCCTTTTGACTTGTAGTGGTGCCCTGGTTTCCATAGATGCCCGTAATCAAGGCAAAGTCCTTCCTCCTTAGTTCCTCTCGATCAAGGTGAGAAGGATGTGGTTCCTTGCAAGAGTTTCATTCCTTCAACTCATTTCTTGGAAGAGTTGCTCCCTTCCTTCCTTCTTCGTATCTTATTCTTTTATTTGGTCCTTCTTAATCTTGATTGTGTGTTGCTTCCATATGGTGTGCTTGACCCCTTTTTTGTCCACATGCATGACCAGGTGTCCATTCTTCTTTGCATTTGAAGAACACTCCTTCCCTACACTTGTGCCTTGTCCTCCATAATTCTTTGCATTTTACACATATCTTTTCGTCTTGCCCACAAATGTGCCCTTTGTCCGATTTTTCCTTACAGTTGAAACAAAGGCCCTTCCTTCTTAATTCCTCATGTTTGTTGTAAGGAAGATATGGTTTCTTGAGACCTTCTTTCTCTCAAAGATTTTGTCTATTGGTGTTATCTTCGTAGGGAGATTTCTTGTTCTATCTTTTGATGTTGTGTCCTTAAATTTCATTGCCTTTTGAATGGCTTCATCTAAGTTGGAGGGTTCTAGTGCACTCACCATGCTTCTAACCGATCCTCTTAGGCCCTCTATGAACAAATATGTGAGTCTCTCTTGGGAAATTTCAGGGACCATGACCGCTAACTTCTGAAACTCGATGGCACAGTTTTCTATAGTGCCTTGCTTCCTTAACTATGTGAGTTCCCTAAAGTACCATTTTGGGTGCCTTTGGTCAAATATTTTTATCAATCTTTGAGTAAAGTCATCATAGGTGGTAACTTGTTGATGGCCTTGAGTTATGAGACCGTGATGCCACCAATCGTGGGCCATCCCAATTAGGTGTAAAACGGAAAATTTGATGGCATTTGCTTCTATCATTGGACTTAAGAATAGATAGGTATCTAATTTTTGAACCCATGATCAGGCGGTGGTCTTGCCTTCTCCATCAAACTTGGGGAGGGTTAATTTTCTTACCCTATTCTTGAGTTCTCTATTGGTTGGGTCCTTACCCTCCCTTCTAGGGATGGCTCTTTGTTTGGCTTCACAATAGTCTTTAAAAGGAACAAGCTTTCTCATTTCAAGTTCTAGTGTATGATAGGCTACAACAATCTCATCAACATCCTCTACGGGGGGTCTATTGATATTACTTTCTTTCATAGGTTCTTCACTTGGCAAGAAAGGGGGTTGGGTGGGTCTAGAGCTAGTGTCCCGTGAGGGTGTGGAGAATGGTTGTTTTCAAAGTGGTTAGAGTTGGCCTCTCTTTTGTTATTTCTACTCAAGTTTTGGAGGGCTTGAAGTAGAGCTTGCTTGGTTTTTTCATTTTGTTCCATTAGGGCTTGGGTTTTCTTATCACTATTCTCCATGAAGGTCCTAAGTTCGTTTCTTAATGGGTCACCCATGAGGTTGTCTCCAAGGTTGTTATTCCTAGAGCCTCTTCGGTGGTAGGTTTGCATAATTTCCCACAGGATAGCAAGAAAGGGGCTCTGATACCACTGAAATGTCCCCTTTTTGGGATAACCCTAAGTATTCCCTAATTAATCAATTTCAAGATATCAAAGGGCTTAAGACCAATGAATTTCAATAATATACTTTAAAGGTAATGTCCCATGCCAGTTTCAACTCTATTGGTGATATGTAAATGGTGGGTAAGAGTGTTCAATCATTTATACATTATATTCATAATTGTAATCAATTATAATGGCCAAGATGCAGTGTAGACACCAACAATGGTGTGTTATTTTCTAATATTTTCTTTAGACTATATGCATATACAAGTCGATCTATTGATGACTGTGATATTCGCTACTTAAGTTATATATACTCCCTTAAACCATGTGAATTGGCAATGGTTGTGTGTCTAGTTTATCACTGATGATCTCCAACCTATCTAAGGAATTAGGGGCACCTTTAGAATAGTCAAAATCTCTATAAGAACTCCTTATCCCCTAGATCGATGGATCCAAATTCACTGTTAAAAATGTGTACATATGTCTGCAATGATTCTATGTTCCCCTTTTTACCTACCATAAACCCCTTGTTATAACCTCATGCTAATGTGAAAGGTGTGGCGTTTGAGGAAGAGATGGTTATTCAAAGGAAGGTGTCACTTCATTGATGCCTCTTGTAAACTAATCCTCAACTCTTAATTGACCGCAAGATGGTAAACAACCTTGATAATTATAATCGGCTCCTTGCCTAAGTTTGACTGCTTACTTGTCCTCCCGAGGAGATCAAATATTTGTCTTCTTGTGGATACGACTTGGCATAGCTTGACAAGATCATCCTGGAGACTCCCGATTGACTCGTCATGATTCATCGGGAGATATAATTAATATTTGATCTTCATTCATCACATATGATGCACTAACATTGTCGATAGACACTCAGTCATGATTTCCATATATGACTTTTGAACTCACTTCTCTGGCATAACGCATATGATTTGCTAAGATATGTCGACTCGGATATAACGTATGGCATCTCTTCATGTCATAAACTCTCACAAGGCATTATTATATGAAGCAGGCAGATTTCCCTAATCCACGTCGAAATTAGATTCTGAGTTGTGTGTCGTCGGAGAATTTGGAGGCAATTTCAAAGTCTGACGATTATGATATGAGTGGAGGTTTTCTTTCGATAGTTGCAATTATATATTATATGGTTCTTATTCCAATATTATTTCTATAGATTGGTCTTATTGGTTTTTATATTAATTCTATATATTTTCAATATTTATTTTATTATTTAAATATTTATATTTTAATATTTTATAATATTATCTCCTGATAATTATAATTATAACAATATTCAAATTGTAATTATATATATATATATTCTTTGTATTTTAGGGTTCCAAATTCGAGGACATGACAGAGATGCATGTTACACCATTCCGTAGCTCTCCAAAAACCCAGAAAACTCCACTAGACATGCATTAGAAACTCTTACATGCAAACCTTAAAAAATGATTCAGAACCCTCCTATAAAATAGGAAACCCTAATTTTACCTCTTACGAGCCTACGACTTCCAGAAATAGGTTAGCAATCACAGAAGGGCATATGGCTAAAATGGGGACATTACAAGATTGATGTTTTCCTTTGGTTTGCCATCACACTTTTGTCAAGTGAGTGTTCCTTCCACGATAATGGTGAATTCCAATGATTTTTACCTCATGCATGTGTACCTTAGTTTGCACACCCTTTTATTTGCAGGTCATTTCTCCTACATGCACTTCTTGGTTTCACACCGTTTTGGTGCTCCTATCATGGCTCTCCCTTTTTCAGCATTATGGGGGGGTTCTACTGTTGGTGCTAATGCTTCCTTGGTTTCGTGTTGGAGTGATTTATGTAATTAGTTCTTGTTCCTATGTACTTTCGGATGCAACATACAGCAACGACTGGTTACATGCATTTTAGTGAGTTGGATCATTTACCATATGGACACTCTAGCATTCCTATTTTCAAAGGAAACCTTTCATTTTCATTTGTTTAGAGACTACTAGGTACTTGTATTTTCAACTTGCATCTTGCATGTTGAGTAGTGTCATTTTTTGTCACTCATGCAGATTCATGTATCGTTTGTATCTTTGAGTTCTAGATGTTTGCCTTTGTTTTCCATCTGATTCGAGTAGTGTCATTTGGGACACTCATGCAAATTGTTGTCTCTCTCATGATCAGTATTCTTCAGACTATTGGCACCTGTATTTTTTACTTGCATCTTGCATGTTGAGTAGTGTCGTTGGGGTCACTCATGCAGATTCATGTACCACCTATATCTTCGACTTCTAGTTATTTTCCATCTGATTTGAGTAGTGTCATTGGGGGCACTCATGCATTATAGTATCCTTGGATCTTGACATTTGTATCTTCGATTTCCAGATGTTTTGCCTTTGTTTTCCATCTGACTCGAGTAGTGTCGTTGTGGGAACTCATGCAGATCTAGTTATCTTGATCTTGATCATCATTTGTTTCAGAGGAGGTTCTTCATTTCAACACTATATCAATCATCTTTCAACAGTAGTCTACAGTTTCTTCATGCTTCAGTGATGTTCTAACATGTTCCTCTTTTTCAGGACATTGTTTTGGTTGGAGGCTTCTCAATCCTTTACACCTGATTTGAAAGATTTTTCAATCCTTCAATCGTCTTTCTCTCTTTTGGAGAGGATTTTTCTCCCACTGTGGTTTTCTCCTTTTCTCCAATTTTGAGAGATTCTTTTATTTGTACATGGGTACATCACTAGGCCTTGTTTACCGGGACCCATCATGCATTCTTTCTTTTTAGGGTTTTTAGCTACTCCTTAATTTCATCTCAAGGGGGTTGTTAGAGTAATCATGCATTATCTAATAATTAATTACTCTTTAATTGATTATTAGTCTAATTTATTCTCATGCATTTAAGCTAAACTTAGGAGTGCTTTTAGGGTTTTAGGGTTTTGCTCATATATAGCAGCGTACATCAACAATTGGTTACATGCATTTCAGTGAATTGGATCATTTACTATATGGACACTCTTGTATTCCTATTTTTGGAGGCAACCTTTCATTTTCATTTGATTAAAGACTACTGGGTACCTGCATTTTCAACTTGCATCTTGCATGTTGAGTAGTGTCGTTTTTGGTCACTCACATAGATTCATGTCTTGTTTGTATCTTCGAGTTCTAGATGTTTTTCTTTGTTTTCCATCTGATTTGAGTAGTGTCGTTGGGGAAACTCATGCAAATTATTGTCTCTCTTGTGATAAGTGTTCTTCAGACTGTTGGTACCTATATTTTTGACTTGCATATTGCATGTTGAGTAGTGTCGTTGGGGTCACTCATGCAAATTCATGTACCACCTGTATCTTCAACTTCCAGTTGTTTTCCATCTAATTCGAGTAGTGTCATTGGGGGCACTCGTGCATTATAGTCTCCTTGGATCTTGACATTTGTATCTTTGATTTCTAGATGTTTTTCCTTTGTTTTTCATCTAACTCGAGTAGTGTCATTGTAGGAACTCATGCAGATCTTATTATTTTGATCTTGATCATCATTTGTTTCAGAGGAGGTTCTTCATTTCAGCACTATATCAGTTATCTTTCAACATCAGTTTATAGCTTCTTCATGCTTTTGTGATGTTCTACATGCTCCTCTTTTATAGGACATTGTTTTGGTTGGAGGCTTCTCAGTCCTTTACACTTGATTTGAAATATTTTTCAGTCCTTTAGTCATATTTCTCTCTTTTTGAGAGGAGTTTTCTCCCACTATGGTTTTCTCCTTTTTTCCAATTTTTAGAGATTCTTTTATTTGTACATGGGTACCTCACCAGGCCTTGTTTTCTAAGACCCATCATGCATTATTTCTTTTTAGGGTTTTTAGCTACTCACTAAGTTCATCTCAAGGGGGGATGTTAGAGTAATCATGCATTAGCTAATAATTAATTACTCTTTAATTGATTATTATTCTAATTTATTCTCATGCACTTAAGCTAAACTTAGGAGTGCTTTTATGCTTTTAGGGTTTTGCTCCTATATAGCAGCTTACATCAGTGGTTGGTTACATGCATTTCAGTGAGTTGGATCATTTACCATATGGACACTCTTGCATTCCTATTTTTGGAGGTGACCTTTCATTTTCATTTGATTAGAGACTACTTGGTACCTATATTTTCTACTTGCATCTTGCATGTTGAGTAGTGTTGTTTTTGGTCACTCATGCAGATTCATTTACCATTTGTATCTTCAAGTTCCAAATGTTTGCCTTTGCTTTCCATCTGATTCAAATAGTGTCGTTGGGGACACTCATGCAAATTATTGTCTCTCTCATTATCAGTGTTCTTCAGACTATTGGTACCTGTATTTTTGACTTGCATGTTGAGTAGTGTCATTGGGTTCACTCACGCAGATTCATGTACCACCTATATCTTCGACTTCCAATTGTTTTGCATCTAATTTAAGTAGTGTCGTTGTTTGATCCTATGGCTTGTGGTTTTGTGGTTTTTCACAATTCTAACAGGAAGCTAATGTAAGGAATATAAATAATAACACAAATTACATTGAAGATGCCTCACATTGTATTTACTTCCCCTCACAATCCTTCATCTTTCTCTTTATCATCTTTTTTTATTCTTTGTACTCTCCTTCTACATGCTTCTACCTATAATTAGATATAATCTTATAATGTTTGGGCATTTTTACACCATTTATAATATTGAAAATAACATATGAATGTTGTGTTACAAAGACATAACTATGAAGAAAGAGCATGAGAATGTTGTTTTGTATGGGAATGTTGTGTTGGAAAATAGTTTGCATGTCATTTTGGCCTATGAGATAATTATTTGTGAGCTATTTTTGGACAAACAAATGACCTAGTGTGGATTTGCAGGTCTGGTATACAAAGGAAATGCTTGACAATGAGGAGCATAATGTATAGTAGACAAAAGGACATGTGTGATATATACTTATTTTGTATGTTCATTACTATATTTTGATATTAAGATCTAGATATAAATTATTATAGTGCATGTCCAAATCTAGATCTTACCTTAAACACCACTATTAAAAAAATTTAAAAAACAATGAAGTTATGTGTGTGTGTGATCATTATTAAGTAGCAAACAAAAGTTAAAAGCTTTCAAATGATAATGGTCATTCAAGAAGAGAACACATTAAAGGAATGACAAAGGAGGTTCAAACTATTGGAACGTGAAGGTTGAGATGTAAGGATTCTAAGTGTAGCTAGAATAACCACTAGATTATGTATGTGCAATCAAGGAAATTATTTACAAAAAATATATATATAAAAGTTTAGGGGAGAGGGCCCATGGCAGTGTACCCTACCATTACTATTGTTCATAAAGAAATTGGTAACATACATCAACACCTTAAAGTGACACAGTGGCTATATGCCACAAACATAAATATTTATTTTCTCTAT
Source organism: Sequoia sempervirens (assembly GCA_007258455.2). NCBI lineage: Eukaryota > Viridiplantae > Streptophyta > Pinopsida > Cupressales > Cupressaceae > Sequoia > Sequoia sempervirens. The sequence goes on along the minus strand of VDFB02058242.1, from coordinate 134,472,546 downwards.
TCTCTGCCATGTAGTGTTTCTAGATTCAAGTAAAATAAGTAGTAGACATGTTTGGACTAGACCCAATAGATTAAACTGAGAGAAGATGTTTGATTGGCCCAAATTATCTAGTTGATATCCTTGTAATAACACCTATACATTGAATTTATCATTATTATTGTATATTATTCAATATTATTAGACTTGGAAAAAATATATTTGTCTTGTTCAAGTTAACTTGCATTTTCTTAACACAAACACTTTGAATGGAAATTAGGTAATTCTTCTTAATTTAATCATACATTTTTAAGTATTTTAGTTAAATTTACTTGTAATTTTTTATGTTATATAAATATTAAAATTAGCAACATATTTGATTTTTTTTTGTTTTGAAAGGTAGTCGTGCATATTTGTTATTAATACGGTTGGTTAATAAATAATTTTTTGATATGTAGGGAAGATGAGGTTATCTTTCAAGCTCACTAAGGAAATGCTTCAATTGATTTTTGTTAATTTATGTTGCTTATATATTTATTTTTTGTTGTTGGCTATAGCATTATATTTTGTGTTCGATAGATATGGAGATCCTCAAGCAGAAGATGGAGAGACAGAGTTGGGCGTAGGTGTTGAGGCAGGTTTGTGTTGCTTGGTGAAGCCACAGGCCTCCTTTTATTGGTGTGCAGGTTTGGAGTTGGGTGGCTGGGGATTTTTTTCCTGCTGATCGCCTTTTCATGTTTTATGCTCTCTTTTTTGGTTCCTTCGGTCTATGTTGTGTTTGCTTTTTGTGTGTGTTTTGTTGGTTGAGGGTTGTGCAGGTTGCATGGCTCATGCAGGGGGTCTGAGGGACCCATGTGTCCTTTCTTTCAAAGATGCTATCATCGGTGGGGATGCTTCATCTTTTGATCATGCATATGCTTTAAATTTCCTCTTGCATGTGGTAGAGGATTCGAAGAATAATCAATCTCAGATAGTTCATCCAAAATATAATGGGTGTGTGGAGAGATGTAAGGATTGCCCAGTGGTGGTGATCAATACAAACTCAATTGTTGAAGATGTGTTGTATCTATTTGAGCATGCACTCATTTGTAAATTTATGGGGGTCAGACTTTCTCTGCATTTTGTGGATAATTGGGTCCGTAGCAACTAGAATCATGAAGGAGATTTGGAAGTCATTTTGGGAGATAATGTGTATTTCTTCGTGGTCTTCTCTCAGATTGTTGATTGTAATGCAATTTTTAAAGGGGGTCCATATTTTCATAATCAGGCTGGACTTTTTATCAAACCTTGGCATCTAGGTTTTGATCCTTTTGTAGAGATGGCGTCAAGAATTTCAATTTGGATTCGCCTTCCCTGTCTTCTGATGGAGTTTCGGCATAAGAACATCTTGCAATCTATTGCAACTATTTAGGGAAGCCTTTAGGCCCTTCCCATCAGACTCTTGCTCAAGGGGTAACTTATTTTTCTCGTTTGTGCATGGAAATTAATTTAAATAACCCCTTATTGGAGTCTCTTAAAATTAGGCTGGGAGGTTTGTGTTGGTTTCAACAAGTGGATTATGAGGCCCTCCCTTTTCATTGTCGTACTTTCCATGCATATGGGCATTTGTAAAGGAATTTCCCCAAGTTGCGAGCCAAAACCCAACAACCTCCGCCTAGTGCACAGGCAAATACTTCCAAAACAAAAGGCAAAGCACCAATTTTGAATGAAGAGCCTAATCCAAATGGGTTTATACTTGTGAAATCTCAGTTGAAAGAAAAGGTGCCAAACCACAAAAACAAAATTCTCACTTAGGGAGGCCTCTAGTAACAAATTTGACGTTCTTGAAAACTTTGAGGAGTTAGATTCAATGAAACATGATCTCAACTTTGGGACTCAAATTATTCAAGGTTCAGATCCTGCTAGTTAATACCCTCTACTCTCTACTCCAACATTTGATATGCATGAATCCTCAAAGGAAGCACTTGTTCCCTCTTCATCCCTAATTGAGTAGGGGACCTCTAGGTAGGAGATTGTGGGGGTTCCTGTGGATGATTCGACCCCTAATCCCTTGAAGGAACCTCCTCAAGAACACACATACATTGTTGGGCTTAATGAGTTGGGGCCAAAGATGATGGGAAGAAGAAGAATGGGACTCTCCCAGGTATCCACCAGAAGAGCTTAAAGAAAGTGATTAGTGATCAGATGGCTAAAGTTGGGAGGAAAAAGGACTTGGAGAAGATGAAGATTATGGGAGAATCTTTGGTGGAATCTGGTGTTGTTCAAAAATTGGACTCTCATTTTTCTTTCTCCCATAAATGATTGTGCTATCTTGGAATGTTCGGGGGTTGAGTAGCGCCCCTAGACAAAAGGCTACTCGTGATCCAGTTCGTGGTCATAAGCTTGATATTCTTTTCATTTAGGAGACCAAGCTCCTTGTTGAAGATATGATGAAGACTATATCCAAAAATTAGAAGAGAGGTCAATGTCAATGTGTTAGATCTCAAGGATTTGCTGGTGGGTGGTGTGGCGTGTATTTGGGACCCCTACAAGATTTCACCTCTTTGGTGGATGATTGGAAGGAACTCCCTTTCTCTGTTAGCATTCTGATTTGACTCTGGTGCAGTGGTGTTGTTCACCAATGTGTATGCACCTAATGATTTTCTTGGTAAGATTTTTTTCTAGTCTCACATTAGATTTATTCGCTCTCTTGCTCTTTCTTGCCCTTGGATTTTGGTAGGAGACTTTAATTCTATTTGTACCTTGGAGGAAAATTGGGGGGAGTGAGTCATTTGGGTCCATCTTCTTTCTTGCTTCAAGACAACATCAAGTTTCTTAATTTAGTGGATGTTCAGCCCATTAATGGGACCTTTACCTAGCACAATCGAAGATTTGGGGAGGGCTCCATTTCTAAGTGGTTGGATAGGTTTCTTGTCTCTGCTAAATGGATTGGGAATAACTGGATTTCTTCCTCTAAGATCCTAGGGTGTAAGTGGTCAGATCATTGGTCAATTAAGTTTTCCTCATCTCAATTCTCCATGATTAAGCAACCCCCCTTTAAATTTCAATTAATGTGGCTCGGGGATCATAGCTTATATCACCTTGTGGAGTTGTGGTGGGCTGAAGGGAGGCCTACCTTTGGCACTGCTATGTTCTCTTTCTTCAAGAGGCTTCACTTTATCAAATTCAAACTAAAGAAACGAAACATGACAGTATTTGGTAACTTCTCTCATAGGCATAAACAACTTCAGGATCAGCTTGATAGCATCACTTTCAAGATTAGGGAAGAGGTGATGACAGTGGATTTGCTTTAGGAAGAAACCAAATTTTCTAGAGAGCTTGTTGAATAGGAGCTAAGGGAGGAGATTTTTTGGAAACAAAAATCTCAGGTAGATTGGCTTAAGGAAGGTGACAAGAATAATGCTTTCTTTCATAATTCATAAAGGAAAATAAAGGAAGGAATATTATTTCTTCTCTTGTGACAGCTCAAGGGGAAAATTTGAACTCATATCAGGCTATTTCTAAGGAGGTGGTTTGTTTCTTTTCTTCTCTTTCCTCAGATGATGTTCCTCTTGCTTTGGAGGAGGATAATTTGGTTTTGGCTTCCATCCCCTCTTTGGTTTTCGTGGAGATGAATAACTCTCTTCTGACACCCATCTCTTTGGTGGAACTTGAGGATATTGTCCTCCAAATGAAGAAAGGTAAGGCCCTTGGACCTGATGGTTTTCCCATTAAGTTCTTTTAGGAATTTTGGTATATCATCAAAATGAACTTGTTGGATATGGTTCGGGAGTCTTATACTAATAAGCAAATGCTCAAGGCTATAAATTTTACCTTTCTTGCTTTGGTTCCTGTTACCCGATTTTCACCCGCGGGCTCAATCAGGTAGGGTAACCTATGTTTTCAAGTGTTCATGAAGGCCAAATGGAGGAACATTTGCATCAAGGTTACATATTTTCTAACTTTTTTGCTTCTTGTGCAGTTGCATGGGAAAATTATGTTTTAAATTCGTCACGTGGATTAAATGTGGCTCCCATAAGGGTTGAGCCTAGCGTGCAGGTGTTCGGTTTTCATTTGATGCATTTGAGAACTAATGGAGGCATTTTTTTGCAAGGTTAAATCATACATCTAATGCTATTTCACAAGGAAGTCTGTTGGAAAGTATGCCTCAGTCGGATCTGGCATAAAACTCCTCAAAGAAGAAAATTGCTAAGACCAGTTGAATGTCTTGTTGACTAGTAGTGTGTTATATTCATTTGAAATCCTCAGGTCACCATGAAGTTTTCTATCTCTCGTCTACCGAAGACCTCTCGTCAACAGTTGTTCACAAGGTTGGCATCGGGGGGAATGGTTTACATTCGGTATGATGTCCCGCCGACTGGCGGTGGTCTCGTCGAAAGATTTAGGGCTCGCTATGATGTCCTACCGAATGCGGATGTCTTGCCGATGGAAGAGCATAGCGGTATAACTCTTGGGGGATCGCTATGAGGTCTTGCCGACAAGTAATGGTCTTGCCGATAGCAATGGGTCTATTGTGGACTTCGGCGAGACCTCTTGCCGAAGGTGGTAGTCTGGCCGAACGATTTTCAATCGCTATGATCTCTCGCCGAAGGATTGTTCCTTCGGTGTAATGATTTGAGTTCGGCATAATGTCTTGCCAACTGAGGGGAGTCTCGCCGAAATGAAATGGTCTCACCGAAGGCTGTGGCTTCGACATGATGTCTTTTCAACTCGTGATGTCTCGTGGATGGTTTTAACTCTTCGATGTGACTAATGGGAACCCGCTATGACCTCCTGCCGACCAAGTGATGTCTTGCCGAATGCGGATGTTTTTCCAACGAAGGAACACAGCGGTATAACTCTTAAGGACTCGCTATGATGTCTGGCCGATAGCGATAGTCTAGGCGACAATTTTGGGATATCAATATAACTTTTACAACTCGATATGAAGTCTTGCCGACAGTTGTAAGCTATGTTGATTGTTGCTGTGAAGTATAATCGCATAGAGGAGACACGGCTAGTGTCTCACCGACATGCGATTCTATTTGAAGAACTTTTGCCCGCCTGAAGATCCTATATGGTGTATGTTCAACCAATCAGAGGAAGCTAAAGGCGAACCATTGGAAGTTTGTATGATTGACTATTCTTGTGAGGAAGATCAACAGAGCATAAACGACATGGATTTACTCTGAGATCAAAAGCGATGGATTGGCTTGGTGAACAATGGTGTTTGGATCTAACATGAAATTCGGATGCTATCTCTCAAGGGGGTCAACTTGCAGAAGGATCTAGAGCAAGAAGAAAGCCGAAAGTGAAGAAACTGCAAGTCTCAGGGACAGTTGTGATGTCTACTGGCAAAGGTAGATCGACATTAATGATAGTGCTTCAGAACATTCAAAGCAGCTCTGCAGGGAGGTTCGAGGGTGGACACAGAGGCCAGAAGTTAATGCGATGGTTGCAAAAGATCTAAAAGGCCATCCCTGGAGCAATCCTTCACCGACATGGACACGGGGTATGCACATTTAATGCCTCATTGACTTTATTTCTAAAAATCTTCGAGGGCCGACGTGTTTAGGAACCGACTCATTTTTGGTAAACCCTAGAGTGGGGGCCGACACTTTTTTGGTTTTTGTTGTATATATGGAATTTTTGCCTCTTTGTAAAAGGGGAGAAGAGGAGAGTTCTTGGTCAAGAGATTGTTGAAAGAGCATTTCAGACTTTGTAACTCATTTTATGAATACTACAGATTTGTAATATAGAGACTCATTATTTTTCTCAATAGAAAGTCATTTCCTTCACCGATTTCCTTTGTTGTTTAGTATTGGTTGTGAGTTGCATGATAAAAATCTGTGTAATCCTTTATTTTATCAAATTCCTTCAGTATTGAATGCAAAGAATATTATGTCATAGTGCAGGTTTATGTTAGTGATCTCTTTCTATTGCATGTATATTTGTGAAAACACCATTGTTTTCCTTGTGTTAAGCATTATAAAAGTCAGAACCTTACATAGAATCGCTTTTGCAGACATAAATCTTTGTGTTGTGAGATTGTTTAGCTTTATTGAGATTTTTGTGAGTTTCAACAGTATTGTCATATTTTTATCTTTGGTGTATCACTTGTTAGTGATAGGTTTAAAATTTCAAGTATATCCTTCTTACTCTTTCCCTTATCGTTCTTTAGTATTCTCAAGTTATCTTAAAGGGAACCAGCCTATAATCTGGAGGCTCACTTCATTCCCGGGTCACCCACAACCTTGAAGTGTTCCCATGTGTCAATAGGTTGCTATAGTTTATAGCTTAGCAAGGGTCCAAACCTTATTTGACAACAGTTTTTGGCACGCTCGGTGGGACTCTGAAGATCACTTCAGAGAAAGAATTCAAATATACAAGTTGTTGTTCTGGTATATACAGCAGCATATTTTCACCTTTTAGAGGTACAAATTTATACCTGGCGACTCTAAGCACAATCCACTGGTTTCAGCAGACAAAGTGTTGCATGTTTTCACCTCCGTTTCATGAACATCCTGCCTATTCACATCCTTATCAGCCATATTGGGCAAATCATGTTGTTGGTTTTATCCCAAACAACCATGCAACAACAGCCTATCAGCATGCTCAACATGCTTATCTCCCACCCACCCCTACTTAGCCTTCAGATCAATATTCATATGTCCAGAATCAGCTCCAGGAGGTTGATTATATGAAAAGAAACATGAGTAACATGAAGGACATACTGTCAGACATCGCAAAGTAGATAGAAGAGTTCAAGAGGCAGCAAGAGTACGATTAGCAACAGGAAGAGATGGCCTATCAGCCCTACCTCTACGAGCAAGACTTGTTGATGCATAGGAAACAATATGAAGAAGATCTTGCTGTAAAGGAAGAGAAAATTAAAATGTTGATTGCCCAAGCACCAATGATGGAGGCCCAGTCAGTTTCTTGCATAAGGCATCAACCAACATAGAAAGAGGTTTTCAAGGTTTCTACACAATCTTCAAGTAAGTTTTCTAGACTTGACATTCCAAGTTACAGGGGTAATATTCAATCCAATGTTAAAGATCAGCTCCTACAGGAGCTTATGAATGAACAAAATCTTTCAAATCAATCCATTAATCCTCAATTTCAGACATGCCCAGAACCTGAGCTAAGTAATCAAATTACTGAACAATTATGGCAGCCTTCTTGGACCAAGCATCCTGACTATAAAATGCCAGACCTTAGTAAGGATATTCCTTGTGTGATAATTCAAGATCAGAAAGAGGGAGAAGTCGTAGAATCTAATTCAAATAAGGTTCCAAGTTGGAGGAATGAAAAAGAGGAGCAGGAAGTTGTTGTTGTTTGCACTATGTTCCCAGCTCAAAACAACAATAGCACATGTGAAGACGATGTTGAATCAAATTCAGTGTTGAACCCCTTAGATTTTGATTCATTTAAAAAAAAATTGATGTTGTTTATAAAATGGCTAAAAGCATAATGCCGAAATTACAAGTTAAGGATCTTCACTTGCAGACAAAGGATGCCCAAGTTTCACTGGAAAAGGCACTACCTGAGGGGGGGGATTCAATTTCTTTTCTTAACCAACTACCTGGTTTTATTGAGCAAGCTGAAGGGAGCATATAGGCACCTGTTTTACCAGCTGATTTGGAATGGCTAGAGAATATTGCAGACTTGTTTAATCAACTTCCTCAATTTGTTGGTGAAAATGAAGATCTCACATGCATGATAGCATCTATGCCTGGTATGGAGCAACTAAATGATAAAACTCATCTGGATTTAATACAAAATTATGAGTTAGATGATATCATAGAAGCTTTTTGTTCTAACATAGATGATTAGCTAGTATCATATGAAAAGGAAGCATGTCATCAGCCCATTCAAGTCAGTGAGACTATTGAAAAAGTTGTAGAAGATAATGCTTTGTAGCCTACGAACTTATTTGATGAGCTGCCCCACTTTGTTGAGGAGGAGTTGTATTCTATCATGAACGAAGAACATAAGGAACAACAGTTTGAGGACTTATTTTCAGTAATCCAACAGGGATATCAACTCCTTAGTCAAGAAGATCCAACCATCGAAAACATTAATGGTTTCTTTTCAGAGACTATTATATATGATGCAAAGAAGCAGGACTCCTTTTTCATTACAGAGCTAAAAAAAAGAACACTTGATCCTCCTATAAACAATAATAGACAAATAATTCAAGAAGATCAAACTGTAGTAGCCAATGAACAACCTGCATATTACTTCCAATCAACATCTTTTCAAGGAAAGAATGAAGTCTTCAGAGATCAACAGAAGGACAGTTTAACTTCATTTAATGTTCTTGAAAATCAAGAACAATGGGCTGAGAAAATAGAACATAAACATGGGGCTGAAAGTTACAATTTGGGTGTCATAACAAGGGGATGCCCTATCAGACACCTGGCACGCTTGGTGGGCACTCAAAAGGAGTTACCATTTGAATTACCTACTTGGGAGCATGAGATTGAGCATCAAAAGGCATTAATGCAAGTTGCTCAAACTATTCAAAACAGTTGCATGCACCTCTTGTCTAGCACAAAAAAGGAGGTGGTTTTTATAATTGAAGATGTGTTTAATCTATGCACTCAACATTTATTTTTCCTTCATCACTGTTGGACAATTTGCAAGCAGGAAGCACGTCCTATGTTGGTGAGAAAGGGTAGTTTTTTCTCACAACTAGTAAACGGTTATGTCTGATTACTACCACTGCTGGGTAGTGTAGGATAGAGTAGTTGTAGTTTCAATTTTTGCTTTCAATAAGTGCCCCATGGCACGTTTCATTTCAGTTTTGTTTCGTTTTCAATAAAGTGCAGTTGCTGCACATTATTTTTCAAACTCTGTCTTCAACAAAGTTGCAGTAGTTCTTTCAATTTGTTTGGTTTGAGGCTGAGTTACAAGGTTTTCAGAAATTTGAAGAGCAGAGATTGACTCCATGCCCAATGGATAGGCCTAGGCTATTGGTTTGCATGTTTAGCATGCAAACATCCAGCTCAGGTCGCTAGAAATGTTACCCGATTTTCACCTGCGGGCTCAATCAGGCAGGGTAACCTATGTTTTCAAGTGTTCATGAAGGCCAAATGGAGGAACATTTGCATCAAGGTTACATATTTTCTAACTTGTTTGCTTCTTGTGTAGCTGCAGGGGAAAATTATGTTTTAAATTCGGCACGTGGATTAAATGTGGCTCCCATAAGGGTTGAGCCCAACGTGCAGGTGTTCGGTTTTCATTGGAAAGGTCTTCATTTGATGTATTTGAGAACTAATGGAGGCATTGTTTTGCAAGGTTAAATCATACATCTGATGCTATTTCACAAGGAAGTCTATTGGAAAGTATGCCTCAGTTGGATCTGGCATAAAACTCCTCAAAGAAGAAAATCGCTGAGACCAGCTGAATGTCTTGCCGACTAGCAGTGTGTTATATTCATTTGAAATCCTTAGGTCGCTGAGACATTTTGGTCGCCATGAAGTTTTCTATCTCTCTCCGACAGAAAACCTCTCGTCGACAGTTGTTCAAGAGGTTAGCATCGGGGGGAATGTTTTACATTCGGTATGATGTCCCACCGACTGGTGGTGGTCTCGCCAAAAGATGTAGGGCTCTCTATGATGTCCTGTCGAATGCGGATGTCTCGCCGACGGAAGAGCACAGCGGTATAACTCTTGGGGGATTGCTATGAGGTCTTGCCGACAAGCAATGGTCTTGTCGATAGCAATGGGTCTACTATGGACTTCGACGAGACCTCTTGTCGAAGGTGGTAGTCTGGCCGAACGATTTTCGATCACTATGATGTCTCGCCGACTTGTTGTGGTCTCACCGAAGGATTGTTCCTTCCGTGTAATTATTTGAGTTTGGCATAATGTCTTACCGACTGAGGGGAGTCTCGCCGAAATGAAATGGTCTTGCCGAAGGCTGTGGCTTCGGCACGATGTCTTGCCGACTCGTGATGTCTCGCCGATGGTTTTAACTCTTTGGTGTGACTAATGGGAACCTGCTATGACCTCCTGCCGACCAAGTGATGTCTTGCCGAATGCGGATGTTTTGCCAATGGAGGAACACAATGGTATAACTCTTAAGGACTCACTATGATGTCTGGCCAATAGCGATAGTCTGGGCGACAATTTTGGGATATCGATATAACTTTTACAGCTCGATATGAAGTCTTTCTGACAATTGTAAGCTATGTCAATTGCTACTGTGAAGTATAATCACATCGGGGAGACACGGCTAGTGTCTCACCAACATGCGATTCTATTTGAAGAAATTTTTCCCGCCTGAAGATCCTATGTGGTGTCTGTTCAACCAATCAGAGGAAGCTAAAGGTGAACCATTGGCAGTTTGACTGATTGACTATTCTTGTGAGGAAGATCAACAGAGCATAAACAACATGGATTTACTCTGAGATCATAAGCGACGGATCGGCTCGGTGAACAATGGTATTCCGATCTAACATGAAAGTCGGATGCTATCTCTCAAGGGGGTCAATTTGCAGAAGGATCTAGAGCAAGAAGAAATCCGAAAGGGAAGAAACCGCAAGTCTCAGGGACAGCTGTGATGTCTACTGGCAAAGGTAGATCGACATTAATGATAGTGCTTTAGAACATTCAAAGCAACTTTGCAGGGAGGTTCGAGGGTGGACATAGAGGCCAGAAGTTAATGCGATGGTTGCAAAAGATCTAAAAGGCCATGCCTGGAGCGATCCTTCACCGACATGGACACGGGGTATGCACATTTAATGCCTCATTGACTTTATTTCTAAAAATCTTCGAGGGCCGACGTGTTCAGGAACTGACTCATTTTTGGTAAACCCTAGAGCGGGGGCCGACACTTTTTTGGTTTTTGTTGTATATATGGCATTTTTGCCTCTTTGTAAAAGGGGAGAAGAGGAGAGTTCTTGGTCAAGAGATTTTTGAAAGAGCATTTTAGACTTTGTAACTCATTTTATGAATACTACAGATTTGTAATATAGAGACTCATTATTTTTCTCAATAGAAATTCATTTCCTTCACTGATTTCCTTTGTTGTTTAGTATTGGTTGTGAGTTGCATGATAAAATTCTGTGTAATCCTTTATTTTATCAAATTCCTTCAATACTGAATGCAAAGAATATTATGTCATAGTGTAGGTTTATGTTAGTGATCTCTTTCTATTGAATGTATATCTGTGAAAACACCATTTTTTTCCTTGTGTTAAGCATTAGAACAGTTAAAACCTTACATAGAATCGCTTTTGTAGACATAAATCTCTATGTTGTGAGATTGTTTAGCTTTATTGAGATTTTTGTGAGTTTCAACAGTATTGTCATATTTTGATCTTTGGTGTATCACCTGTTAGTGATAGGTTTAAAATTTCAAGTATATCCTTCTTACTCTTTCCCTTATCATTCTTTAGTATTCTCAAGTTATCTTAAGGGGAACCAGCCCATAATCTGGAGGCTCACTTCATTCCCAGGTCACCCACAACCTCGAAGTGTTCCCATGTGTCAATAGGTTGCTACATTTTATAGCTTAGCAAGGGTGCAAACCTTATTTGACAATAGTTCCTAAGAAGGAGGGTGTCAACTCCTTAGACTCCTTTCAGCCTATTACATTGTGCAATGTGACCTACAAGATTATTACTAATTTGATTGGTGAAAGGCTGAAGAGATGCTTGGATCCCTTAATTTCTATGGAGTAGGGTGGTTTTGTTAATGGTGGGAAAATTGTAGATGGCATGGTGGTGGGAGTTGAAACTATTCATTCCATGTCCTCATTTAAATAAAAATCCATGTTCATCAAATTGGATGTCTAAAACCTATGATAGAGTCACATGGTCTTTCCTTCAATTATTTCTTTTGGCGTTTGGCTTCCACACAGAGTGGTTCTCATGGGTTATGAGCTATGTGACCATGTCTTCCTTTTCTATTATGGTTAATGGATCTCCCTCGACAATCTTTTCGGTTGGTTGGAGGCTCAAGCAAGGGGACCCTCTTTCCCCTTATTTGTTTATTCTGATGGCTGAAGGTTTTGGTAGACTATTGAAGTAGTATAGGGATAAAGGCTCCATTTGTGGTTGGAGATGGGCTCAGGGTTTGGATGCACAAACTCAACTCCAATTTGTTGATGATACTACTCTTATAGGTGTTGCCAAGATTGAGGAGGCAATTAATTTTAGGAAGGCTTTGGATGTGTACTTGGTGGCTTCTATCTAACAAATCAATGAGGGTGTTATCATGGAATCTAGCAGCGCTGATTCCACGGATAACCCCCTATGAAACTTGTTCATTTCATAGGTTTGTGATGTTCAAGCACGCAAAATGAGGTGATTTTCAATCCACCTCGAAGTGCATTCCAAAGTCTCAAATAGTCTAATTGAGCATCCCTTTGCATTTTCCTAGTGAAGATCTTCGAAACGAGTATCTTTGCGAACTCTCATTGTTTGTACTTAGTAAAAATTGTCAAAAGTGTAAAAGCTCCATAAAAAAGCGCTCTAACATATTGAATTTTTTTTCTAAGTGTCAAAAGTGCAAAGGCGGGGTTTTTTAGCACCTATGCACTTTAGTTAAAAGTTAGCTTGGTGCAAAAGCGTTGATTTTCAACGCCCTTACACCAAGTCTCCATACTTAGTCTTTTTTTAGATGGGCGGTGATTTTTCTACATGTTGCACTTTTCCCAGTTTTTTCCACTTATTATGCCTTAATTAGTTGCACGACTTTTGTTCATTTATGACACTCCCAAATCACTTTTAAGTGATTTTAATTGACTTTTAGTTCGTCCCTCCACTTCATTTCGCCATCCTCTTTCATTTCAAGTTTTTATTCAAATGTTCAAGCAGGCAAAAAACTTGAATGAACTCATTCCAAGATTCAACTTCAAAGTATTCACTCAAAATGTTCAAGCAGGCTTTTTAAACACCATTGCACCTTTGATTTTTCATCGCTCCTACATGGAGTGATTTTCTTTCCTAAATGGCCAAGCGCTGAAAAAACTCACCACTGCACTTGCCATGTTTTCTCCAAGAGACTAAGTGTTAGGGTGTTGATTTCCAGCGCCCTGACACATTTTCCAAACTTTCACACTAAGTGCAAGGGCATTGTTTTTAAGCGCCCTTACATCTGAAGTCATCTCTCTTAAGTGAAAGGTGTTACACTTTTGACAATTTTTTCCTTAGACATTTCCAGATTGCTCTATCTTCAGTCTGAACCCCATTTCTTCACTTCTGCATCATTTTTCGTGCCTTGTCACTCGCTTCACACTTGCTCAACATCGTTGCTCACTTCACGCATCCCAATGCTACTTTTTCTGCTAATTCCTATTGATTCACCATCCTTGTAGTTTCTCTCCATATTTCATCAAGTGATCCTGAAGGTGACATCTTTTGATCCAGTGAACTATCTCAAATCTAAAAAGAAGCCATCATGCAACAAATTGAGGATGCCAGCTTTTCCAAAGCCTCAATGCATGTCATTTGTGATACACGGTTGACCATTGATAACCTCAAGACGCATCTTGATAGGTGCAAAAAGGTTCACTCATCCACCATGAGACTAATCACCAGAATTCACACCATTATGGATTACACCGTTGGTCCAAATGAGATATTCATGCAAGAGACCAAGAAGAAATATGAAGACTTTTGCACCCAAAGCAAGGAACCATGAAGATTCTTGATCTCCAGTGTTGAATATTTTGATGCTTCCCTTTATGCATCTTGTAAATAGTTTGTGACATCTTAAATGTCATTTTTGCAAATGTAATTACACTGAAAATATGAGATGTAGTTTCACAAAGATGAATTACATTTTGACTTAGTCAAAGTTAGGTGAGATTTTCCTAAATTAGCTCACCTAACTTCCCTAATTTTACTCAACTGATTTCATAGTTTTACTCTTCCCTCTCCTTTATAAATATGAGGGATTTCTATTGTAATCTTTACCTTTAGTATTTTGCAACGAAGTGTTGCCCTTTTTGAAGCAGATTTGTGAAACTTTGTGTTCATATTTTGTGAATGAAATTTGATCAATAAAGAAGAGAATTGCATACCAGACTTTGCGTTGGAATCGATAATCTTGTGGATTGATCTTGTTGGTAGTGGTTAGTAGATGAGATCTGAAGGGCTTCAAGTAATTTATGTAAACTTTGTGTTACATTCCTTATTTGAATTTATGTTTATGTTTGGATACTTTTGTTGAAAGGTCTATAAGACTTTGTGCTTGTAATCATTCATGTTGTTTGAGGAATTGTTGTATCTAAGAGGACTTTGTGCTTATAATGCAACAAACAATACATCTCTAACAAATCCATCAGTGAAAAAGCTAGGGAACAACTTTGTGCCTTTGTGAGCTTTCCTCTTTCTTTTATTTGTTTATTATTATCATACCTGGTATCTCCATGCTTTGCTTTGACAAGATAGAGGTATTGGCATTACTACTCGTTTTTAGTTTAAAGTTATCTTGAATCAGAACTTCCAATCATGAAGCATTGTAAAACATCTTCTCTGAAAAAAGAGAGAAGCATGAATGTGACACACCCCCCATTTTCGTAAGTGTAGTGTACATTGTGTAAATACTTAATTAGTTTTACCGTAGCTTTTGTTAGCAGTAAGAAGGGTGCCTCCCCTTTCTAAGAGGAGAGATTATATCTCACATAGTTGTGGTTGAAGTCTAGGTTGTGTAATATATTGAAAAGATGATTACATAATTTTCACCCAACAGTTTTTTGGCGACTCCACTGGGGACACGATACGTATTCTAAAGCCTCATGCTTTCGTTTGAAGTATACATGTGTCCTTTTTTATTGTAATTTGTTTTCTTATAAGTTTTTCAAGCTTTCACCAAGGACATGTAAATGGATGCTCAAGGTCCTTGGAGAAATGCTTTTGGTCCGTTGAGCCTAGTTCTACCCCTACATGCTCTTCCTGAAGGCTCACAGAATAACTTTCCCAAGTTTTTTGGTGATGGACAACAACATCCTGACGAGCACATTGTTGCTTTACATCGCTTGTGGAGTTCATGCTGTTGAACACGAAGATGTATCTGTAAGGCTATTTGTGGAGACTCTCCAAGGTGTCGCTACAGATTGGCTTTATCATCTGGCACCACATACCATCACAAACTGGGAAACTCTCATAGCCAAGTTTGAAGAAAAGGTCAAACCTCTTGAAGACACTCATGCTTTGTTGGCTCAACTCACCCAGTTGAAGAAGGAATCTCACATGCCTATGCGTGAGTTCGTTGCTCACTTCAACAAGTCGACACGAAGAATTCCAACTATTGCTCGACATACAATTGAGAATTTGAAATGTTTATTTGTAAATGCTCAAGTGTCTGAGGTTGGTTTCCTATTGAGAAGATCAACCCCAGCTACTCTTGCAGTTGTGCAGACCTTGGCGACAAAAAATAAAGATGATCTCATTCTTGCTGGGAAAATAAAAATTGAATCAAATGAGTCTGAAGAAAGCCCTTCTTTGGAGTTATTTTCTTCCATCACAAGGACGGATCCTATGGTGCAAATTTTGGTAAATGAGCTACTTGTCCTCAAAAAGCAGCTAGCTCAAGGCGTGTTTTATGTGCTTCACAAGGAAATACCAAGGAGGTCACTTTCAAATGTTGCTCATAATTTTGTTGTTGGGAATCAACACAAGTTATCTTCACCACTGAAGAGGCTTGCTCTTGAGTCACAATTAGTAAAAGTAGTAGCGAAGCACCCTGACTCCAATCCAATTGATCTCGATATTCTCTTTCGAGAAAAGGAAGCAGACATAGCTGGTGACTCCCAATTCTGGTTTATGCAGTCTCAGAAAGCCATTGATGAAAAGCAGAAAGATGAAAGTCATTTTTTTGAAGTTCAAGTGAATGAAGACAATCTTGTCTTGAGATCTGAAAAGATGGACATACACATGTCTTAGTCAAGTTGAAAAGAATGCATCTGTGTTTCAAGGTCATGAACTTGAACACGTGTTGCATAAAAGAATTTCCCAAAGGCATGATGAGGACCTTCTTATAAATAATTCAGATTTTCCCAAGTCTGAAGATGGTGAACATCATATTGGGGTATGCAGTGCAGTCATATCTTCATCTGAATCACATGAAGGAGATCATTTTAATCGGCATGAGGTTTCCATGGTTGATGAATCAGTTGTTCATGTAGCAACTGGTAAGAAGCATTCAATCTTTGACCGATCAAGGGAATGTCCCATAAGACATCTTGCTTTGTTGGAGGCCAATGGGAAAACAAAGATTCCACTTGCACCTGAGCGTGAAGATAAACTTGAAGATGCAGATAAAGATGTATTTGTAGATGCACAGGAGCAGTCTGGATTCAATGATTCATTTTGGAGCAATAGTATATCTGATATATTTTTAGAGGTAGTTGAACCTGTTCATCTCTTTCATGAAGCAATGCCTCAACTTCATCTACATGTAGCTGCTAATGATCATGGAAGGCATTGCAAGTTTTTGAAGAAAGGCAGCCATTTTTTTGAACCTGTGAATGGTTTCATTTGAGAAGGTTTCATTGATGGCTAGTTTTAATTAGGTAGGTTTTTACCTTTTCAATAAGTGCATTTGCATAAGTTTGTGTCTTGTTTTCGTAGATTTGTTTTTTGTCGTCATTGCCTAACTCCAAGCCCAATGGATGGATAAAGGCACTTCAATTCTAGAGTTCTTCTCCCTTCATTCATTTCAAAGAACGGTTGAAGGAAGATCCCCAGTAGGAGCCAGTTGTTATCATGGAATCTAGCAGCGCTCGTTCCATGGATAACCCCCTACGAAACTTGTTTGTTTTGTAGGTTCATGATGTTGAAGCATGCAAAATGACTCAATTTTCAATCCACCTCGAAGTGCGTTCCAAAGTCTCAAACAGTTCGTTTGAGCGTCCCTCTGTGTTCATCTAGCGAAGACCTTCGAAACGAGTATCTTTGCGAACTCTCATTGTTTATACTTATGAAAATTGTCAAAAGTGTAAAAGCTCCATAAAAAAGTGTTGTAACATATTGAAAACTTTTTCTAAGTGTCAAAAATGCAAAGGCGGGGTTTTTCAGCGCCTATGCACTTCAGTGAAAATTCAGCTTGGTACAAAAGCATTAATTTTCAGCGCCCTTACACCAAGTCTCCATAGTCTTTTTTTTAGATGGGCGGTGATTTTTCAACATGTTGCACTTTTCCCAAATTTTTCCACTTATTATGCCTTAATTAGTTCCATGAATTTTGTTCATTTATGACACTCCCAAATCACTTTTACGTGATTTTAATTGAATTTTAGTTCGTCCCTCCACTTCATTTCACCATCCTCTTTCGTTTCAAGTTTTTATTCAAATGTTCAAGTGGGCAAAAAACTTGAATGAACTCGTTCCAAGATTCAACTTCGAAGTATTCACTCAAAATGTTCAAGCGGGCTTTTTAAACGCCATTGCACCTTCAATTTTTCACCACTCCTACATGAAGTGATTTTCTTTCCTAAATTCCTAAGCGTTGAAAAAACTCATCACTACACTTACCATGTTTTCTCCAAGAGACTATGTGTTAGGGTGTTGATTTTCAATGCCCTGGCACATTTTCCAAACTTTCACACTAAGTGCAAGGGCGTTTTTAAGCACCCTTACACCTAAAGTTATCTCTCTTAAGTGCAAGGGCGTTGATTTTCAGTGCCCTTACACTTTTGACAATTTTTGCCTTAAACATTTCCAGATTGCTCTATCTTCACTCTGAACCCCGTTTCTTCACTTCTGCATCATTTTTCATGCCTCGTCGCTTGCTTCACACTTACTCAACATCGTTGCTCGCTTCATGCATCCCAATGTTTCTTTTTCTACTAACGCCTGTTGATTCACCATCCTTGCAGTTTCTCTCTAGATTTCATCAAGTGATCCTGAAGGTGACATCTTTTGATCTAGTGAACTATCCCAGATCTACAAAGAAGTCGTCATGCAGTAAGTTGAGGATGCCATCTTTTTCAAAGCCTCAATGCATGTCATTTGTGATAAACAGCTAACCATTGATAACCTTAATACGCATCTTGATAGGTGCAAAAAGGTTCACTCATCCACCATGAGATCAATCACCATAATTCACACCATTGTGGATTACACCGTTGGTCCAGATGAGACATTCATGCAGGAGACCAAGAAGAAGTATGAAGACTTCCACACCCAAAGCAAGGAACTATGAAGATTCTTGATCTCCAGTGTTGAATATTTTGATGCTTCCCTTTATGCATCTTGTAAATAGTTTGTGACATCTTAAATGTCTTTTTTGCAAATGTAATTACACTGAAAATATGAGATGTAGTTTCACGAAGATGAATTACATTTTGACTTAGTCAAAGTTAGGTGAGATTTTCCTAATTTAGCTCACCTAACTTCCCTAATTTTACTCAACTGATTTCATAGTTTTACTCTTCCCTCTCCTTTATAAATATGAGGGATTTCTATTGTAATCTTTACCTTTAGTATTTTGCAACGAAGCGCTGCCCTTTTTGAAGCAGATTTGTGAAACTTTGTGTTAATTTGTGAATGAAATCTAATCAATAAAGAAGAGAATTGCATACCAGACTTTGCGTTGGAATCGATAATCTTGTGGATTGATCTTGTTGGTAGTGGTTAATAGATGAGATCTGAAGGGCTTCAAGTAATTTATGTAAACTTTGTTTTGCATTCCTTATTTGAATTTACGTTTATGTTTGGATACTTTTGTTGAAAGATCTACAAGACTTTGTGCTTGTAATCGTTCATGTTGTTCGAGGAATTGTTGTATCTAAGAAGACTTTGTGCTTCAAATGCAACATACGGTACATCTCTCGCAGATTCATCAGTGAAAAAGCTACAAAACGACTTTGTGCGTTCGTGAGCTTTCCTCTTTCTTTTATTTGTTTATTATTATCATACCTAGTATCTCTACGCTTTGCTTTGACAAGATAGAGGTATTGGCATTACTGCTCATTTTTAGTTTAAAGTTATCTTGAATCAGAACTTCCAACCGTGAAGCATTGCAAAACATCTTCTCTGAAAAAAGAGAGAAGCATGAATGTGACACACCCCCCCTCCATTTCGTAAGTGTAGTGCACATTGTGTAAATACTTAATTAGTTTTACTGTAGCTTATGTTAGCAGTAAGAAGGGCTCCCCCCCTTTCTGAGAGGAGAGATTATATCTCACATAGTTGTGGCTCTAGGTTGTGTAATCTATTGAAAAGATGATTGCATAATTTTCACCCAATGAGGGTAAGTCTCAAATTCTTTTCTTCAATACTCTTGTTTTGATTCAATGCAGAATTGCCAACATTCTCCACTTTCAGCTTGAAAATCTTCCCTTGGAGTATTTGGGGATTCCTCTTAATTTTGGAACCTTGAAGAGGAATGATTGGCAAAAGATATTGGATAAATTTCACTCTAAGGTCAATCACTAGACCTTTAGATGGTTGTCTTTTGCTAGAAGGGTGACCCTTGTGTCGCCTGTCCTCCAAGCTCTTCCTCTATACAAGTTTATGGTGTTATCTGCTCCTAAGAGTGTGCTCAAGGAGTTTGATTCCCTTACCAAGAAATTTCTTTGGGCAAGCAATCTTGAAATTCCAAAATGGAGTTTGGTGAGCTGGGATCAAGTTTGCAAACAAAAAGAGAATGGTGGTCTTGTGCTCAGGTAGTCAGAGCAAAATAGTCTTGCTTTGGCTGCAAAAAATTATTGGAGATGGTGTAAATTTTTTGAGTAGCCTTGGGTGAGGATTCTTAATTACAAATACTTAGGCGAAGTGGCCAATGAAGATATCTCGCTTATTGTTTTATTTTGTAGTGGTTCTATGATTTGGAACACTATTAAGTGGGGTTCAACTCTCATTAAGGAGGGTCTTATTTGGATCATACAGAAAGGGGAGCAAGCTCTTTTTTGGACTGATTCTTGGGATGGGAATCCTCCAATTCTTACTTATTTTCCTCATCTTCATGCTTTAAGTGAGGTTTTTGTGGCTGTTGGATGGTCCAGGGTGAGTAGTTTCAAAATCATCTTCACTTTTGGGAAGTACTAGAATTTATCAGTGGTGTGATCCAGATAGTTAGCCGGATGGCGGCTATCAAGCTAAGAGAAGTGTTTTGGAATCTAGTTTGGTGAAGAGGCCCTGTTGTTCTTCAAATGACAGGGATTTGTTGGCTTGGGGTCATGAATCTAAGGGTATCTACTATGTTTCCCAAGGATATGATGCTTTGGCTTCTCAAAATGTTGAGGTGAGAGTTCATCCTTGGTGGAAATATATCTGGAACAAGATTGGATGGCCCAAATGTAACATTTTCTTATGGTCGTTGATTCATAATAAATGCCGTACTTGGGAGAATATTAGGAAACGTGGTTTTTGTGGGTCATCTCTTTGCTTTTTATGTGGTTGTAGTAAAGAAAATACTTCTCATTTATTTTTTTAGTGTACTTTTGTGGTGGAAATTTGGAGATTGTGGTGGAAGATTTGGAGACGACCATTTAGATTCACCTTATCCCTACAAGACTTTTAGAAGAATTGGGGCACCTTCTAGCATCTACGTATTGTTTGGTGGTTGCTTGGCAACTGGGACCTTCCATTATTATTTGGCATATTTGGCTAGAGAGGAATCGAGACATTTTTTGGGAATATCATCAGATGGTTTTGTAAGTCTGGTACAAGGTGCAAAGCATTTTGAAAGAAACTATCATCTAAATTTGACTTGGTTAAGTCTATGTCATCTTCTGACATGCAGTTTGCTTCTATCCTTGAGCTTTCTTCTCCTCTAGGCCAATAGGGGGTTAGGGGAAGCAGTTCAAAACCTTCTAAGAAAGTGAATAGAGTGGGGAAGTGGTTCCCTCCCCCAGTTGGGACTCTTAAAATTAACATTAATGGTTCTGCTCGGGGAAATCCTGGAGATGTGGGGATCAGAGGAGTGGGTTTTGATAGCAGTGGGGCCATACATTTTTTCTTCTCCATTCACATGGATGTGCAATCTAACAATCATATGGAGGATTGTGCTATTCTTCAGGCCCTCGAGCAAGCCTTGGAGTGTGGGTGGAGGGATGTGATTTGTGAGACAGATTATATGATTTTGGTCTCTCTTCTTAATAAGAGAGATTTTTAGGACTCGGTGTGGAGATCGGTTCTAATTGTGAAGTAAATTATTCATCTTGCTTTGAAATTTGAACACATCTCATTTACTCATATTCACAGGGAATGGAACAGGGTTGTTGATTGCCTTGCTAAATGGGCCTCTGAAGGTCGGGGGACTTGGAATGTGGCTGAATGGGAATAGTTGGATCTAGATAAAAGTAATACTTTGTCTAGACTTCTTGATGAGGATCAGAAGGTGTAGCTTTGGTTCTTGGTTGTCTAGTTTTGTTTTGGGGCTTGTGGTTGTTTGTATTCTACTGACTCTAGCTTTGGTTCTCGGTTGACTGGTTTTGTTTTGGTCTTAGGCTTAGGCAGTCAGAGCAAAATAGTCTTGCTTTCATTGCAAAACTTTATTGGAGATGGTGTAAATTTTTTGAGCAGCCTTGGGTGAGGATTTTTAATTACAAATACTTAGGTGGAGGGGCCAATGAAGATATCTTGTGTATTGTTTTATTTGGTAGTGGTTCTATGATTTGGAACACTATTAAGTGGGGTTCAACTCTCATTAAGGAGGGTCTTTTTTGGATCATACAGAAAGGGGAGCAAGCTCTTTTTTGGACTAGTTCTTGGGATGGGAATCCTCCAATTCTTACTTATTTTCCCCATCTTCGTGCTTTAAGTGAGGTTTTTGTGGCTGCTGGATGGTCCAAGGTGAGTAGTTTCAAAATCATCTTCACTTTTGGGAAGTACTAGAATTTATTAGTGGCATGATCCAGATAGTTGCCCAGATGGCGAATCTCAAGCTAAGAGAAGTGTTTTGGCATCTAGTTTGGCGAAGAGGCCTTGTTGTTCTTCAAATGACAGGGATTTGTTGGCTTGGGGTCATGAATCTAAGGGTATCTACTTTGTTGCCCAAGGATATGATGCTTTGGTTTCTCAACACGCTGAGGTGAGAGTTCATCCTTGTGGAAATATATCTGGAACAAGGTTGGATGGCCCAAATGTAACATTTTCTTATGGTTGTTGAGTCATAATAAATTCCTTACTTGAGAGAATATCAAGAAACGTGGTTTTTGTGGGCCATCTCTTTCTTTTTATGTGGTTGTAGTGAAGAAAGTACTTCTCATCTATTTTTTTAGTGTACTTTTGCAATGGAAATTTGGAGACTGTGGTGGAAGATTTGGAGAAGACCATTTAGATTTTCCTTATCCCTACAAGACTTTTAGGAGAATTTGGGGCACCCTCCAACATCTGTGTATTGTTTGGTTGTTGCTTGGCAATTGGGACCTTCCATTATTATCTGGAATATTTGGCTGGAGAGGAATTGACGCATTTTTTGAGAATATCGTCAAATGGTTTTGTAATCCTGGTACAAGGTGCAAAGCATTTTGAAAGAAACTACATCATCTAAATTTGACTGGGGTGAGCCTATGTCATCTTTTGACATGCATTTTGCTTCTAGCATTGAGCTTTCTTCTCCTCTAGGCCAATAGGGGGTTAGGGGAAGCAGTTGAAAACCTTCTAAGAAAGTGAATAGAGTGAGATAGTGGTTCCCTCCCCTAGTTGGGACTCTCAAAATTAGCATTGATGGTTCTGCTCGGGGAAATCTTGGAGATGCGGGGATCAAAGGAGTGGGTCGTGATAGCAGTGGGGCCATACATTTTTTCTTCTCCATTCACGTGGGTGTGTAGTCTAACAATCAAATGGAGGCTTGTGCTATTCTTAAGGCCCTCAAGCAAGCCTTGGAGTGTGGGTGGAGGGATGTGATTTGTGAGACAAATTCTATGATTTTGGTCTCTCTTCTTAATAAGAGAGTTTTAGGACTCGGTGTCAAGATTGGTTCTAATTGTGAAGTAAATTCTTCATCTTGATTCGAACTTTGAACACATATCGTTACTCATATTCACAGGGAATGGAACAAGGTTGTTGATTGCCTTGCTAAATGGGCCTTTGAAGGTCGGGGGACTTGGAATGTGGTTGAATGGGGACAGTTGCATCTAGATAAAAGTAATACTTTTTCTAGACTTCTTGATGAGGATCAAAAGGTGTAGCTTTGGTTCTTGGCTATCTGGTTTTGTTTTGGGGCTTGTGGTTGTTTGTATTCTACTAACTCTAGCTGTTTTGGCCTCTTTTGTACTTGATTGATCTTTCTTGAATAAAAAATTTTCACCCCTTTTTAAAAAAAAACATTATATTTTGTGTTCAAGTGTTGAACTTAATTTTTTTTGGAAATATATTTTCTTTGCACTAACAAATCACTATTCTTGAAGTTTAACATTTTAATGTTCTTGTATTCTTGAGATGTATATTTTATGATGGCAAATTTTCTTAGTTTATTATCTTGAAAATTTTGTAGTAATTTGATTAAGGACAAACATGGTGAACAATAATAGAGGCTATAACTTGAACTTATCTTAAAACCATAATTAATATCGAATAAACATAATTATAGAGGATGTCAATTACTAAACAAAGTGGCATACATCACTACCAATGCATTGTCTGTAATTTGCCTTCCTGTTTAGTATTTAAAGTGACACACATGCCTCCCAAAAATGTAACCAATACATGAATTTCCACTTTCTTAACACTCAATCCTAATAAAATTTAAAACTATAAGTTGAATCTTAAATGAAGCTATTCTAATTCACTCAATCCATGAGAGAAAGGAGAATCCTAATGAAAGAATGGAGTTTGATGTTTTGCTAGTGCTTGGTGTGGTTTTCCTAGCCATATGCTCCTCCATTGTTGTACAATAGGAGAAGTTGGACTACTACTGGAATGCCCCTGGGTAACCTTTGTGGTAGAATATTGAAGGTAGTGAGTACTCACCATATCACTAGATAGAGCATGTTGTCTAGGAAAATGATTTGATGGTTTGTTTAAATGTCTTTGTCTCTCCAATTCCCTCTTTGCCCTTTCAATCTCTTTTTATTTTTTATCTTGTTCTCATTGTATCCTATGTTTCTCCTTTTCCTATTCCTTATCTCTCCTTTGTTGAAATTTATGTTGCTCATTTTCTTGGCATTGTAATATTCATTCCAATTTTACGTTGTCCTTTGTTTCTTTAGTGGTAATTATTATTGCCTCTCATTAATTTGTTCATTTTTCTTTGTTTTAGCTACTCACTTTCTTTCTCTCTTTCTTGTTACTCTTTTATTGGCTTCATATAATCATCTGTAATGATATGTTTTTGATAAGATAAGCAACATGTATAGGGTGTTGGACCCAAACAAAAAAGGCCTCGAAGGGTAGAAAACCAACAAAATAACAACTGGATCAAAGGCCACAACCCAATAATAGCAAACTAATAGCTAAATAACAACATAATAAGTTTTTCCAATAAAATATTAAACATAGAAACACCCTAGCTTTTCCTAATCCTCCTTGAGGAAGTTAAAGATGTCCTACTTCAAAGATCTTGTACCAGGATTAGTGCTATTCTCATTTTTTTATTTCATGTAGCATAGACCCTAGAGTAACTATCAAGTGGTGGATGGCCTTTAGAGTAAAGTAGGAAAGACCGTTAAGTTTTCTTTCTAGGCCATCCAACCGAATCAACTGAGCAATGAATTCATGGGTCATCTTCACACATCTAGGGCAAGTGTCCTCTTTGGGTTCTTTAGCAAGGGTAGATTCCTCTGAATCACATAGCATGGCATTAAGTTTAGGAAACAAAATCAAGCCTTTGTGTCCACTTCAACATCCTCATCATTGTCCTCTTTGTCACCATAATCCTCCTCCTTATCCTCTTTAGACACATCACTAGAGATTTCATCCACTATGATGTTGGGAATAGGCCTACCCACTAGTCTATGTGACCTTTGAACATTGAGATTAGGGAAGTTAACATCCTTGGTTGAATCGAGTTCTCTTTTTCTATCTTCCTTATCTATAGTCTTATTGTTATCCTCTTCCTCCTCCTCCTCATAATTGTGAGAACTCGCCTCTTCCACAAATAAATTAGTTTGGGACTTCTTATTTTTGCTGGTAGAGTCTTTTATTTAAGTGCCAATCCTTTTTCATGGACCTTGGGGAGGGTGTTTTAAGCTCACAGAGACTAGTAACAATATTCTTTTTGGTTCAAAGTTCTCAGGGTTTTTAGAGACTTGAGTTGCAAGTTTGGGGGTTTTGATTTCAATTTAGGGGTGACATTCTAGGTAGACCATTTCAACTTCCCTTTAGAATGAGGCATAGCAATCTTCTCAACATAAGGGTTTGGGGGGTTCCCCAAAGGTGAAGAGTCAAATGGGGGTTCTTTGACAAGGTAGGCCCTAATGGGCTTGAGAGGCCAAAGGGCTAGATGGAAATGATAAAGCCTAAGGATTAGCCCTTGGTGGAGTGGGATAGGCTTCCTATTAGGGCCTTTAGTTGTCATGTATATGGATTCTTTCACATACACCTCTAAAGAAGAGAGCAAATAGAATGGGAAACTAATGAACACCTTGTTCCTAAAGTGGTTTAATTGGGGGATGTGTTAAAAATAGTAATATATTTAAAGCGATCTTCCAAAGTAATGTATTTCATTAGTATGAAACATACCTTATCCCATGGGTAGGGAAGTTTTTCTTGATCATAGCCAGTATGTAGTTTGACAAGGGTTTCCCCTTCTTTGAAGAATATGTTCATATTATCCATATCCTACACTTTCCTGTGTCTTTTTTAATTTTTGACTGTTGCATGATAACCTTGTCACTTGAGATATAACTTCTTCACTCACTTCAAAGGATATATCACCCATTTTAGCATGCCTCTTATTCCGCATGTTGTGTACTTGTATTTGTAATGATATGTTGAGATTGTTGATTGAGTTGATTTTTTTTGTCAATTTGAGTATTTGAGGTATCATTCACTAGATGAATAGGAATTTTGGGAACTAGCTAACATTTTCTCTAGCTTCCCAATGGTTGGTTGGATTTTGATTTGATTTGATTTTTCCTTTTCTAAAAAATATCTTGAAATCCTAAGTTCCTCCTAATTCCATGTCATTTTACCCTGCTTTCATATCTTTGCAATCAATATAATAGCATACCTATGCATATCCATTCATTATTCTAAGTAAATATGGTGATGAAATGATTTGTTATTCATAAAAAATTAAATGGGTTTTAAGGTTTATATCCCCCTTCACAAACCATGATAGTTGGGTTTGTTTGATGGGAAAACTAAGCCCCTCTTCTTGTTGATCATGTTAACTTGATTCAAGGAAATCGCTCTCTTATTTTCAAAAATACTAATTTTTGTTGTACCACAAAATTATTCACTCATTTGGTCAAGTGATTCACGTACACTTTCCTCCAATTGAGGGATCAATATTTTTGGATACATGTTACCTATTTTGTGGCACATTCAAACTTGGAAAAAACTAAGAATGTAAAAAAATTCATCATGTAGTAAATTTAAATGTATTGTTGTGATGCATGTCCTTATGAGTGCATCCAAATTAAAGGCCATATTTCTATCCTCTTAAATCCCAATTTTATGTTTTCAACAATTACTACTTTGCTACCAAGTTGTGTACATTTAGATATTTAGTTGTCTATGTTGCTTTATCACTCTTGAAACATGGCATGGATGCTAAAATCACACTTACATCAAGTGGTTTTATGTTGTGAGATGTGTGAGATAACTATGTTAGCAATTCAATGCCAAGTGAGCTTGATGTTTGTCAAAGAAACATGATTTCTATGGCCCTAAATATTTTTTCATCCATTCATTGGCTTAAGAAACCATGCATTCACCTGGTTCACAATCAATAATGTATTTTTATTGTTTCTTTCCCTTAAACAAACAAAAACCTATATTTCTTTAGTTAACATCATTAACATGTATAAAATTGTGATCCATTATCTACTTTTTGATACAATGTGTGAAACACTTCTACTACCTCTTTTGGCATGCACTCAAATGGTTCCATTTAACCAAGCTTGAATACCAATCTCATCTTAGTTTCAAATCTTTCAAAACCCATAATGATTAGTATCACAAAATCTTGATAATGTATAGTAGGATGTAGCCACAATTATAGGCCTCAAACTTAACAATCTATATCTATCAAGTCCTTTATCCATCCTCAAAGTGATATTAGGATGTCAATTATTAAACCCTATCATCGAGATTTACCTAGAGCGTCTCCTTGAATAGGTTTGGTGTTGTTTACAAAATTTGTGCAACACCTACCTTTAGAATAATTATTTTAATCCCATTTCTAACTTTATTCATCTCCTTACACCATTCAACTATCTTCAACTCTTCATTTACTTTCAAAACCATGAGAGGACCTTTTTTTTTTAGTGGATCTTAAGATATTTATTTAATTAGTCAATGTGCTAGTAGGAAGTCCTCATTTTTTATTGCACCCCTAGTTGAAAATGCATTATCCTCAACATCTTTAATGGTGCATTCCACATCATCTCATTTCTATTCTCAATGTGGTGAAATCTTCTTTAGTATAATACTTTCTTTCACATGAATTACTACATCAACTAGCTATGTATTAGGAATATACTCAACATCTTCATCTTCTTGTAGTCTTAAACCTTTTTTCATGTGGAAGGAGTATCATCCTTAATCTCTTTTCATCGTTTCTAGTTGTCATTTGAGATTTTTTCTACATCTAAAAAGGTTAAAAATAACTAAATCTAGGTTAATTTATGCATTGCAATAAATTCCAATTACAATACAAACATATACTATAAGAATAATTTATAACAATTATTTCAAACTAATGCATATATTATAATTCACAACATATGTGTTGAAACATATATCCACTTGAGTTAACCTCGTCCCATTATATATATAAATTTATTGCACAACTTAGCTCATCTCAATGGTAGTGCACCCTAACTATAAAACATAAATCTTTAAACAATTGCAATCATGTCCCATTTTAGATATAAATTGATTATGTAGTTAAGCTTGTATTGTTGTATGTATAAATTGGTGAAAGTGTAAATTTAATTCCTAAATACTATAATGAAGAAATTAAACTACTACCAACTATAGATTATATTAAAAAATGATGAGTAGAAATGATTTACATATTATAGGAAATAGAAGTGTTGAGATGACAAATTGGATATAAAAATGGAAATAAAAGAATGCAACACCAAAGGATGAAGATCACTACCATGATGTGTGGACATCCATGCAATGTATTGTATTCATTTTCATACATTGTCCTTCAAGTCTCACACTATCATCCAAAAAGGTTACAAAACTCAACTATTTCCTTAGATTTTGAACTTGCTTGCAAAAAAGAAACAAGGACAATAGAGACAATAAATAGGAGATACCAAGATACACAAAAATAAAGAAAAATAATCTAATCTATGTATTTTGAAATGAAAATATAAATGAAAAGGGAGTGAGAGAGAGGATGCAAGCCATCATGTGAGATAATCCTTGAGAAACCTATAGTTAGGACAAGAAAATAGTTGGAATTGCATGGGAGTTTGTTAAGAATGGTCAAGCCCCTACTTTGATCTTGCAACCATCATAGGCAATCAAATAGAAAAGATATTGGAGATAGTACATATTGGTCCTATGTGCATCTATGACTAAGAATAATAATAATGAAGTAAATCTATAAGTATTAATCTCTATCATATGGGGAAGTATACACTAATGTGTTTATGAGATTGAATAAAAGTTGGTGATGGTCACCGATATATTTTCCTATAGAAATGTAGAAGAAAATGTGATAAGATATTTTGGTAATATTATTCAAATAAGAATAGGAACTTATCAAATAATACTATGAAAAAGTTGAAGGGTTAAATTCAAATGTTGAGGGTATATTTTATATAGATGCGCATTACAATAGGTGATGGTAGCTATGTTGGAAACCAATGTTTAAATTTTAGAAACTTGTGGGATGCTAGTGCATTGCATGAACGCTTGCACGTCATGCTAGTGTCTTGGGTAAATTGCTCAAAATTTATGTATGTTATCATGTCTACAAAAGGAATTGAAATCTAATAAAATAAATTTGGCAATCTAGTGAAGGAAAAGACTAAGGTTTTGATTAATAGGGGAAAACGGGTTTTGAAGGGACCTAAAACCCTTTACATCAGAAACAAAATGCTGCTACAAAAAATATTCAAAAGTCTACCAGCGACAACCCAACAACCAAAAAACCAACCACCATGGGTGCCAAACTAAAAGAAGACAATCAACAACCAGCGACACCCACCAACAAAACAACAGACATAAGACAAACACCAAAAAGAAAGAGAAAGAAACAAGAAACTAATTAAGGCCACTCAGAGTTTTGGCCACCTCAATCTGCTGGTTTTTATGTTTTTTAACCATATCCAAAAATTCCTTTTTCTCAGCATCAAAAGCTTTCTTCCATTCATTTGACCCTCTACCAACAGGTACCTTATCGTCATCCTTCACGATTTTTTTACCCTTACCCTTAGCCATTTTCTCTTTCTCCATGATCTCCGAGAAGAAAACCTGATCTTCTCTAAGCTGCCCAATTTTATTAAAGAGAAATTCCAAAGCTTCTGTACTATTCTTAACCGAGGTATGGCTTACCTGCAATATTTTTTTATATCCCCATTAATACCAGCAACCTTGGCCTCAAGGGCTTGCATTCTATCCTCGCACAATGCCTTGAAATCATTAAACGAACCTGCCAGTTCCACCATTTTATGAATGAGGATGTCTGACACAGATGCCTTCTGAACATTTTGCATATTCACCTTTAAGCCTCTTATCTTGATATTAATTTTATTGAATTCTTGCAAAGTCCATTTTCCCAATTTGAAGGTGCCTGTAGCCCCAACCCTCGCCATGTCCAGCAAACCAAACATAGAAGTATCATCCTCGTCCAGGTACGAAAAATCCTCCGAAAAAGGATCAATCTTCAAGGATGGATTAACATTTTTCTTTTCCTCCTCCTCCACATTTAGATCCCCAACCTCCTTCACTAGAGACACCTTTGGCATGTCACAAACTGGAGAATCCTCCACAGCCACCATTTTATCCACAGGAACCTTACCTTCCTCTACCTCCTTAGGGTTCGTGGTTGTGACAACAAAAGCCTTCTTCAAATTGGCCAATCTCTTCAATAGTCTTCTCGGTTTCTCAACTAACCCGACATTAACCTGGGCCCCAACCTCAAGAGCCCCACCAACAACACCTTTATCAACAACCACTTCCGTAGCCTTGGGAGAGGACCCATCCGACCCAACCATTATATCATCACTCCCAGAAAAGGCCAGCCTCTTAGGAGCCCTGTTGCTCTTAGAACCCACCACCTTCCTTTTCTTGGAAGCCGAAGCCATAGCCATAGGGAAAACATCTTCATTGTCCTCATCCCATTCCTCCTCCTCCTCTAATGAGGAGTCTAAATCCGATGACCCTATAAAGCACTAAAAACCTCTTCCTTGCCTTTGATGGCCGAAGTCAGGGTTAGAGATTGGACATCCTCCATAATAAGCAAAATAAGCCCTTCATGGAGGACAGGGCCCCTCCTATTCTTCAAATGAGCATACATTGAGGATTCCAACGAAGATAAAAGAAAGAAGGGAAATGAAATAAACAAACCATGCCTGAAGTGATTCAGGAGAGTGAAATGGTGACCAAGAAGAGCCTTAAATCTCCCTTCCAGCATCACGTATTGCATCATCACCTCCGCAACCCTAGCCCAAATTTTCTTGAGGGAGGTTTGATCACAGCCCCAGCTCTCCAACTTGATCAAATTATTTCACGCTCGTTATCCTTAAAAAACTAGGTCATCGCTTCTTCATTGCTCTTTTTGTCTTTGAAAAATTTCCTTCCCATAGTCAGCATACCAGTAATGGTGGCAATAAGGTCTTCATTCACCTCCACCTCCAACCCTTTCAACACCAGCTTGCGGTTATGCCAAAGAGAAACAAACTTGGCCAAGGCATTGGGGTCATGACCATGTAATCCATAAAATATGCTAGGGAATGGATACTAAATTTTGATTGGATAGTTTAATGATCTATGGCTAAGACTATCACACCCGCACAATTGGATTTCATTGGCATGACAACCAATGCTCAATGGTAATTTAGAAGTTTACCCTTGTGCACAAGGGTTTTTCATTGTGGTGTTTGATTGTAGATAGGATAGGGATGCCATTCTATAGGAAAGATGGTGTTGAGGGCAAATCCTAGTCCTTCTCAAACCATGATTTCCAAATTTTAATCCTAGCACTGAATCTTTCTCAATAAAGCCTTTTTGGGTTTGATTCCCAAATCTCCCACGATAGTTTTGGTTTGAGGATTGTTTCAGGTGATTGGGGACTCTTTGGGATTCTTCTTGGTAACTGATTTAGATACTTCCAACTTCACTCATACAACTTTTTCCCATATCCTTGTGGACATGGATGTCACAAGGGACCTCCCTACTGAAATCACCTTCAAGATTGTTAATCGTAGTTGGACTCAATTTTTGGATTACAAAGGTCTGCCCTTCAGATGTAGAAGGTGTTTTGAAATTGGTCATTTGGCCAATTCTTGTTCCAAAAATATAAAAAAATATGAGTTGCAATCCTGGTGGTTAGATTCCCTTCCTCAACATTATTTGATTAAAGCCTCCTCAAAGGATAAGGAGACTGAGGTGGGCTCAAGGGGCAAGCATTCATCTCCTGCAGGTGCCTCCTCTCAAATCCCAGTTGTCCCAATTTCTCCTCAAGTGGTGTCATTTGGGTCAGAGTTAGATTTGAAGCACAGGAACAAATCAAAAGAAACTAGGGTCAAAGTTAGATTCAAAGCACATGAACAAAGCAAAAGAAACTAGGGTCATTGTTAGATTCGAAGCACATGAACAAAGCAAAAGAAACTAAGGTTGAGGCCAAACTAATCCATAAAATATGCTAGGGGAATGGAAACTAAATTTTGATTGTATAGTTTAATCATCTGTGGCTAAAACTATCACACCTACACAATTGGATTTCATCGGCATGACAACCAATGCTCAATGGTAATTTAGAAGTTTACCCTTGTGCACAAGGGTTTTTCATTGTGGTGTTTGATTGTAGATAGGATAGGGATGCCATTCTATAGGAAATATGGTGTTGAGGGAAAATCATGGTCCTTCTCAAACCATGATTTCCAAATTTTAATCCTAGCACTGAATCTTTCTCAGTAAAGCCTTTTTGGGTTTGATTCCCAAATCTCCCACGATAGTTTTGGTTTGAGGATTGTTTCAGGTGATTGGGGACTCTTTGGGATTCTTCTTGGTAACTGATTTAGATACTTCCAACTTCACTCATACAACTTTTTCCCACATCCTTGTGGACATGGATGTCACAAGGGACCTCCCTACTAAAATCACCTTCAAGATTGCTAATTGTAGTTGGACTCAATTTTTGGATTACAAAGGTTTTCCTTTCAGATGCAGAAGGTGTTTTGAAATTGATCATCTGGCCAATTCTTGTTCCAAAAATATAAAAAAATATGAGTTGCAATCCTGGTGGTTAGATGCCCTTCCTCAACATTATTTGATTAAAGCCTCCTCAAAGGATAAGGAGACTAAGGTGGGCTCAAGGGGCAAGCATTCATCGCCCGCAGGTGCCTCTTCTCAAATCCCAACTGCCCCAATTTCTCCTCAAGTGGTGTCATTTGGGTCAGAGTTAGATTTGAAGCACAAGAACAAAGCAAAAGAAACTAGGGTGGCTAGTCCTCCAATTTCCATGGTTGTAGCATCTTCAGATGTATTTATTGTATCTTCAGGCCTACCATTGTATGTTGATCTTTTGGAGGGAAGAAGCCCTTTAGAGAAGTTGATTTGAACTCATTGGCATATTTTCCATCATAGTTGGAGTGGATTGAGGTGAAGAGGAAAAAATCCTCCTCGGGAAAACATCACATGGTGCTCAGATCAGCCTCGAAAGGGGTCAATGATGGCCAAGAAAATAAATCTCCAGTATTGGGCTCCTTGAGGACTACAACAAGTTAGCTTTATTGTTTTTGGGTGTGTCTGAGGGTTATTTTGATAGCTCATTTTGGGGTTGTCTTTTTGTTGTATCCCTTGTGGCAAGGGCATGCATTGATGTACTCACTTTTATTTTTAATAAAACCTCACTTGGGTATAAAAGAAACAAATCTTTTATAAATTTATAATTTTATTTAAATTAAAAATTATATTTAATTTATAATTATTTATATAGTTTCTATAAATATCTTTAATACATTTATGTATAAAATGCCAAGAGATATCATTGTTAAACTATTTTTTATTTACTGAAGAGTTATTTTATTTTACTTTAGAGCAATTTAAGAACTATTATTTATTTAAAAATTAGTTTATCTTTTGTACAATTATAATATTTTTCTATTATATTTCTATTAATTTTTAAATTATTAAATAAATACAATTATTACAATAATTTAAAGGCATATACTCACCACTAAAAATACTTATTCAAACTTCATATATTACTTTAGGTGAAAATCAAATATGATTGAATTTATTAGTACTTGTTTTAGCAAATATTACTATTACAATCAAAATTATTTAACTAGTTATTACTACTTGTACCTATCGAGCAATTATATATACTTCTTTTCACCTAAAATTTATATTCATTTTTTGTAAACATACAAACTTTTTGAAAATATTCAAAAAATTAATCATTAATATTCTTATTAGCTAATTGGGAAAATTTAAGAAGTCTTCCTTGCTATTACAAGCTTCACATTTTTCAAGTATATGCACATGAGGCTTCATGCAATGACGACTTACAAATTTATCACTTGCACCAAAAGGAGCTCAATTCCCTATGAGGTAAGTGAGCCCAATTTCTACACCTATATCATGTGAAAAATCCATATGATGACTTACCATCTATCACTTACACCAAAAGGAGCTCAATTCCCTATGAGGTGAGTGAGCCCAATTTCCATAGCTATATCATGTAATTTTTTCACATACATTGTATGAATTACATATATATCTTGCATTTTCTAAATTCTATACCCATAATGTTCTTTGTTTTACATCAATGTGTGTTCATTTTTGGACTAATAAAATTTATTTTAAATATCAAGTTGTAGGAGTTTAAATGGTACAAGGAGATTGAAAATTATTGTTAAAGAAATTTTAACTAACATACCCATCTTTAGAAAACTCTATGTATAATATCATCTTTGAGATGCTTATTTCTCTTAGATTTAGTCAAAAAATTTAAGAAGGGAACTTAGGAAGGGGACATTACAATCCTCCCTCCCCAAAATTGTTTGAACCCAAGCAATTGCAACTTTGGATGTTGAAGTATCTACTCACTCTCCCATGTTGCATCCTCAACTAGTAGGTTCTTCTACTTAACCAAATATTCTTTTATTGATTGCTTTTGTAGGGTACATTCCCTAACATCAATGATCACCTCAAGAATCAAAATAGGCTTCCCCTCCTCATCCAATGGTGGCAACTTTGAGGAAGGAACTATATTGTGACCGGATGCCTTTTTGAGGTGAGACGCATGAAATATATCATATACTCTACTATTGGTTGGAAATTCTACCTCATAAGCCACTTCTCCAATCTGCTTGGAGACTCTAAAAGGTCCATAGAACTATGGTGTAAGCTTCTCTACTCCACTTTTCTTGAGTGTGGACTGTTTATAGAGTTGTAATCTTAAGTAGACCATGTCACCCACCTCAAAGTTGTGCTCTATATGATGTTGATCAACATACATCTTCTGTTGACTTTGGGCCTACTACAAATTTTCCTTTAGAGATTTCAATATATTTTGAATTTCTTGTAATAAAACACTTACGTTAGGTACCTTATTGTCCCCAAATAGAAGGTCAATAAAGCTTGAAGCCTCATATCAATACAATTCCATAAATGGTGGCATCCTGATAGACATGTGTTAAGTTATCACATCTCAATTTCCTTACTTGCATTTAATAATATTAAGTTAATTGAAATATTTGAAAAAATAGAATTATCATTTAATGTTTATGAGATTTGATAAATGCAATAATATTTGAAAAATGATTATCTTGCAACTTATGATTTAAGAGAATTGTTTTATAATGACTACCAGTTAAAGGTTACTGATGAACAATTTCAAGTACAACCAAGAATGTGCATGCAGGAATAGGTTGAAGACCGAGAACATGGTTGAGGTGGGAATGCTTAGCTGGATGATGAATGCTAAGCAAGATTAGAATCTAGAATCTCACACACCACAATAGACCATACCATCTGCATTTGTCTTGCAATTGATAGATATCATTCTTGCTTGCATAAAATTGTATTTTGGTTAAATAGGCAATCTTATGAGAGAAATGAAATTATTGCATTTGCTTGTCTTACCTTGTCTATTCAAAGTTAATTTCATATTTAGAGAAAAAGGCAAAAAAATGGTGGTGTGCAAAATATAATTGTTTTTACATATTGTTTCCTTGCAAGAAGAACAATTTGAATATTTTATCCTTTAAAAGAATTTGAAAAGAATTAGTTCTTTGTAAGAGAAATAATTAAATATATATAAATTTGTGAATTTATCTATATAAACATAGATATATGTATGCAATTATATTATACAGTATTTTAATAATAAGTGCCCTCTTGTTCGAAACCCCTTATGAAATTATATGGAAGGAGCGGTGACAATGATTATTCATCTAACCCCTTCATAATGTTAACCCCTTCAATATTGGAATGGATGTATAATGCTCAACGACAGGGGAGTGGGATGGCTAAGTAATGGAGGTATGGAGAGTTAAGAGCACTCCAAGAATAGAATGCAAGGGAATCAAGGCCCAAAAGAGGGGAGTAATTTTGAATGGGAGGAATCAATCAAGCAAAAAGCAAGGGAGGTGATTGTAGAAAAAAAAGCAGCAGAAAGAAAAGGCACAAAAGGGAAGGAAGTCATTCTCCATTTGATTGAGGAACAAGCATTGAACTTGCAAATTAAAAGAGGCAAAAATCGATGCCTTTCTTAAAGTTTCCTTCAAATAGTCAATTTACTCTATCTTCATGAGCAAAGCTCGGGCTTAATGAAAATTTGAGTGCCTTGTTAATAGAATTGTTCATACATTATAATTGGACTTGTGACTTTTGTTTCCATTTTATGTTATGTAATTGTAGATAGCCATGTTTGGAGGGTGAAAACACCATTCTTTACCTTCATTGTGTGTAATGACATGCATGAGCATGGTCGGACTTGAAGGTTTGTGATCGGGCTCTAGCCCGCATGTTATTTTATTTTCAATCTTGAGAACATCGACATGTTCTTTGTGAAGGGAAACACCATTTATGGTGTTGATCACCCATGATACCAGTCGAACGATATCTATGTTTGCAACAACATGCATATAGCCTGTTTCATGGAGTTGAATGGTATGGACCATTATAGCATGAACTCGACTCAGAATGATCCATATCATTCTACTCCATATATAGAAAGTGGGCGGATTAAATTGCCATTGTAGTTACAGGTTGATGGACGATATAAATCATCCTGCTCAAAGCTTAGTGTGGGATAAGTATTATTGACCCGATGTAACATGTACATACTGACCAAGGTTGGCCTTGTAACATATAGAAGTGTATTAGGGATGGATCCCTATGTCATTTTGTTACTTCCATCTTGTCGAATGATCAAGCATCGTTCAGATTATAGAATGGAACAATACTATCATTCCAGGTTAACAGTCTATTGTAAATGTTTTCATAAACGATAATGAATGTGCTATATTGATATTCCACCAAGAAAATATCAACCAATATAGGATGTCGAGGGTATATGGAACCCTCACGGCTTATGAATAAATCTTCCTTACTCCTTTGACGGGAAAGTATATATATGTATATATATATATGCACACACACACATATGTGTGTGTGTGTGCATGCTTGGTCAACCATGTGTATGAATCATACAAATTCAAATAGTAATATACACTCTGTTTCTTTTCAAATGATAAACTAGTGCCTTGGGAATGAGGTCAACAACACCATTGAAACATAGGGTGAAGGGTATAAGTCGATAGCTCGATTAATACAAATAGACCCCCGTATTTTCATTATATAAACATATATGTGTGATTTAAAGATGAACAGATTGTAGAACATCATAATGTTCTAAATTAAATATAGAGAATAAATGATCTGTTAGTTAACCATATAAACTATTTTTTTGTCTCGAACAGAATGATTATAGGATAATGTTATGCCTTTGCTAAGCAATTCAAACTGATGATTGACAAGAATTAATACTAGTTCTCATAATGTTTATGAAATTGATTTTGCCTATTAAAAGTAAACGACCTAGTATCGTTTTAGTTGGAACTCTGTTACTTGATAAAATCTTGAACCATTGTATAGAAATTCATTGTGTTATTATTGGAATACAATGGATAAGACTAGAACTTGTGTATCTAAAGAAATCAATGTATCTTTGATCTTAAAATCTACATATTGAATGGATTTTTTTATATTATTATTCTAAAAGAATGTAAACACATACAAACTATGAAAAATATGCATATATATGGACATGCATAAACTCACCATTTATGCATGTACACATACATGCGATATACCTTCTTATTTCATCTTATTTACTCATTTGAGTATGTTGCTTAATTTCATTTGCAAAGGAAAGAACTGTAGAAAGGAATAGTGTTGAAATGCAATACAAATCTTAAGGAAAGATAGTTATATGATGAAAAATTGGATGGATATACCAGATTTAAATGGACTACTTGCTTGATGATTGATGAAATGAAATGATACAAAACTACTAGATAGACTATAGCTCATTGATGTATGATGCTAGTTGATGGTCTAGAAGGGAGGGATACCCCTTTGTTATGGAAAGCTACCTTCTGGGAATGGGTGCCAGAGAGTGTAGATTTTATTTTCCAAATCTAAATTAAGTTGTATTTATGCAGCATGAACTTGGCCAAGCTTTGTAGTCATTATTCAGAATAGACTATTTATTTATTTATCCTCTCTTTGTCTTCTTTATCTTTTTACCTAACATGGAACTTGCATGTTTTAACAGTAAATAGAAATGCATTTAGTTAGGCACACACAAATTCTACCTTGCAAACTGTATCTCTTGCTAAGTGTTCTATGCAAGGTCAGGTATTCTTTGATGGACAAAATAATTTTGGGGAAGCATTGCTTCATGGTTAGGTGGAAAAGCACCTCAATCATGTTCTTCTCCACCAATGGAGGCAAGCTTTCAAAGAGGAGTTGCAATGGAATTATATCTTATTGATGTACTTGTATCATTGATGTAATTATTGTATTGACTAGGGGGCGATTGAGTGCCAAGTCAAACTATGTATATTGGGTATTGAAATTTAGAAATGAATATATTCAAATTATTTTTTTGTTTATGGACATGAAATTGCTATGTTGGAAAATAGCTATGGGATTTATGTCTTAAATTTATATTCATAATGTCAATTATTAATTTATTTTGGAAATATTAGTTGGGCATGTTACATTTGGTATCAAAGCTTAGGGTTCAACTCTAGGCCTATGAGCCCACGGTGGTTAGATTAGGGGATAGTTGACCCTTAACTGAAATTGAGTTACCATGAAAATAACCAAATCTGAATTGGTTGTAGGAAATGGGAAGGTCCAAGTCAGGAAGAAAGAAGGGAAAGACCATTAGGGCTTCGAAAAAACAAGTTGTTATCAAAGAGAATCCCAAACCCGAAGACCAACCTAAGATTCCTGATGATGAAACTCTAGCACATGCCCTCACATGACTCAAGTTGGAGAGAGGCAAAAAGATTGAGGGAGGCAAAAAGATTGAGGAGTCTAAAAAAACTCCTAAGACTAAGAAACCCTCCGCATTTAGAGATTGGACGATGGGATGTGGACCTAATGCACCTTTATTGGAAAAAGAGGAGAGGGGGTGCTTGTGCACATGTCCTACCTCTCCCAAGAAGGATGATGTAAATTTGGATGAGGACTCAAAGGAGTGTCAGCTTTCTAATAATGAGGGAATTGCTTAGTATGGATTTTTTTTTGTAAATAAGGATCAATGTAAATCCATATTTAATATAAATAAAGAAATTCTTTTTTTTTGTTCAAGGATGCAAACTTGAAGACTTATCTTGATGTGAATGAACATGTATATCTCTTTTAGATTACATGTTGTGTACGTAGCATTGTGTAGATATAATTTTT
Organism: Sequoia sempervirens; assembly: GCA_007258455.2. NCBI lineage: Eukaryota > Viridiplantae > Streptophyta > Pinopsida > Cupressales > Cupressaceae > Sequoia > Sequoia sempervirens. Next base: position 134,433,402 of record VDFB02058242.1, on the reverse strand, counting down.
TAAACATAAAACCTTGTGTTAAGTTACACTAAATGTGGTTGTGGCACAAGTCGAGTGTGAGTCATTATGGTGACCACCAGACAAGAAGCAGGCAATAGTAGAAAGGACAATGGGTCGAGCAAGAGGCTAGACCAAATCCTGGAACTCCTGAACCGACAAGAATCTTGAATGGATCATTTGGAGCAAGAGGTTCAAGGGGTACAAGAAGATCAGATTCACTGGAATGAGGAACTTGACCGAGGTGGAGGGGGCCAAGAAGATCCCAACTGGGGTTGAATTGAGGAAGAATTGGGGAAAGATCTTTAAAAGGTAGCATCACCAAAACTCGACGGCAAGGCCATCGGGGATGGAGTTGAGGCATAGATCAACTGTCTGGAGAGGCAACTATTTGGTGAAACAATGATAAGGCCGAGAGGAGACTTCAACCAAAGGAGATCACTTAGGACATTTTTCTCCAATCTTTCAGGAAGAGGTGGGTACCACAACTTTTCTTTTACAAGAAGATGACTAAATTTCAAAATTTGACCTAGGGCAGTTTGATTGTAGTTCAACATTGGGAGAATTTTACCAATTTGCTCAAGTATATACTACAATACCAATCTGATAAGTGTTTTCAAATTTGAAAGTTTATATTAGGATTTAGACCCCACATTGGAGCTGAGGTGGACCTCCACAATCCCCTTACGGTGGCAGAAGTTTTTGAGAAGGCCATTAAGCAAGAACAAAAGTTGCAATAGTTTTCCAATCTTCACAAAGGTTCAAACTTCAAGCCTTGATTCAAAAAAAAGAAGCTTCAAAAGGGTGATGAACAGAATGGAAATGAGTCCCATCAAACTAGAAATTTAAAAAGGGAAAGAGACCCTCCAAAAAAGGAAGGCAACCAAGGTGGAAGCAATAAAAGGGAAAATAGTGGCAATAACAACTATAATAATAATAATCAGAGGGACTCAAATGAGGATAGGTTTGGAGGTTGAAGAGGATCACGTGCTGAGTGTTTCACTTGTGGGGGTGACCATTATGCATCTAGTTGACCTCAAAAGCCGAAGTCATAGAAGGAAGGAAACCAATAGTAGACCTCGCAACACAAGATTCATGCGATAGTGGATAACGGGAAAGCAGAGTACTAGGCTTCTCTGATATGATTGACAGGTAAGCTCTATGGCTAAACGATTTCTATTTTGATAGATACTGGAGCTACTAAGTGTTTTATAGATCCTAGAATGATTTCTAAGCTGCCCATTAGACCTGGATATTTGACAAACTCGTGGTCAGTTCAGTATGGGAATCAAGCAGAGTAGGAAATAGATTCATGTTTCTTTTGTAGCGAGTTAGAACTTCTCAACTTCCTAACCCAAGTTGACCTTTATGTGGCACCTCTAAGATCCTATGATGGAATCTTGGCCATTGTAAAATGTGAGGACAAGATGGTTAGTTGTCTAGATGACTATGGAGACCCAGTTGAGATTCATGGGATACAAAGACCCCTAGAACTTAGGTAGATCTCAACTATGTAGCTCAAAAGAGCTCAAAGGAAGGGTAATGTCATATATGTTGTGCATGTTAGTGAACTTGACAAAGAGAAACCATACCTAAATGATTACCCTATCCTTAGGGAATTCTGAGATGTGTTCCCTGAAGATCTCACCGAGGTGCCTCCAAAGCAAGAATTTGATTTCTCCATCGATCTAGTGCCTGGGGCCGAGCCTTAGTCTAAGGACCTGTATAGGATTACCACCACCGAGCTTTATGAATTAAAAACCCAGTTATAGGAGTTGTTATGTAAAGGGCTTATTAGAACCAGTGTGTTACCTTGGGGAGCATCAATTATCTTTGTGAAAAAGGATGGAACCTTGCATTTTTGTTGATTATCAAATGTTGAACAAGGTGACCATCAAAAATCTATATCCCCTTTTGAGGATCGATGAGTTATTTGATTAGATGAAGGGAGTGGCAGTATTCTCAAAAATAGATCTCAGATCTAGTTACCACTAGTTGAGAATAAAAGAGGAGGATATCCCGAAGACTACTTTTTGAACTCGGTATGGGCATTACAAGTTCACTATTGTACCATTTGGATTGACCAATGCACCCACAACTTTCATGAATCTTATGAACAGTGTGTTCTGAGACTGTTTGAATGACTTTGTCCTAATATTTATTGATGATATTCTAGTTTATACCAAGTCTATTGAGGAACATGATCGACACTTGAGGATAGTCTTACAATGTCTAAGGGAGAAGAAGCTTTTTGGAAAGCTATCCAAGTGCTTGTTTTACCAAGATAGGGTGCACTACCTAGGTCACATTATTTCAGCTGAGAGAGTCTTTGTGGATCCTAAAAAGATAAAAGCAATCGTGGAATGGTTGACGCCTCAGAATGTGATAGAGGTATGAAGCTTTATGGGCCTTACTGGGTATTACAGTAAATGTGTGCAAGGGTTTTCTCAAATTGCAGCCCCAATAACTTCACTTCAAAAGAAAGGAAATAGGTTTGAGTGGACTGAGAAGTATGAACAAACCTTCCAACTACTGAAGGAGAAGCTCACGACAGCCCCAGTGCTGACTATACCCAATCCCAATCGTCAATTCTCAGTGATCATAGATGCTTCAAGAGACGGTGTAGGAGAAATGTTAATGCGAGGAGGGTAAGTGGTGGTGTATGAGTGAAGGAAGCTAAAGCAACACGAAGTGAATTACGCGCCACATGATCTGGAATTAGCAACTATAGTGCATGCCTTACAGATGTGGAGACATTATCTTTTGGGGAATTCATTTGAGCTCAAAACGGATCATTTGGGATTGAGATACATCTTCACTCAACCAAACCTCAATGCGCAACAAAGGAGATGGCTAGAATTCCTTAGCGAGTACGACTTCAAAATCAAGTATATAAAAGGAAAGGAAAACATAGCGACAAATGCTCTTAGTAGAAGAAGACATATGACAACCATGACCTCTATGAGATCCAATTTGAGGCAATAGGTGATGCAACACTTGCAAGGAGATGAGCATTATGAGAGGGTGAAGAAGGCTCTAGAAGAGAATCTGTCAAATCACCAATTTGATGGGTATGAGTTTGAATCAAATGGTATCTTAAGATATCAAAGGCATATGTATATTCCAGATTCTGGAAAGCTTAGGAAGCTGGTCCTAGAAGTTCACAATGTACCATATTCAGGACACCCCAGAGTTACAAAGATGATCATAGAATTGAAAACCTTGTATTATTTGCCGAAGCTCAGGAAGGATGTAGTGGAATACGTAGCCAGGTTCTTGGAGTGTCAACAAGTTAAGGCTGAGCATGTGCATCTAGCAAGGCTCCTTTATCCTCATGTTATACTTGAGTACAAATGGCAAGTGATCAACATGGAATTTTTACAAGAGTTATCTTTAGGTAAGAACATACACGATGTCATTATGGTAGTAGTTGATAAGTTGAATAAGGTGGCACATTTTATTCCAGGGAATTTTAAGGATGGACCATTGACCTTGGCCAAGAAATTTGTCCAAGATATCTTTCACTTGCATGGAGTTTCAAAAACCATCATATCAAATAGAGATGCTCAGATGACATCAAGGTTTTGGAAAACCTTGAATGCAGCTTTGGGGACCAAGCTAAATTTCAGTTCAGCCTATCATCCTCAAATTGATCGTCAAACTAAGAGAGTGAATTAGGTAGTAGAAGATCTCCTTTGGATGTTTTGTATGGACCAATAGTATAAATGGGAAGATTATCTACCATTGGTAGAATTTGCTTACAACAACTCCCATCATGCATCCTTGGGTATGACACCTTTCAAGGCCCTGTATGGGAAAAAGTGTCGTACTACCATTAGTTGGTATAGATTGGAAGATAGGATCATAGTGGGTCTTGAAATGTTAAAAGAGATGGAAGAGCATATGAGACTCATCAAGAGAAAATTGAAGGAGGCGATAGATAGACATAAGAGCTATGCCGACAAAAATAGAACCTTTAGACAATTTATAGTTAGGGATAAGGTCTTTTTAAGGGTCAAGTTGCATAGGAGCTCTATTACTTTCGATAAATCATCCAAGTTGGCTCTGAGATATGTGGGACCATTTGATGTATTGGAAGTGATCAACCTAGTTGTATACAGACTTGCTCTACTACCTACTCTAGCTTGACTCCATAATGTGTTCCATTTTTCTTTGCTTAGGCCATACCACCTAGATGCATCTCATATACTTGATTGGAATTCTTTATAGGTGGAGGATCTAGGAGTGGTGTTGGTGGAGCCCAATAGAATTCTGGATAGATGCAATGTCAAGTTGCAAAATAGAGAAATTGTTCAATATAAGGTCCAATGGGAAAGTATTTTGAGGATAGTGCTACATGAGAGGATGCAGAGGAAATATAATGCTCCTTTCCTCATTTCCTTTCTTAGATAGACTATTGATGATTCACTGTATACTGTTGTTTAATATTTTGGACTTGTGTGCTATGATGTTTTGGCTTGAAAATAGTATGTTTTGATGTTGAAATGGACAGATGTTATTCAATTTTGTTTAATTAGGCATCGGGATGATGTCACATCTCAATTTCCTTGCATTTAATAATGTTAAGTTAATTGAAATATTTGTAAAAATGGAATTTATCGTTTAATGTTTATGAGAATTTATAAATGCAATAATATTTGAAAAATGATTGTCTTGCAACTTGTGATTTAAGAGAATTGTTTTATAATGACTATTAGTTAAAGGTTACTGATGAACAATTTTAAGTGCAAGAATATGTATGCAGGAATAGGTTGAAGAACAAGAACATGGTTGAGGTAGGAACGCTTAGCCGGATGACAAACTATAAGCAAGATTGGAATATGGAATGTCACACACCACAGTAAACCATGACATTTGCATTTGTCGTGCAATTGATAGATATCATTCTTGCTTGCATAGAATTGTATTTTGGTTAAATAGGCAATCTTATGAGAGAAACAAAATTATTGCATTTGCTTGTCTTACCTTGTCTATTCAAAGTTAATTTAATATCTAGAGAAAAAGGAAAAAAAATGGTGGTGTGTGAAATTTAATTGTTTTTAAATATTGTTTCCTTGCAAGAAGAACAATTTGAATATTTGGTCCTTTAAAAGAATTTGAAAATAATTAGTTCTTGGTAAGAGAGATAATCAAATATACATAAATTTGTGAATTATCTATATAAACATAGATATTTGTATGCAATCATATTATAGAGTATTTTAATAATAAATGCCCTCTTATTTGAAACCCCTTATGAAATTATATGGAAGGAGCGATGACAATGATTGTTCATATAACCCCTTCATAATGTCAACCCCTTCCATATTGGAATGGATGGATAATGCTCAATGATAGGGGAGTGGGGTGGCTAAGTAATAGAGGTATGGAGAGTTTAGAGCATTCCAAGAATAGAATGCAAGGGAATCAAAGGAAAAAGAGGGGGGTAATTTTGAATGGGAGGAATCAATCAAGCAAAAAGTAGGGAAGGTGATTGCAGAAAAAAAAGCAGCAGAAAGAAAAGGCACAAAAGGTAAGGAAGTCATTCTCCATTTGATTGAGGAACAAGCATTGAACTTGCATATTAAAAGGTAAAAATCAATGCATGTCTTAAAGTTTCCTTCAAATAGTCGATTTACTCTGTCTTCATGAGAAAAGCTCAAGCGTAATGAAAATTCGAGTGCCCTATTAATAGAATTGTTCATACATTGTAATCAGACTTGTGGCTTTTGTTTCCATTTTATGTTATGTAATTGTAGATAGCCATGTTTGGAGGGTGAAAACCCCATTCTTTACCTTCATTGTGTGTAACGGCATGAATGAGCATGGTTAGACTCGAAGGTTTGTGATCGGGCTCTAGGTCACATGTTATTTTATTTTCAATCTTGAGAACATCGACATGTTCTCTGTGAAGGGAAACACCATATATGGTGTTGACCACCCATGATACTAGTCAAATGATATTAATGTTTGTAGCAACATACATATACCCCATTTCATGGGGTCGAATGGTATGGACCATTCGAGCATGAATCTTAGCTCAAAATGATCCTTATCATTCTTCTCCATCTATGAAAAATGATTGGATTAAATCTCCATTGTAGTTGCAAGTTGATGGATGATATATGTCATCCTACTCAAATCTTAGTGTGGGATAAGTATTATCGACCCAGTGTAGCATGTGTACTGACTGAGGTCAGCCTTGTAACATATAGATGTGTATTGGGGATCAATCCCTATGTCGTTCTATTAGTTCCATCTTACTGAATGATCAAGAATCGTTCAAATTACATAATGGAACGATACTATCGTTCTAGGTTAACTGTTTCCATAAACGATAATGCATGTGTTATATTGATATGTCGCCAACAAAATATCAGCCATTATAGGCCAAGGGTATATGGAACCCTCACGACTTATGAATAAATCTTCCTTACTCCTTCGACGGGCATGTATCTATATGTGTCTATATGTATATATATGCGCACACACACACACACATATATATATATGTGCATGCTCGGTTGACCATGTGTATGAATCATACAGATTCAAATAGTAATATACACTCTGTTTCTTTTCAAATGATAAATCAGTGCCTTGGGAATGAGGTCGACAACACCTTTAAAACATAGGGTGAAGGGTATAAGTTGATAGCTCGATTAATGCAAATCAACCCCAATATTTTCATTATATAAACATATATGTGTGATTTAAAGATGAACAAATTGTAGAATATCACAATGTTCTAAATTAAATATAGAGAATAAATGATTTGTTAGTTAACCATAGAACCTATTTGTTTGTTTGGAACAAAATGATTATAGGATAATGTTATGCCTTTACTAAGCAATTCAAATTGATGATTGACAAGAATTAATACCAATTCTCATAATGTTTTTGAAATTGATTTTGTCTATTGAAAGTAAACGACCAAGTATCATTTTAGTTGGAACTTTGTTACTTGATAAAATATTGAACCATTGTATAGATATTCATTGTGTTATTATTGAAATATAGTGGAAAAGACTAGAACTTGTGTATATGAAGAAATCAATGTATCTTTGATCTGAAAATCTGCATGTTGAATGGATTATGTTTTATTATTATGCTTAAAGAATGTAAGCACATATACAAACTGTGAATAATATGCATATATATGCATATGCATAAACTCACCATTTATGCATGTACACATACATGCAATATACCTTCTTATTTCATCTTATTTACTCATTTGAGTATGTTGCTTAATTTCATTTGCAAAGGAAAGAACCGTAGAAGGGAATAGTGTTGAAGTGCAAATATGAATCTTAAGGAAATATAGTTATATGATGAATAATTAGATGGGTATAGAAAATTTAAATGGACTACTTGCTTGACGATTGATGAAATGGAATGATACAAAAGTACTAGATAGACTATAGCCCACTGATGTATGATGCTAGTAGATGGTCTAAAAGGGAGGGATACCCCTTTGTTATGAAAATATACCTTCTGAGAATGGATGCCAAAGAGTGTAGATTTTCTTTTACAAATCTAAATTAAGTTGTATTTATGCACCATGAGCTTGGCCAAGCTTTGCAGTCATTATTCATAATAGACTGTTTATTTATTTATCCTCTCTTTGTCTTCTTTATCTTTTTACCTAACATGGAACTTGCATGTTCTAACAATAGATAGAAATGCATGTAGTTAGGCATGCATAGATTCCACCTTGAAAACTGTATCTTGTGCTAAGTGTTTCGTGCAGGGTCAGGTATTCTTCGATGGATAGAAGAATTTCGGGGAAGCATTGCTTTGTGGTTGGGTGGAAAAGCACTTGAACCATGTTCTTGTCCACCAATGGAGTTGAGTTGTCGGAGTGGATTTACAGTGGAATTCTATCTTATTGGTGTACTTGTATCATTGATGTAATTATTGTATTGACTATGTGGTGATTGAGTGCCAAGTCAAACTATGTATATTGGCTATTGACATTTGGAAATGAATAATTCAATTTTTTTTATTTATGAACATGAAATTGCTATGTTGGAAAATAGCTATGGGATTTATGTCTTAAATTTATATTCATAATGTCAATTATTAATTTATTTTGGAAATATTAGTTGAGCATGTTTCATTAGTGGAGTTGTAAAAGTACTCCCCAAGGTGCAACCATTTAAGTCATGCCTTATATTGCCCTAATATGTAATTCTTTAGATACCCCTCCACCCACTTGTTCACTATCTCCATCTGCCCATCGGTCTATGGGTGATAACTGGTACTTAGAGTGAGCTTGGTCCCACTCAATCTGAAAAGATATTGCCATAATAGACTTGGGAACTTGTCGTCCCTATCACTCACAATGCTCCTAGGAATCCCATGGAGCCTAAAAATCTCTTTGAAAAATAAATCAGCTACTTGCACTATTGTATATATTGTTGAAATAACAAACAAATGAGTGAATTTTGCAAATATATCAACAACAACAACAACATAATCTCTTCCTTGAACCTTCGATAGCCCTGTGATAAAATCCATAGAGATGTATTCCCATTTCTAATTGGAAATGGGAAGGGGCTGCAACAATCCAACTGGATGGGTATGCTCATGTTTGTTCTATTGGCATGTGGGACACTCTTTGATATACTTAAGGAACTCATTTTTTATCCCTTTTCAAGTAAACCCTTCCTAGATTTTCGTATAAGTTTTGAAGAAATTTGGGTGACTATGTTGGCAAGAGACACTGCACATGTTTTCTGGTGTTGTCATTGATGGCAACCCTTGTCAGCTAGTAGATCCGCACGTCGTCATTTACTCATGGCGGAAAACAAATTGAAGATTAATGATTATTTGTTAAGTTAGAACATAGCATCCTGTAGATTTGTGTTCTTCGATTCATATGCAAAATTTATGTTATTATTTTGTGTTGTGGATCTCAGGGAGTATTGTTCGATGCATAATCTATGTTATCTATAAATCTTGGTGCCTTGTATCAATTTGGGTGAAAGTTAGAAGGTTCAATGAACTAATTTTTTGTTCATCAGTGTATGAAGGTTGACTTGGTGAATATAGTGTGTCGTGGATAGTTGAGGAGTTATTGTTTAAGTATTTTTGTATTCCAACATTTTAGTTTGGGTCCTCACTAAGTTGTGGCTGACTCTTGTGGATGTGCATTGAATATTATGGATGATTTAAGCCGACAGTCTGTGAATATTTCTTATTTTGTTGAGGCCAACTTGAAGTGATTAAATCCTAAGTAGTGGATATATAAGTGATCGATTGTATCATTTTGATGTATGTTCGATGTGAGTTGATGTATGTTGCGAATGTTAGAAGGTTAGTAGAGTGATTATGCACAATTTCACTTGCGCATTAAGGATTTTTGGTGCAAATTGAAGCAGAACAGAGCAGAAGAGTAGAATAAGTCAGAAGGTCAAGTATTCGATTGTTGAGCCTAACCGAAACTATAATCAAGAATTTGTAGATGCTACTTTATCAATTCAAATCCTTGGAAGTATTCCAAACTTTTGTAAGGCAGTGAGCCTTTTAGTTTTTGAGCAGTGAGCTCTAGGCAGTGTGCCTGAATGCAAGTGCATTCTCATTTTGTAAACTTTTTCTTTTGAGTATACTCAAAACAATATTGTGGATTGACCTCCACCGCGGTTTTTCCCCTAACAGGGTTTCCACGTAAAAAATCCTTGTGTTATGGTGTTGTGGTTATTTGTCTTATGTGCATGCATTCTTATTTTGGTTGAATGCTATTAGCACTTTAAGGATTATATTAATAAAGTTAAAAATTGCACAACACTGATTCACCCCCCCTCTCAGTGTTTCTTGATTCCAACAATTGGTATCAGAGCCTAGTTGCTCAAAAGAAGTTTAAAAGCTTGGGGAAGATCTTGGAAAGTGTTTCAATGGATTCAAGCAGTCTTCAACAACAACTTATGGTGGCCCTAGATGATCTTGATCAGGCAAAATTTGAAGTCTGGGAATTACAAGCAAATCTCATGAATGATGAGAGATTCATTGAGTCATTGAAAGACAAAATCAATAAGTCCAGGGAGAAGAGAAGGGAACTTTGTGATCAGATCAAACAGGAAGACAACAAACGCATTATAGATGAACAACTGAGTCAAGCCCTAAAGGAAAAGACAGAAGAATGTGAAAAGTTTTCCAGAGATAATGCAGTCCTAAAGCATGAGACAAAATCTATTATGATGAGGATGACCAAGGAGATTGAAGACATGAAGAAGAATGAAGAAAAGCTTGCTCAATCCTTGAAAGAGAAATCTGAAGAATGCAACTGAATTACTGATGGATTCATTCAGTTGGAACTTGAGTTGGAGCAAACCAAACACAATGAGGAAGAGCTTGAAAAGAAGATTGATGATCTTAGAGATGAACTTGCTACAGGAAATGAATTCAAGGAGACGTTCAAGATTAGCTTAGCCAAGCTTGATGAACTAATTAAAAGTCAGAGGACTGATGGTGACAAGCAAGGTCTTGGATATGAGAAAGGAGAAAGTTCCAGATTTGGACAAAGGAGGTTTAGACAAGGAAATCAGATGAACAACGCTAGAAGGTATCTAGTAAGACAACCTAATGCTCAAAGGTTTAATGGTAACTGATATGTTTGTAATAAATTTGGTCATATGGTGATCCAATGCAGAAGTAGAATGAATTTGAGTGGTCCATCATTCTCTAGTCAATGCTTTAACTGTAACAAGTATGGTCATAAGTCAAATGAATGCAAAAATGTGATGAACAATTTTTATAGAGATGTTAGATGTTATACATGCAATAGATTTGGCCATATTGCTAACCAGTGCATATCAAGAGCAAGTTAGTGGAACAACTGGTTTGGATAAAGAAATGTGGTGTGCTACAATTGTAATAAAACTGGTCATATTGCTAGATTCTGCATAAGAGGTTCGGTAAATCAGAGAAGAAACATGTAGAAGGATGAAAAAGGAAAAGGGAAAGTCACTACAGATCAAATCAGGAAGCAGATGAAGAAGACATGGGTAAAGAAGAGTCCCTTTGTTGCAGGAAATGAGCTAGCACCAGAATCAACTTCTGGTAATTCCTCTGGGAATTAGGTTAAGGCCTCTGACCTAGGGGGAGCTGTCAAGAAAATCTTTCAAACCCCTGTCGGTAATCGACACTAGGATGTGGATAAGTTTAGTGATTGCATTGATGATCTACATATGTTTTTGAATAGTTGGAGAGAGTATTTATGCAGAATTGAAGGTACGTAGAAGAGTTATCCTTTATAGTGTATGGAAACAAGGTATCCAGATGAGTTAGGGAAAAAACATTTATTACGTAAAAAAGGTTAGGTGTGCGAATGATAAACTTTGGTGAAATTTGGGAGAATTCAAGTGTGAAGGCAATTCGAAGTTCAAACCCTAATCCGACAAAAAGGTATTTATCAAGAAAACTTGTAAACTTGTGAATTTGTGAAAATGGCTACTCCATTGGTAGTTGAAGTCAACGATAGACCCCGTCTAAAATTCAAGTGGCATCCTTTCAAGTCTGTTGAGACTGAGCCCTTAGGTGCATTTTCGTCTGTTTCGTATAGCGTTTTATATATTGAAGACATTAGGGCATATATTCATGCTAATATTGAGGAGTTAGGGAGCTTGCAATTGCTAAATTTATATTCCAAACACATTGTTGGAGAGGATTTATGTGTTAAGCCCGAATTCAAAACCTTAGAGGAAAATAAATTCACGTAGATTGTGAAATTCCCTGTGTTTGATGAAAACAAATGGGTCTGGTATATCTTGAGTCAAGTTCATGTTGAATTTTATGTGGTTGAATCAACTCTTCAAGATTACAAAATAAGCTATAAGTGTTGTTATAGGTTTAAATTTCTCCGGTGGATTGCCAATTTTGAAGTTTGTGAAAAATCAAATAGTCACTGATGCAATTGGTTCGATATTTGATAAAAGAGCAATGACAATTGATGATATTGTTGATGTGGATGTGAAATTTTTCTCTATGGTCATTGGTTACAAGATATATCACTCCAACCGAGAAAATTCTATATTTGGTACAACCATTTATGTAGCATATAAGATGGTAGAGGAGAATGCAAAGTATGATTTATGTGAATTGCTTCGAAGTCAGCTTATGGAGAATCTTGGTAAGATTAAGAAAGACAAGAAGAATACCTTTAAATACGGTAATTTGTTACTGTGTTTGTTCTTTTATTTCATGAATGAAGTTCCGGGAGTCGGGAAAGTGTTTTGAGAAAGAGGTAATAAGCCTGTAGCTATTTAGATTAGAGACATGTTATTCGGCCTTGGTGATTTGCAAGCTAGGAAAACTGCAATTTGGGGATATCTCAAGAACTTTCAGAATGAAGTGCAAGCAAGGGAAATAATTCCTACTTCTATTGTGAAGAAGTATAAGGATACAATCTATTTTATGGTGGATATTGATCAGTGCTTGATGGAAGCAGCAGAACCTAGAAGCGTCTGGATTATGCCAATGGGTTATGAAGTTGAGGAGAGAATCTTGGAGCTATATGCACAACATTTGTTGAGTAAGCCTTTGGATTCATCTGAAGAAAGGTTTGGAACATATGTAGAGAAGAATATGCAAGTCCATAAGCAATTGAAGAAACCAATGATAGTCCAAAGAGTAAGGAAAGAAGTGGAAGTCTTTGCAGAGAGCATGGGCATATCTAAAGAAGTTGTAAGAGAATCCAGAAGGATGAGAGAACAAGCTGAAAGAAAAAAAGGAAAAGAGACTACTAAAACTGAATTTGCTAGTCCGACAACATCCTTTGCCCGAACTAGATCAACAAGGAGCTTAGCACCCCTATCTGGTCATGCAAAGAAGTCTGCCCCTGCAAAAGCTCAAGTTAAGGAATCTGGTAAAAGGAAGAAGGATAAGAGCACAAGAGTGTATACAACTGTTTCAGAAGATGAAGAGACAAAATCTAATGAAGAAGTTAGAGAAATAAAGCATATGGGCACCCAATTTGCAACAACAGTCACTAAGGACAAGCCCTCCAATGAAAAGGAGAAAGCAAAGAAGAAGATGAAGCCTGGCAAACTAGGTATGTCCGTAGAGGAAGTTGAAAGAGGTATAATTAAAGATGGAAATCTTAAGCCCCTATGTGAAGTGTATGGTACCTTTGATACTATTGGTCAAAGAGTCCTTGAGGAGGCTACAATACAATATTTGAACAATTTCAATATGATTGTTGTTGAGATAATGGCACAGTTGCCTAAGGAATTGTATGAAATTTTGGAAATGAGGAGAGTTAGTGCTAGAATAGAAGAGGAGCAGTTGAGAGAATGGGTTCTTGCAAATCCAAGTCTGGTAATGTCTATTGAAGAAATGAAGTCAATCCTAAAAGAAGCAAAAAGAGAATTCAAAAGCAAATCAAGAATAAACAAGCTTATGATGGGTAGGACTAAAGAAGTAGAAAAAGAAACTGAAAGCATTATGAAGGAATTTCTATTAAAGAACATAATTGATGTTATTTCTAAAGAAGAGCATGTGGAATACATTTCATTTGGTCCAGTAAATGAAGAGGTTATAGTTGAGGACACTCAGATTCCTCCTGATGTGCATGATACATAAGAACCTATGGAGATTGAAGCTCCTAAAATTGTGTCGGTTGAAGAAAAGGAGATATCAGTTGAAGAAGTTGAATTTCCAAATGTGAAGCAAAAATTTGTGGCTGTGGAAATAGTAGTTGAGGAAAAGAAGGTTGAAGTTAAAGAAGTTCCAGTGGAAGCAAGAGACACTGCAGAGGCAGTGAAGAAGTTTCTAGAAGATCAAAAGGAATAATTTGATCTTGAGTTGGGAGATGCCCCTATTCATTTGTCTACTTTGTCCCCAATTCAGAAAATGAAAGTTGCATCATTTTCACAAGCTAAGGCTAGGGAAGAAATTTTGAAGTCCCACATTGAGGATAATGAGTTATTGAATCTTGCATCTGGCATTCTGGAGAAGATCATGCCTACTCATGTTAAGGATCATCCGGTTCCTCCTCCAGTGAGCTGAAGAAACTTATAAATTTAGTAAGTAGTCATTTTGAGTCACTTGAGAAGTCAACTTTGGTCAAAGTTCAGAAGGAATTTGATGCCAAAAAGATTAGTAGGTTGAAAGGAATGATAGCTAATGAGAAATCTCTGTTAGCTACCTATGTGAAAAATGTTCAAAGTGCATTATCAGAAGGTGTAAGGATTTAGAAGTCGTGTTTGTCTTTGTCAAAACTTACTGAGGAAAATGAGAAGAAGGTTAAGGATCATGAGAAAGAGTTAGCTGCTATTTCTAATGCTTTTGTTCCTTTAACTATTTTTGTTGGAGAGCAAGAAGGTCAAGTTATATCCTTACTTGACAGAATAAAGAGCTTGAAGTGTGATAATAACAGTGTTGTGGAAAGAGTTGGTGAACTTAGAGGCGTAATTGGCCCAAAGATGGAGACCATGTTGAATGCTTTGAAGGAAGCACAAGATGTTATGGCATTCAGTGATCTAGTGAACCTTGAATTTGCAAAAATGCAATCTTATTTACTCTGTGGTCACATAACTATTCTGGAAAGTCTCAAGAAGTGTTGGGACACAAGCTTGAACCTGTTGAGGACAAATTTTTCAAAAAATTTCAATTTTGTGTAAGTTGTTTGAAGCAAAGTTTGTACATATGCAGTTTAATTTTTTTTGTTTATAGGAGTTTTGTATGCGGATTCCCCATCTTTGCCATTGATGTCAAAGGGGGAGAGTAGAACAATGAAAAATGTATATTCATCTAAGGGGGAGTTGTATTTTTGAGCTGTGGATGAAGATATTTTTTGGAGTTTTGGTTGGTAGTGTATTTTTGTTGGTACTAATATGACACTTAGTCATTTTTCACTAAGTGTTGTTATCAATGCCAAAGGGGGAGATTGTTGGAAAGAGACACTGCACATATTTTTTGGTGTTGTCATTGATGGCAACCCTTGTCAACTAGTAGATTCGCACGTCTTCATTTACTCAAACCGATAGACATATTGAAGATTAATGATTATCTATTAAGTTAGAACAGAGCATCTGGTAGATTTGTGTTCTTCGATTCATATGCAAAATTTCTATTATTATTTTGTGTTGTGGATCTCAGGGAGTATTATTCAATGTATAATTTGTGTTATCTTTAAATCTTGGTGCCTCGTATCAATTTGGGTGAAAGTTAGAAGGTCCGTTGAACTAAGTTTTTGTTCATCAGTGTATGAAGGCCGACTTGGTGAATATAATGTGTTGCAGATAGTTGAGTTATTGTTTACGTATTTTTGTATTCAAGCATTTTGGTTTGGGTCCTCACTAAGTTGTGGTCGACTCTTGTGGATGCACATTGAATATTATGGATGATTTTAGCTGACAGTCTGTGAATATTTCTTATTTTGTTGAGGCCAACCTGAAGCAATTAAATCCTAAGTAGCGGATATATATAAGTGATCGATTGTATCATTTTGATGTATGTTCTATGTGAGTTGATGTATGTTGTGAATGTCAGAAGGTCGGTAGAACAATTATGCACAGTTTCACTTGTGCATTAAGGATTTTTGGTGCGAATTGAAGCAGAACAGAGCAAAAGAGCAGAATAAGTTAGAAAGTCCAGAATTCGGTTGTTGAGCCTAATCGGAACTATAATCAGGGATTTGTAGATGATACTTTATTAGTTCAAATCCTTGGAAGTATTCCAAACTTTTGTAAGGCGGTGAGCCTTTTAGTTTTTGAGCAATGAGCTCTAGGCAGTGTGCCTAAATGCAAGTGCATTATCATTTTGTGAACTTTTTCTTTTGAGTATACTTAGAACAATATTGTGGATTGACCTCCACCGTGGTTTTTCCCCTAACATGGTTTCCACGTAAAAAAATCCTTGTGTTATGGTGTTGAGGTTATTTGTCTTATGTGCATGCATTTTTATTTTGGTTGAATGTTATCAACCCTTTAAGGATCAGATTAATAAAGTTAAAAATTGCACAACACTGATTCACCCCCCCTCTCAGTGTTGCTTGATTCCAACAGACTAGCCATAAGTGCATCATGGAATGTTCTCAAAATATTTGCTTTGAGTCTCAAATTGGTTACTAAGTAAATATTATCCTTATAAAAAACTAACTCATTAGTTACCTTGTACCTGTCATCTTGTGTGGTCCCATCAAGAATACCTGTAGCCCAAGGACCCTTAACATATTCTATTGTAATAAACTCTCTCCAATCAACAAACATCTCAACCAAAGAGCACATATAAGGTCTCCTAGACAGAGCATCATCAATAATATTTTTCTTACCTTTGACATGCTCAATGTCAAAGTCATAAGCATGCAACCTACTCACCCACTTATGTTTCCTATCATTCAAATCCTTCTAATTCAAGAAGTATTTGAGGTTGTTATGGTCCATTTTTATAGTGAATCTTCCTCCCGTGAGGTAGGGCCTAAACTTGGCCAATGCATGCATTATGGCCAACATCTTCTTGCCATAAATCAAGTAACTCCTCTCAATACCCCTTAGTTTCGTGGTCTCAAAGGATTGATAGGATGCTTATCCTACATTATCACTACTCTAATCCCCTCCCTAGATGCATCACACTCCAACTCAAAGGGCTTAGAAAAATTAGTGATAGCTAACATGAGGCAAGTGCACATGATTTGTTTGAAATGATCAAAACATTATTGAGTTGCATCTAACCAAAAAAAGGCTCCCTTCTTAGTTAAGTTTGTGATGGGAGATGCCACTTGCAAAACAACCCTTCACAAACCTCCTATAAAAACCACATAACCCAAAGAATCCTTTGAGTTGTGATAGATTTGTAGGTGGTGGCCAGTCTATGATTGCTTTGATCTTATATGGGTCTACCCTCACCCCCTTAGAGCTAATAATATGGCCAAGGCAAAGTAATTCAGTTGTACCAAAGTCACACTTAGACTCCTTGGCATACAATGACTCTTCCTCTAGAATGCTCAACACCTCTTCAAGATGCCTCAAGTGCTCATCCCAAGACATACTAAAAATCATAATATCGTCAACGAAAATGAGAATAGATTTTTTGAGCTCCCTTATGAAAACCCAGTTCATACATGACTGAAATATAGTCGTGCATTAGTCTACCCAAATAGCATCACCAAGAACTCAAAATGGTCAAAATGACATCTAAATATTATTTTCTCCACATCTGCCTCCCTAACCCGAATATGATGATACCTTGACCTTAAGTCAATTTTGGAAAAATAACATGCACCATGCAACTCGTCAATAAGCTCATAAATGCATGGAATGGGATACCTATTCTTTATTGTTTTCTTACTAAGGTCTTTGTAGTCAATGCACATGCACATTGAACCATCCTTCTTCTTGACCAACACCACAAAATAAGCAAAGGGACTTTTGCTAGGCTTTATGCAACCCATATCCAATAATTCATTGATTGGATTTTCAATCTCATCAGGTTATGCCTCTTTAGATGATGATAAGATGTAGTGATCGTGGCTTAGCACCCTCCTCCAACTCAATAACGTGCTCAATCCCTCTCTTACGAGGTCTCCCAAGTGGTATACTACTAAATAATTTGCTATGTTTAGATAGCAAGGACTAAATACATGGATGACGAACTTATTTTTGCTGCTTCATAACTATAGGCATTATGATACACTTAGCTTACTACTCCATCCGATCATGTCAAATCAACCTCTCCATTATTTTCAAGTATACTACTCTAGAACACCCATTTGGCATGCCTCTGAGCACTATCCTCTTTCCCTTTGATTCAAAATTCATCTCTATATTATTTAGGTTCAAGGTGAATTCCCCATGTGTACGCATCTAATGCATACCTAATACCACATATGTGTCCCTTATACTTACCACATAGAAATCACCCCTCAACTGGGAATCTCCCAACTGAATGCCTAAGTTAGAAATCTTACATGTTCAAGTAAGAGTAAATCCATCCTCCACCATCACCTTAAACCCTTCAAATTTTTATTTTTTGGTCCCTCTCTTGGTAACAAGGCCCTTCATCAATGAAATTATGAGTAGCACATGTGTCAATGTGTGATTATTCGTTGCCCACAAAGTACTCCTCTAATGATAAAATAACCAACTTTCTAAAAGCTAAAAATTTGGGCAATAGCGCCACCACATCCTTGTTCCTTTTCATCCTTATTTGTTGAACTCTCCCCATCACTACTCTTAGATTCAGAATGTTGATCAAAATTTTCTGATGTAGTATCATTAGCTGAAAAATACTCAATCTATTTTACCTTCACCTTAATGGTACACTTGTCCGATGGGTCCCAAGGTTCTCTACAATGAAAACACAATTTTTGCGTCTAAGCTCATTGAGTTGATCATTGCCCAACTTGTTAGACACATTCTTGGCTTGATTGGTGTCCTTAGATAAGTGTCTTCTATACTTGTCCTTCTTTTGTGGGAATCCCTTAGACTAAAATTTTCTCTTGGAAGAAGAGGATTCCATATCCCTTGCCTTTTTAATGGCATCCTATAGAGTAGGCGGATTGAGGGCCTTAATCCAGCCTTTCAAGAGATTTAAGAGACCATAAACAAACAACATAATCAATCACCAACATGGAAAGCCTTTGAAAATCTACTATGTCAATTTCCATTGAACCCCACTACTTGAGTTGAGCCAACTCCTTATAGTGTAACTCTGGATCCTTCTTATCGAACCTATCTATCAATCTCTCTGTACAATTGACATAGGAGTCAATTTGACCATGGACCAAGGTGATCATATTATGATTCCACCACTCATGTGCACTACCATCCAAGTGAATTGCAACATACTTGATGGAATCATCTTCTAGCATTGGGTTAAGATGGAAGTAGGTGTCTAAATTTTGAACCAATGCTCTAGTTGAAGTCTTCCCTGGCCCATCATAGTACAAAATAGATAGTTTCCCCACCTTTCTATGTAAATCTTGGTTGTGTTGTCTACCACCTCTATTAGGTCTATATCTTAATTGAAGGTCCATATAATCTCTAGAAGACATTTATGCCTGAAACTCAAGCTCTGAGTTCCTCCAATCTTGCAAAATTTGATCCTACAACTCATGTTGGGTGCGTTCATTATCAATTTGCATGCTATTTCTTGGTGGGAAGTTAGGCATTAAAGGTCTAGAATTAACTGTTGTTGTTATTGCATGATGATTTTCAGTCCTATCATTCACCGAACCATCGCCATTTCCATTATTCCTTCCATGCCCATTATTACCATCATTGTGTCCCCCATTGTTTCCACCATTATTCCTTGCATTGTTTTTATTCCCTATCATGTGTTGGTTCATTAGAGCCACCATCTTAGGTAAAATCTATTGTAAATCACGTTGCCCTCTAGCTAGGTCATTTAACATCTCTCTAGTACTAGGTTCCTGTTGCTCTCTATCCCCCATTTCAATGCCTGCAAAAGGGTCAGTCTCTGGTTAACTAGTGTTTGACCCATTCCTTCTCAAATTATAGTGATGTATGAAGGGTGGTTGCATTACTCATTCAACTAGAATAACACTATTTTTCTCAAAACCCTCTAAGATGGCAGGATACAATTGCTTTGATACCACTATAATAAGATAAATGCAATGGGAAAATAACAATAACACACCCAATGGAATTTTCTTGCAATACAAATAATTGAAATAACTCTTTTTGGAAAGACAATGAACAGAAACTATTTTAAATTTATCACAATCATAATATTTTATTACAATAGAGGTTTAAACATCATATAAAGTATTGTAAACCACTTAGAATGACATTTGAGACATACCCAAAAGCTATAGTTACAAAACTGGAAATTTTTGGACATAGACTAGCAACTTGGAAATGTATGGAAATGTCAAAATATCCACAATAACTTGCTTGTTCACTCCCCTAGCAATTGTTGATTGTTTCTCCACTTTAGGCACCTCCGAAGACCCCCAAAATATGCTCCCAAACTAGGTGCTTGGCCTCATAACCCTCACGCCGCCTAGGAAGTTGTACAACCTATTTAGGAAGAGTATGACTAGTAAAAAACGAAATGATTTGGAACTAAAAATGGTGCCTCAAATCTATAGTTCATCCCTCTTCAATATTCTCATCACTTTATGATTTGCAACCCCATGAAAACTTAATGAAATTTGAACAATGAAAATCAAATAGCTCTAAATGAAGTTGCCTGTAAAAAATCCACCATAATTGATCTTTCATAATCAAAGTGGATGATCCATGTAAGGGTGTTCATGCTTACAAATCTACTGGTAAAAACCTACAAGTTCTTGATGCAGGAGCATCCAAGGTGAAATGACAATCTCGTGTCACCAAAAATATTGTTATTTCAATTTTGTTTATTTTCAATAAGGGCTTAGGGGTTTGGAGAATAAATATTTTAATTTGTAACATTATAATTTTTCCTTGTGGTGATTTGAAGAGTAAATTTTTGAAGGAATTATACTTTGATAAATGTTTCAAAAGCATCTCCAAAAGGGAATGTGATTCTTGGGCATTCATTTACAAGAGGGGACCAATTTTCTTACATGTTCTTGCATTGTTTTTTGCATGCCTTGCATGTATTTGCATGTTGGCCACAAGCTTTGCATGTTGTTGCATGTCTAGGTCATAACTGTGAGACCCAGTCTCAGTAAAATGGTCATAACTTTCTCATACGATAACAAAATTAAGAATTTCAAAATTATCTGAAAAGTTGGAAACGAGGCGCACCAAACACATAAAAGGTTTGAGGAAATTCTAACAAATGTCAGAGCATTGATAGGTAGAAAGTGACTGGTTTTCTTGGTGGTTTAGTGTAGGTTATTTTGAGAAACCAATAGTGGTTTCTTCTCACACAATTTCTATATATTGATGCTGCTCATTTGGTGAAGTTGGCTTTGGAGGAGTTGCAGGTTTACATAACTATATGTTGTTGGATTGAGCATAGGATGAAGACTCCAAGTGTTGCATATTTTTGTATGCAGAAAGCCCATGTTGTAAGGGAGCTTATGAGCTTCCGCATTTTGTAATCCCAATTCATATTTGCTGCAATAAAATATAGTGTTTTCCTTCTTGCATATATGTTGTGTTATTTTGAGTTGTGTTATGAGTTTTCAAATTTGTAAGGGGAGTTTATTTCATCAGTTCTCCTCAGGAAAACATCCAAGTATAAAATCAACTAAACTCAAAAAATGCTTTTATATCCTTCCCAAAACCCCATGCCCCATCTTGGATAAATAACATACTTTATTCAATTTTTAAATTATCCTTATGTCTCCCACTTGGGCATCTCATTTAATGATGCAAATATTTTACCTTTTTAAAACATCCCTTATGTCTCCCCAAAAAGTCATGATTTTAAAATATTAAAATAACATAAAGTTAAATATTAAATTTAACTTTATAATATTAACGTTATTTTAAATTAAATCCCCAAGCCATAGAAATTCACCAAAACTATATTGGATACTGTAACTGAGCATCCCAAGGAAAGATCAACATGAAAATACAAGGTTAGTGTCCAGGAGGTGACTTACTAAAAATAGTAAGTATCAGACCAAACGCCTAAAACTGCTTCGAACAATGCCAGAAAGATACTCCTAAGACCTCGAGCACGTCACCAAGAGTCAAGGAGTCCCCTAACCAACCATAATATCCTACAATAACCTAAGGAATAGGCTAATCCTAATAAACATTGATATGACTTAGGAAGGGGACATTACAAAGGTTTGTGTGCTTCAAGGATTCCCTCACATCTATGAGGTGGTGAATGTGTTGCCAAATAAATTTTTGTTGTTGTTGTTGTTGTTCATGTTTTATGAATATAAATCAAGTGATTGTAGTTGGTTTTAAGGTACCCCATTTTCTTCCAATTCAATGCATGATCTATTTCTTGGTAAAGAAATAAATTATTTGCTTTACCTCTCTTTTCTACCCTATATAAGTAGTTGTAACCAACTATGATTAGCTAAAGTGGACTCATTTACCCTAGGGATACATCATAAAATGTAACATATAATTCAAAATCTAGGGGCTATCATAAGACATATGCCTAGGAATATTATGAAGATGGGACCCCTGTCTTGTTCATGCAACCCAACCAAAAATAAACTTAGATTTAGAGTTGTATGCATCCATACTTGAAAAGAAGTTGGGAATGGATGTGCTCCTTGAACTAGAAATTCAAAGTGATGAAAGAATTAAGGCTCTACAAGCACAATGAAAAACTTCACATTCAAAAATATAGGTATCCATACTTAAAAAAGAGTTAGAGTTAATAGAGCTCAAGAAGCTTGAAAGGGAATGCGAAGAACGAATCAAAGCCATACAATCAAAAGGATACCTTGTTGCTATAGAAAAATGGGTTTCCCCATCCCTTGTTGTCCCACTTGATCCTATTTATATGAAACTTGACCTTTCTTGGATCAATTATGAAAGGAAAACAATGAGATCTTCAATCTATAGGTTGATGCCTAGGTTTGATGGCTACAATCATTGGGAGGGGGATGCACATGTTGGAGTATTTTTTAGATTTCATGGAAAAGTATCAGTTTGATGATGAAGACACATGGATGAGATTTTTTGTTAGGTCACTAGATGGAAAGGCGAAGAACTAGTATGCTAGTTTCCATGAGCATTATTTTGCTTCATAGAATCAACTTGTGGCTGCTTTTGAAGAATAATTTGCTTTGCATCTAGACCCTGTTGCTCTTGTTGAAGAATTAGAAAACATTGGATGAAAAGAGGGAGATTCCAACATGGATTTCAATCATAGGTTTGTTGTTTCTTTTTCCAAGATCCCAAATGATTTTTGACCTAACACATCTTCCTATATTGATATGTTTCTCGAAGCTTATGATGTTACTCTAGGTTTGATTTAATACAAGAAGAATTTAATTCAATGAACATGCAACAAGTATATATGTGCATTGATTTTATTGATGGATTGAGAAGTAATATAATTATAAAATTATTTATCCTTAAAAATAAAAGTTACTAGTGATGAACATGTTCAAGATAACGATTGTATGGAGATGGCATCAAGTATAAGCATAGGGTGATCCCACAATGTTGATTTACAATTCTAGTGAGGAAGGAAAATTGCAAAAACGCTCCTATGATTTTTTTGGTACTTTTTAGGGGTTCGCACGAATTGGGGTGTTCGAATGGACCCAAAAGGGGTTTGAATGGACCCTTGGTTCGAGCGAACCCTATTAAATGATGGGACCCACTTTTTTTGCATTTTTTTATGACGAAGATAATGGAAAATTGAATACAAGGGGAGGGGGGTTTGCTCGAACCAAGGTTCATTCAAAATTTGGTTCTAGCGAACCTCCAAGGGGGGTTCGTTCGAACTTGGGTTCATGCGAACCCCCTTTTTCCCCCTTCTCTCCCTCTTTCACCAAATTTCTGCAGAATTTTTCCCTTCGAAGCTTGGGTTGAGGATGAAAATGGAGGAGACTTCATAGACCCAAATGGATGATGGTAGTCCTCGGAATGAGCTATCCATCGAATATAATTTTAATATGTTTTGGTTTTATTATGTATTTTATTTTTTAGTTTAATTAAACATAAGTTTTTCACTGAAAATCAAGCTCTTTGTTATGCACATGTGGAAAAATAACATATTATCAATTTTTTGTTTTGAAAAATATCAGTGCACTAGATATTGATGCCCTTGGTCCAACAAAAAAAAATTGAATTTCGATACATACAAAAAAAGTTATCCTTTAGCTAGTGAATCATGTCTAAATTGTAAAAGGTTCAACTTTGAAACTTAATTAAGAAAAAAATATTCAACGAAATACTACGAAACCAATTCCATGCACTAGATATTGTAGTTACAAATCTAAATTCAAAAAAAATAGAATTTTATCCTTCATAGAAAAAAAGTTGTGTTAGCTAGTGACGTCACTCTTTAAAAATGGTGTTTACTGTTAAAAACTAGTTTTCAAAGGAGATGGAAAAAGAAGTGCAATCTAATTCGATTTTTTTTGAAAAAAATATATTTAGAATCTATAGATAAAATGTCACAAATCACTAGTTTGCATAATTTTCAAATTCCTCACGGTTCAGCCGCTATAGGTGCCCGAAAGTGAAGATTTAGTTAAAAAAATCAGTTCAGTGTCCAGTTTGGCCAAAAATTGTAAACCAGTATTGTGGGATCACCCCATAATATCAAGTTATGATTGTGTTTGTAGGTGGGTAGAAGAAGGTTTCAGTGAAATATATGGCAACAATATATATGAAGATGATTGATTGTGTGTGCAACTAACTTCAATTGGATCAAACATCCATAAGTGATTGCAATGAGAAAATCAATGATGACATCTAATATGTGAATGAGGAATATGAACCTTTTGTTTTTTGCAGTGGTATGGACAATGAGGAAGATGTGTGTGCAAATGAATCATCTCTGGTAGTTGATTATACAACACACATATGTTGGGATACAAATGGTGAACAAGAAGATGTCTTCTTGTTTGATCTCTTGACTTATTTTTTCCTTTTATTTATTTATTTTAAAGTTGCTATTGATGGTTTGCATGAGGATACCATAGGCACAATTGTAAATAAAGATAATAATGCAAAATTAAGTGTTATATATAGCTGACGTGTTCAATATGAAGAGTTTGCACTTAAGAAGAATGTGAAGTGAGTGATCATATGGATGCATATGAGAGGCTCTTAGTTTGGTGTGTAACATGTTGTCTTTTGCATGCATAATACACTTCAAAAGGGTGGTATGAAAGTGATATTGCAAACTTGAACGAGGAGGGGGAATTTTGCCACATGTTTGATTTTTACAACACATACATATCACAATAAATTGCCAAGAGAAGATTGAAACAAATAGATAATTTGAAGAGTGTAGATCTTCATTTGAAGTGTCTCTTGATCCAAAATGTTTTGCTGATGAAGATTGCATTAGCACTCCAAGGTATGTTAGTTGTTGATGTAGGAGCATCATGACAACTTGTGATTCCATGGAGAAATTTTGAAAGGATGATCAATTTTGTTGTTATTTGAGTCATTTTTTCCATGTAATAGAATCATTAGGAGGTCAATATTTAATGTTTTGTGTCAAAATTAAAAAGAATGTAAAATTTGTCCAAAAAGTTGTAAAAGTTGCAAAATTGCAAAAAGTGGAAGATGAAAAGTCTTAAAGGTCTAAAACGTTAGGAGGTAGTTAGGAGGTAGTTGGAATTTGATAAGTAATGATGTAATGCCTTTAAAAAGGCCTTGTAACCATTTTGGAAGGTGTGGGTGATTGAATAAAGGAATTAGATCAATGAAAACTCTGTTTTTAAGCATAATTCTTCAGTTTTTTTGTTTCTTAGTTGTGTATGGCAAAGTACGGGCAGGAAATGATGTCTAATTGTTTGTAAGTGTTAAAGTGATCAATCACCTTCCTTTTACATTTTGTTTCATGTAGATTGGTGAAGATTTGAGAGAGATATTAAAATTTTGGTAAAAAGAGTTAAAAACCCTGTTAGGGTAAACAATAACCAAGAAATTTGTATTTCTCCTTTTGTATACAGTGAAAATTATTAAGTTTTGATGAGTTTGCTCTTTATTGCATTTACTTTCATATTCTATAAGTTTCAGATCAAAAGAATAAAGTTCATGTGTGGGAACTTAAGGCTTAAGACTGTTACAGTCCGAGAAAACAAAGAATTAAGGAATAGTCAAGTCATGTAGACCTAGGGTTTGGGGAAACATGTTTGAGAATGGTTTTTTGTGGTTTATTAAGCAAGAGAAAGTCCAATAAAGGGTGTTCAAGGTGTTAGTTGTGTCAGTTTGAACTTGGAAGGTAAAGAACCAATAAGCCCTAGTTAGAGAAGAGCCTAAAAGGCCTAATTTTGCACGTTATCAGTCCATTCTTGAACACTTCTTTCCATAGAGACATGCAGTGATTTTGGGATATGTTTAAGGACTCATAAAT
This sequence comes from Sequoia sempervirens, assembly GCA_007258455.2. Taxonomy (NCBI): domain Eukaryota; kingdom Viridiplantae; phylum Streptophyta; class Pinopsida; order Cupressales; family Cupressaceae; genus Sequoia; species Sequoia sempervirens. Next base: position 134,407,491 of record VDFB02058242.1, on the reverse strand, counting down.
AGGTGTCTAAAAAGTCAATTACAGTTTGGAGATAAACTTTGCATTAAAATATTAAGAGTGACAGTCCTAAAAGGAGGGCTACTAGAATATGGTCAGTCATTAAGGAATAATGAATAAAAGGAAAGGGAAAACTAAATGGTTGTTTGTTTTGTTGAATTTAAGGTTCCCAAATGGTGAAAAGGATAATTGTGGCCATGTTTGAAGTCAGATTAGTTGGAAGTCCCTAATATGCCTTTGAGGAGTCATAGTATTGAAAGTGCTCTTGTGAAGGTTGTTGAATCAATTAAATTGAAACTATATTTGAGGATTGTGATTGTGGAGGCTTTAACAAGTCATTCTTATGTGGATCAAAGTGTCTTGAAGGTTTGTAGAAGTTTGGAACTCTGATTGCATGGTTGAGTGTTTGAAATCAAGGATTTTGTAAAGGGAAATGGGTCCTAATTACAAGGACAGTCAAGAATTAGTTTTAGTTTTAATAAATGAGATTGAGTGGTTGAGTTTTCTTCCTCTAGCATTGCATCAATTGTATATTGTCCCTAAGGTGAGTGGAATTGAATATAGAGCTTTCCTTTATTAGGATGTAGATTCTCATAGTGTGAATGACCATTGCTTGAATTTGAGTGTTTCACTTGGGCCCATAATACAACTTATGATTCTTGTCCTTCATCCTCATCTTCCTCATTTTTATGATGGGCTTGAAAAACTCTATAGTCTACAGACACTTTTGTTGGGGATCCTTTAGGAACTTGAAGGACTTGGGCATAACATCAACATCTCACACATGTGTACATTGCCTCTAATTTTGATCCATAACCCCTTAAGTAAGCTTCAAGAATTCCAAGTGAGATTCAATAATGGATGAAGAGTATAGTTCCTTGATGAGGAACTACACATGGGATCTAGTCACTCTTCGTACGAGAAGAAAAATGGTTTGATATAAGTGGATCTACCAGACCAAGTATGTAGCAAATGGAATTGTGGATAAGCTCAAAGCACAACTTGTGGCCAAAGCTTTCTCATAGGTTCCTGGTGTTGATTATATAGAAACCTTTTCCCTCATCGCTTAGATGAACTCCATTCAGTTGACTCTTTCCATTATTGCAACTCATGGATGGGTTGTCAATTAGATGGATGTGAAGAGCACATTTCTTCACAGGGATCTTGAGGAGGAGATTTACATGGAGTAGCCATAGGGATTTATTCAGGATTCTTCATTGGTTTGCAGGTTGAAAAAGTCTATCTATGGTCTCAAGCAATTCCTCGGGCTTGGTATACCAAGATGCACTCCTTTCTTCTCTCAACAAGATTATATCAATGCCACTCACATTTGTATGTATACATTTTGCAACATGATGAATTTCATTTGATTCTTGTTATCTATATTGGTGACTTGATCATTACAAGAAGTTCATCATCTATCATTGGCATAGTCAAAACCTCTTTGCATGAAATATTTTCTATGATTGACTTGGACTCTTTACACTACTTTCTTGGGATTGAGATCACACAATCTTCTTTTAGGATCACTCTTGCTCAACACAAGTATGCTCTTGATCTACTAGCTCAATTCCACATGGTTGATTGTAAGCCTCCCTCAACTCCCTTTCTTTTAGGATTCAAGCTTGAGGCCAAGTGTTCTACTCCACTAGTTGATGCCATCTTGCATTCATCAACTTGTTGGAAGCCTCATCTATTTGACTCACACTCACCCTAACATTTTTTTTGTGGTTGGCATGGTTTCACGCTTTATGCAGGAACCACATGAGCTTCATTAGAAAGCTACTAAACACATATTACATTACATACAGGGTGCTCATTTCCATGGGATTCACTATATAATAGGTACCAGACTAGACTTGGTCAGATATACAAATTCTGTTTAGGTAGGCGATGATGATCGTAAGTTCACATCTGGCTACAACTTCCATCTCGGTTCAAGCCCCATTTGTTATCAGAGTAAGAAGCAACATGCCTTTGCTCTTTCTTTGACCGAGGCTAAGTATTGCGAAGGTTAATGCCACAATTGAGGCTATTTGGCTTCATAATATTCTGATTGAGTTTGACTTCACTATTCTACAAACAACTATCCTCCTTTGTGACAATTAGAGTGCCATTCAAATCTTGAAGTTCACCTAGTTCACCATCAACGAACCAAATAGATCGAGGTTCATATGCACTACATTTGGGAGTTGATACAAGAGCAAGTCATTGATTTGTGGTATTGTCCTATAGCAGAGCAAGTTGCAAATATCTTCACCAAATTCACTGAGAGTAAGTACCATCATTTGCGAGCTCTCTTGGGGGCATGTGACATTTATTTGGGGGGGTCACATGACCTCTCTTCATTCTCTCTTATGGAGGGGTCTTTTTCCTCACATGAGGTTTTGCCTTCACATCTTCTAAAGAGCATTTTTTTCTTCTCTCTTTTGAGGAAGATTTTTGTCCCACTGGGTTTTCTTCTTTTCTCTGGTTGTGAGAGATTGCATTTGTACATGGGTACCTCATCAAGCCTAGTTGTCGAAACCCATCCTTGTATGTTTGCATGATTTTATTCTCCTTAAGTTTCACTTAAGGGGGAATGTTGATGTGAATAGGGTATGCACGTGACATTTGTTCAAGGGGGTCGCATGACCTTCTCTCTTTATTCTCTCTTGTGGAGGAAACTTTTTCCTCATATGAGGTTTTGTCCACATCTTCGAGAGAGTATTTTTTCTTTTTTTCTTTTCTCTCTTTTGGGAGGAGTTTTGTCCCATTGGATTTTATCCTTTTCTTCAGTTGTGAGAGATTGCATTTATACATGTGTACCTCATCAAGCCTAGTTGTCAGGACTCATCCTTGCATGTTTACATATTTTTGTTCCCCCTAAGTTGCATTTAAGGGGGGGTGTTGGTATGAATAGAGGTATTACTTAACTAGTTCCACTATTAGGTCCCTTTCACATCTTATCACTCAAGTTTACTTAGGATACAAACATGATCTTATCTCTTTATGTCTCATATCATAAGTTTAAGACACTATTCATAATCTTATGTTGTCTTCTATGATTAAATTCTTGTGTCCTAGGTCATTTAATATTAGTTGTCTCATATCATAGGATTAAGATACTTGTCATGATCTTGTCTAATCTATGTCTCATCTTGGCTATATAACCAAGGGTCTCCCACACATTGTACATCCATTCTATTTGCATTTTTTGGTAGAAATATAATATATTCTTGTCATATTGATCTTCCAGGAGTATCTTGCATTTTCCATAGGCCTTTAGATCTCGGTTGGCTATCTCCATAGCCAAATCTTACAAAGACAATTGACAATTGAGTTCCATTCAAAAATCAACTAATTAATATATGAAGCCACTCTACTAATAAATCACTTGTTCATCAATATTTAACAAATATTTACTTGAAGGAATAAACTCAACTTCAACAATGTTACAAAATATTTGAGTATCAAACTCAAAAATCAACTAATCAATCCATGAAGGTTATTTGATAAGAAATCACTTGCTCAACAATATTTAACAAATATTTATTCTAATGAACAAACTCAACTTCAACTATGCTACTTATAGATGTACTTAATAGAAATCAAACTTGAAGTCAAACACAACCCTAATAATTACAATCTTTCTTGACCTAGTAAACTCACCATACAATTGGATTGCAAAAAGTCTAACTCTAAATCATATTATATCTTTGATTGTAAAGTATTATTGAACTGGCTTTATCATTACTTTGTCATAACTCATCTACCTATCCATTACAAAATAAATACCATTATTACTTCAAAGAAAGGAACTCACCATTACATGACACTTGTTAAACTTCAAATTCAAATTCAAAATAGCTAACGTTTAAGTCAAACTCATCAAATATATACAGGCATATCCCATGTAGATCAAGAATCTAGTACCTGCCTATAAAACAGAAGACAAACAAAATAAACCTAAAACATCAGGCCCTAACGAGCCGAACACTTGGCTTTGCCGAGTACCGAAACCGTGAAATTTAAATTTAACGACTGCGAAATCATTGTATAAATGTTAAAGCCATTGCTTTCTGAACTATAATCTCACAAAGCCTTTTCTTCGACGAGGAATGAGTATTTAAAGGTGAACACTTGGCTTTTTAAAGAACAAGTATTAAGACAGATCATGGGTCCGCCAAAGCTTTTAAAGAACAGGCCCAAGAAAAGTATGACATTTGCCCTTTTGTCTATTTTGCTCTGGATGTTTACATGAAAATATTTGGATCTTTGATTGAAATAAGAGAATTTGAATATGCACAATTCAGGTGCAGTAGCAGAAGTAGTAAGGGAATCAAACTTAACTGATACTATTGCTTCATCGCACAAGGAATCTTTTATCAGCCGCTACAGATACGCCTGGCCAGCCTTACTAGCTGTAAATTTCGTAGTTGGCGGTGAGTTTTTTGGTGTGTTCTTTTAATTCTTTTTTTAGAGGTTATTTTTACATTCCTTTTAAAATAGGCGCTAAACCTTGTTATTTCGAATGGGTTATGAGCTGTATTTTTCAAATTTTGGTTCTCATTAAATGTTTACTTTTTCGATATAGCTTTCTTCTAAGGGAGTGTTAAGTAAGCTTGTTCAATTTGAAAAATAAACCCATAAAATCTCTAGTAAATATTTGGTGAGGTTATGAGTGGAAGTCCATACAAGCATGAGATGGAGCGCATTTTTTTAACTGCATCCTTATGTGCACATTCCAGCCCGAGGTATTCTTTGGCCACATCCTTTGACTGCATTTGAGCGGGAAATAAACTTAGGCCACATTCTGAAAACTGCATTCTAGTATGGGGTATGCTTTGGTCATAGTTTTAACTCTGCATTATAGAATAAGGTATGCTTTGGCTACATGCTTAATGGTGCTTTACACTTTATAGTATAGGATAATTTTCGGGCATGTTGCAGTATGGGTTATGCCCTGGCTTCATTTTTAAGTCCATCTTGTAGTATGGGGTATGCTTCGGCCACATTATGGTATGGGGTTTGCTTCGGCTGCATTATCTATAATAGGGGTGTTGCTTCAGTGGCATCCTATTTAGTACGGAGTTTGGTTTACTGGAACTTATCTAGTAAAGGGTTTGCTTGGGCCACCTTCTTGAGGCCAGATTCTAATAAGGGGTGTGCTTCCGCTGTGTTCTTGAGGCTGCTTTCTAGTACAGGGTATTCTTTGACCACATTCTATCTGGTATGGGGTATGCTTCAGCTGCATTCTTGAGGTCAGCTTCTTGTATGAGGTATGCTTGGGCGGCATTCTAGTATGGTGCATTTTTTGGTGACATTCTTAAGCCTGCACTCTAGCATACCATGTGTTTTGACCTCATTCTTAAGATTTTAGTTTAAGGCTTCTTAGATCATGTTTGTCATAAGAAATTCACGTTATATGTGTGCTCTAGATGTGGAATGCCTTATTGTGGTTAGAGAAGTATTTGGACCTGGGTAACACCCTTGCTGGCATCACAGTGCAACTTCGGTTGAATTGCTAGATAATTTCTTGACAGCCGTTACATGAATTTAAGTATGCTTTTATGGTGAGTAATCCTATTTAGGCTTATCCTTGATGAGGTTGACTGCTTCCTGTTTAGTTTTAACTTTTGGAAAATAGTACAAACATAAACCGCATAACATGAACAATTACAAGCACAAAGTCTTGTAGATTATCCAACCAAAGTATCCAAAGAGCATGAACAATTACAAGCACAAAGTCTTGTAGATTATCCAACCAAAGTATCCAAAGAGCATGAACAATTACAAGCACAAAGTTTTGTAGATCATTCAACAATAGTTAAACAAAACACAAATGTAAATCCAAATAAAGGATGTAACACAAAGTTTACATGAATTACTTAGAGTCCTTCAGATATCACTTACATTCTGGATCCGACCTAATGAGAACACCCGCGCCAACATCCCAGACTATTGAATCCAACACAAAGTCTGGTTTGCAATCTTCTCCTTTATTGATCAGATTTCATTCGCAAAGCATGAACACAAATTTTCACAATTCTGCTTCAAAAAGGGCAGCACTTCATTGCAAAATACTAAAAGATAAACAATACAAAGGAAATCCCTTATATATATAGAAAGAGGGAAGAGCAAAATTAGGAAACTAATTGAGAAAATCAAGGAAAGTTGGGTGAGCGATTCTAGGAGATATCACCTAACTTTGACCAAAGTCAAAGTGTAATTTTTCTTAATGAACTTACATCTCAAACTTGGTGCAATTACAATTTACAAAAAGACATAAAATGTCAGGAAATATTTACAAGATGCATAATGGGAAGCATAAAAAATGTCTAACACTGGAGATCAAGAACCTTCATGTTTCCTTGCTCTGGGCGCAGAAGTCTTTGTATTTCTTCCTGGTCTCTTGCACGAACTTCTCATCCGGACCAGCGGTGTAATCCACAATGGTGTGAATTCTCGTGATCAATCTCATGGCAAATGAGTGAACCTTCTTGCACCTGTCAAGATGCGTTTTTAGGTTATCCAATGTGAGCCTTGTATCACAAATGACGTTCAGAGAGGCTTCTGAAAAGTCTGTGTTGTCAATCAACTTCACGATGGCTTCTTTGAAGATCTGGGATATTTATGTGGCTGGCAGGAAGATACGATTTTCCTCAAGAAGTTGTCCTGGTAACTCTTTGATACCTTTTTCAAGAATCACACGATGTCCTTCGACATCTTCCTGCACTTGGTGGAGATCCTCCGCAAGAGATTGAATTACTTGAATTCGATGTTTCAAGGATTCTCTTACCTCAATGAATTTTTCTTTATTGGGAATTACCCCGGCTTCCACCAATTTACTGAGCTTTACCTGTTTCATTTGTGACCATGACAACAGGCATTTTTCCATATCTTTGCGCTCCTGGGAAAGTACACTTTTCTCCTTATCAAGCTTTGTGGTGAGCTTGGCCAGTAGAGTAGTTTTCTCGTCCGTAGCAATTATAATCTGAGATCCATGTTCTATGATCTTTTCGATGAAATCATACAACACCTTGCCTTTGGAGGCGAACTTCTCAGCTTTCTTGACAACTGGGTCCTCAATACTCACCATTGCCAGCGGTTGTGCATTAGTTGAAGATCCTACAAGTCTCTTTACAACAGTGGCATAATGCTCTGCCCTCTGTTTGTACATACTGCGAGCTTGCTCCATTTTATCCAGTCTTCCAGCCAAGATGTCCAATGTCACTTGCGCATGTGCTTTTGCACTTTCATTGGTAACTTTGCCAAGCTGGACTCTTGTTACTGTGTAGTCCTAGATATTGACATCTCCTTCCTGCGGTGGTATGCCAATCTCCTGAAATATTCCCCATTAATTTTTTCCCAAAATTAACATTCAAATCAGCAACCAAACACTGATTAGCGTTAGCTCCAAAATGTAAACCAGCAAAGAAGATAACTCTAACCAAGAATGTTCACCAAGATCCCAATGTGGGCGAGGTGATAGCATATGGTCAGAGGATCATTAGGCATAAACAGAGCTGAAAGTACAATTCATCTGCTGATGCAGGCATCCACAAGCAATGGGGATACTCCACTTATTCAGTGGGTGAGATTATTACATTATTAAAGGCGGCAAGCCAGCCATTTAAATCCTCACTTCCACTTATTAACGTGGGGGGAATACAGTCCACACAACCACTTATTTAGTGGGGGGAAACTTACAATTAAGAAAGATGATTATTTAAACTCAACCACTCAATCGTGGGAGTATGAAATTTAAACTAATTGCAGCAAATAAAATAAATAGCTGTTAGTACTACTAATCAGCTTTACAATGAATTAAACAGCTGCAAATAAGAAAGATATGCTTCCAAATCAATCAATGGTTAGAGTAACACTTCCTCTAACTCTTACAATACAATAATGATATAGAAATGAAGCTCAAACCAGCATTATATCAAAAACTAACAAGTCTGATCAGAAATAGAGAATACAGAAAATCAGACCAGCAAACTGTACATCAATGAAATGCACATAACTTTATCAATTTACCTCCAAATTGAGTGAAATCAATTGCAATGAACCTCTGAGGATAGGCGCCCATGTCATGATGATGAAACAGCTTCAAAAAGCAACCATTAATTTACTTGCACAATTCCCAATGCTCCCAACATGGTACGACTCTTGAGAAGGGCGATTTAGCAAATAAAAATCAAAGACTTGGAAATAAATTCCAATCTCTTGTGGAAGGGGTCGCCTTGGGTCTAGAACCACTTTGCAAACATACCCAGAATGATATTTAATTTGCTCAAAAAGCTGTTAACAAAAAACACTTTCAGCTGTAGACAAACCAGCAACTCCAAAATGATAAAAACTCTCAAAATTCTTCAAATTAAATTTTGATCTTCTGTGGGAAGGGGTGCCCATGTACTAGGAATCAATTTCTTCAATACCCAGAAGCACATAAAAAACATACAAAAAGCTGTTAATGAAAACCTCCTTCAACCATGATATGACCAGCAAACACAATTCTGAAAATTATTATCAAAAACTACAAAATCTTCAACTTTGAAACTCAATGTGCACTTCTGGATGAAGCACACTCTCAATCCACCATCTAGGGAACCATAGTTTCAGGTCCGAAGAATGGAGTCAAATTGCTAAGCTTTCCCTTAGCCGGATTCTGGATTTCAAACCAGCAGCATAACTTTACAATATTTCCAAAGATGATCAGCTCTACAAACAGCAACAATATATAAGCTTCAATTGGCAAATGAAGCAACAAGAGACTCTTCAAATTCCAAGAAGTTGAATCACTTCAACTTCCAAAAGGGATGCCACTTTAAGCATTTCACTTTTTGAAATAATAAAATATTAATCAACCTCTTTTAGGCATCCAACTTCACTTTGCAACAATAAAGCATTTAATAATTCATTAAATGCACCATTGACCCCTTAATGACCCCCTTTTAAAAACAACATGAAGTGATCATTCCTAGGGTGGGGGTACAACTAAGAAACATAAAAATGACTAAGTATAAAACTTAATCCATGGAGATAACCAAAGCCAAACTGAAACTGAAGGATAGCAAAATGACTTGAGCTGAATTGCTGATGATGCTACTGCCAAAATTAGACTTACTAAAAATAGCCAATTGCTATAAATAGTAAGTTCACATCAAAACAACAGAAAGCCAAACTGAACATTGAACTGCAAAGGATTGAACTGCTGCTAGACAGATACTGCCAAAAGATAGACTTGCTAAAAATAGTGAACGCTATAAATAGTAAGTCTGCACAACAACCTCGAACGCCAACTAAGCAGTATCTGAAAGAGGAAACCCTAATTTTCTGCTTCAGCTTAGCCTACTGGATTTCCAAATAGGCTAAATCCAAATGAAGAGCGATGGGCCAAAATGGGGACATTACGTAAAGCGAGGATATCTCCGCAAAGATCCGGCATTGAGACGTTTGAGGACAAGCAATTTCAGGAGGGCGACCGCCATGTCCCCTTCTCGACATCTCTGAGCACGTGATTAGCCTATCATACGACCTCGGGAGGGCTGATAGACCGGAGGAGGGTCACTGAGCTTGGTCTCAGCAACCGCTTAGCATTTCTTGGATCGGGCCATTGCTCGAAATTATTCGTGAGATTCTCTGTAGAAGTTGCTACTTTCTTTAGCAGCTCTTGGCAACAATATGGGGACTCGCTATTTTTAGCAAAGATAGATTTGGCAAGATTCAATCACTTGTTCACAACACGGATCAGGCATCGGATGTATAACGAGAGAGATATTAATATTTAATTGAATTAATTAAATATTAATTATATGGAGATTATAATATAAAGTTATAATATTTAATTATAACTTAAGTGATTTAAGCTGACGGGGCACCCATCATCAAAAGGGGCCAAATTCGTTGATTATATTTTATTATAAAAATTTCGCTGAGACTATGGAAATATGAAAAGAATTAAGAGTTTGAATTTTAATGATTCCCTATCTTTGTGGAAATCGCACTTTTCAAGAGATATAGGCTTTGCATTGGGAATCGAGCCTAATATGTGATTATTGATTTTGGAAATTGGTCAAGTTTTGTCTGAGCAAGAAGCTTTAGGGTTTCAGTCTCGAATTCCTTGGGGAACGAGCCATCTCCATTGGAAGCAGTTCAGAGGGTGTGAAATAACACCTGATTTATTGCCAGTTAGAGATTTCTTCATTCAGGAGAAATCACAGAGCTTCAGAGAATTAATTATCTTCAGAGTTTCTATCAGTGTTGCATCCAGAGAATATATATCAATCAAGGCGCACCATTATCAGAGTCTGGATATTGATTACAGAGGAGGCCGTACTTTTTAATCATTGCTGCAGCTGTCATCAGGCCGTACTTTTCTGTACCTGGCCGTACTGTTCAAGGAGAGCCGTACTTGGGTTTTCAGAGCAAAACGCCTTCTTCATTTGCAGTTAGATTTCATTATCAAGGGCGCATCATTTACTAGCCTTGGATTCTTCTTCCTGGCGCCAGACAAAGACCATTCAACTCAGCCGTACTATCTCAAGCTGATCATTTATTGCAGCAAAGGAAATCAGGTTCTCTCATAAAAATTCATCGCCTTTTTATTTGCATGCAATAGGTTATTCATTGTAATCGTCTCAGAAGAATAATAAAGAGTCTGGCATCTATATTCTCAATAGATTTCATAGTTTCCAGAGTTATATAATTTTTAGTGAATTTATTTTCAAATTATTGCAAAATCGCAATTTCTTCATTTCATGCAAAAACACAAAAACAATCAAAAAAACCAAAACCTTCAAAAATATCAGCAAAACAAAGATCCGGAAGATAGGGGAAACTAGGGTTTCTACATGCCACCAAGGAGGATGTTGTTACTTCCGAAACTTTCAAATCAGCATTCAATGATTGTTCGTTTGAGTTAGGGGCTGCCATAGCCTTTGATCAAGAAGACAGTGAGGTGGATGAAGAGCTTGAAGACCTTACGGCTCTTGAAGAAGAAAGGTTTAATGTGGTTTTAGAACACAAGGCTGATCTACCAATGCAAGAAGCTGATTGCAAGCTTGAGGTCGAAGAAACTGTGGAGTATGTTCCTCTCCATGACACTGAACATTCTCCGTTAGTTGAGGATGAAATACAAGAAGGTTGGTGCAGCTCTGAGGACAGCGATGTCACAAAACAAAGATCTGATTTTGAAGAGCAGCCAACCAGCAATTCACCATCTTCGCATTCTTATGAGTGTGAAGGCCAACCTGAGGTGTCCGTTGAAGATGAAGTGCGAGCTCTATCTAGATTCGATCGCACACATAGTCTGATTGAAGGGCTTATTTGGGAGGCTCAGTTGGAAGAAAGGCGAAGAGGAGTCACGGATGAAGTTGCTCTTCCCAATTTGCAACTAATCAAAGATTCCTTGGAGACCATGAAATCCGAGTACATATGCTTGATTGAAGATAGAGATCATGCCGTTGAATCTGCAAAGAAGACCTTCAGTGCTTTCAAAGAAAGGGAGAGTATGGTTGATGAGCTCACTTTGGAGCTTAAATCAACAAAGGACAAGTTGAAAGAAACTCAGTTGGCTCTAAGAAAGGTTGAAGACCAGTTTGCTGATTCCAAACTCTTCAGGGAGCGAGAGAATGAGCAAAGAGTTGAAGAAATCAAGCAAGTAATTGGCGAGCTTGATAGTATTCGAGAGGAGTTTGATCTTGAAGGTTTCACAAGAAATTCAAAGGTTGCATGTGCAGATTTGGAACAACAAGGTGAAAGGGATGACTTCCAAGTCTTTGACAATCCTCTCTTTGAAGTAGGAGTTGAAGCAACTTTTGCCAATCCTCTCTTTGACTTGAGAAATGAGTCATGTGGTGAAGTGACCGAGCATGAGGTCAAGTATAAACCCCAGTCTATGGATGCTTTGATATCATTACTTGAGGAGGTGCCACACTTTGTGATTAATAGTCTTTCAAGGCTTTTCCATAATGAATGCATAAATGGGTTTGAGGATGAAGTCTCTACATGGGAAGTGTTGATTCGAGGAGATTTCAACATCTTCGACACCAAGGTGTTAACAAGGCAAGACTTGGTAGCTGCTGGTAACTTCATTACAACAGCAAGAAGCGATGATTTTAGTCTTATTACTCATGAAGAAGGGAAGAAAGATGGACCAGAACTTGGTGTTTGCATGCTTGTCAATCCATCCCTTTGGTTGAACAATACTTTGGCACATATTAGTCTATTTTTGGATTTGGATTTGAGGTCATTTAATATTTCATGCTCCAATGTTGTTGAAGCTTTCATGGATAGGCTTCAAAGGTTCACTAGCGGAGGCATCAATTTCTTCAGTATGCACTTGATCCTTACTAGCACTTGGGGATGTGTTGAGTTTTCTTTTCAGTATGTTGGAAATCACTTTCAGTTGGGTATCCATGCTTGGGATCCTCAATATGGGTTGATAGAGCTTATTACTTGTGGAAAGAAGAATTTTTGGAGGGATAAGGATCAAAATTTCAGTATTAATGGTGCTGTTACTTTCTTTACCAGCCCCTTGATGGTTCCATTTGTTGATGAACAAATGGATTGGAGAGACATTTTGAGTAAGGGTTGGAGAGATGAACGATTGATTGCTCTTGAGAGTGATCCTTGGCTAAGACAAGAGCAGATTTGGAGACTCGTGCTTGCTGGTTGGAGGCAGACCAATCACCGTACATGGGGAGTTACTCTCATTCAAGAGAGTTGGTTCATTACTACTTGTCAAAGAGGTGGTATTTTTCAGTTGGAGACTACTCTAGTGTGTTTTCCTGTCAATTTTGAGGTGTTATCCTGCAACACAATGCTCATCTCATACACTTACACTTGGGAATTTCTTTGGTGCTGCTGTTTTTCCTTGTGCGAAGTACTAAAATCAGATTACACTTCGCTGACTTCAGCCTTGAACAGCAGTGGTTATTTGTTCCTTCACACCTATCCCATTCTCGGAGTTCACCTTACGGAGGTTTGTGAAGCAAATTTTAATAGTTTCTTTACTATATTGGTTCGGGATAGCGAACTTCCACATGCTTTGGCTTTTCATTCTGAGACTCTTGGAGTTGGTACCGTAAGAGTGATTAGAAGTCTTCATGGTGGTGTCGGTATAATTCAGTTGTTACATAGTAGCTCCATGAGGAGACATGAGTATGAGCTTGTCGAGCTCTTGCAAAGGATTGCTTTCCTCTTTGCAAGAAGATTTGAAGATGTCACATTTGCTTTCAGGGCTTCGTTCGTTCCCATGTGGAGGTATGCTGAGGAGGTTAATTATGAGTTGAGTAGCTTATCTTTCTTCTTGCCTAGAATTATGATTGACAGTGGTGTGGTTGATACTGTTGATTCGGGGCATCGTGGACATGAAATGTTGCATGATATTGATCTCAGTCCTTTAAGATCTTTCAGTTTGGGTGACATGGATGGTAACACCTTGGAGTTACAAGGAAGGGTAGTGCAACATTGGCATGATGTTTTCACTGATGTGATCAGAGTAGTGCAGCATCGGCATAGTGGGTCCTTCCTAAGACGGATTTGGGAACCTGGGATCATACTTGTTTGGGTATGGATCAGTCTTAATTTTTCTGGAGTTGTGGTGGTATTGCTTGAGGACAAGCAATTTTGGGAAGGGTGGACTGTAATGTCCCCATTTTTAGCACTGCACTTCTCAGTGATTGATGGCCTATTCCGGAGTGCTGTCGGCTAGTCAGAGGAAGAATTAGGGTTTCCGACTGTTTGGTGGGTTCTCTTGAAGATTCAGGGTTCTGCTTGTTGGAGTTTGGGATTTTGGATTGCGGTTTCTTTCTGGGTTTTCAGAGAGCTTCGCAATGGTGGCGCCTGCATCGCATTCTGAGCAACTTCTCGAATTTACTATTTTTAGTAAATTCTATTTTTAGCAGTGGTCCAGTCAGCATCAGCTCAGCAGGCTTTCCTCTTCTGTCAGTTCAGTTGGTAATATCGTTTTGGCCGTTTGATGCTTTTTCTGGAGAGATAAGTATTTTAATTAAAATAATGTTTTATTTTAATGTTATGACCCCTTGGCCTAGTGAAACAACTTTATGTTGTTTTAAAAAGGGGGACTTTGATGGGTGGCGCCTCATTTGGAGATGGATTTTAATATTCCAAAGGTTGAAAAATAAAGTGGTAAAAAGGGACGCCAACCTTTATGAAAGTCAAATTTTAATTAATTTAAATCAATCAAGTGAAAAGTACGCCATCTTGAAGGAAGGCTTGGTTAAATCAAACCCTAAAAGCATCTTGAAATTAGGGCGCACCTTCTGGAAGCTTCTGGAGGGTCTTCTCAAAAAGTTATAAAAGAAAGCCTTGGGTCTTCATTTTGGTATCTTTTATCTACAGTAATGTTACTCTGCCGGAATGGTATTGGATCGCTTCGAGGAATGAAGGCCTCCTAGCTTGGCTCTTCTTCTTGCTTGAAAGACAGCAACTAGTTGAGAGGTTTGAGTGTTATGGATTTGTCTTTTCAGTTATAGTTGGTTTCCTATCCTTTGTAGTTGAGTTTTATCATTTTCTGTCAATTCCAGAGTTGCTGGTCATGACTGCTGAATGTATGTTTCTGCTCACAAGTCTCAAATCATAAACATTCTTGTTCTAGGTATTGTCTCATTGTGTTTCCCTGTTGGAGGCGCCCCTTCATGAATATTTGCAGATTTTAATATGAAGTTTCTGATTTTATAAAGCAAATTCGTCATTCCTTGAAGGCCGTACTTTCTGGAGTGCCTTGGGATTCGTGTCAACAATTAATAACCACTTTTAGTTGCCATTTCTTATTACTAAACTAGGCGCCATCATTTTGAAGGTCTATTGCATCAAACTTGAAGTCATTTGGGTCAGTTTTGAGTGATATATGAGCACTTTAGTGGGTTTCAGGCATGCTGGTTTTGTATTTCTGATTTTTGGACTGTCACATCAGATTTATTACAGTCAAGTTTTGTGTGGGATTTAAGAGTGGTTTTTTGATTGCATTTTGGTCTCGTCATTCATAGTAAAACTTTGCAACAGATTTGAAATCATTTGGGTGAGAAATGAGAGAGTTATGAGCATTTTGACAAGGATCTGTGTTGCTGATTATATATTTTAAGGTGCAGGTCTGTCATAATCAGATTTGAGAAATCTGCATTCTCCTTCTTGGATTGGTGTTAGGATATCATTAAAGGCTTTGTAAAAGATTCCTTGTTGTTGCAGCAATTTGAAGAGCTCTAATACTTGATCTTGCAGGCATTTAAATATTCATTGTAAGCTAAACAGTAGTACTGTCAGCATTTCTCTCAGTCTTACTTTACATTCTGTATACGCAATTGTATTTCTTTATATCTCTGTCATATGGTAGCTCCCATTCCGTCTCGAGTTGGAATGCACATTCTTGATGTCGAGTATGTAGAAACCCCTGTTTCCTCTACTTCTGAAATCTGACTGTTTTTGTTTGTTTTTGTGTATTTTTTATTTTTTTTGAGTTTTTGCATGAAATAATGATAAATGCGATTTTGCAAGTATTTGATATAAAATTCAAATAAAATCATACAATGCCAATATTGATGGGAAATATGAGATCGAATGACACCAATCAATATATTAATCTACTAGAGCGATTTACAAAAGATCTGATAACAGATGAATTAGAAAGCAATTCTTTATTTGATAAAAACCTGGTATTGCAGCAATAAATGATCCTCATGAAATAGTACGGCTGAGATGAATGTGCACTTTCCCTTGCGCCAGAAGGAAGACTAAGCTGCCAGTGATATATGCGCCCCCAGTTATGAAGTCTGACTGCCAATAATTAAGGCGATTTACCTTGAACAAAAAGTATGGCCCTTTCACAGATGGTACGGCCTGCAGCAAGGATGGTACGGCTTGAAAACAGCAGCAAGCTATGAAATAAAAGTACGGCCTTGCCTGGAGTCTCCAAATCCCAATGCTATAGGCGCTTTGACTGAAGAATCCCTGATGGATGTATTTCACACTGATAACCCTGAAGATAAATGCTCTGTGATTGTTCTATGATCACTTCTGAATGAAGAAATCCCTCTGAAAGCAATAGATCAGCTAGTATTTCACAGCCTCTGAATCGCAACACTAAAGATGGCTCGTTCTCCAATGCCTGTAGACAACAGAAACCCTAGGCTTCGTTCTCCGGAAGAAGACTTGCTCAAAGAATTCAATATTCAACATCATAATGAGCTCTGTTTTCAATGAAAACCCTTATATCCTCAAGAGGGTCGACTTTTTCCTCAAAAGGCATCATTTAAATAAAAGTTAAATTTTAACTTTTAATTTTTCAATAGTCTCGATGCACTTTTAATTATAAAGTATAATTAAAAAGTGGCCCCTCTTCAATGTTGGTCGACCCCTTTAGAAAATCACTTAAGTTATAATATTTAATAATATTATAACTTTATAATATAAGCTCCAGATAATTAATATTTAATTTGACAATCAAAATATTAATATCTCCCTCAAAATATGTCCGATTCACAAACCGTCTAAAGCTGGTGAATAAGTGATTGATTCTGCACATGACCAAACCATACTGCTAAAAATAGCAGGGGTGCTCCGCTGAATGACTAATACTGCTAAAAATAGCAAGTCAGTCAAATGGTGTCCGAATGATCCCGAACGAAAGCCAACTGGTAAAACCCTGACGATCGAAGCCAAGCCAAGCTCCATCAAGACCCTCTATCCATCCTATCAGCCTACGAGGGTCGCATAATAGGCTAATTCCTACAAACTCTGATGCTCGCAAAAATGGGGACATTACAAAGTACTTCAGCATTCTTGCTTATTTCCCTTAATAGCATTGTAATTCTTAGCACTCCACCATATGGTCGCCTCCTTTCCATACTGGATTGGGTAGCACATGCTTGGTGTTGAGTTTGTTTTCAGTACTTGTAGCGTAGAAAATCCTCTGACCATATGTTCGTCCTTCGCGGACACATTCTTGGTTAGAGTTACCTTCAGTTGCATTTTGTTTAAGGCACTGACGATCCTCTTGCCATATGACAGCCTCTCTCTTGTTGAGATTGAGTGCGCATTCTTAGCAACGAGTTATTTGTAATCTGCTGGTTTGAATTATCTAACCCTAATGGGTGCTCTTTGCATTGTTGTGTACTTGGCAAAAATTGAAAAAATTTGGCTCGGAATATTTCATTGCAGTAGCACCTCCTAGGGAAGTTAGTAAAGATACTAGGAAGGGTGAGAAGAAGGCCTTCATATCAGGTGAGTGTTGATGATCTCGATAACATCTATCAGGAACCTCCTAAGAAGAAAGCAAAGAAGCAAGTTCACTTTGATAGGAATCCTGATAACGAGATAGTCATGGAGACTGCATTGCCCCCAGAAGACAAGAACAGGGATGAGGTGAATATGGATGACTTCGTCATGGTCAAGGCTAATCTTGGTAAAAATACCAGACATGCAGATTTGAGTCTCTTCAAAGTTGTGTCCGAAAACCTTCAGTAAAGAGTACTCAAGGATGGAGAAGACAAGTCAGCCCCAGATTTTAGAGACACCAATTGATCATCAGCAGTTAAGACAGCTGGTCATTTATGGGAAAGAAACTCAAGAGTGGATCGAGAGTTTCATTGTCAGAGGAAGGGAGATCTTGGCACGAATGTTCTAGTTAAGAGAAAACGCTCACGAGCTACATCAAGGTATCCAAGGGTTTGAACAAACACTGGCTGAAGTTAGACCAAGGCATGAGATCATCATTGCTGATTTAGACACAGCCTATGGTCCAGCAGTTTCAAAAGAACACAAGAGACAAATCCTTGCTTGGAGGGAGCGTCATGTTTTCAAAGTTAAAACCTATGAGAGGATATCCGAAGAATTCATCGCCTACAAACAAAGGGTGATTGAAGCTCTCCTTTTCATCAGTGAGTTCATCACAGAGATTCCTTCTCGGTGCAGTCTTGAAGATGGTTCCTATGTCGGGCTTTATGAAGTTCAAGATCAATTCTAGAGTGTTATTCGCAGTTGCAATCCAGTTGGCGGAAGGATAGGTCATATCTCAATGATGTCAGCAAAGTTCGAGAAAGCAGCCAATGAGGTCGAAGATTTCCTTAGGTCTATTGCAGATGCTGAAAATATTCTAGAAAAGCGGTGTTTTGCTATTGATGGCATAGATGCACCAAACCGGGACATAGTTTCTAATTTTCTAGTGGATGTGATCAAGCTTTAAAGCAGCTTTCTTCTAGAAGCTTTCTTTCCCGCTTTCTTTCTATTCTTGGAATGATTCTTATCCATTCTTTGAGAAGAGAAAGAAGATAAAATGTAATAGTTGGTGTTTCCCGCTTTTTCTGCTTTCTAGAGTTTTCGATGTTATCTTCTTTCTAGATTTAGTAATAAAGCTTGCTTGCTGAGCAAGCCCTAGATTGTGAAAGCAAGGAGATTTTAGGGTTCCCTACTCCTCTGCTTCTCTATAAATAAGAGTCTTTGCTCATTAATTTCTTTTAACCATTATTGTGATAGCAAATTGCAAGCCTATATTGCAGCAAGTTGTTATTCAGTTTCAGTTCACTTTGTGTTAGAACCGTGCTGGTGAGAACAAAACGCTGAGCCTATTGCGCCTTCTATTTGTTACTCAAGTATTGTTCAATTGTGTTGTGATAAGCAAATTGTTGAGCCTCTTTAGCCAACAAGGAGTTAGTGTAATTGTTGTTTCTATTGTGTGAAGAGCAAGATTGCAAGCCTCTTTAGCTGCAATTTCTTGTTCCAGGCATGTTAGAAGTGAGTTTGTTCAAGAGATTTGAGTAATAAAATCACGAGCCTCCTTTGCCTTGATATAAAATCTCAGGTTTCCATTATTTGTGTTCTACTTTTATGATCTTGATTTCAACTTGCATTGAAGTGTGTAGGTGTTTGTTCAAAGATAGTTCATTGAAGTATTTTGTTAGAAAATCTACCTTGTCCATTTCTAGTTTCTCTTGCTCTTCTATTACTTGAGAAGCCAGAAACGTCTTTAGTTTAAGTTAGTCGTACTTGAAGTCCTTAAAATCGGAAAATCTCAGCTGCGGCGTTTGTGTTTAATAAACCTTGTGCTCTAAGCTGATCAAAAAGATAGGCAACTTAGTTTTAGTTTACTTTCTTTCAAACACCATCAGCAAGAGGGAGCTTCCCCTCCTAATTTGAAGAGCAGTTCATCTGTGCATAGCTATCCATTTCAAATACGCATTCCAGAGGTGTGAATTTAAACGCCAACAATATTATAATTATAAATATAATATTAAAGATAAATATGAGAATTATCAAATACACAAAATATAATATTATAAATACTAAAATATAAATATGAAATATTTAGTCATTATAATAATTATGAAAATACATAAATAAATACAATAAATCCAATTTATAAATATATTATTAAACACAAGATGTTGACCTATATTGCCCAACATCATAAATTATAAATAACATATATTATAAATGATAAACACAAATCATGAATATAATTTTGTGATAAGCTAACTGACAAAAGGGAAATTATATAATATATAAAACACGGTCAAATTTTTAGAGAGAGTCGACCCGTGAATGAAGCGGCTCAAGCAAAAGCGACGCACGAGGAAGAGTCACGCCCAGTGCCTACTTTAAGTAGGGCAAATCACCACTGAGTTAGAGGACACGGCTAAGAAGGCAAAAAGGAGGCTTCGCTGGTGGAGGATTGAAGGACAGAACAAGAAAGAGAAATAGAACGTATAAAGAATGCAACAATGGTTGCATACGTACGGGTAAAGGTCAGACATCTAGAGACTGCAAAGACCAACTAGAGGATAATCATAACAATGAACCATTCAAGACGACGTTCCAGCTTCCTACATTATATGATACATGAAACGTATATCATCACTCGGGGCAAATGAGGAAAGAGAGCTACGGTGGCAAAAGGCAGAAGGGTAAGTAAGTCACTGCAGACTGTTCACGGCAGGTTACATATATATGTGATAGATATATGTTTAATTTAAATAAAGTAATGGTGAGTGTCTATCAAAATATATCAAATATATATATATATATAACAAATATAAATATATGAAATATAAATGTTTCTACATATATAATTCATATGCTATAAATATATCTTAACCATTGGTGAGTATTACTATATACAAGATCACAGTTACTTATAGATTCAAATGGGAGAATGAGGGATTTAGGTGTGGAATATCGAATATATTGGGGAAGTCTCCAATATACTATGATTTATGAATATATTCAAGTATATTATGATGAAAGAATATATTGAGAAGTTAAAGGGCATGTTAATAGTTGATAAATGTGTATTCAGGTATATATATATTGTGATTCATATATATCTCGGGTGATCGACGAATATAGATATTATTTATGATCATCCAATCATGACGCTTGCAGCAATTATTGAGCCTTATAAATAATGACCCCATTTTGCTAATTGGTATAATAAAATTCCATCTATAGGATTTCTCGATAGGGGTCCAACATCTAATATACTCATAAAACAGATTAAAGAGGAATCATTCAGAGTGAATGGATAATCCCTGAACAAGAATGGAATAATTATAAATAATTATATCATCTTCAATCTAATTCGATGTTATTACTGAAATTTACTAATCTCTAACATTTCTTGTGTCTCTTGAGGAATACTTTGAATGCAAGAATCAGGGTTAAATGCCTCCACTAAAAAGGGTCATTACAACTATTTACCTCTGAAGGTGCTAATACAAATTGAAAAAATGCAAGGAATCATATTAAGCAAATCATTCCCAAGAGAATCCTGGAAAAAGATGCTAAGGAACTGAGTATGGAAATCACCAAGGAAGAAATAAAGAACTATCTCTGCAGAATGAGAAAACTCCTGGCGCTGATGACTTACCGGCTGAGTTTTATAAAACAAATATAGAATGGGTTTGTGAGGATATTGACCTTGTTTACAAAAAAGCTCTAGAGAAAGGTTCTTTGGGTTCCAGTATCAACAAAGGTATTATTAAGTTGCTTCCAAAGGAGGGGGATAGGACTCTAGTAAAAAATTGGAGGCCTATCACACTTTTAAACGTCTCATACAAAATCTTAGCAAAAGTGCTTGCAAGAAGATTGGTAAATATTCTCCCAGCCCTTATCAATAGCACTCAAATAGGATTCATTAAAGGAAGATATATCCTAGAGAACCTAATAACCAACTAGGAGGCTATGGAGTGGGCAGGGAACTCCAATCAAGAGGTTGCAATGATGCTCTTGGACTTTGAAAAGGCATATGACAGGGTAGAATGGCCCTTCATAAGGCTAGCCCTTGAAGCATTTGGGTTTCCAGCAAAATTATGCAATATGGTATGCACACTATTCCAAGACACAATAGCACAGGTGGATATAAATGGGTCCCTAACTGAGGAATTCAAGTTGGAAAGGTCTCTAAGACAAGGATGCCCTCTGGCACTAGCTTTGTTTGTTATAGCATCAAATGCTCTTCATTACCTCCTGAGGGAAAATATTGTTGTACCCCAAATTAAAATTTTTGCTACACTTAGGCATTTTGAAGAAATGATTAAGTCTTGTCAAAATTGTCAAAAAATGTCAAATTTGTGATTTGCATGTCTTGCATGAGGGTCAAAAACTCAAAATTTTCAAAATCTAACGATCTGCGTCTACTCAGAGCGACCAAGTCTACAAAACCCAGATCTCAATTTTTTGGCCCTAAATTTTAGGAAAATTTCTATTTTTAGTAGAACTTCTT